>CM017561.1:47211894-48411894 GCA_007844125.1 Sinonovacula constricta
AGGAATAATTTGACATATTTACATGACAGGAAGAAGTCAAGGTAGACACACATATAAATATTTTAATATATCCGTCAAAACACGGTCCAATGTGTATTGTTTGTTTATTGAGTTTATAAACAGTATTTCAATTATCTGGAAAAGGTGTCCACTTGAATAGAGAAAGTGCTGCCTTTACTGTGTATAGCATACGGTGAACACCTGGCATGATAGCACACCCAGTCACATTATCCTGACATGTGCCAACCAGACCTGGAAAAAAACCTTATATCTGCTTAGCGAGAGAGTTATACCACTACCAATTTCACGACTTTGGTATGTCGCAGCCTGGGATTGAACCCAGGGCCTCCCATAACTGGAGCCGATGGTCCCATAACTGGAGTCGATGGTCTACTGATTGCGTTTCCAGGTCCAGTCAAATGAGTATTGTAACATATATTAAAATTTGAAAAGGCACAGAGCAAAGGAACTGATACCGGCCAGTTCATTATACTTACACCGAAGAGTCAGGCGTAATGCTGTCCCCTTAGCCCAGAGCGTGAGGAGGGAAGCCACTACTGCCAACTTTAAAGTCTTCGGATTGACCCGACCGGGGTTTGAACCCACGACCTCCTGATCCCCAAGCCGATGCTCTAATACTTTAGCTATTGCGTCAGGTACTTGAATTCATGACCTTAATATAATATTTCAAGTTGCAGGTCCAACAGCATTTTGTATGAAATACTGATTGACAAGTATATACTTTTTTAATTAAGACACTTACGGTAACCCCCTTCCTTTGGGGGGCCTGTACCCCCCTCAGCCATTTTTCACACAATACAGGTTGTGGTCAGCAGACTCTAAAACAGAAGAAATGTGACATAAAAATGTGATCAAACTTCAAAATTGACTGGGATGCAATGAGAATATAATTGAAAAGTGAAGGACAAGGGTAAGTTAAAAAATGCTGATGGGGCTGTTTGGTCAGCTTAAAATAAACTGATGATACCAAGCAAGAGAATCATAATACTGTTCCACATTTTTTCCTTCTAAACGTGCAGCCAAAGAAATTGTCGATGATTTTAAAACAAGGGGGTCATGATGGCCCTTGACACGGGCTTTTAGTAGGCTAATATCTGGCGTCAAGTAATTAAGAGTTCTTAACTTAAGAAAACTTTGGTGAAAATTGGAAAATTAGTGCGGCCACTGGGCTGATAACATTTCCTGGAATTTTACCTTCTGACCTACAAGTACATCCATGTGACCCACTTCAAAACATATCTAAGATGTCATACTGGCAAACATTCTGGCCTAGTTTGGTGAAGCTTGGGCCATTAATGAGGCCTCTAAGTGTCGACGAATGGATTTGTTTACCCCCGCCTTTCACTTATAGGTATATGGCGAGCACATTATAACTTGAAGATTATAGTAATGTCTTCTTGATTTAGTGTTTCGATGTCTGGGGTGTGAGGTGTAGGTCCTAATACTATTTTTGCTTTGCTTACTTTTTCTTAATGTATTGTTATTGTTATAACCCTTGTATAAAAATGTCACTTTTTCTGATCGAAATGAGGATCAGTAACTTAAAATGCTATGTTATAAATTGTGTGATATAAGTCACAGCTTAAAAGTATATTATTAGATACTGGAAGATTTAAAATTTATATAAAAAATTGTTGTTTTTTATATCACATCTAACAGACCAATACTTTAAATATTCTAGGTATTTTAAAGTAAAAAATGGCAATGCATTGTCTCTGAGCATTATATCTACTAAACATATTATATTAGAGGGTCATTTTCATTTTATGTTGCCAGTTTTGCCATGTCTTGCTATCTGTAAATCTGGGATTGTTACGAGTCAACGCCCTGGTAAGATAAGGATCTCATGGAGATTTTACATATACTTGGGTTCTATTTTTAGCGCAGAATCCTGGATGTGATTTTATATCTCGTTGTAGCGTTGAGATATTTATTCATTATATACTTCTGTATATAATTTTACTGTCACAATCCGGTGCCCCCAGACGGGATATAAAATGTCATTTAGACTATTCCTATAATATATTAAATATTATATTAAAACATCATATAAAATATATATTTATATAGTTAGATTTTTCTTATCCATTGCTGAAAGATTTCTTCCGTCCGACTCTTTTTAGGAACATAAAAGTAAAAGTTTATAAAATATGTATTTAATAATGTGTTTTATTTACAAACCTCACTCCCCTCTATGCCACCGTATATATGCATTGTATAAGTATATATTAATTATGGTATAATTGTATTTCTACTATGTGTTAAGCGTTTTAATAAGGTTTTTATAAGATTTGACCTTGTGACCTACGTTTTGACCCCATGTGACCCAATAATGAACCCACATAAGATTTCATGCAAACATTCTGACCATGATGAAAATATGGCATTTAGTGTGTTCACAAGGTTTTTCTAAGATTTGACTTAGTGACCTACTTTTCGACCTCCAGTGACCCAGTTACGAACTCATCTTAGATTCATGCAGACAAACATTCTGACCATGTCGTCTTTGGTTTCGTCTATCCTCGCTTTTTACCTTATTGCATGTGGCGAGCTTAAGTATTTAGAATGGTTAAAATGGTATAGTAGATTATGACAAATGTACTAGGTTGTGAAGGAGTTTAATGAATATAAAGTCTAAGAATATTTACCTATATTTAATATATAATATATACCTATATTTAAAAACATCAAAATAGATAAAAAAATCTAGATGATTACAATTTTAAACTTAGTTTGCAGAAAACACTTAAAGTATGAATAAAGACCCTTTTAGGAAACAGTCAAGATATATTTATCACAGATATTTAAACTTAAAAACCAAAATATATATCACAGATGTTGCATTACTACATAGTTTATATCACTGTTGTTTATTTAATGCATAGCGAATAACACATGTTTGATTATCATAAATTTTTTTATTTTAATACAGATGCTTATTTTGAAACATATAAGAGTAATTTGCAAGGTATCGCCAAGTCGTGGAGTTTATTGTCCGTTTTTACTAGTTCGTCCATATGAGTATATACGCTAGATGTGTAGTTTCAGTATTGTATATGCCTATTATGGCAACAGATTATAATGTTTTCATGTACACATTATATAAACAATGAGAGAAGGTGATTTCTCTTACCCAATAACGAACACATCATAATAATTCATGCAAACAATCCGACCAGGTTTAGTGAAGATTGGGCTATAAATGTGACCTCTAGTGTGTTCACAATTATTTTTCTGAGATTTGACCTTTTTTCCTTGTTTTTTACCCTTGGTAACCCAATAATGAACTATCCAAGATTTCATGCAGGCAAACATTCTGACCAAGTTTGATGAAGATTAGATCAAAACTGTAGCTTCCAGTGTGTTCACATGCTAAATTGTTTATGCCACAGTATGGATGAAGGGATATTAGAAAGGATCGGCTCAGGTGAGCTAAGAATAAACGTATGAACTATGAAAAATAACAAATAAACTTTGAACTCTATCGATTGTCAAATTCCTTTTTTCAAACTGCAGTACTGCACTAATTCGACCAAAATCTCTTCAGTGCGATATTCACGGTTAAGCATTTCTTCGTAGGATTTATTTTCTTTTTTTATAATCAGTAATCTTAGTTTTGGTCTATTTTACACTCAACAAAAAGCTTTTGGTGGCGAAACAGCTCGGTGAGTATTACAACAATTAGTGGTGTGTTTGGTTTAGATTTGGAGACACTGCGCTAATTATTTGGTCGAACACTTTACAGATTTGTGTAATATTTGCTTGATATTCGAGATTTGTTAAGATTTAAGGCTTTAGATCCTTCATTGTCATAAAAAAGGACACATGAAATGTTATAATATATTTATTCTATACTTAATTCTAGACATGTTTGCAAAATTTAAAAGATTTTACCATAAAATAAGTAATTTATGGCAAGTTTTACATTTTATGGGGTCACTACTCAAAATTGCCAAAAATATGCCAACCTATGACTTGTAAAAAGTTTCTTATTTTTCACAAATTCTTTTAAAATATGGCAAATATGGTATCAAATTGTCCATTAGGTATCATATTATCAAGCAAAAATATCACATTTTTCATATTGTTTACAATAAAGTATATACAAGTAAAAATACTTTGTCATTTGTACTCGAAAATAGCCATTTTTTGAATTTCTGATTATGTACTTCATTTTTTAAAAGATTTTTTTAAAGTTAGTGACAAAGTCCATCCAAATAAAATACACAGAAATTATCTACCATATTACTTGAAATATCTAGCAAAAACTTGGCAATTTTTACCATGTAGTTTGTATGATATACTGCACCTTAGAAGGACACCCTCCAAGATTATGTCGGCCATTTTTCTTTTAACCAGATAAATAAACATACAGACAAAGCAGCATGAATCAATTAAACATGCCTTATACAATAAATAAATTAACATTCTACGTTCTTAACATGCTACAGCAGCAATATATAGTGTAACATTTGAATTACAATAGCATTTTATAAATTTCTGTTGAACTTACATGTAGAGCTATAGCCTATTGGGTTTTGAAATAATAAAATTGTGAGACCAACTGTGATCGTTCCATCTACCATCTCATTTGAAGCTTAGAGTTAAATGATTTCAAACATGTAGAAATAATAGTATGTTCACAAGCTATTTCTTTGAGAAATAAAGTGCCAAAGCAGGAATGACTGAATCCAATGTTCTCTTTGTGTTCGTCACTCGCGGCTGACCTTCACAGTTCTTCATTACGAAAATGTTTCTGAGTCCATCTTCATTTCCTGTCATTAAGGCGTTTTATTGAGAAATAAAATAAAAAACGCTGTGGGAATATTCGTAATTATATCCTTATTTAAATCAAAATACGGTAATGTGTTCAAAAACGAATACTTTCAATTAGTTAAGTTTTGCAGATTATCTAATGTCGTAAATAGCCGAGTAATCTCGAAGTGGCTCCGTAACTTCTACGAAAGGTAGCGTAATAAGGCGATGATTGACGATCTAATGATGGTCCTAAATCGTTAAACTTCATAGTTTTACTTTTGTAGGAAATAATATTACTTCTGGCGGCATAGTGCAAGGAAATAAATAGGTCATATAATTTAATATTTTTATTGCGTGTTGTAAAGATTTTTTGCGTTAAGACGGATGTTGGTGGCTTCGTACCATTTCAAAGTCGTACCACGATTATTTGTTTGGGAACTTCGTGCGGCATTTGTTGAGAAGGTGTTGATCATTGATATTGTTGTGATGCCCCAGTAATAAAAATGAATGCCATTCACACGTTGATAAATTACCCAGTTAACAACAGTTAACAATATAAGTGTTTTTGAAACAATTTTATTCCACAATAGCAAATGATGTGGTGCTAAATGCTACTATGCTAAATATGCGTAGCTTTCTGGTGTATTATTTCCTTTGACTTTGACGCTCTGCATAAACTTTTTCTTGTACCTTACTCTTATGAATGGCGTTTTGGGCGGTGTCGCTTGCAGGAATTTCAGAATCACATAGGATTGACCCTGCATGACCTTGATTACTCGCGGTCGGTTATTTGACCTCAGCAGATGTAGTGCGTGCACAGAACAAATATGTATGTCAAAAGAGACTATACGCTTAAAATGTCAACATTAATATTGTTATCTGTTTAACGTGGAAGTTCGTTGTATTGTGAAATTCAGATATACATAAAGTGCGTATTTATTAATGAACAGGAGCACCACAAGGCGGAGCAAAATACGTCCGTCAACTGAGCAATCGGAAACCTGTTGTGTATCTTGTGCAATGCATTATGGCAATGTTTTAGACTGCACTCTGGGTTATTGCAAGAAAACTGCCATTAAAGCAGAATAACATTAAAACATATATAATCTGCCAAACTGCCGTGCCCCGCAGTGTTGTGCAATGCACTATGCCATGATTGTAAACTGCAATCTGGGTAATTAAAAAAATCAAAGGGGAAAACATCAAAATATACAAAATATTATATGAGATTAATGACATTTGTGTAGAAAGGGGCATTACTTAAAAAATAATAAGAGCAGCGTGATGATTCTTGTGCACTGCACTCCGTTTCAATAACATCTATCCACCTTAGAAGTTTCAAGCCAATAGCTTTGACAATGTAGGAGTACGGTCCAGACAAAAATCAAGTACAAAAATTAACTAAGGGCAATAACTCCAAAGTCATTATGTGTACAATGACATTTCTTATGCACTGCACTCAGTCTAAATGAGATCTATCCACATATGACGAATCAATAGCTTTAATAACATAGAAGTTATGCTCCGGACAAGAAAATTAAACAAAAGGGCATAACTCCAAAATCATGAAGTACAGAGCTCCGGTTCCTGTTCAGTGCACCTAGTCTCAATAAGACCTATCTATGTATCAAGTTTCAAGTCAATAACTTTTATAGTGTTGCAGCTATGTTCCGGACATGAAACTTAAAGCGGAATAACTCGAAAACCATTAAGTGCAGAATGATGGGTTTTGTGCATTGCACACCTTTGATATGTGCTGTAGTAAACAGTAGTCAGTTCAGCGGAAACAATGCCATTCAAATAAAACCTATGTCATCTTAACCCTTATTTAAGATTAAAACTTCATCAATGTGTAAACATATACATTAAAGTAAATACCATGTCACCATTTTTAAATCCATCTATCATGAATAAATCTTCCAAATGCTCCAAACATAGTAATGATGTATATCTCGCAGGGGAAAATTGATTTACTTCAAAAGTGTTTTTATTTCAAAAGTGACTGTATGCCAGTGATGTATAATTTATGTCATCCCAATTAGTTCTGAAATAATTTACTTCTAAACTGATATTTATTTCACAACGGATTGTAACATAGCACTCCTTATGCACAGATTAGTCGAGCAAAAATGAAGGTATTAAGTAGGAATAGTAAAATATAAAACACAATGTTAGCTTAATGGGTTTATCGTCCCACCAACAGTTTTTCAGTTATCTAGAGACAGTGTACACTTGAAGCAGATATAGTGCTGCCTTCACCGTGTATAGCATGCTGTGAACACCAGACATGATACCACACCCAGTCACATTATCCTAACACCGGGCCAACCAGTCGTGGAACTAACCTTATATTTGCTTGAGTGTTAAGAAGATAGTTATACTACTAGTTTTAACAACTTTGGCATCCCGCGGACTGATATCAAAGCCAGGGCTAACTGTACCTGTAGCCGACGCTCTACCGATTGAGCGCCCAGGTTCGATACACAATATTTAAATTGAATGTGATGAAAAATGTATATAATTACAATTATAACAATGTAATGCATGCCATCTGAAAATAACTTCATGGAAAACCATTCTGTATTTATGTACCAAAGACATCCAATACACTTCAGTACAAGGAAAACTTACCTCCTCAACCTATGTCTATATGGAAAGGTTTTTTCATTCCTGAATTGTTTCTTTGAGATTTAATCTGTAAAGATTAAAAAGAACACAATGAGCGTATAGTAGCAACATACTAGGCTAGTTTTAAAAACTTGTCAACTACTTTTCAACTGAATTATCCACAAATGCTACTAACTTCAAAGTCTATCAATCTGCAATGCACACATTTTACAGCTTTTGTAGCAGCTTACTTTTGGTTGTACTTTGGCCTATGTACCCAGTCCCAACACATACAATTATTTTTAAATTTAATCATGTCCTGAGCAGAATATAAACAAGAGCGCCATGATGGCTCTATATCGCTCACCTGAGTGCTATCGACATTTAGCCCTTGTGACTATGCTTTTTTGACATTTTTAACAATCTTGATACAAGGCCATCAAAGGTAGACATAAACTAAATATCAAAGCTCTAGCTCGTATGGTTTCTGACAAGAAGATTTTCAAAGTTTTTCTATAGACATATAGGGGAAATGGCTAGACCCTTGGCAGCCAAATTATTTGACAGATCAAATTGTTTTAGCAATGTTGATACAGGAACAGCCAAGAAACATGTGTACCAAATATCAAGGCTCTAGTTCTTGTAATTTCGGACAATAAGATTTTCAAAGTTTTCCTATAAAGCCATATATGGTAATTGGCCACACACCTAGTGGCCATGCTTTCAGATGAATCAGAATTATGTGGATAATCCTGATGCAGGGTCACCCAAAGAACATATACACCAAAATATGAAGGTTTAAACTCTGGTGGTTTCGGACAAGAATATTTTCTAAGTTTTCCTATACATACTTATATAGAATCCTTGGCGGTCTTATTTTTGATGGATCAGAACTATTTGAACAATCTTGATACAGGGCCATCCAAAGAAAACGTATACCAAATATCAAAGTTCTTACTCGTGTAGTTTCTTATATGAATATGTTCTAATTTTTCTTAAATAGCCATATATAGAAAATGGCCATACACCTGGCGGCCATATTTTTGACGGATCAGGATTCTTTTAACACACACCATACAGGCTCATCCAAAGAACATGTGTACTAAATATCAAGGCTCTAACTCTTGTAGTTTCTGACTAAATATTCTAAGTTTTCCAATATAGACATATATGGTAAATGGCCATACACCTGATGGTCATGTTTTCAGACGGATCAGAATGATTTGGATAATCCTGATGCAGGGTCACCCAAAAAACATATACACCAAATATGAAGGTTCAATCTCTTGTGGTTTCTGACAAGAATATTTTCTAAGTTTTCCTATATAGACGTTTATGGAATATGGCCACATCCCTGGCGACTATATTCTTTTTTGGATCAGAACTATTTAAAATTTTTGATACAGGGCCACCCAAAGAACATGTATACAAAATAACAAGGCTCTAGCTCTTGTAGTTTCTGACAGGTAGAATTAAAGTTTTTTATAGCCAAATGGAAAATGGCAACGCCCCTGGCTGTCATGTTTTTTTTACTATTCAGAATTCTTTAACAGTCTTCAAACAGGGCCATTCAAAGAACAGTGCACCAAATATAAAGGACTATTTTCTAACATTTCCTATACAGGCTTTTAAAGAAAGTAATCACGTCCTTGTCAGCCATGTCTTCTGAAGAATATTAATTATTTGTAAAATCTTCATACAAGGCCCTCCAAAAGACATGTATTGGGCAGTCCTATAACTCGGCTACTTCCCTTTGATTTCAAAGGGAGGCTACTCGCCACTGAGCCTCTGGGGACTAAGTAAAAAAATGGCGGACTAAGACAAAGAAATCAACGAAGCTTGTGTAAACAACTAAGAATTGGACTATTTCAAGCTAACAGATTTGAAAAAGTACATGGCGAATCGTCATTTTAAAGAATCAGAAAGGAAATGTCAGCTAATCGAGCGAATTATCGGCGCTAACAAGCTAGATATTACTGGCAATTATGAATTAAAAAGGAGAGACCAACTCGAGAAGAATTAGTAACTCTTCGCCTTCCCTTAATTGGTAACAGGTCGCCCTTGATCGGTAACATGTCGCCCTTGATCAGTAACATGTCGCCATCGCATACAAGTGTATACGTCAAGCAAAAATGTAGACTTGTTAACTTATTTATAATCATTTAGTATCTACTTGATTTAATTTGTTATATAGTGTATAATATATAAAATTTTATAAGATATGCATACAAACACAATTAGTTCGTTGCCGTCTTCGTCGACTTCTTCATGCTGCATTGTGATAAAGCTAGCGTACGTTGCGAGATTAAATCACACACTGACTAGTCTATTAATTGCAAGCACTTATATACGTCTATGACGGCAAACATCAGTTAGATCACAGTGACTAATTATCAATCAAGATTAGTGCTTACGATATCATCACAATAATGACTGTAGGCAAACATCAATTAACGATCACACACTGACCAATTTATTAATTTTTTTTATATAGGTCTATGTCGGTAAACATTAATTAATATTACAGTGACTAATTATCAATCAAGATTAGTGCGAATGCTATCATCACAATAATGACTGTAGGCAAACATCAATTACGTTCACACTTTTTTGTGCAATTATAAGATAACTGCATACTCAAGTCATCTTGAGTGTGACTACCTTATTAAAGTATTGGCAACAAAATATGTATGCAACTAAGTAACATTAAAATCCTTACAACAGCGGAATTTTATTTAAATATAAAATATGAAATAAGTAAACCAAGAACACAGTATAATTATAATATTTTAGGACGTAACAATGCATTTAAATCAAGGAACAGTGACAGTTTGTATTGTACTGGGAGGATCAGATTTTTTCTTTGGTTAAAACAATTCTAAAATATGAAAAATAAAAATATAATAATTTACGATGCTAATAATACGATGTTATTTTGTTTATTGGGTTTATCGTCCGATCAACAGTATTTCAGTTATCTGGAGACGGTGTCCACTTGAAGCAGATATAGTGCTGCCTTCACTGTGTATAGCATGCCGTGAACACCTGGCATGATACCACCCCAGTCACCTTATCCTGACACCAGGCCAACCAGTCGTGGAACTACCCTTATATTTGTTTGAGCGTTAGCAAGGAAGCTATACCACTACTATTTTAAACGACTTTGGTATGTCGCTAATACGATGTTAATAATAATAAAGAATAAGAAGACAAAGGAAGCATAAATTTAGTGTGAATGGTGACGAAATAATAAAATTTTTTTTTAACAAGTTTACATTCTTTTTACTTAATTTCTTAAGATTTGAGGGCGAAGGGTGGCGTATACACTTATATCAGAAGTGCTCATTATGTATATGAAGACGAATAAAACAAATACAGTGTAAATGGTTATAAATGAATTAACAAATGTACTATTTTTGCTTGATGTATACACTTATATCCGAAGGCGACAGTGAAAAGGGTATCACTTTACTTATACACCTACTGCCGCACAAATGTGCAAATGCTTTCTGACAGCACAACTCAGTTAACTCCCTTTTTAGCCCAATAAACAAATTAATTCCTTTCTGCCGCCCAAAAAATGCAGCGAAATCTGACAAAACACTTTTTAACTCTTTAAATAATAACCAGTACCTATGTAATGTAACTTTCTCCATTTATTTATCAACAATTACTAAAATAAAGTGATGATGAAGTGGCTTCTTTCCGTTTGAAATACCATTATTATAAAATTAGTTGAAATGTGCATTTCTTTCTTCTAAATATCTTAAAGCTTTAAGGTACAGTTTGACCGTGTTATGCAGAAGCCGCTGGGACCACTCTAACGCATCCCAATTTACATCATTTTATGGGAGGGGTGTTTATATATATCGCTATTCAGCTGTCGCTATGGCTAGTGCCTGTTGTCCAGACATATGCAAATTCCTGAGAAAAAAAGCTAGCATATTTTGAATCGTAAAAAAAGAATTACTAAAAGAGACTTTTCTGCAGGCACATAGGCTGTATCTATAGATCAAAGGTTTCACAAATCAAAGTTTACCTACCTGTGTTTATCACACACCTATCTCCGTCCACAGCCGCGCTTCCAATGACTACGGGTGCTAGTAGTCACATGCTTTTAACTACCAATCATATCAGTTTTACTTTCGGTTTGGCCATGTTTACCAATCATTTCGTTTCAATATGAATATAATCGGGGCTGGGGTGGGGATTTCGTGGTATTCCAAAATTATTTTCGGAAAGTTATGAGGTCCCTTTATCGAATGCTGTTGTCGTCGGTTAGACTACCTAGATCTACATGTTGGCGGCTGTACGCGATTAATTTGTATACATAAAGTTAGTTCCAAAGATCCAGGTATAGTGTCTCTCTCTCCATCCGTTCTATCTTCTCTCTGTCTCTGTCTGTCTCTCTCTCTCTCTCTCTCTGCGTGTGCGTTCGGATGTGTGTGTATTTGGTGGAAAACAGGGACACTCGTATGGATACATATAATTCCTTACCCCTTCTTCGAATGGCCAATAGATAAAAAAAACTCCTTTATTCCAAAATAATCATACACTGATGATGTCAACTAGATTCGAAATATTCTTTATAGGCCAGACATGATCACTCACTATTATCAGACATAGATCTTCATATAAACTTAACTATGCATTTTAATAATTCACAATTTTCTTTAAATTCTTTGAGTTTCTTTCATAAACAATGCAGGTAATAAATCAAAAGGTTCTTTGGCAGATAATGAGGTAAAAATGCCTAAGGTTTTTCTTCCAAATAACTTAAGTGTTAAGGTTCAGGAAATACCTTTGTCAAAACTGTAATTACCCATATCAGGTATCCAATTTCGGGTAGCTATTTAAACAGTTAGAGAGCTAGAAAATGATTGGCTTGGTGGACTTTGTCCTAAGTTAAGGCGAATATGGAAGTTTGTGAATTTAACTGCCTATCATTGATCCTAGATTTAGAAGCAAAGCATTCGACCCCTATTTTACCCCCTATATAGGGTACTTAACCTAATGTCAGGTTATTTAAGGCATGGATCTTAAGCTGACTTTTTCCACATAGAGAACGAAAGTTAGGTTTGAAGAGGGTCTGGCTGTGACCATGGCCTTTTAAATAACGAGGTTAGGATATTTTTTTAAGGAAGAGAGGTCCTGTGCTTATATTCTCTTAACCATGTCTAGACGCCCGAGTCCTGACGCCCCTGAACTAAGGGCTGGGCGTGTTATATTTATATATTACTGCTATACATAATTTGTAATTAAATTTACTATGTATACATGTATACATAATTTCCCTATTTTTGCATGATTCAGTCGGCGCCGATGGCCATAGCCAGTTGTCTAATACAACTGTTATGTACCGACTTTGTCATCTATTACTGTTTTTTATATGATATAAAGTTCTGTTTAATTTTTAGATGATGTCAAATGGTCGGCAGACTCATGGTTGCTGCTATAATACGGCTTTTCAAGAGAAATCCGTTCATCGACCATGTCCTTTTAATACGTTTTGATGTCGGTGCTCAAGTCGCCTCCGTTCTTAAGGGGAGAATACCGACTAAGTCGTAATCTGTAAAAACTACCTATTTTATATGTTAGTTTTACATTAGTTTAACTATGACTCTTAATGGCTGGCAGAGTCACTTGTTGTTGATGTTTTGCAGCTCCCGGAGGAGCATTTATTAGCCATGTCATAATGATAATTTTACTGTCGGTGCGCACGGCGCCTATCCTTCAGGGAGTGGGGTATGCCGACTAAATCTTAATTTGTCTTTTAAATTAGCTACAGTAGTTAAATTAGAGTGGCATGTTTAAACCGTTGGTCCGCAAGGTGCCTCCGCCCTTGGGCAGGGGGAAATGCCGACTAAATAAATCTTTATTTGTATTTTAAGCTAGCTAGTTAAATTTGAGTTGAATGTTTTTACTGTCGGTGCGCAAGACGCCTCCGCCCTTGAGAGGGGGTGGGGCGGGGGGTGTCGACTATATCTTAATTTGTATATTAAACTTGTCTAGTTAAATTTGAATTGGTGATTTACATTTTATTTGCATATGCTCGGGTCTCATTCGCTTGGGGTCGACCTGATAATATGCAATGCAAATATTAATATAAATTATATAATCTATTTCTTCTAGGTATACAATAGATTTCTTTTATTGAATCACCTATATTAACTGGAGGAAACAGCAGAGTGGTTCTGTCAATATTTGGTTACTAGCAGTGTATTATCTAATCTTGTTCTCGCAAATCCATTGCGATGCGGACAGTTTCTTTGTCTTATTTTATTCCCGGCTCCAAAATGGCTGCTCCGAATTGTGATCGTGTGTAAATTTAATCATATATTAAATTGCTGTGGTGTATCTTTATTTTTGTATTTCTATCACTATATGTGTCACTGTTAAGTCGTTGATATTACCTGAACTGTTCATCTGCTTTGACACTTAAACTCAGCCTTGCGAGCATTCCAGTCGCTGAAGACTATTTCGCTAGCTAATCTCCGGCTTCATTTTCTGTCACTAACACATGGCTGGGTATTCATTTCAGGCTAACACGGATGTTGAGTTGTTTGCTTATGTTTGTATTTGTTCTAAATATCTCTGGTTAGATCTGGTCTATTTTTATTGTCTACAGACTGTTGAGCTTACAATGCGCTAAGTTAATCTGTAAATAGATCTACATTCAAATGAGTTAATTGGCTGTTGCATATAAGCATCGCTTTGATGTCAAGGAGTTCTCAGGTTAGTATTGATTGTCTTTCTTTTAATTTGATATTTGATAATTTAGTTGGTCTATTGTTATGGAATATGTTTATGTCTGCACCTGCTGCGTTTTGAATTTTGTCTTTACTACTATCAGTGTACAGGCAGATGTTTGCGGTGGATTATTGGATGTAGTTATCTGCTAATGTTTATTTGTGCTCGGGTCATTTTTTAGCTCACTTGAGAACAACGTGCTCAATGTGAGCTTTTCTGATACCCTTTTGTCCGTCGTCAGTCATCTATCGTCAACAATTTTGCTTGGGAACACTGCGGCTACAGTTTTTATCCAATCTTCATTAAAAAACTTATTCAGAATGATAGTCTGCGTGAAATCTTGAAGGAGTTTGTAACTGAGTCATATGGGGTCAAAAAATAGGCCACATTTAAAGCTCAATCGTCAGCAAACTTGGTCAGAATGTTAGTCCTGAAAATTTGGGTGTCTTTGAAATTGGGTCACGTGGGGTTAAAAAGTGCGACATTAGGTCAACTCATAGGAAAAGCTTGTGAACACACTAGAGGTCACCTTTTTAGCCCAATCTTCACCAAACTTGGTCAGAATATTTGACTGAAAAAATACTGAAGGAGTTCATTATTAGGTCATGTGGGGTCAAAAAGGAGATAACTAGGTCAAATCTTAAAAAAAAAAAAAACTTGTAAAAGCATTAGAGGCCACATTTATAGCCCAATCATCACCAAACTTGGTCAGAATGTTTGACTCCATGAAATCTTAAATTAATTGTTATTTGGTGTAGTCAAAAAGTAGAACCCTAGGTTTTCTTTCTATATACCTTGTTTCGGGTTATTACTTGTTACCCAGACTGCACTATCATCTACCATCTACGATACTTAATTAGATTAATCTGTTGTATTTATTTTTACTATTGTGTTACATCATTAAGCATCATGAATTTTCGGACCACGTACGTGTTTCTTTTAGCGTAACAACATACGAAATACATGATGAAAGTGTAGGCAATGATACTAAAACCACTATTAATGGAATAACAGATTTAGAGATAATTTTAGATGTGACTTACACTCGACAATAAACCAATTACAAAATAATCAATTGGACTCTCTAAACGAAAATAAAAACCTCGGACAAACTTGTTCAAACATTTACAAAATATCTTAAAACAAAAGAAAACATTTATTTTGAAGTAAAGCAAAAAGATAAAAAGCATTTCTTTGAAAATTAGGACAAAAGTGAACAAGAATGGTACGGTGAACAATGCATAGAAAAGCATAAGAGGGTTAAATGGGCGTTAAAGTAATAATAGTGTAAAAAGTGACGAAATAGAAAATTACTATTAGATGCCAGGAAAGATTATAGATGCTATGGATGCAGAGAACGCAAAACAAAATATAACACGGAATTGAGTAATAGAATGGGCAAAATGAGTTAAACAGACCACGTGATTTCTTAAAAAAACAGTTCAAGCGCAATAAAATTAATACGTCCAGCTAAAATGTATCAAATAAAACCTTTTCCGACCATCTTAAAGGCATAGCTACGAACATTGAGTTTGATGATCTCGATTCATACGATAAATAAACTATTAATAACTTTGAAATGCAGGATAATGCCGAGACTGCATATTCAGAATTAGACACAAACATAAATATAGACGAAATAATATCAGAAATTAAACTACTGGGAAGTAATAAGACGTGTTCTACAGATTGTATAATTGTATGAATATTTTAAAGAATGTATTGATATACTTGCTAGAAAGTTTGTTTAATTATATTTTGAATAAAGGCCCATTCCCTCAGAGTTGGTCGAACGGTATTATTACGCATTGAACGATAATTACACAACAAAGACAAACTGTTTTTATGCTTTGTAGACCTTTGTAAGGCGTACGACTATATTGATCGTAATGCTCTATGGCTTAAGTAAATACAATACGGCATTGACGGTAGGTTGCTGTCAGTTATTGTGGCGATAAATTAGCCGTGAAACATGTAAATACACTGTCGGAGTATTTCGATAGCAAGGTCGGTCGATTTCAAGAGGGAATAACCTCGCCGATAATTTTTCACTGTACCTCAACAATATAGAAACAAATTTACATAATAACAATGACGCGGCTGTAACATGAGATATCTGTATGCATGTTGTATTTGCCGATGACTCGGTATTGTGTTCGGAGACTGCTGAGGGGTTGCAAGCCTTTCTAAACGGACTAAAGGAATATTCTTCAAAGTGGAGGTTACATGTAAACCAAAATAAAAAGTCCTTGCATGTAGAAAAAAGTGGCCGCTTAAGTCAAAACCTAAAGTAGACATACGCTTGCACTGTTATTGAGGTTGTTACGCAATTTAATTATCTGGGACTGGTGCTGGGACTGGTGCTATCTAGGGTTTGCGCTGGCTATCAGAACACTGAAAAATAAAGCCATGAGAGCGATAAAGTCATTGTTCAGTATTGTAAGGGGCCATGAAATACCAGTTAATATTTTATTCAATCTATTTTATTCGTACGTTCTTCCGATTCTCAACTATGGAAGGGAAATTTGTATATCTAAAAGTGAATTATCACGAAGTAGTACATAAGACATTTTGCAAGTAGATATAAAAAGTAACATAATCAACAAATACTCTTTCCCTTTATGCAGACTTGGGAAGATATCCTGTCTATATATCGCGTTATATAAGAATAATTAAGTATTGCTTAAAATTATTTGATATCAAAAGGGAGAATGCGTTATTGAATAACATTGTACATCTCTCCAAAGACGTGAGATAGAAGAAAACGGTAATACAATAAACTGGTCCCCGAGAATAGGAGTTGGTTTGTATTCTATGCTGTCATTTAATTCATCCTATAAGGATTGTTACGTGTATTTCTTTTGATGGAAGGATTGAAGGATATATATTTCAATCATTGGGAAAACTGGAGTAAGAAATAGCACATCATTGTGTTTATTTAAGGAAATAAAAAACAAATAATGAATAAGTATATATGACAAAGTCCTATGAGTATTGCAACGTTTACCAAAACTTGAAAAGGCACAGAACAAAGGTTGGTTTGTTTGTTTATTGGTTTTTTTGGGTTTATCGTCCCAACAATAGTATTTTAGTTATCTGGAGACGGTCAGGACAAAGATATTCACATGCAAGCCAAATGTAAAAGTAAGAGGGGAGTTATTTAACAATAAGAGCAAGCCCGACAGTTACCGTCTTGGAACGGTCAGTCGTCGTATTTATTATTGTTAGCAAATAGTAAACTAAGAAACATTATTGCAAAAATTATGCAATCATCGTATGATCTTTTAATAGAAAACAGGAGACATGATAATATTGTCAGGCATAAAATGAAATGTACATACTGTAACAAAAATGATATCGAAGATGCTTTTCATTTCGTTTTGATATATCCTTATTATCCAGAAACAAGATTAAAATATATCCCGAAATATTCTTGTAATAGGCCAAACATGTATAAATTTATTAAACTACTTAACACGAAAAATACATTGTTGTTAAAAGGTCTGGCTTTTTACTGTAAACATGCATTTAAATATATTAGGTCTTTAAATAGTTGAAATATTGTTAGAAAGTATTCATGACATAAGTAATACATGTTCTTTTCAACATACATGTCAACAAATTAGATTACCATGTGTATGTCACTCTCACCTATATTTATTTTGATAAACTCAACTATTTACTAATATAATGACCATGTTTGCATGCATCGCATATATTTTATTTATTTGTGATGAGCTCTTATGCTTAAGCTTTAAAACAAACATATGTCCTGTTCGGTTCTGTTCATTAAGCGTGTTCATGAACAATATAAAGAGTATTGGTGATAAAACGCTACATTGCGAGCAGCCATTTTCTGTGGTATAAGTTGATGATATTTTGCTGTCGCACCTTAAAATTTCCTTATTTTAAGAAATGCGGATAACCATTTTCCCTTTGATACCATATTTAAGTAGTGTGACTATGGCTCCTTCCGACCACATTTTATCGAAAGCAGCCTATAGCTTTAGAAATACTGCACTGACGCATTTACGTTTTGATTGTGCTATTTTAATGTTATATTCAAGTCTTATTAAATTGCTATTGCGTGAGTGGTTAGAACTACAACCTGATTGTTTTTTCGAAAGGATCTTATTGCATTCCAGAAAGGAACATAATCGGTGTTTGGTCATTTTCTACATTAGTTTTGTGAATGTTGATGTTAATGTTATAGATCTGGTGTCGTTAAGAGGGATTATAACTGCTTCTGACCATGGGTCCGGTATTATGCCTTGGTTCCAAGAATTATTAAACATGTCATGAATGGTTTGTACCACTAGATTAAAACAAACCATTCATGACATGTTTAATAATGTTTAAGATTTCATAAGGGTGCCATCCTCACCTAGTGCTCCATCTTTGCATGTTCCTAGAGCTACATTTAGTTCTATAAATGAGAATGGTTGCTTGTAGTCTATATACGAGCAATTTTCTTCTTTATTGACTGTATTGTTGACCATGATAGACATGGATTCTTTTTTTTTTAATTTACTCAGGGGAGAATCCATCGTTTTTATGAAGTCTCATAATTCCTTGCTTTTTGTAATATATATAATGTTTGGGCAGGAGGCGTCCCAATGTCTGGCCTTAGCATAACGCATAATTTTATTTCCTTCCCTTCTGGTATCTGGCCACAATTTTAATTGTATTGTACAGTTTTTCCCTCTCTTATATTCCTTATGTCTATTTTCCCTTTTTAGCTGCCTCCGTTCAGTCCGAGTTCCGCCAAGGTACAGTTTTGGTGGATTAACTCTGTTTGCTATTATATTTTGGGATAGTTTTGTTAAGTATATTACTAAATTTTGAATATATCGCGTCAAAGATAGTATTTAAATCTTGTTCACTTATGTTTGTATGTTCTGTTGTACACATATCCTTAAAATTATTCCAGTTTTGATTTGACGCTTTTCGACATTCTATTTGCTGTTGTTATTTAGTGTCATTTTGTTTGCTCAGAAATCTGTAGAGATATTGGCAGATATTCGCTGTACATTGTATTATCTAATACGTAGACTATGCTTGTGTCAAATATATTAGAAGAGGTGATCGCTATGACTATAGCACTGTCACGTGTGTCTTGACGTGATGATATTGTATGGTATTCTCGTTATTTGACCGTCATTTATTATGCAGAGATTTTCGGTTGACTTACGGTGTGATGGTGGTTGTACCCAGACAAACGTCGGGCATCTTTAACAACAAAAAAAACTATAATGATAATAATTAGTATCTGTGATTTTGTTGCGGTTTTTGTTGTATTGTAAATACAAAAGTTATTAATTGTTTAAGTTAAAAATTTAATTGAAATGTGTGAAGAAAGACTTCAGAGAAAGCAAAGAATTGAAATAGTTTCAAGAAACGAAATAGATTTTGCTTTGATTTTTTAAATTAATTCAATAACCAATAACAGCTTGCTGTCGCAAATAATGGCTGAGTGTTACTATAATGACCAAATTTGTGCTGCTGTGGTGTACTTCAAAACAACATATTATGAATGAGTGGAATTGGGATTAGCCCTGAACAATGTTATTTATTTGTTGGTATGTATTATACCTGGATGTTTAACTGTTTATGTGTCTGTCCCAGGTTTGGTGGGGTAGATCCAACCACATTCTATGACCAAATGAGCTATGACAATGCCATCAATGTCTATCAACTGGCAAAAGTATACCCCCTAAAGCGGGCAGGTTCTTTGGAACAAAAATAAGTGAAAATACATGTTACTCAAATGGTAAGGATTGAACATGAACCTCTTGATGTATAGGGAAAGGTCAAATTTATTAACAAAACACATTTAAGCATGAACAGACTAATAAGCTTTTTTTCAATCGCGTGTGATGATAACTAAAATAAAAAAAATGACATGTTTTTTATTAGTTTAAGCCTTTCAAAGGACATTATTTAAAACAAATCTTTGCCCATGTAACTAAGACCATGATATACTGAAGGTATAACTGTCTCCAGATACTGATTATTTTCCTGTATTATAATTAACCCAAGAAGGTGAAGGTATGAAAGATGAAAGTGATATTGATCCCTTGCTTATACTTGACTTTATAAAGTTGTTTCACTTCTGGACGACCCAGTATTGGATTTACTAGACTTCAAGTGGTATCCTGTCTGGTTTTCATGGTATGTTATCACAGTGATGGCAGCACTGTATCTGCTTCAAGTGAACGCTGTCTGTGAATAACTGACAATGTGTTGGGATATCTATATCTAAAAACAAACAAAATCCTTACCTCATGGGAGAATGTAAACATATCTTTACAATTTCCATGCACTTTTTAATAAAATATAAACATTTTCTGCAACAATCTACTAACAAAAACATATACTTTCTGTTTGACTTACATTAATTGTTCACCCCAAGAACAAATGACATTTTCATATTTCAGGAGAACTGTCTGTTCCTGTATAAAGCAGCAGAAAGTCTAGCTAAAGAATGGATTAAGCGGGATCGACAGCCTTTTTCGAGCTCCATCCGACTGCATTTGGGCTCGGGGAAAAAGAATGGCACACTTCCGCGTAGTGTCACAATAAACAGTAAAGTAGAGACAGACGTCTAACAGTGCAATGTAGACTAGTGTAGATTAGTGATGCCTCAGTGTTAAACAAACTTTCTGGATGGACGTGGAAGTTAGGTCGTATGATGTAAAGATCACCGTTGGACCTGTAATGACGTCCAGACTGTCATTGTTGTGAATATCTCGTCAGTTTCATAAACATTGAACATGTTTTTCGACATTTGACCATATTCATAGCAGCATGTTGTCTGCTTTATATTGTTAGTTAGTTGTTCTGTATTTTTTATACTCTACACTTAGGTTTTAATAAATTTTCATCCATCATTATAATTCATCCATTGGCAGATATAAGAATGAGTCACATTTGTATATATTGCATAATAAATTGTTTGGCTAAATTTATTATTGATTCTAAGCTTAACTATAAGCATGGTTACTGAATTTTGCTAGTCTAACAATATTTAGACATTGGATGAACTTAGGTTTAATTAAACGTGTTTCTCTTATGGCACAAATGCCATTTGCTTCAAACTCGCTTAACTAAGTGCTGTAGAAAAAAAAGTTTCCTTCTTTTAAAAAAATTGAGAGTCTTGATTTACAATCATTACCTACTTTTCTGCAACAGCGTGTCTATTTGTTTAGTCAATGATGAAAGGTTATATGCCTCAACGTGACCATTTAAACATGTTTTATCTTCAATGTACGTGTATCTAAGTTTTTAAAAATCACCTTTGCTTAAGCAAATGTGCATCTGGGAGAAATCGTCTTCTTTGCTTCTAACAACAATTCTCTGATTATAATTTGCTGATTTCCACACGTTAACAGCATTTTTTTTCCCATCATATAAACAACTTTGAGTCGAGCTTGTTTACTTATGACTTTCATACTGAAATTGTTAAGCACCTGATTTGATCATGTATATTTAAAATAACAGAAAATTACCAATCAGGTTCTTGTAAACAATGTCCGACTTAAGCTTTGACTTTGAAAGTAGTTTTTAGACTTTTAATTGATAGCAGGAAATCTCCTAACTATGATTATTTGATTTTTTCTTGCTTTAATCTAAAACCTTGATATCAAGTGTGCCATTTCTATTGGTGTGGTAAATATAGGCTTATCAATGAGAAACGTGTTAAGGCCTGTAATTATAATGCGGCAGTGTTCGTATTAGTCCTTTTAAAAAGACAATGATGTGAATTAGTTTGCCTCATGAGTATTATTGTGCCTAAAGAAACGTTAGTCGGCCTAAATTGGAATACATTTACCTAAGTTGACCAAATGACACAATAATTATATAAATATCTGCATAAAAATGTAATATCAGTACTAAAAATTTTGTTTTAACAATTATTTTTTTAAAAGTCAGATAATTACAATTATTTCTAAAAAAAAGTCTGTTTTGTTATAAAGAGGTTAACCTGGAAAGTTCATTTTTTATTATAGAATGTAAAAAGTTTTATAGAAGAGCAAATGTAATGCTGCACCTCAAATTAAAGAGTATCAAAATTAGGGTTAAAAAACTTCAAAACAGGTTTAAGGGTTCGAATCCCGGTATTGGCACAAATATTAAATTTGTTTTCTTTCTACTTGTTCACTTTGACAATTATTTCTTTAAGAAAACATGTACAGCTTTTAATTTTATTCTTGTAAATGAATTTTAATTGTATGATGTGTGCTTAATTTGATTACAAATTTATTACCTGGTATGTTCAAAGTCTAAAACAATCAAAACAATGTGCTGAAATTATTATTATATATATATATATATATATATATATATATATATATATATATATATATATATATATATATATATATATATATATATATATATATATATATATATATATATATATATATATATATAAAATACCTTATAGAACATTTTGGGCAACTCAGAGATAAATCTTTTGGCTATGAAGAGGCAAGTAATTTTTAATGAAGCACAGTCAGCAAGAGGAAAATCAGTATTTAACTTGTCGTGTTTGTAAACAATTAATTACAAATTTGGGATAGTTTGAGTCAAACCAATCAAGTACCAGGTTTGGTTGGCTTATCTGATACTATATTTTGTTTTTAATCGATACTCAATAGCAAAACACTTCCCCTAAAAAGGATATTACAAAATATTTAGAGTGTCTTTATTTCTAGAAAAGATACACCTTTAATACCAATTTTAGAAGACAAAAATATAAAAAAATAGATTTTTTTTTTATTTGGCATGCACGTTTGCATTAATTATACAACACATCGGTTATGTTAATTTTCAAATTCTGTATATATTCTATTACATTTGATTTACCTTAAATAAATATTGTTTTGGATAAATTATAACATAGGCGCAATCCTAAAAACCTATTATTTCCAAAGGACAACTCAGGTCTGTGCCATATACATTAACATTTTCCTGATGCAAGCAGTGTGTATGTGCTCTATAATATGCATATAGGCTCCATCACAGAGTATCAGTTTAATGGGTGTTGACCTGTTTCACTGACTCCTTTGTTTCCTCTCACATATGTTTCACTTACCCATTACAGTTGTTCTAGTGTGAGGCCTGTTACCAAATATAGACTCGTGGCCATATGACCTATCAAGTGTTGGTGTGCCGTAAAACCCAAAGAGCAAATATAGAGTCAAGTAGAGTCAAGATGAGACAAGTAAGGTTGAAAATATTAAATGTATTGCACTTGTAAGTTAGAAATTCTCACAATAGTTATAGTTCATTTTTCTCACATATACCCCTGCAACAGGCTCACAGTCATGAAAGTCAAGATTATTTACGCAAATAAGCTAAAGAGGTTTATTATGTTTTGGAGGTTCATGTATATTGCACACTAAGTGTTTAGTATTGGTCTGACAACTTTAGAATACTTTATTAATTTATCGATTACTATGAAATTATGTTCTGTATATTTTACACTAGGCAGACGTGAATATTATCTATAATTATGTATATATAAAAACATACAGATAGATACAAAAACCAAATGAATAATTTGCTGACATCATTTAATTTAACAGTACTTCGTATAATATTGATATCCACCCCACTTATTTGTACAAGCTAATTGTATAGCCGATTTGAAACTTCTATATTCAAATTTCCGACTGCTAACCTGAGGTCATACTGAGTCAAATGGCCTAAACTACCCTGAGTCTGTCACAGAGGTAAATGTACCGACAGTGTAACAGAGTGCAAACTTTATCCACTCCATAAAAACCTTGACTGATGGCCTATTACCGAGGGTGTTCTAAAGACTAAAGAAAGCTATAATGCCAAATCAAAAGTCATACTGCCATTTAGTGTTTCATAAATGAGTATTTATGCCGCTAACTTTTACTAATCTGCTATGTAACATTCATGATATTTTTACTTATTAACTATATGTCTTTTGTAAATGTTCTTTTCTTGATAACTCTAGGGATTCACAGACATACATGATCTGCCTAAGTGAAGGAGGTAAAAGTATTTTATTTGAGTATTGTTTTGTTTAGTCACTCCCATGTGTTTACAATTGATACCACTGTGAAATCATTGTTGTGGCTATTGTAATTTTAAAGAGTTGAATAATTTGTCAAAAAGTATACCTTTTGATGTATACATTGACAATTTATGTAAAAACACCTTTGATGTCTATAATGTCAATTTATGTGGTAAAAACACCCCCACTGATGAATACATTGACTATGTATGTGAAAAAAACCCAAACTCCTGATAGTGTATGCATTAATACTTTTTGTGTGAAAATACAACACCTAGTAGTATATACGTAGACAATTTGTTTTGTGCAGGAATCATTATTATTCCTATTGCTACATAAGTAAATTTCCCATTATGAATTTGTAATTATTTGCTGACCATATTGTAATTATTTGCTGACCATATCATGCATATGGAAACATGTTTTTTAATTAAGACTTAGCATAGAAAAGTGTAGATCCTGATCAAACAGCTTCCAGCTAGAGCTGCATGTAAGCGATCTGTAACAAAGCATTTTGCCAAATCCTGATAAATAAGTCTACAGCAGGATGTGGTAAAATATTTTTCACCTCAGTCTTCGCACTTGAAAATTTACTTATCCATTATGACCTCAGGTTTAAATGACCTAATGAAAATAGATTGTAGACGTGTTTCTGTACACTAATAAATTGGCAGAGTTGCAATAGATGAGCTCGGATAATGTAATAAGGGAGATAAGTCTTCCTGTAAATAGTTGTGCTTATTTATTTTTTATGTTTTTATCTGATTTGAATTGTCTCCCATAGTTGTGATGTGTTTATAGCTTAAATTTATTATGCTACTAGTGAGGCCAAATGTGCGAAAGTTACACATCAGTACTTTTCATGCATTTTTCAACCAGTAGAAAATTAATTCAGTTACAACAGTTTTATTTCATATTACTAATAAGGTTATGAAATTAATCCCTTCTCTTATGCTCTTATAACAAGTAGAACATTAGGATTACGAGTGCCTAGCCAGTGACAAATGTCTTATTACCCATAATGCATTATATTTATTTAAAGCATCTATTTGATAACTAATTAGTCAATTATCATAATTGAACTGTTCCTCTGTTATCCTAAGCATTAACTATTTGTACTTGTTGAGTGTCAATTCATTAAGATCAAATGTGCCATGGTATCACTTTTACGGAACAATGCTGAATTTATAAAATTTGAACTCAAATGTCAGATCATAGTTGCTTTTATCTTTTATTGATCTATCTGACCTTGTAAGTAATGTATGTGTTAACCTTTTTAAATTCCTCTCCAGAATAGTATTTTTACCATGCTTTCATGTAAAAACGTAAATTGAACATCTATCATTACCATTATTGAAAAGGTTAAAATAATGAAACTAATGATTTTACTGCACAACAGTATTTTGTACTGATTTTTTTGTACATATGAATATGTAAAAAATACTTGGGCTGTTACATGTGCCATTTACATGTCTGTATTTAAAACTATTAGATAAGGGCAATGTTATTTTACATATTTACTAAGACAAACAGTAAAAAGATGATATCTGCCATTTTGTACTTGTACTTTAGTGGGCTGGAACATCTGCACCAACATTATATATATTTGATTGATTTTTTTACCAGCAAAATGTAAACTTAAATTGTTGCATTTGTAGTGCTGTTGCAGAAATTTTATTGCTGAGAAACGTTTTTGATGAGACTCTTTTAGATGAGTTGTCAAATGTATTATATGTAAGTAAACAAGATTATGCAGAAAATAAACTAAAACATACTATATTGAACTTATTTTCTTTTATTATATGCATAGGGTTGTTAAATATGCAGATTAACATGTCAATAAAAAATGAGTGTGAATGTTTTCTTCCAGTGAACATTGTGTACTGAGTAGGTGGAACTTTAAGTACATCATTGTGTCTAACTCTATTGTGACATTGTGACAGAATGCCTAACATATGTTGTTTTTCACTTGTCAGATTAGCTGTACTTTTGCCATGACCAATTTTATGAAACATTTGATTTTTTGTATGATTATATTTGAATCTATACTTATTTTTGTAAAGTCACAAAGTTTCTCTCTATAAATAATACTTTAAATTTTAGATAATATATTAATACAGAAATGTAGTTTTATACTTTTATATCATTGTATGCATTGTATTGCCTTGTTTTGTTACCGAGGCCTACAAGCAGCTTTAATCATAAAACCTCCTTTTTAACATATTTATTATTATAAGCCCCATTGTACACAACACATATGTTAAACTGTGTTGCATTAAGTATGCTGTCAGACAACTAAAAAGTGCAACCAAAGGGACTGGAATGGCAAGTCATGTTTAAAACCGTATTTACATGTAAACTATGTAGTTTAACCAGTTAAAACCATTGTAATTTATTTATAACTGCAATGTTTTTCGGTATGAAACTTGCCTGAATTATCTTTTTATTTATCATAATACAATATACTTTTGCATTCGGTTGTCACACAAAACTGGATTAATGTTTACCAATATTAAGAAAAAACCCTAAGATCACATAACTTACCATACATCTTTTGTTTCCAGTCCATTCACAGCAGACTAGACTGCTATTCAGATGTGCTATATTAAACCAACTATTGTGTTTCTCTGCTTAACAAAACCTCTCAAAGAACATGTTTGGACATCATTCACGAGAAATGGCAAAACATTGCAGTGTAGAAACTTCAAGCTAATACTAATAATGCACTGAAGGCTAATCATTGACCATGTCTTAATGATTTGCTGCTGCCAAGTTGCTGCCTTTTTACCATCATCACAATGCGACTGGAACAAACTAGAGATTTTTTTAAAAATTATAACTGTATTATATCTAATTACCTTGGGAGCAAAATGAAGGAAAAGATAAATATTATCCAAGATATGGAAAAAATATTGATGATAAGATCTACTTACATACATTGTTTCAAAAGTAAAACTGGAATACTAAAAACTCCATGTTGTTTTACATATGATGAAGCACAGTTTTCTTTGTAGTTTTCTATGTTTTTTAATGTCTTTGTCTTTATGAATGTTTTAAGATCTTGTCTTTATTTACATGGAAAGTGTTGGTACAATGTACATTATTAATGGGCTTAGTCCGCATTTAATCTTTTAACTCATCATTTGTATCCGACATTTTGGAATATACATAAATATATGTCTATATATATAAATGTATGACTATATATATATATAAATAAATGTATGTCTATATTTATATATATATATGTTAAACAGAATGGCATGAAAATCTATATTGTCCGGAGTGTAAAAAACGAAAACAATAATTATTTTTGTCTGTATAATTGTTAGTGTACCACAGATAAGCTGGAAGGTCATCCCACGTCATTTGTTTTGACTTGGGCTTAATCCCATGTAGCAAGAGGCTGAGAGATTAATTAATAATAGGCTAGCATATTTTGACTGAACTGTATGAAAACAATTCTTCTGACATGGTTGTGACATTTCTATATGTGGTTGTTTTATACAATAACTTGTATTGATATTATTGCTTTTGCATCATTTATTTTATATTTACAAAATTATACTTATTAAAAGATATTACAGCAAAACTTGACACTTCAGTGTGACTTGTGCTAATATGTATATTTTAGGAATTATCTGACATTTTTTTACAAATACAATTTTATGTTGATAACAGCTAATTTTGACAAAGCTCTTTACTTCTGTATCAATCTTGCACGACATCTTCGTAAATTTGAACTTATAACATTAACAAAAGTGCATTTACTTTAAATCGTCAGGGATATTTAGGTATGTTTAAATGGTAAGGTTTATTTACAAGTGTAGACACTAATGAAGAAACCTAAAGTTCTTAACAAGTCATAATTAGTAATTCCAATATAATTACAGTTATAATAATAATTATCTTACTTTAAAATGCTTTGGGTGGATGTTGTGTTTTGTGTCAACACTCGTGTTTGTCTTTTGTATCAATTTTATACACTGCAACCATTTAACCGTTAAGTTCACCGTTTCTTTGGTGTCATTTTTTATGAGTTACTTTTTTCCCCAGACTTATGCATTAATTTAGGTTGTTTTGTTTTGCATATTAAAAAGCAGAAACAATTTTGTTAAAGAATATGATATACGTAAAACCCCTACTTGGTCTGTAAACTTGTTTTGTTGTCATGTGTATAGTTCTGCATCTGTAATTTGTTCTATGGCCAGATCAACTTAAACAATCTTAATGGAATTAAAAGTATCAATTGTAGCTTCTCGTTTTGTCTTTGATTTGTATTTTATCCTTTCCTAGTCACTAATTGTTTTGCAGTGAATACTAAATAGTACTTGGTTACATTTATAGAACGTTAATTGAAATTATTAATTATTCTATGATACGGTTATTACAGAAAAATCGCATCATTAGAATGGTAACTGTGTGTTCGTGGCTCCCTTAATAGTATAAAACAATAGCTATTACACCTGACTGGTGTAAGCTAATTTGAAATCAAGTACCATAGAACCAATAATTTTACACGTGTTTTTGTTATCATGAAGAAAATGTTAAGGTTTTGATAAATAACTAAATGTCTAATATTGTAAATATTTATATAAAATAAAAAAAAAATATTTATAAGTTTGATCAACTCTAAGACTGCTAAGCACAATTAAAATATAACTTATGCAAATTGTCAAGATCCAGAGTGGCCAGCTCTACACTATTTGCTGCAGTCTTTCTCACTACATCTTTTTACTGAGATTAAGTTTTTTTAGTAAATCACTTGTACTGTTGTATTATTAATTTATAAATAAAACACAATATGGGCTAATGATGTTTTGGCTTAAATAATACATGATCTTTTATATTTGCAACAGTCCAACTTTTTTCTTGAATTGTAAAAGTAAAGGTAAATAAAACAGCAAACAACTCGTTATTGAGAACTACATTTATTTAATTCAAAGTTTACTGTCTTTACATAAGCATGTAAATAGACACATCTTAAACATTTACCTCAAACAAACAAGCCAGAGGCAATGTTGTTTTTCAATGAGTCACAGGAAAGTTGTGCAATGGGTGTGTCTTATGAAAGAATTCTATGATAATGAAAAGTTCCTTCGGTCATCATATCAGAAAACTGTCTTAACAAACTAAGGCTGTTAAATTGAAAACCCCCAACAAACTTTGAAAAATAATACGCACACTCATTTTGTGTATATATATATATATATATATATATATATATATATATATATATATATATATATATATATATATATGACAAGACAATAACATTTCTACATGACAGAAAAGGAAAGTGATGTATAGTAACAATTTCTTAAAATTCATCTGTTTAAAAAAAACAACTGATTTCTTTAACAAAGTTAAACTAAATCTGAAATAACTTCTTCTTGCTCATTATAAATAAAAAGTCTCCCATATTGATTGAAATGCTTATTTCCATATTCAAATTAAATTTTAATAATAACAAATTCACATTCCCTGTTGAATAATGTAGAATAAAAATGAAAAAAACAAACAAACACCATGCTCCCACTCCAAAAAACAAATATCCGACAAGATTAAACTGAGACTCATGTTTATTCTGTTTTTCGGCCAGTTAATGATAATAAGTAATGTGGTTCGATATTCCTTGATGGCTTAAATACAGTAACCGAAAGAGTCTGCAAACAACTGATTGGTTTATCAAATTGTATAAGTATTTGTCTACTAAGAAATGGTTATGGGTTCAAATCTACCCAAGGGGCACATCTTTAGAAATGAATACTAATATAACCTTTGCGTGAATGTCAAAGTAAAGCACATGATTTTCAGCATTTCATTTCACACTCAACTATTTATTTACATAACTGCATTGACGATAGTTATGCTTGTAGGAAAGCCCTCTGTTCATAGAACAAATTTGAACTGTCAAACGTTGTTTTCAATCCACATAAAACAACCATAAAAAAAAAGAATTATTAAATTTAGAAACTTCAAACTGTATATACACCCAAACCAATTGTTTCACAAAAGTCCACAGTTTCTAGCTTTTGATCATATCAAATCTGAAAAGTGATTCAACCTAATTATCAAATTAAGTGTCCCTCAAGTAGTAAAAAAACAGATTTAAGCTAGATGCCTGTCAAGTTCTAAAATATACTTGAGTTCACTCTACTAACTAAGCATTAAATCAGTAAGAGTTCCTTATAAGAACTAATGAACAAATCCACTTTAAAATAAAGCACATTGTTTCTAGTCTATGTTCATACAACAAAGTCCATCTGAAAGGAAATATACATACAATTTTTAAGAGTCCCCCTCAAATAGATTAAAACAGATTATAGCAAGTTAGCTCTTAAAATATATTTGAGTTCACTATGGAATTATCTAAGTGAAATATTTAATTAAGAGTCCCTCTCATTGTATAAACAATCAAAACAAGTTCATTTTTTCTAAAGCCTCTTATTGCTTGTATATGCTTACACTAAATTTGAGTTCACCCTGATTAATAAATAAATAAAAATAAAAATATTAAATTACGAGTCCCTCAAACTGTATAAATGCCAGAACAAGTTCGCTTTCACTAAAGCCCCTTGTTTCTAGTATTTACTTATGCAAAATCTGAGTTCACTCTGATTTAAAAATAAATAAAATAAAATATTAAATTACGAGTCCCTCAAACTGTATAAATGATAGAACAAGTTCACTTTCACTAAAGCCCCTTGTTTCTAGTATTTACCTATACAAAATCTGAGTTCACTCTGATTGATAAATAAAATAAAATATTAAATTACGAGTCCCTCAAACTGTATAAATGCCAGAACAAGTTCACTTTCACTAAAGCCCCTTGTTTCTAGTATTCACTTATACAAAATCTGAGTTCACTCTGATTGATAAATAAAATAAAATATAAAATTACGAGTCCCTCAAACTGTATAAATGCCAGAACAAGTTCACTTTCACTAAAGCCCCTTGTTTCTAGTATTCACTTATACAAAATCTGAGTTCACTCTGATTGATAAATAAAATAAAATATTAAATTACGAGTCCCTCAAACTGTATAAATGCCAGAACAAGTTCACTTTCACTAAAGCCCCTTGTTTCTAGTATTCACTTATACAAAATCTGAGTTCACTCTGATTGATAAATAAAATAAAATATTAAATTTCGAGTCCCTCAAACTGTATAAATGCCAGAACAAGTTCACTTTCACTAAAGCCCCTTGTTTCTAGTATTCACTTATACAAAATCTGAGTTCACTCTGATTGATAGATAAAATAAATTATTAAATTACGAGTCCCTCAAACTGTATAAATGCCAGAACAAGTTCACTTTCATTAAAGCCCCTTGTTTCTTGTATTCATTTGTACAAATTCTGAGTTCACTCTGATTTAGAAATAAATAATTAATTACGAGTCCCTCAAACTGTATAAATGCCAGAACAAGTTCACTTTCACTAAAGCTCCTTGTTTCTAGTATCCACCTATACAAAATCTGAGTTCACTCCGATTGATAAATAAATAAAATTAATTATTAAATTACGAGTCCCTCAAACTGTATAAAAGCCAGAACAAGTTCACTTTCACTAAAGCCCCTTGTTTCTAAGTATTACTTATACAAAATCTGAGATTCACTCTGATTGATAAATAAACAATAAATTATAAATTACGAGTCCCTCAAACTGTAATAAATGCATAGAACAAGTTCCACTTTCACTAAAGCCCCTTGTTTCTAGTATTCACCTATACAAAATCTGAGTTCACTCTCGATTTAGAAATAAATAAATTATAATTACGAGTCCCTCAAACTGTATTAATGATAGAACAAGTTCACTTTCGCTAAAGCCCCTTGTTTCTAGTATTCACTTATACAAAATCTGAGTTCACTCTGATTAAGAAATAAATTATTAAATTACGAGTCCCTAATACTGTATCAAGAACTAAACAAATTCACTTTCACTAAAGTCCCTTGTTTGTAACCAACAGTTATATAATACATGGGTTCACTGTGATTTTAAATAAAAATTAAACTATTAATTTTAAATCCCTTAAAGCGTTTTAACAACAAACGCGCAAGTTCACTTTCTCTAAAAGAAAATTGCACCGTTAATTTTCAAATCAACTTTGAGTTCACACAATAATATTTAACATAATACATAAGATACTAAAAAAACTCTAAACATTTAAAACCGATCCGAACAAGTTAATATTTTTTATAAAAGACATGTCACTAATTCCTAGTCTGGTGTTAAAAAGCCAATTTTATTATTGATTATCATTTATTAAATATTTTAAAGAGTTCCCTAAAGTGAACAAAGAAAGAAGTTTCACCTTATCAGTTTTTGATAGTAGAAAGTCCCATATTTTTTGTTCTAACGTAGTTGTGTTCCCTCTGATATTTTTATCAAATAAGTGCACAACATTTATATCTTAATTAACATAAATATTATCTACAATAAAATTTAGCGGCATAAAATTATTATAGCATACTGTTGTGTCAACAGTAGCAGCATGCTTAATAAATGATGCAATATTTACAATTCTGCAACAGTTACTCATATATGTAACTAAGTATTTTAGACTATACATTATATTTTCTTATGAAGTTCAAGCGCATTTATTATTTCCATATCTATGTTAAATAGGCATAGCAATAAAGTTAATATTGTCAAAAATATAGTTCCGTTAAAACAATATTTACAAATCCCAAACATAAAAACCACAAGTACAACTGTGTCATCATATAAATCAAATTCAATGTGTCAAACATTACAGACAAATATGAAGTATTAAGATATGAACAATTCAATCCAAATTCAAATTATGTTATTACTTTTTCATTTGTGATTTAAATGGAATAAATGGATCAAATTATTTAGGATTCAATTATTTACAGCTCAGCAACATTTAAATGTGACAACAATAACTATTTACAATTATTGAGAAAAACAGTCTAACCATATAAACTGTAAGAAATATATTTACACATCAGCAGCATTTAGATGGGATGATAACAACAAAATCATGGTTAACGTTAATTAAACAATGCATTAACAATATACTAATACTAATACTTATACTAAGAGAATTGACCATCATTATGTAAAGGTCAAAATATGTTCAACATCAATCCTCAGCATTTAGTCACAACAACAAAAATGTGTAAAAACAACAATATAATAGTTTTATTGTTTTTTTGTTCCAACACCAATATCAAGTACAAATAAAAAATAACCAATAATAATTACAAATCGACAACATTTAGACAGCACTGCAAGAATCGGCTATCAATCTGGATAAGTACAATTATATTCAAATATACAAAAAGACAACTGAAAAAAATGGGCAAAAGCAAAAAGTTAAACATAACAAAATTCTTAACACTCAGCAACATATAAACATCAAAGATTAAAAGTCAAAATCAGTTTGATATTTACAGTAACTATACATAAGTAACTGAAACCTTTCACACATATAACAAAATTAAAAAGTTGTCTTAGAATTTGCTCGTTTCCTCCACCCCACGATTCCATGTACAAAATACTATTCATATGACTGTATCAATGGCAACAATAAATTTAATTTATGATAAATGACAAAAGTATAAACAGTTTAAACAAAGAAGCAAATTTTTTTATTTTTTTATTTTTTTCATGTATTTTTTATACAAAAACACACATGTGTGAATTTTGAACACAAATGCAATAAAATGAAAATCCAAGCAAAGATAAGAACTGTAATTACAAAACATTAGATTTTTGTTATTTTATGTTACCACGGAATAATAAGAAACATAATGATAACATGCTCTTGGGACTTTTTCATTTATATTTACAAAATGAGAATGTTAATGTCTGATAATGCATTATCTATATGGATTTTACATGAAAAGCTTTCACGTGGTCAAATGATTAAACCGTATGTACAATGTTTTTTACACATTGTGCCTAAATAGCATATAGAATGGAACATCTTAAAAGAATGTGTGCGTAACATAACATTTAAATATACCTTAAGCCCATTGACAACAAATTTGCCGATAGCCGAAAATAGTTCAAATAACTAAGTACCTAACAATCAGCAACATATGAACAATACAATAGATTATTGTTTTTACAGTCATTTGATGTAACCATGTATTTTTATATCTTTAAAGTAACTATACATTATTTACAGTAACTATACATAAGTAACACAAATAATACATTATTTAGAATTATGCAACCTTTATATTTATGAACAGAGATTATTGGAACCTCTGTGATTATAGTCAAGTAATGTAAAATTAATCATACATTGTAATATTTTTGCAACATTTTACATACAACTGGATTATTGGCTATAATCTTACCAATAAAATCCTTTATATATAATATACAACATTTACCATTAATTCAGCGGCATTTATAAGGAAAAGCAAAAGGAATTAATAACTAGTTAAAACTCAGTATTGCCAGCCATGTAGTGATTCTCAAGTCAACACAATTATACTGCCATACGAAACCATAAAATGAATCATACATTATTTACAACTAAAAATGGCACAGTTCTAAGACAATTGTGACAACTGTAGTGAATTTAAAAAAAGCCATACACTATTTACAACTATGCAACATTTAAACATAAACACAAAGTTCAAAGTCCATCACATCAGCAATAGTAAAATGTCTCATTATTTACACAGTAGTTTCAACGGTATATACTATAATTCTGTATAAATGGCAACAAGTTATCTACTTTATGATAAACGACAAAATTATAAACACCTTTTAAAAACAGGCAAATAAGTTGTTTTTTTTTTCTATTTTTTGACATTTTTATGAAAAAATAACATACATATGAAACGAATGTATGCCCACAATAGTATTTAAATATACCGTAAAATGCATCAAAGGAATCTCATGACTTTAAAGCAATGAAACAATAATAAAATAAGACATCATAAGCTGTTTCAAAATGTAATGACCAATACATATTCCACATAAGGCTTAAAAATATGTGCAATGAACGTTCATGTATTTACAGCATTTTATGTCCTAACAAAATCTAAAGATTGAAATATATGTATGTTATTATAACAGCATATAAAAAAAACGCTTCCATTTGGTGATAATACAACAAAACGAAAAATGGAAAATGTGCATAAACATGTGTACAAAAACGAGTACTTTGTATAAAAAATACACAACAAAGAACGTTTCACATGGAGTCTGTTCCAACATATGTACATTGTCATCAGCTGCTAATACCTATCTATTGTCTCAATGGCACAGGTAAGTCCGACTCTTTTCTTCTGTGTCATTTCAGGCTGAAAAAACAAAAGCAGAAATAAGAACACCTAAAAAAATGAAAAATGTTTTAATAGAGATCATCCCAGCTTCATACGAGCACTTGCTTATAGAACTGTTTCTAAGTAACCATTTATTCAAGCAAAACATAACTGCTCAATAAATACAGAACATTTATATCTGGGAAAAAGTCAAGCTTTCAGATGACTTGTTTTTGAGTCATTGTTTTTTATTTCATACATTGCAGCAAACAATTACAATCTCATTATAGTGACGTGCATATATTTTGGCGGAGGAAGAATCTGAACGACTTTCACACATAAGATATTTCACCCCAAACAGGACCCGAACTCACACAATGGTAGGCTAAGCAGTCATATGAGTTACAAGTCAGCGACTTTACCATTACACCACAGTTACCCCCTCAGATTCCTTGTAAAGAGTGATAATTACAATATGTTGTTAATATGATACTTTGATGAGCACTTTCTTTTTACGTTGACTTAATTTTGTTGTATATTTATCATGCACCCTTATTAAAAACTAGCAAATATAAAGAAATCCATATCTATAGGGCGATATGCATTTTCCCCCTAAAATACAGTTAGAAATTATCACCTCCTAATACGTTTATCTATGTACTCCGAGACCAACACTTTATTTAGGAAACATAGACTACCGGTAATATATCAGAAAATTACAGCAGAATTATACAGTTGATTGACTTCAAATACGATCAACAGAGGTAGACCATTTTTTCTGTTATTATTGCAACAGATAACAAGTGACACATTTACATTTAACTGTCAAGGAAATCGTTCAAGCACCCATAAAGAATGATGTATTATGTCATTCGGATGGATAATTATTAGACAACGGCTCTGAATAAAATAAAAATAAGGAAAAAATCGAATAAAACCGCAAAATTATTCTTCATGGGATTATCATCTTAATACTTTTGAAAATCCTCGAAAACAACAGTAATTTAAAATCTTGAACACAGTCAATGGTTATTCAGATTTGCATATCTATAATGATGATATTGTGTTATGTTGGGAAAAAAAAGCAACAAAATTATGTTTAATGTAGTAGAAGGAACTCTCAAAACCAAGCTAAAACAGGGTTTTAATTGCTTGACTGTATTCCTCATCTTTGTTACAACATCGATTATAGGTTAACTTTAGGAACAGTAATACTGATCCCAAAAGCAAACTTTGTAATAAACCAATCAAATTTAAATTGTAACAAAAGATAAGAAAAAGAAACAAAAGGTTTTATTATAAACAGTGATATGGACCTTGACTCAATTTACTGAAAAATCAACCACAAGCTTCCACTTTTATAAAAGGAAGCTAAATGCCAAATTTGTTAACAATATCGCACAAAATATTGTAGAAACAAAAATAAATTTTAGTAAAAGTGACGGTGACAGTGAGCTGATCGAAACAAAAGCTTCTTCTCATAAGATAGCTATGTATCAAATACGGTGTTAGTATTTCAATAGTGTTAGTATTCAATAAGTATCCACCTCTCATTAAGAAGCTTCATACGGAATTCATTTTAAAAAAGTATCATACTAAGTTTCCTTTTCAGATAAAGAGGTTATATATCATTTCTTTGTAACAGTATCTCAACAAGTTTTCTCTTGTCATAAAAAAGGTTTATATCATTTTTTATTAGTATATCAATAAATTTCCTCTTCACATATAGGAGTTTTATATTAATTTTGGGTCACATTATCTCAACAAGATTCCTCTTATAAATAAGCTAGATTATAGTATTTCAGTGAGATTCTTCTTCTTATAAAATGCATTTTGGTAACAATATGTCGACATATTTTCCTCTTCTCATAAGGAAGATATAAATCATATTTCGTAACAGTACAAAATTCTAATTGCAAACATTCAACATAAACTACCTGTCTGATGCCCGCCAAACGATGTACCGTGTTCTCATAACATGCTTTTTGTCGAAGCCTTGGTAAAAACAGTATAAAAATAATAAAATTACCATCCTAATATTTCCGTTTCTGCTTCAGGTTTCTTTTGCTTTTCTCCACAAGTGTACGGATTGGAGCTGGTTTCTTATTCTCCATAATTCTCTCCACCAGGACACGCCCCTGTCTGGTTGCCTGGTACAAAACAGAATTATCAATGTGTGAAAAGGTCAACAAATAATTCAATTTAGTTCAGCTATAATTAATACTTAAAACTACATTAGTAATATGGTTAAAAGCACTTTTAAAAATGAAATACTATGGCTGTGACCTTAGATGTATACCTGCATTATACTACATATTGTTCAGATTAAAAGCATACATTTCATATTGTTAGACGCTTAAATGTATGCATGGAAAGTTGACATTCAACAACAGGTACGATTTTTATTATTTATCCTTCTGGAATAGGTGTACCTGCTGATCAATGAGCTTATAAATACATACATACAACTGTAAAATAGTGCTGAGTATAAATTAGTCACTTGTACATATATACACACAGTATAAAAGTTATTGTACAGTAAAACAAAACATATTTTGTTTGTATTGTGTACCTGTATGTTTTCCTTGAGCACTGACATCACATCACATATGTGACCAACAGTAACACAATCTGGGACCATGGAGGCGACATCACATCTTTCATCTCCAACCACTACGTACCCTTGACAGAAGAACTGATTTGGCCAGAGAGAAGAATCTGACAAGTAATTATGCAGTGGAAGCTTAGTGTCGGCCTCCTTGTGTTTAATCTCTGACTCTCTATGAGACAGAAAGCGGTGTATGAACTTCTTCAAAGCCTTCAAAAGATTTTCTGAAATTGCAAAGCGCTTCTCAACAATATTGCTATAATACTGTTTTTCTTTTACCGCCAACTTCACCCTGAACTCTTCTCCAAGGCCATCAGCAACTAAATCTGCATTCAGTTCTTCAAGCAGTTCATAGAGTCCAATAATGTGACAGAGCTTCATATTTCTTCTAGGTAACAGATCAAGTGGAAACTCGCTTGCCAAAAGGTTCTTCCATTTTTTTACATATTCTTCTACGGTTTCTTCAGTGTCGCCTTTGGTTTTTTTCAGGAGAGGCAACATCATGCCAATATGAATGAGAAGCTGCGACACCATCTTTGGGTTTTTCTCGTGCAAATCTCGTGTACCATTTTGTATGTCAGTAGACAGGTTTTCCTGCGTGATACTATTCCTTATGTCCTGTATGAGCAGCGATACATTTCTAAAAAGCTCATCTGTAAAAGCTACTTTTGGCAAAAGATTTAGGTCAACTTTAATGAACACCTTCCCGACTAAGACATCTCGGACAAGGGATTTCTCGATCTCCAGAAAGTTGTAAAGAACGTGTCTTCCATAGCCGTATCTGTGATCACATTGTGCCTCCTGTAAAACAGTATCCTCAATACTGCATGGTAATGTCATCAACATGTCTTCATTGATTTCTAAAACCTTAGCTTCGGGTACAATCACTTGTCCATTTGTACTTTTTGCAAACAGTTGCAAAGATCTACAAGTAAAGGCCATGCTCATTGCAAGCTGAATAACATTGTTCTGAATGCTTGCAAGGAAATTTAGACCTTGAAACAGCTGTGAATTTTCATCTACGATTAGGCATTTTGACATTTGGGTTGTCCAATTTATACTTTCAAATTGAGGGTCTGAGCTGATGCTGTTCCATGATGAACACAATATATCGAACCTCTTCTTCAATACACTTTGATGGTTTTTGCAATAGTCGTGATACACCAAGTCATGTACAGACATTTTCAATATTTCATTCCTTTTAAACAAATAACTGGTGGCTGACACAACTGTTAAGTGCCACTGAATTAAGGCATACAGGTTTGAAACTAACTTGATTTCGCTTTCCTTGTGTATAACAAGTCTAAGGAAAGGAAACGAAGATGTGCAAAAGGACAGCTCGGCCTTAAAGTTTTCAACACTGGCTGCTCCAGTCATTCGAAATAATGTTATTTTATTTTTTTCTTCAAGCTCATTAAATTCACCGATACATGCTTCAAAATCATTAAGTTTTACATCTGCACTGTCTTTTCGTTGTCTGATCACTTGTTTCATCAGATCAAATCGGTGGAGGGTCATCTTCTCAACAGCGTTTGAAAAACATTTCTCCCATTCATCTCGATCTTCAAATGAATTGAGGGCATTCAGGTTGGAACATAGCATCTTCTTGTTCTCGTAGATAAAACTCTGCATAAGTATGAAGAGGTGATAGTCTTCTAGGTTTAACAACTGCAGAAGATTCTCCCAATGACACTCCAGATTTAAACATTCCTGTATGTCGATATCTATCTCTGGAACACCTAGCACTTCTTCAAGGCCCTTGCTGTCCAAAATACCTAAAGCATAAGACCCAAGGAGGCAACCTTTCATCAGAAAAAATAACAAATTGCAGGCAACTAATGACATAGATGCCTGCTCAAAATCACAATTTTGCATTTTTGCTGAAACCTGCCAACCTCTTCTTTGCTCAGCATTTCCTGGAGGGGATGACTGAAGTTCGATGTCCAATATCTGTCCACATACAAAGCAAGTTGCATTTTCATGGAACTTTTCTAAGTGAACTCTATTGCGGCAGGCACAAGAAGCGAAAATTAAATCTTTCTCGCCTAGGCCATAATACAGTTTTAAGTCTTCAGAATGTTGAAAACCTGGAAGGAACATCCCTCTCAACTTGAGTGGTTCACAGATACATGTCTGGAGCAAGGAAAGACAATCATTCTGTTGGTAACTCAGCAACATTGAATAAAGATATGTTAAAGTAATGTTGTTTAAACACTGCCTTGGTGATGATTCTGAATGTGTGCATAAATGTGTTCACTTTGAAATCAGTTCTTCCAAGCAGGCAAACCATAAACTTCCGATGGAAAGGCTCTAAAAGTGCATCGTGTTTTTCAATGTGTGTTGCAAACAGTTTAGCACTCTGTTTTTGGGTATCAGTGAGTGCCCTGTGGGTCCGTGGAATGTAGTATTCTTTCAACAGAACATGATATACATTTAGTAAACCATCAACCATCGTCACATGCTCCAGTAGTATTTTAATCCTTTCGTCATCAGTTTTGTCTGACAATTTCAATAATTTTCCCTCTTCCATTATCAATGGAGAACTATCTAAACATGACTCGAGTAACAATGGACTGAATTCTGTCTTCAAACTGGGCAAACATGGCTTCAGTGCCGTCACCCTTTTATTAAGCCCATGGCTAGTTAACTTTCCTCTTAAATAGTTAAAAAAGGGCAGTGTTTGGCTCAGTGTTCCTTCGTGTTCATGCGTAAAAATTGTATTGAGTGTGTCACAGAACTCAGGTTTGACATCACACTCCAGCATTGCATGTTTTAACATAGCTTTATAGCATCCAATGGAAGCAATTAACCTAACACCCATAGTATCTTGCTGAATGATATTGTGTGCTGTCAGAAAAATGGTAGATGCATCATGATCATTATCCCTAAAATGCATTAAATACTTTTCTTCAAAAATGTCAATTAGCAGAATAATGAATGGGTCAGTCACTCTGCCCTGAGAACTTAGTTCTCTCAGGCAATTATCCATATATTCAAAAAAGGGCAACGATAAGGCATCTTCATAACCGTCGTCATGGAGAAGAATCTGTAAGATGTCTTTGACTTCTTCGGTCTTAGTAATCTGGTCTTCGATTGCTGATTCAACAACCATTTTCAAAAATGAACAAGACCTATCTGGTATATCTGACTTTGTTACTAATATGTATAAATAACGCAAACTCTCATCAGATGGTTCATTTGCTAGACCTTTCATCATGTAATCTGCAATCACACGTTGACGTTCAATCATCGATTTTCCATTTGCACCTTCAATAACCCTCAGCACACATTGAAAAACATCTTCATGTAAAAATTCACCACACTGAAATAATACTTCGGCCAGTGTAAAGAGAGCAGTGCCTTCAATTTCAAGTGGTAAAATTAAATGTTCAGTTATACTGTGGCAAAAACGTAACATGTCGAGTTCAACTGGTTCATTTGATACAACAGGCAAAAGAGGTAAAATGCGCCCTGTTGTATTGCTCCAGCTATATGTGTCATTTTGAAACAACTTCATTGTTGTACAACAAGGCAACATGTTCTTACAAATGTCTCTAACAAAAGTGGTATCATTTGACAAATCTACAGCTAATCTCATTGCTTCGTCTTTCCCACTACTACGCTCAGAAAGGTTATCAGTAGACTTATTGTTACTACTATTACCTTCTTGCTCATTAAGTTCGCACACAGGTTCTTCAATATCAACCGTGTTGGTTTCAGATGTCTTTTCACTACATTTGTCCAGTTCAGTTTGGGCAAATGAAGGGGTGCCATTGTATGTAGGTGATTCATCAATAAAGTCACTACTGTCTGCTAGTTCTGAAATATCGTTCTTTTCATCACTTTCGACTTCCATTTCAACAGCTGATTTATCTGTTTTTTCTTCTACATTACTTTTTTCTAACTTCTCTTTCTCATCGGGGTATTTTTCCTGTCCCACGGGTGGTTCGTGATTTTTTGTATCCACAAATTCTTCAGCATTACTGTCTTCAAAAGTTTGTTTTATTTTGTTCCTTTCTTTCTCATACATTACATTTTCTGCTGAAGTTATAGTTGTTTGCCTGGACCTTGCACGTTCATGTAGATTGACTGCAGTTAGATTTTTTGATTCCATTCCATCTTCTTCACTTAGCCCGATTTTTTCTTGTACCAGACTAGGTTCGTGTTGGCTACCTAATTCTCCAACAACCGTTCTTTCAAGCGTGTTTTCTGGCATACTGCCTCCTACCTGCCCATAGGCTTGAATAGTACGACTCAGGTCGAGATGGAACACCTCTGAATAAATACTCAGAATTTGCATTTCTGTGGAAAACAAACATGGGTTTAACCATACTGTTGAATGCAATTTTAGGACAACTTCAAAAAAATCTTCAACATTTAAGTTTGCCTTTTGTAAAACAAGTTGTTGAGCTATCTGTGTGCGGGATTTCTGAGCAAAGCCTACACAAGAATAGGAGAGAACATTGCAGAAATCCTCCAAATAATCATAAGACAAGTTGGCATACATTGGATAAATTCTAGGAAAGTACTTCACAATTGTAAGTTGGTGAGCTCGAATCACATCATTGACAATTTCTTCTGGCATATCATCATCTTCTAGGCAAAGCCTTTCTTTAAGAAGAGAAATGATTTTAAGAAAATCGACCTTCGTTTCCTCAACAATCTCAAACATGTGTTTAAAAAATGGTGTTCTGAATGCACAATCAGGGGTGAGGCAATCATAGCACTCGGGTCCAGATTCCTGGAGAACATCTGAAATATCAAATACATGCTGATCGAGAAGGATTTCTTTCCATACCATTCTTCTGCTGCAAGTATCAACATCGTCTAAAAGGAAACTGTCCAAAACACCATGCTGTTCTAAATGGAATAAAATCCTAGCTAGCGGAACTTTAATTTGGTTTTGCAAAAACGTTTCCAGAGCATCAACCATTCCTGAAGAGGAACTTAGTAATTGTCGGTTAAACGCAACTTGCACCTGCCAATCAGTTTCCAAATATGTATCAGACGTGGAAATTGTTGTCCACAAGTACTGATCAATTATTTCTAACAATTGGTCACACGATTTGATATTTTCCATGACCTTCTGTATACTCTGAATAGATCTTCCAGAAGCACTGTACTTTATGCGTGTGAATGACCAGAACAGTTGCTCTTTTATTTGTTTAAACAGAGGCCGCATGTCTTTAACGGTGTTGATCAAAGTTTCTTCACACAATCTTGGCAACTGTACACTGGGCCTGTCAATACTGTCAAGAGTTGCAAGTCTCCAGTTTGATAAAAAGTTGATATGAGAAACAACTGAATTTTCCATCATTCTACTCATATGTAGGATCAAATAAACGTGTTTGTTTCTGTTTGGATATTGTTCCATAAACTCAGCCCTAAAACGTTCGATTATGGACATGACTAGGGAAACATGTTTTCCATCATCTTTCACGGAGCACTGCATACACAGTAACGAAGCACTAGATTGAAACCAAAAGTGGTGGATTCTTGAAGACAACTGTTTTTCTGCTTTAAAGGCTCCTATGTACTCTATTTGAATATCTTCACTTTTTAACAAACGAAGAGTGTTGCTGTGCACACTTGTGAATGTAAAGATGATGCGAAGCAAATTGTCTTCACACCCCATATCCCATTTATAGAATTCCAAGAGTCCACCATGAATTGGCTTCTCAAAATATTCATTTCTTATGGAATCTACTTCTGGTTGCATTCTAGAATCGCTTACCTGTCGTAGACGAATAACTGCATCAGACTTCATAATACCCACCAGTTCAGTCTTGCATTTTTTCACAAGTTCAATTTTACCTTCAACGTCTTGGGAACAGCCAGTGTCTAGTTTCAAAACAAGAGATGCTAAAAGATCTCTGTTATAAATTGGGAAAAGATCTGTTTCATCAAAAAGTTCATCTCCCACATTCGCAAGTTTGGTAATCCAATTCTCCAGATCAGCTATCAAATTATGTTGTTCTCTTGACAGTCTATCACTAAAGCGAAGCATTTGCTTTTCAAACCGATTGAGAAACGGGGGGTCCTGGTAATTAATGTTGCTTTCATCCACCAACACAATACACCGAAAGGAGTCTGATACACGACATATTGGGTTGCTGTAATGCCCCAAAGCAACTCGACAGTTTTTGGTCTTGCCAATGACCGTATAGCTCTGATTTAGCATGTCATAAAGGCTTCCATAAATTGTATCCAAGTCTTTTAATATCAGTACAACACCTTCTTCCATGCAAAGAATTATTCTACTAAGAATTCTGTAGTTGTAATCATCCGTAAGATCTTCTTCAAATTGACTGCCAAATATTACTTCATATCTTTTTCTCCCAATATCAATAAGCTTTTGCTCTAAAATTCCAAAAGCTGAGTGACCAGATGTAATGAGCAGCAAATGTCTTGCAGAAGAATCTAAAATATTCTCTTCAATAATATCAATCACAGGTCGTTGGGCATAAGTTGTATCCAAACATTCTTTAAAGGACTCGTGCAGTCTGTTTCTTTCTGTGGGAAGGCCGCCAAAATTTCTCTCAAGACCTTTCTGAATAGCAGTATTTACAGACATTACCTCCTTGGAGACCGTACATTCCTTGGCAACAAATTTGACAAGAGCATAGTAGTCGCGTAGTCCATGAAAGTTTTCAAAAGCTAAATGGGCACAATAATGATCGTATGCAACTGCCAGGTGCCGCAAATGATCTTCAATGCTTGCTGTTGAGAATTTATCTTCAGTGTCTTGAATCATATTCTGTTTGTTGGCCTCAATGAGTTCAAATGATTGACTGATGGACTTCCCAGTTTCAAACAGTTCTTCTGAATCCATATCAGGCCGAGACAAATGGATTGCTCTGTTCATTTTGGAGGCATCAAGAGCCCAGTTTGATATGCCAACAACAGCCACATTTGGATAAGACTTGCCTTCTGGTTCCAATAAGCTGTGAAGAACCTTCAATGGATTAAATCTGGAGACTTCTGCTAAGCCTATTTCGTCAAGAATAACAACTGACAAAACATCTTCGGAGTTTGATTTCTGGTAGTTTTCTGCTTTCTCAAAAACCTTTATTATTCCATCTGATGTGGATGACTCAGAACCCTGAAATGACACACAGTAAATTTGTGGCAATCTTCTAAAAAACTCATTCTTCGAGTCCTTGCCCCTAAGGTTGCTGCGTATCACCTGCATCGCTAATGACTTGCTGCACCCAGGCTTTCCAACAACAAAAATAGGTATCTTGTTCAGTATGCAAACCAGTATCATAAAGACATTTTCTTGTAACGACTGGTTTTGTGCTGTTCCAAGGGGGAGCTCCATCTTTTGAAGAATATCCTTCTGCTCTTGGATAATGATTTCTTTTATATCATCACTTTGCAACATTGTGTTGCGACTTTTAAAGACTTCGGCCATCTTTTGTAAAAGCGTCTTTCGTTTTTCATGTGAAACTAAACGACTGTAGTAACAGTGGGCAATTGCCATGATAACTGCTCTTAAATCTGAATCATGCTGTTTACCACATTCAGATTCCTTAAATTTCAATACGTTTGAAAACCATTTCGCCAGTATTCGACAACGCTGTACATCTCTCAGACTTACATTGTAGCTTGTTTCAGTAGTTCGGATAAATTCTTGTGACATTGTCAAAAGGTCAACAAAGGTTTGGAGCAAGTCGGGTTTATCCAAAAAGAGGTCATGTGCCATACGACGTATATATAACTTTTCATCCTGACTGCTTAAACTTCCAAAATCCCAAACGTAATCTACCAACTGTTGTGGCAGGGGAAGTACTCGGTAGACGAGCTTTGATAATTCATCAGTTCTTACTTTGGCTTTCAATCCAGCTGTACAAATAGCTTCATTTGACCTTATCTTGTATGGATTACATGCACTCAGAATGACTAGATTAGGAGAGAGCTGTTGACCAGCAAGTCGATGATGACATATAACATCGCTCATAAGACTAACGTGTTCAGATGTATTTATTTCGTCTAGAAACACCCATCTCTCCTTTTTCAAGCAGGTCATGGCTTTGTTGTTATTCGCTTTTAATTTTGATATAATTTCTGAAAGCTCTGTCCCTGCATGGATATTTAGCACATCAAATTCAACTTCACAAATGTTGGCCAGGTAACGTATAAGAGAAGTTTTCCCACACCCAGTTTCCCCCATCACCACTACAGGCACACCCGCTCTTATACGCATGACTATTAAAACCATTTTTAAAAGGTTATCTGGTGTTAACGCATAATCTTCAGCCAATTCCTTCAAACGAACAGGTGGTAAAACAACAGGATTTGTTCTTGAAACTTTCTGCAAAATTGACTGAAGCTGATTCTGGTCCATACTTCCAAAATCTTCAAGATTTTTTTTCATCTGCCCTTCAAACAGAGATTTTACATTCCCTGGGACTTTTGATACATCTCGATACATAGCTGACAGTGTTTGAATATTCTGAGAATGGAAGACGTATATCAAATGGTTACTCTCTTCCCATCTGATCATACTCTCTACAGATGTATTTCCTGTATGTACTCTCGCTGTATTTCCAGGTGATAATGTACTTGTTTGTCCTTCTTTGCAAGATTTAATTGACCGTATTGCAAACTCACTGGACACATCTGTGACAGCCTTTACTAAATTGCTTTTTATCTCGCTACTTTTTCCAGCCATGTCCTTCAATCGAGCAGTTTTGAAAAATGAACTACACGACATCTTTTTTAACTGATCAGATAAAACCTTTAAAAAAGAATTCACAACAACAAATGACAAGTCATCGTCCATTTTAATGTACTTCGCCAAAAGAGACCTGCAGCGTGCTTGGGGCAGTGGCACGTGTTTATCTGTAAGAATAATGTCGGTTTTATCTAATTCATTTTTGTCTAAAGCATCAAAGTACGCACACACCACCTGAACAGGACTGTTAGTTTCAGGGCTAACTACAAAGTCTTTATAGTTTTGCCAAAGCAAATGAGTTCTCCGAAAACAAATTGCAGTCTGTAGTGAATTTCTCAAAGTATCCTGGATTGTATTGGCTATTTCCAGGTATATTCCTTCATTTGTCAAGTGAAATGATTCTGTCCCTGTTGTCACATATCTTAAAAAAAGTAGTTCAAACAAAAATGTGTCAAGGCTTATGACATCATCAACGTTTGCAATATCCAAGTGAAGTGCTACATATGGTTTAAGATTCAATTTATTCAATTTATGCACAAGTTCTTTTTTCATGACGTTTCCACTTATGTGTAGAGTTACAACTCCCTGTTTTCTTGAGCCAGCTAACTTTTTGACTTGACTAGTTTTTCCTAGGCCAGGTATTTCAGACGACAGAGTCAGTGTTCCTGGATATTTCTCTGTAAACACTTTCTCAGTTGTACTATCAGACCATGGCAGAACAGTCATAACATGTTCCACAAATTCATCAAGAAAAAGGTGATTTCTACCGCCTCTAAATACAATACATAGGAGATATTGTGAAGAACTTGGAAGAGCACGAAGTGACTCCACTAAGCGGAACTGCATTTCATTTGGTAGTAATTCCACACTTACCAGGCAGTAGAGTAAATCTATTTTGTGGTAATCCCTGGAGTAAACACATCGATTAAGAAGGGTTTGTATTTCATCCCATTCGGTGTCTTTGCTGCAGAAAAGAACCTGATACGGTTCAGGAAGAGAATCTGTGGTGTTTTCGTACAGTGCAAGAACTGTTTTTACTACATATACACTAGTTTCATCTAAACTGACAATTGACAGTTTTCCTTTTTGAACAGTTTCTCTGACATTCCTCTTGGTCTTGATTTCGACGTGAACTCTTTTTGGTTCAAAATAATGTTCATCTACTGACTGATCAAGGGACCTGCCAAGAACTTGTAAGTCATCACTTGCTTTACACTCAGCCAATAAACTAAGGTTTTCCTTCCACTTTAAGATTGGAAACTCTGGATGAATAAACTTTAACATCATTTCAACTTGCTGTTGTCGGCCTCCAGTTTTCATGTACTCAAAGAATGTGTGAAGTTGAACACTTTGTAAAAAGTTTAACAAAAAGAATCGTTCTCTGCACTTTCTTAAATGTTCTTCCCAATGTTTAAGCTCTTTACCTAACTCATTTTTTTGACCTTCCAGTTCGTTTCCATTATAAGTCATTTTAAAGTTTTCATAATTTGTATGACCTGCAAGATATAGGTCTTTCACAAGAAATTTGATTTCTAGACTTTGATCTACATACTGGACAAACATGGAGAGGTGTTCACTGGAGCAAGTTTTGTCCTCTCTGGCACGTTCCGAGTTCATCAGCAGCAAAGCTCGGCTTCTGAGGTCAACAAGAGTTGTTTCTGCATACAATGATTTGTCTTCTTCACATAAACAAGTGATATCCACCACTTGGGTATTATCATTAAGACAAACAGTAAAATATCCTTTTGTGAGTATCTTTTCAATAGTTTCTTTTGTTTGCTCTCCCCTGTTAGCAACATTTTTATACAGGGCTCTTAATTGATGAAGGCTTTCCATACACGCATTTATTTTCAAAGGAATCTGATCAGCTTTGTCCCCATACGCCTCTTTACGCTCTTTCACTGCTTCAAAAAGATCATCAGCATGCTCAAACGTTCTTGTCAGCAATGGATGTAAAAATGTTTTGACTTCAATAAGGCCTGAAACTGTGGATTCTTGGACATATTGCTCAGAGATGTCATCAACAGCATCAATAAGATTTCTGATATCTTCATCAATAATGTCTCTAAGAAAAGAGAGCAATGTTTTTGAAGACCCAATTTCCTGTAGAATTTCGAATGTTTTATCAGAAAAATTGGTTTTCAATTCGAACAGATACTGCAGCTGTAGTCTTATTTCTTCGAGAGTAAGCATATCGCAATCTTCTCTACGCAAAATAACATCATAAAGTTGCATTCTATGTAGAAATTTTTCTTGAAGAAGATCAAATGCTTCTGCAGCCGATTTTAATGTGTCAATGTCTTTAGTAATAGTGTGTATCTCAGCAAGTCTTCGTAATGCTTCAAATTGTCTTTCACAATACGATCCTCCTAAAAAGTCATTAGCCAGCGTTTTCTCCTGCTCAAGTCTTTCAATATTTGATGCATTTTTTAAAATCACTTTAAGTTTTGCAATGTTCAAGGTTGGACTGTTTTTAATCTCATTTAAAGCATTGATGTAAGCCTCTGTACCGATTTCTAGAAGCGACTCCAGAAAAATATTCACCCCTCTATAATCTGGTTCGAATGGTTCCGTGTGTGCATACAGTGCTCTTACTGAATAAAGAACAGCACTCTGATCCTGATCTGCTTCCAAATAAACATTCCAAAACAACTGAGACTGCGTTACGATATTTAGTTTTGAGCAATATTCAGTTATTTTTCCTGTTCCGTGCCAAAATTCTCCGATCCCATCCTCTGACAAATCTACATCTTGCAGTTTCTCTAGTCTTTCCTGCTGAGCTAAAACAATATCCTTATAATTCTCTGGCAACATGTTTGGGCTAACACGAGTCAAAATTCTTTGAAATACACAATCGACACACTGCATTTTTTCTTTTTCAGCTTCATATCTTTGCCTGACTTTTTCCAAAGACGTTTTGAGATCCTGTATCAGATCCGGCACCTTACTCATTTTGTTCAAGATGTGGCAAAGGGCCTGTAGGCTTTTTGGGCTGCGTCGCTCAATTATTCTACAATATTCATATGAGAGTCTATTCTCAAGAACACATTGCGCTAAATTGCTGAAAAAATTAAAAGCTGATTTACAGACAGTTCCAGCATGTACATTTTCAATGAATTGACCTTTGCCATTAACCACAATCACCCAAATATCAATGCGCTGCATAACTGCTTGAAAAAGATCTTTATCCGATTCAGTGGATTTCAGCAAGCAGAACTTTTCAAGTAGAGTTGATACGATTTCGGCAGTCCACCTAAATAGAAAAGTAAAAAATATTTTGTTAAATGCTACAAAGATCTAAAAGTTTGTCGTTGTTTATTGAGTTTATCGTCCCACCAACAATATTTCAGTTATCTGGTGACGGTGTCCACTTGAAGCAGATATAGGGCTGCATTCACTGTGTATAGCATGCCTTGAACATCTGGCATGATACCACACTCATCTTGACACCTGGCTAACCAGTCGTGGAACTACCCTTATATTTGCTTTATATTTGCTTGAGCATTAGCAAGGGAGCTAAACGACTACCATTTTTAGCGACTTTGGTATGTCATGGCCCTGAATCAAACCTGTAGCAGACGCTCTACCGATTGACCGATTGGGTTCTGTAAAAGTGAAGTAAAATACACTCAGGTTTGACAAGTCAAATGGGCATTTTTCATGACAGTATTGGTGATTAAACGTTGGACCTTGAATTATCGTATGTATTTATTGTGCACTGTACCAATATTAACTAGAACTATCGCTGAATGCGATTCATACCCCCACCAATGTCCTTGACAAAGCTGGTACAAGGGTAAGATGGGTTCTGCACATTGCCCAGTTGGGGTGAACATTTGAGTCAAGTTTGAAGAAAATCCTTCCATTAGTATAGAATTTATAGAGCGGACACGACATTTTGTCTAGTATTGATTGTAAGTAAATTAAAATACTTAAAAAAGGGGCATAACTTTGTCTAAATGCAATACAGAGTTATGAATCTTGACCTGCATATCTTACTTGTGATACGTCATATATCTTTTAAGTTTCAAGCAAATACCTGTGCTAATTTCAGAAATGTTCAAGTACATGTTAAAATTTAAAAACATTTTCTAAGTCAATTTTGACCTTCAAGTGTGACCTTGACCTTAAGCCGGCACAAAGGTAACATGGGTTCTGCACATAACCTTGTTGAGTTGAACATTTGAGTAAAGTTTGAAGAAAATTCTTCCATTAGTATAGGATTTATACAGCGGACACGACATATTGTCTAATACTTGATTGTATGTAAATTTGAAGACTTAAAAGGGGCATAACTTTGTCAAAATGCAATACAGAGTTATGAAACTTGACCTGCATATCCTAATTGTGACACTTCATATATTTTTTTAAGTTTCAAGCAAATACTTTTTCTAGTTTCAGAAATATTCAAATACATGTTAAAATTTAAGAATATTTTCTAAGTCAATTTTTTACCTTTAAGTATGACCTTGACCTTAAGCCGGCAAAAGAGTAACATGGGTTCTGCACATCCCCTTGTTGAGGTGAACATTTGAGCCAAGATTAAAGAAAATCTTTCAATTAGTGTAGGACTTACAGAGCGGACACGACATAATGTCTAATATTTGATTGTTTGATATTTGACCTTCAATTGTGACCTTGACCTTGAGCTGACACATAGGCAACATTGGTTCTGCACATCCCCTTGTTGAGGTGAACATTTCAGCCAAGTTTGAAGAAAATCCTTCAATTAGTATAGGATTTATAGAGCGGACACGATAATGGAGACGGACGGACAAAGCGAATCCATTATAGCCCCCCCCCCCCCCCCCCCCCCCCCCCCCATATATTGTGGTGGGGGTATAATAATTTTTTTAATGATATTTTATTTTCTTATTTAGTGATATTATATATACTGAAAGAAAAAAGTTTAGCAAGTTTTTCACACCTATTATTTTTTCTTTTTGAGCTTTCGAATGAAGACGTTTTTATATGTAAATGATGTACTTATCGATGCTCTTTACACATCTATTGTGTTTGTTCGAAAACCGTGTATTTTATCAGCGAAGCGTAAGAAACTCGAAAATCACGTGCAACATAAGCACGGCAATTTCGGTAGCGTGTAGAGTCGAGTAATGTACCTCATTGTTTTGAGCTGTTACCACAAACAAAATAACCAGTTTAAAACTCGAAGAAATTCCAATGGGGCGTCACCAAGGAATGACGTTAGATAAACGTCAAAGAGCTGTAGGTATGCTCCACGCTGGTATGACGGCAAGAGCTGTCGCTCGGCATTTCAATCGCCATGAGTCTACAATTAGTCGCCTTAGAAACCGTCTGAGGGAAACAGGACGAGTCAACGACAGACCCAGATCAGGCAGACCACGGAAAACAACGCCACGCGAAGACCGTCACATCACGACGCTTTCTCGACGTAACCGGTTTATGTCCAGTGGGAAGATAGCCCGAGATCTCATGAATACTACTGGGACTAGGGTGTGCCTCAGAACTGTGAGAAATAGGCTTCGCGCGGCAAGGCTAAAGGCGTGTCGGCCTTACGTCGGGATTCCGTTGACGCATAGGCATCGTCAGGAACGGCTCCAATGGGTTCGGGGGCATCGTCCATGGACACGCAGACAATGGAACAATGTGTTATTTACCGACGAATCGCGGTTTAATGTATCCTTCGCGGATGGCAGGATTCGAGTGTGGCGTAGACGAGGTGAGAGGCTCCACGCAGACAACGTTGTCCAACGAGATAGATACGGAGGTGGCAGTGTAATGGTTTGGGCTGGGATTTACCATGATGGTAAGACAGAACTCGTTACTGTGCCTGGCAACTTTTATGCACAAAGATACTGTGATGAAATCCTCGAACCTGTTGCATTGCCATTTATGCAGCAACATAACGTGGGGATTTTCCAGCAAGATAATGCCCGCCTGCATACCGCGCGTCACACACAGGGTTTCCTACGTCGAAACAACGTGCAACTTCTCCCCTGGCCTGCAAGATCGCCTGATCTCTCACCGATTGAACACCTATGGGACCATTTAGGTCGTCGTGTAAGAGAGAATCATGACGTCGACGACGTGCGGGACCTTGAACGTGCTCTGCGAGTTGAGTGGGCCAGAATCCCTCTACGTGTTATCAGAAAGCTAATTCGTAGCATGAGACGTCGGTGTTTAGCAGTATTAGCTTGTAACGGGGGTCACACTAGATACTGAACTCCTTGTGAATTTTGACGCCTTACCCCTAACGTCTTTCAGGCTGTACAGTGAGCTAAGGCAACAGGGTTTTGACAATTTATTGTTACAAACTAATTGAAAACTAAATGCTTTATTCAATTATGTACTTGGTTTAAAGTCAAATTGGTATAGTTTCAATAAACCAGTGAAATATTTCCGAACTTGCTAAACTTTTTTCTCTCAGTATATTTTGCAGATTGCAAAAGACGTATACATTAAACATACCAACAACACATTTAAACACGAAAGCTCTCAGCCAATGATTTCGAAAAAAAACCAAGACAACAAGACACAAAATGAATAAATAAAGGAACTTTTTTTATTAAAATATACAGATCCGGCTACACAAATTTTGACTTTTCCGCTGGTCCACCGCAGACGGTTTTCAAAGTTAGACCAGAAAACGCGGCGGACATTCCGCTGCTATCCGCCCCGATTTCCCCGCGACAGTCACAGCGGGTAGGGCAGCAAAATGTTTCTTGAACTCGTTGGATCAAACGCCGCGAGTCGCCGCGGACAGGTATAACAAACATATTACTTGTTGGCGGTCTAAAATGACTTTATTCAGTTTTTGTTTCATTGAATACCGTGATAAAAAAAAAAGGTTGAACTTTGCGTAAAGAATTCAAATGGCATATTCTCGAATGTAAAAAGTGGTATATCAAGATTCACCAGTAATAGAAAGTACGTCGCATAAAGTTGCAACAGTTGTTTCAAGATCGACAGTATTGACAGATAAAATATTGTTTGTTTTTTTGTAAGTGCTATTCTGAAAATTGATAAATTATGAATAAAATTGAAAATATATTTCCTCTTTAAATTTAGTTCTTAGTGCTCTTTCTTAAGATGACAACGGCCTATATTGTTACCACTAGAAATATATGTTTTTTACATTATAAAATTTTAAATGTCTAAACTGGATGGCGTTACCTTAAGGTAATTGTAAAAGATACTAATGTATTTTTGTTTTCAAATGATTTCCAATAAAAATAGTTTAATTATTTATTGTCTCTCCTGTTTAATGGTTCTGTTTAGTCGTTGCGATATTTGGCAGGTGTTAATTCCGAATAATTTTTTTAAAATTTATTTTTATGTTTTACGGCACACCGACACTTAACAGGTCATACGGCGCCGAATACAAAGTTAAATGTGAATAGAGCATAATCAGGTTAAAACTAAACTATGTATCCGAATAATTTAAACATATGTGTTCGACATTGACAGGTTAGCAAACGATTGAGCCAACTGGTTCTCCCAACAAACTGTTAGGGAAATAAACCAATTTTATCGACCGACTGCATATTATTAGTCGACGAGTTTGTCAAGGGTACGTCGCATAAAGTTGTAACAGTTTTGTTTCAAGATCGCTGATCGGAGAGCAAAACTGTGGGGTGCCAGTGAAAAATCTCCGGCGTCGCGGCGACGAGCGGACAATCATCGCTGTCGGGGTAGAAAATCCGCGGCTTTCCGCGCTAAAAAAATCGCTGCGATCAGGAGACATTGACAGACTGCGTGGCCGGATCTGTAACAACCTTTTAGAAAAAACATATCGGAACCTTCGTTGTTGATGTTTTTTTTTAAATATATAACGAAGCCTTATAAAATATTGATTTAGTTCATAGTATCAATAAGTTTTCAGTTCATGTCTGGTAACTTTGTTTCGTAGTTAAAGTTTGGATGCAATATTTCGCCAATTAAGTTTGTAATATTAAAAGTTTATTTTAACCACTTTAAAACAAATGTGTTTTTTGTGTATCGTTTTTATCCTGAATATGTTTTATTCTATACTACATTAGGACTGGCATAAATATTATACATTGTATGTTACCTTGTTGTGAAATGTATTCAAATCAGAAGAAAAGCTAGAACTGTAAGTTAATTGTTAAAACGAATACTTCCGACCCTGCTTCCTATTCGTAAACCTCTGTCATATCTACCGAGTTCAGAAAAGTTTTAATAAGTCAAAATGAGAGACGTCTGCCATTAGAGCAATTTAACAATATCAAAATGTTATAGTTGCCATTTGCTGCCTTGGTAAAAAGATCAACTGTAAAGTGACAGCAAAATGGGCATAACTGTATAGTCCGGACAGAATGGGTCCTAGATCGTTTTCCTTATTACAGTAAACATTACTGCTTAAATCATAGTTAATTAAGTAGACACTGAGAATCGCTTCAATAATTAATTTCAGTATGGTTTGATCAGAGAAGAAATGGCAGTTTTCCTTTTGCCATATATGGAAACTGGTGAAAACCCTGGCCATTTTATCTGATCACAATTTATTGAACAATTTTGAAACAATATGACCACGATGGCCCTTAATCGCTAGCCTGAGACACGGGCTTTTCTTAGGCAGCCTTAGGCTTATATCGGGCGTCAAGTGATTAACGTTTAATTACTCTAGATATCTTTAGAGAAGACTGGGCAGTTAGTGAGACCCCTGGGGTGTTCAAAACGCTATCTAGGATTTGACCTAGTGAAATTCTTTTTTGAACCCAAAGAGAAATGAAGTCATCGAAGATTTAACGCAAACGTTTAGACCAAGTTTAGTGAAGATTGTGCTATAAATGTGATTTCATTTTCCCTCCCCCCCCCCCTAAAATTTGACCTGGTAAAATAGTTTTTCACCCCACGTGACCCAATTACGAACTCGTTTAAGATTTTACGCAGGCAAACATTTTGGCGAATTTTGGTGAAGATTGGGCTATAGATGTAGCATCTCAGGTGTTCACAGGGTTTTGTCAAAGTTGACCTAGTGACCTATTTTGACCCCATGTGGCCCAGTTACTAACACATCCAATTTTTCAACCAGGCAAACACTCTGGCCAAGTTTCGCGAAGATTAAGCTATAAATATGACCTTGTCTTCATAAGGTTGTGCTAAGATTTGACCTAGTCATCTATTTTTGACCATACGTGGCCCAGTTACTAACACGTCAAAGATTTCATGTAGGCAAACACAATGGCCATGTTTCGTGAAGATTAGGCTATAAATGTGGCCTTTTGTTTTTGCTAAGATTCGACCTAGTGACCAACTATTTAAAGTGACTCAATAACAAAATTATCTAAGATTTTATGCAGTCAAACATCTTGGCCAGTCTGGTAAAAAATGGCATCTAGCGTGTTTACAAGTGTTCTTTTTCAAAGATTAAACCCTGTGACCTACTTTTTGACCCCAAGTGACCCAGGCATGCAGGCAAACATTCTGACTAGGTATAGTGAAAATTGGACCATAAATGTGGCCTCAAATGGGTTCCCAATGTTTTACTAAAATATTACATTGCGATATGAAGATTGGGCCACAATTGTGAACTCTAGCGTGTCCATAATGTTTTTCTTTAATTCGACCTAGTGACCTAGTAAGTGACGCAACATAACCCAGTTACGAACTCCAAAATTTCATGCAAACAATCTGACCAAGTTTGGTGAAGGTCGGGCTATAAATGTGGCCTCTAGTGTGTTCACAATCCCTAAGTTTGACATAGTGTCTTACTTTTTGACTCCACGTAACCCAGTTTTGAACTCCTCACAGATTTCATACAGACAAACATTCTTATTAAGTTTTGTGAAGAGTGGGCCATAAATATGGTCTCTAATGTGTTCACAAGCTTTGTCTAAAATCTGACTTAGTGACCTACATTTTGACTTCACGTGACTTAATAACGAACTCATACAAGATGTCATGCAAACATTTTGATCAAGTTTGGTGAAGATTGAGGTGAAAATGTGGCCTCTAGTGTGTTCACAAGCTTTTTCTAAGATTGGACCAAGTAACTTACTCTTTGATCCCTTGTGACCCAGTTTAGAACTCATCCACGATTTCGTGCAGACAAACATTTTGACCAAGTTTGGTGAAGATCGGACTATAAATGTGGTCTCTAGTGTGTTCCCAAGCCCTTAGATTTAACATAGTGACCTACTTTTTGACCCCACGAAAACAGTTATGAACTCCTCACAGATTTCAAACAGACAAACATTCTTATCAGTTTGGTAAAGATTGGGCCATAAATGAGTCCCTAATGTGTTCACATGCTTTGTCTTAAATGTGACTTAGTAACCTACTTCTGACTCCACGTGACCCAATAACAAACTCATCCAAGATGTCATGCAAACATTCTGACCAAGTTTGGTGAAGATTGGGCTGAAAATGTGGCCTGCAGTGTGTTCACAAGTTTTTTCGAAGATTTGATCAAATAACTTATTTTCTGATCCCACGTGATCCAGTTATGAACTCATCCAAGATTTCATGCAAACATTCTGACCAAGTTTGATAAAGATTGTGAGCTATTTTTCTCAGATTTGACCTAGTGACCTACTTTTTTCACTCTATGTGACCCAGTTATTAACATTCTGATCAAGTTTGGTGAAGATTAGGCCATGCATGGGGCCTCTAGTGTGTTCACAGGCTCTTTCTAAAATTTGACCTAGTGACCTATTTTTTGACCCCACGTAATCCAGTTATGAACTCATCACAGATGTCATGCAGACAATTATTCTGATAAAGTTTGGTGAAGATTGGGCCATACATAGGGTCATACATAGGGTCTCTAATGTGTTTACAAGCTTTGCCTAAAATGTGACCTACTTTTAGACTCCAGGTGACCCAATAACGAACTCATCCAAGGTGTCATGCAAACATTCTGACCAAATTAAATGAAACAACGAACATATAAGTACCTAGCGTAAACACATTTTGTAACAAAGAAGCGCGCGCGCGCGTGCGTGCGTGTGTGTGTGTGTGTGTGTATGTATGTATGTATGTATGTATGTATGTATGTATGTATGTATGTATGTATAAGTTTGTAAATTGTATACGTTATCTAGTTATCAATTTAAATAGCGTGTCGTGATTCCGCAGACACAAGTATGTGTTGCTTGTCTGGCAAATATTATATGTGTTGCTTGTCTGGCAAATATTATATAGTGCGGTCAGCTGACACACCATCAACTTTCTCGACATCATCGAAATGACGGTCTGCTGACCTATCTTCCAATGCACAGTCAAGTTAAGTTATGAATGACAATTCAAATCTGATGTATTTATATCTTGACCTAATTTACCCAATTCATGTCCACCCAAGCAGCGAATAAAAGCATGATTGTTGTTTGTTGCAAATATGATCGACGGTAATTTCAATGCTCAAGAGCTGTAGTCACTTGCAGAGGTGTTAAAATCTAAATTACCTAGGATTGCATTTTAACCATTCAATTTTGTATGTATTTTATTACATTGTTGCTATTTTATTTTCATATCATTATCTTGTGTAAATTTTTAGTAAATCTATAAGTAACAACATAGGAAAGTCTGGTCTGTAACAAGCCGGCATATCCAATGAAGCATTAACCTTTTCTTAGATGACTATCGTCTTCTCTCAAGGTAAATAATAACCCAGAGAGAAGCAGTCAGCATGTTTATCTCGTTTTTTACAGCATAATGCTTCATTTTGAATCAATTACTTACCTGGAGGCGACATACAAATTCAGGCTCTGAGGTCCTTTAAGGCTCTGGAAAATGTCCAAGGGCTTTGCTGTCTTATCTTTTTTCAAGGCTTCAATTACATGCCGTATGAACACTTCTCCTGCAACTGGATGTCTTTTAAATGTTTCCCTGTGCATTCTCCACATTGCTACAAGTTCCACTGATGAGGTCGATATAATGCTTATTAAATGCATACTGATTCGGCTTTGAACATCCTTTCTGTCAGCTGTTATTTTCAAGATCTCAATAAACATTTCAAATAACGTTTCTTTATTATGTGAACATTTCTTTGCATTATCAATCCATAAAATGAACACATCCACAGAAATAGAGCAGAATGTATTTGTGAACTTTTTTTTGGAGTGAAGATCTACAAGTAATAACAGTACTCTTTGAGACCTACTCTCTGCAATACGTTTTAAAAGAATTTTCTGTGATGTGTCATCTACAAACAGATGAGCGGTTTCATCAAGAAGCATGCAGATGGTGTGTAAACGCGTGTCTGAAAGTTTTTCCAAAAGATCCATAATATGGTTTTCAAACGTATCTTTGTAATTATGTCTGGCTGCTTCATATTGACACAATTCATTCCAACACGAGAATAATTCTTCAATGTGGTAGCTTTTAAATGCTAAAGACATAGCCATTTTTGCAGAGCCATGAAATCCTTCATCGGTCGCTTTTTTTGTAGCCTCATCACCAAGTGTTGCATCTTGTATTTTGTTCATTACATAAATAGAGAAACGAACAGGGGTATTTTGCAACAGTTTCTTAATGTAAGTTAAGCTGTCCTCCGAAAAGCCAGACATACAACACTGCACAAGTTCCTTGTACAAGATGTAAAAATCTTCACTAGAGTAAGAGGTTTCAACCATAGGAAGATGCTGCTTTACACACATGTCAATGCAGTGGAACTTGTGTTTTCCAAGAAAGCGTGAGAAAAACTGTATTTCAGAAACACAAAAACAAGTGTGTCCAGCAGCATTCCGGTAAAGCTGATGACATACATATGGCATGTACTTTTCGCATGACATGGTGAACATATCTAGAGTCATGTGTGACAGCTCATTTATAATCTTTGTTGCGTCATCTTTTTTAAGCGACAAACAATTAATTTGACCATTAGAAGCAATTTGTCCGATTATAATAGCCAAGGGAAAGAAAGGCATTCCGTTATTTGACATTTGTTGTATTAATTCAGTTACAAAAGTGGTTAGGCTCCATATGCTGGTTTCTTTACATAATGATTCTATTTCTATGCACAGTTCCTTCTTGTTGTGGTGATGTATATACTCTCTTATTATGTCAACAAGGTGGGCTTGAAGCTCGGCTTCGTCCTTCCATATTTTATCCCGATAAACTAACTGATCTGTACATTCAAAGTCCTTTTGCCAAAACGTAGGATTTTCTTTAAAAAAATAATTCACACCAAACTTGTATGCATACTTCACACAGTAACAATACTTAAAGTTATTTAATCTAGCGAGGTTACATGTATACATTTTGTACGACAAGGTTGTAAATGTTTTTTGCTCCATTGTAACTTTTTCATTGTCGATACATAAAGATACATTCTTTATGTAACAGTCTTTTTTCTCAGGTACATATATGATGAAAGTTCTCTTTAGGCCTTTATCCTGCAAATAAATAAAATTAACAATATTAAACAATATTAAATAAAGGCCAAATCAGCCAAACTATAAATGAGTTTTCAAGTGTGTTAACAAAGGGTTTTCAAGATGAAATCAATAAAGTTTGATTAACTGTGTATTACTTGATTCCCTAAATATGCATTTCAAACATCATGTGATTACAAATATATACACATTCAGTGTCAGACACTTATGGATTGTAATACTTACACAAACAAGAGCACCGCAAGGCGGAGCAAAATATGCCCGTCAAAAGAGCAATGTTAAACAAACTGCTGTGCACTCTTGTGCAATGCAGTATGTCAAAGTTTTGGACTGCACTCTGGATTATTGAAAGAAAAGCTGAAATTAAAGTAGCATAACATAACTGTTGTGCAATGCACTCTGTCATGATGGCCTGCAATCTGGGTAATTGAAAATAAAAAATCAAATGTGAATAACATCAAATGAACAAAAATCTACATGAGAGTAATGGCATTTGTGTAGAAAGGGGCATTAATTAAAACTAAGAGTAGAGTGATGGTTCTTGTGCACTGCATTCTGTTTCAATAAAATCAATCAACCTATTAAGTTTCAAGTCAATAGCTATGATAATGTAGAAGTTTCGTCCTGACAAACATCAAATACGAAAATTGAACTAAGGGTAATAACTCCAAATTCATGAAGTGTACAGTGACGGTTCGTATGCACTGCAATCAGTCTCAATGAGATCTATCCACCTGCGAAGTTTTGAGTCAATAGCTTTGATAGTGTTGGACTTTTGCTTTGGACAATAAAATTAGGCAAAGGGGAAAAACTTCAAAGTCATGAAGTGCATAGTGATGGTTCTTATGCACTGCGCTCCGTCCAAATGAGATATATCCACTTAGGAAGTTTCACGTCGATATCTTTAATAACGTATAAGTTATGCTCTAGACAAGAAAATTAAACAAAGGGGCATAATTCCAAAATCATAAAGTACAGAATTACGGTCCCTGTGCACTGCACTTCATCTTAGTAAGACCTATCTTTTGTATCAAGTTTCAAGCCAATAGCTTTAATAATGTAGGAGTTATGCTCTGGACAAGAATATTTAACATAGGGCAATAACTCCAACATCATAAAGTGCATAGTGATGGTTCTTGTGCACTGCACTCCGTATCAATGAGACCTATATATCTATGGCGTTTCATGTAAATAGCTTTGATAGTGTTGGAGCTATGATCCGGACAAATATCTGGACGCCGCTCGCCCGCCTATCCGCCATGGGTGATCCCATTATACGTCCCGGTGGACTAATGTTACCACTACAGATTTGTCCATTATAATTTTCGACGTCATTTACTCGACGTCATTAAGCCAAGTTTTCCGGGAATGGTACTCGTATATTTTCATTCAAACACATTAAAAGTTTAAGCTCATGGATGGATTAAGACATGTGACCAGGCAAACACCAAAAATTCACAACTTATAAATATAATGGCCCTAAATCGTTCACCTGGGAAACTTGGCTTCCAAACAGTTTAACTGCTTAACATCTTATCACAAGACTAAATGAACACAATCATGCCTTTGGCATCAAGTGAGTACAAGTTACTTGGTTTACAAATAAATTTACATGTAAAGCATTTACAACTTTATCCAAGACTTTATGCAAACATGTTGACATAGTTTAGTGAATCTTATGCCATAAATGTGGCCTCTAGAGGGTTCACCAGGTTTGTCTAGTATTTGATCTTGTGACTTACTATTACCCCAAGTGAACGAGTTCCAAATTAATCTAAGATGCATGAAACCAACATACTACCCAAGTTTAGTGAAATGTTTTGTTTTTCTTTCTGAAATTTGACCTAGTAACCTACTTTCCGGCCACTGGTTACCCAGTTACAAATTGTACAATAAGATCTGACCTAGTGAACTACTTATTGGAGCAACGTGGCCCAGTTACAAACTCACCTATATTTCATGCAGGCAAACATTCTGAAAAAATATGGTGAAGATTGTGTCAAAAATTAGGACTAAAAGCGTATTCGCAATGTTGTTTTTAGATATAACCTAGAGACTACTTTTTTGATCTTAAGCGACCCAATAAGGAATTAGTGAAATATTTTCTGCAAACATCTAAAAAGATTGACTTGGTGAAGATGGGCCCATAAACGTGTGTTTCCCAAAACTTGACCTAGTGACCATGCAGATTACCCGACCTGATTTAGTTACAAACTAATCCACGATTTCATGCAGGCAAATATTATGTTGTCAAATGTAGGTCATTAGGACAAATCTTATTCACTAATATTCACTATCATTGGCCAATTGTTTGTCTGCATAAGGATCACATGACTCAGTAATAATTTGGTGAATATTCGACCATAATTGTGTCCTCTAGCGCGTGGCATAATTTTTTTTTTAAATTTGACCTAATGTACTTGTTCATGACTCCACGCAATCTAGTTACAAATTCATTCAAGATTTCATGCTGGAAAACATTCTGAGCAGGTTAAATGAACGTTGAGCCATAAATATGGCCAATATTGTGTTCATATGCTGTTTTTTTTTCCAAAATTTGACCTATTTTTTTATCCCAAGTTACAATTCTTCCAATATTTCATGCAGGCAAATAGTTTGCTCAAATTTAGTGAAGATTGTGCTATTAATGTGGCCTCTAGCGTGTTCACAATGTTTTTCTACAATGTAACCTTGTGACTTACTTTTCCCCCTCACGTGACCCAGTTAAGAATCAATCCTAGTTTTCTTGCAGACACACATTCTGACCAAGTTTTATGAAGATTGGAAAAAAACTGTAGCGTGTTCACAACCAAAATTGTTGACACCGCACACCTGAGTATCAGAAAAGCTCACCGTGAGCATGTTGTGCTCAGGTGAGCTAAAAGATAAGGTGATTTGGATTGATGGGACCAAAGTCATGACAGTTTTTTGCGAAGGACTTGCAAGATATAAGATCGGACAAAATCCTATGCTTCTGAATTACCACTGCATTGCACATGTTTGATTTGGTAACGGTGCAAGCAGCTGATGAAGGTCTTTATCTTATTAATTATCAGAGTGCGCTGACTGGTATTTTCCGCTATTTCCACACTCAGGATGTCCTTCCAGTACTAACAGAGTTGTGTCTTTTCATTTTCTATGTGAAATAAGCAATATTTACAATATTTGTGTTCACATTTGAAGTATGCCTGTAATCCATAAAAATATATTCCTTTTCGACATATATATTTTTTCTGTAGTCGCACTATTATTTCTTTGGCATAAAGACTGGTCGTGAGTAGCAAAGGTCATGCAGGGTCAATCTTTTCGTGCCTGCGAAATTTAGCTTTATCATGAACTTGACGCTGTTGCCCAAAATGTCTGAGAGATCAGCATTGCACTTATTTTAGTGCAAACAACACATTCACATGTAAATTGGATCCGAATGTCAAATAGCTACTGTAGTCCTACCTAACCATCAAAAAACTAAGAATGGCCGTCTTTTAATCGCTAATCTGGGCTTATAAATGATTTGCTACAATCATAAATCATTTCCGTATCCAAATTCAAGAGATTTACACAATTCTCCTTAATGTAGGACATCTTTTTAAAGTTCCACTCTACCCTAACTTAAAATGCAGATTATTTGTGAGGTTAAAACGAATTTTATTTCAGGTAGAAATATTTGCTTTATGATTAATGTCCCATAGAATATCAGCACCTCTTAGTATAACAAATATGTTAACAACTTTGTAATAAAATAACATTAATTCAAAAATGGAAAAAAGTGGAAAATTAAAAGACAGCAATATACAAGTTATGTTACCCTATATCGCTCACGTGAGTGCCGTAGACATTTAGCCGTTTTCTATGTTTTTGATGGGCCAGAATTCTTTGATACAGGGCCACCAAAGTAATATGCATACCAAATCTCTCTTGTGGTTTCGGGCTAGAATATTTTCCAAGATCTTCTATATAGCCATATAGGGAGAACGGCCACATTCCTGGCCGACACATTTTTGACGGATCAAAGTTCTTTTGCCAGTAATGATACAGAGCCAGCCAAGAAATATGCGTATCAAATGTCAAGGGTCTCGCTCTTGCAATGTGTGACAAGATTTTCGAAGTAGTCCTATATAGCCACATAAGGAAAATAACCATGCCCCTGGCGGTCACTTTTTACGGATCACAGTTTTTTCAACAATCTTGATACAGTGCCACACAAGGAACACGTGTACTAAAAAACTAGGCTCTAGCTCTGGTAGTTTCTGACAAAAGGATTTTCTACAGATTTGCTAAGTTAAGTTCTTATATAAAGCCTTATATGGAAAATGGCCACAGCCACCCAAAGAACATGTACACCAAATATCAAAACTCTAGCTCTTGCAGTTTCTGACAAGATTGTCTATTTTTTCTATTATAGCCATACACAGAAAATGGCCATGCCCCTGGCAGTCGTGTTTTTGGACGGATCAACATTATCTGATCAACATTTCATTCCGTCTGCCTGCTTAAGCTTCTGAGACAGTTTGCCTTAATTTGTCCCAGCAGGTTTAAAGATTTCATTTGGAAATGTTGACGGGCGCGTTTAGCTGGACGCCGGACGATCATAACAGCTCACCCAGAATATATAAGACGAGGTGAAATATATACTGTCAGAAACTTGATTACAACCATCCAGATCCAACGTTACTTAAAACAAGAGGGCCATGATGGCCCTTAATCGCTCACCTGATGACACAGGCATTACGTAGGCTCAAATCTGGCATTAAGTAATTAAGAGTTATTTACTTTAGAAATCTTTGGTGAAGATTGGACCATTAGTGTGGCCACTGGGTTGATAACATTTTCTAAAATTTTACCAAGTAACTTACTGAATCCACATGACTCACTTCAAAACATATGTAAGATTTCATACTGGCAAACATGATGGTCAAGTTTGGTGAAGACTGAGCCATCAATGTAGCCTCTAAAGTGTTTTCACAAGCTTTTTCTAAAATTTGACCTAGTGACCTACTTTATGACCCCACGTGACCCAATAACGAACTCACCCAAGATTTCATGCAGACAAACATTCTGACCAAGTTTGGTGAAGATTGGGCTACAAATGTGGCCTCTAGTGTGTTCACAAGCTTTTTCTAAGATTTGACCTAGTGACCTACTTTTTGACCCCACGTGACCCAGTTACGAACTCATCCGAGATTTCATGCAGACAAACATTCTGACCAAGTTTGGTGAAGATTGGGTTACAAATGTGGCCTCTAGTGTGTTCACAAGCTTTTTCTAAGATTTGACCTAGTGACCTACTTTTTGACCCCACGTGACCCAGTTACGAACTCATCCGAGATTTCATGCAGACAAACATTCTGACCAAGTTTGGTGAAGATTGGGCTACAAATGTGGCCTCTAGTGTGTTCACAAGCTTTTTCTAAGTTTTGACCTCGTGACCTACTTTTTGACCCCACGTGACCCAGTTACGAACTCCTCCGAGATTTCATGCAGACAAACATTCTGACCAAGTTTGGTGAAGATTGGGCTACAAATGTGGCCTCTAGTGTGTTCACAAGCTTTATCTAAGATTTGACCTAGTGACCTACTTTTTGACCCCACGTGACCCAGTTACGAACTCATCCAAGATTTTATGCAGACAAACATTCTGACCAAGTTTGGTGAAGATTGGGCTACAAATGTGGCCTCTAGTGTGTTCACAAGCTTTTTCTAAGATTTGACCTAGTGACCTACTTTTTGACCCCACGTGACCCAGTTACGAACTCATCCAAGATTTCATGCAGACAAACATTCTGACCAAGTTTGGTGAAGATTGGGCTATAAATGTGGCCTCTAGTGTGTTCACAAGCTTTTTCTAAGATTTGACCTAGTGACCTACTTTTTGACCCCACGTGACCCAATAATGAACTCATCCAAGATTGCATGCAGACAAACATTCTGACCAAGTTTGATGAAGATTGGATAAAAATTGTGGCCTCTAGTGTGTTCACAAGCTTTTTCTAAGATTTGACCTAGTGACCTACTTTTTGACCCCACGTGACCCAGTTACGAACTCATCCGAGATTTCATGCAGACAAACATTCTGACCAAGTTTGGTGAAGATTGGGCTACAAATGTGCCCTCTAGTGTGTTCACAAGCTTTTTCTAAGATTTGACCTAGTGACCTACTTTTTGACCCCACGTGACCCAGTTACGAACTCATCCGAGATTTCATGCAGACAAACATTCTGACCAAGTTTGGTGAAGATTGGGCTACAAATGTGGCCTCTAGTGTGTTCACAAGCTTTTTCTAAGATTTGACCTCGTGACCTACTTTTTGACCCCACGTGACCCAGTTACGAACTCCTCCGAGATTTCATGCAGACAAACATTCTGACCAAGTTTGGTGAAGATTGGGCTACAAATGTGGCCTCTAGTGTGTTCACAAGCTTTATCTAAGATTTGACCTAGTGACCTACTTTTTGACCCCACGTGACCCAGTTACGAACTCATCCAAGATTTTATGCAGACAAACATTCTGACCAAGTTTGGTGAAGATTGGGCTACAAATGTGGCCTCTAGTGTGTTCACAAGCTTTTTCTAAGATTTGACCTCGTGACCTACTTTTTGACCCCACGTGACCCAGTTACGAACTCATCCAAGATTTCATGCAGACAAACATTCTGACCAAGTTTGGTGAAGATTGGGCTATAAATGTGGCCTCTAGTGTGTTCACAAGTTTTTTCTAAGATTTGACCTAGTGACCTACTTTTTGACCCCACGTGACCCAATAATGAACTCATCCAAGATTGCATGCAGACAAACATTCTGACCAAGTTTGATGAAGATTGGATAAAAATTGTGGCCTCTAGTTTGTTCACAAGGTAAATGTTGACGACGAACGACGGACGACGGACGCCGGACGAAGCGGTATCACAAAAGCTCCCCTTGAGCACATTGTGCTCAGGTGAGCTAAAACAATACTTTATCTTGGCCTGCATAATTTCATGTATGGCAACTCCATATAAGCAATTCTGTGCATTTCAATTTCTATGTTGATTTATTTTCCTCTATGAAAACTTTGCAAACATCATATATTTTCATTTGTTAAGACCTAACTAGCAACATTAAACATAACATCACTACCTAATGAAGAAACAGGCGATGTCTGGCCTAGTAATGTTTATTAGTATATTTGACACCTTAGTACAGAAAGGTGGCATACCGGGTTTCTTGAGCTACCTAGAACACACCAGCTTCCCAGCTCATTATTAGGGAAAGCACGTGTCAACAAAGATGACGTTACTGTTGTATGACTCGACATAGATAATGTATGGTTTAATTCCGCATAACCTAATGACGGCACTGAACTATTACCATGTGCCATACTATGCTTAAACACTAGTACAGAGCTAATAAAACAGTATCAACTTGCGCTTCACAAGGGAAAATTTCACAACAGGATGGCAAAGCCTTGAGAAGAACATCACAGGATGTACCATCTCAGTGATCTTCTTTTTCATGGCTATTAATCTGATCCTCAGTGCAGCAGAGGAATAAACTAGAGGTCCACAGACGTCCACAGGAATTCGCATCCCATCCAAGAGAGGCTTGGTGGATGACAAGACAATCCCCACAGAGTCAAATCCAGGCTAGGTGGATTCTTCAGGCCCTAGATCATGTACTGAGCTGGGCTAGAATGAGGTTTAAACCAAACAAGTCAAGAAGCCTGATTCTAAGGAAAGGTCACCTCAAACGTTGGTTTGTACATTCAGCAGTAGAAAATCCCATCTCTGACAGAAAGCGCCATCAAATGCCTTGACAAGTGGTTTGATTCTATCACGAAAGACAAAGGCAACACGAACACGAGAACTACTACAGATCGAAAAAGGCTGTCATGGCAAAGATATAGATCCCTGGCAAATTCAAAGTTTGGCTTTATCAACATAGGCTGCTACCTGCTTGACCTGGCCCTTGACTGTTAATAAGATCCTTACTGATTCAGTACAGGACCTTGAAATTACGATCGACAAACGCCTAAAACGATGACTTGGAATTCCATAATTTGGCTTTATCGGTACCTAGAGAAGGAAGGAGCCCAAAGTGTTGGACTTTATGGACAACCCATACAGATAAAACTTCCTCTGTCTTCACTGACAGTTAAGTTCAAGGTTGCAAAAGCCCGGCTAGAGATGACACCTCTAGACACTACGGATCCCTGAGTTAAAGAAGCAAGAGTAGAAACCAAATCTGTACAGGCATGAAGAGGTCAGCAAGCCAAGCTGTTGACCACGCAATTGCTAGGCTGAGCCACATCGTTGGAACATGCGTTTGACGCATGGAATTGACAACACACACTCGATGGATAGTAGCAGGTTCTGCCCAGAGGAGGAAAATGATGCAGACTGTGGTCAGGTCTGAACAAGAAGAAACAAGAAAAGCCAGAGTGACACACCTTGGTCAACCAGATGCATTGATGAGATGGGCGCTTCAAGGACGTAGCTGATCTGGAAGGAGATCTGGAAGTATGAACCTCTCAGATTAATTTCAAAGTTTGAGGATTACAGGGTCACGCATTTAGATATTGATTGAAAACATTAAATTTGTTAACATCACTCACTGTGACCTTGACCTATTTTTTTATCTGACCCTAAAACTGAAAGAGGTCACACACTCATCAAGACTAATGTCATACCAATTTGTATGATTATAGGCTCTTGCTTTTGTCAAACTAAACCATGTTAAAGGTCGCTGAGGATTTTTGGGCTCCTTCCTTCTCTAGGTACCGATAAAGCCAAAGTGGTCTACCAACAAACAGGAAAACAGTATGTCCATTTTAGTGCATCATTTTCTGTTTTGTATAATCGTTGTATAAAGTTTTATCTGAATCTAACAAACCATTTCTTAATTATGGCTTGGTCAGAAATAATGTTTTTTTTTTCATCGAAGGGAAATAACTTCTCGATAGGTGAACCGTCAAAACATTTGAAGTCATAATTTCCACATTATTAAAAAGATTTCAAAAGTTTATTATATTCAAGAAAGCAAAACTGACTTATGGTTCCAGGAAATATGAGCAAGATACATGCTTTTTTTCTAAAAGGGCAATAACGCTTTATAAAGATGAAAGTCACCCAACATCTGACACATATCTTTTCCTATTATAATGAATCTTTTTACCATTGTGTAGTCTCAATCCAACAGTGCTCCGACTTTTTATTTATGGTCACAAATGAGTATGGGACGAACATACTAACAATTTAACTTACACATTAAGTAATGTAATTATCCTAAGGCATTGAACCTTATTTGTTATACTGTTATGTTTACAACAATATATATCTCTTAAAGGAAAACCAAAAAGATTAATCCTTGGATTAACAAAAGAAGCTTTGTTAACCACAAACTTGCCCTAAGCCAACCCCACAACAACTAAATAGACAAAACAATAACTTAGAATATAATGCTAACCCAAGGACATTTTTCCTGGCAGTCCAGACAAACAAGGACATTGTCTGAATTTTTAAGCACATAACAAGGCTTGTTATATGTATACAATACAACTCCCTAAAAAGTGCTCGTTGTCCCTTTAAATCTACGAAAACAAAATTATGTAAGGGGAGAAGGAACATTCCTAGTGTAACAATAATTTACAAAAGATAGACCTACCGTTGTCTGAAAGGATGGGACTGACATAGATGAGCCGCTGTGTCCATCGGTAGAACTGCATAAAAAAGGTTAGGGTTATGGCGACTAGGTAAGTGAAACATATTGTATAAATCTCTCCGTTTACATATTTGATGCATATATAACATAGCAAAATCTTCAATAAACTATATAAAGTAAATGATGAAAAGCTTTACATTTATAATAATAATGACTTACAAAACTTGTGCCTTTCTTTCCCTCCCCAGTTGAGATGTATTGATAGAATTACTGAAGTAAAGTGATGACACTGCCAGCTATTTATTGTGAATAATTTCATATCTACACTGCATGCACAAGGGCAGTGTTATTTTCACAAATCAAAAGTAAAAGCTTGGAAATATTTTTCAGACACCAATGTATAGAAGTGAATACACTTGATTTTGAGTCAGGTTTATTCATTATTCCTGAAATTAACATAATATATCAGTATCCCAATGAGACGTAAATTTTGACAAAAAATATTTGTAAACTATATACACTTCCCTTTGCTACCAGGTAACCTCCTTATCGTGAGCCAGGCTTTTTGTCTGAAAAAGGGGATGGACCAGGGACCTTTAAGAAGGGGAATGGTTAGTATCTTGCTGGGACTCGGGATCAATTGAGGTAATGTACCTGCTAACTTACAGTTTGTGAGGTAGAAATTAATTTTGATCATAAATGGTCGCGGCAATGTATTTTGAAAACATGTTTGTGTAATTTTAAATGTTATTGCAGCATTTTCTCGAGGCATGCTCAATTGAATAAAAAACGGAATACCGGATGTAATAAATTGAACGTCGTCAAGTGAGACCACTGTATGCTAAGTTTAGTCGCTTACGTTCTGCGTCGTTTTCCTCACATGGTGGATGAAAAAAAGACGCCGCCCAATTTTGAAAAGGAAATGTTGACCTTTTCGGTGGGGCATTTTCATTGCTGGTGTTGTGGGTGGGGACTAGGGTTATTCCCAGAGGCCTTTAAACTGTCCCTTCTATGAAAGATTAAAAGGACGTGATCCTACCAAGTTTAAGCAGTCTGGGTTCAAGCATTCTCTAGTTCTGATATTTATAATACAAGCTTACATCTGAACAATCATTCAATTACTTAACATAATCACATTTTTGCCATGCTACTGAACTTCCCTACTCTAAAAGTTGATTGCGCTGCAAATAGTCACACCCCTGAGAACGGTTAATAGAAATAGTAGTAGTTACAGTTTTTATTATTATGGTGTATATGATGATGAAGCTTTTGCAGTCTCAGCTAACAGTTATAGAAATGACGATGTTTCTGCTGCTGATGATTATTATGGTTGTTCTGGTGATCATGTTGTGTGATAATGACAATGATGCTTATGCTTCTGCTGAAACCGATGGTGATGTTCAAGTCTGGCCGTTTTGTTGAATTGTTTAAAGAGGGGAAAATGGTGTTTTCATTGGTTGACCTTTGCATGCAGGTGGCAACTGCAATTAACTTTCTTTTTTATATGTTTCAATTGCATATGTTTTGAAAATATTATTAATGAAGAATATAGAGGTTTTTAATCTGCTGAAAGCAGAAAACTAAATATTCTCTTCAGATGGGAATAGGGTTGAATGTTTGCCCAAAATTGCAAACACCAAAGCTATCCTACCTGAAACTTAGGTTGGCCTGCAGGCTGCCTTGCTTTTGATCCTTGGTGATGTCCATTTTCATCTTCTTGTGTAACTCCTTAGACATATGTAGGCAAAATTTAGAGTCTTTTGGAAGGTGTAAAACAGATTCATAATTTCTCTTCAACATAAACATTTCAAACTCATCAGAAACTTTATTTCTTGGATAATCCTTGGCGCAGTCTCTAAAACGATCTAGCTCTTCTACATTATGTACAGTGAATTCCACAGCAATCGATTTGGACTCTCTCGGCATTAGTACACTACATGGAGTAATACCAAACATATATGTTTCATAATGATCAATCAGGAGTTTAATGTCGTTTTGAAGTTGTCCAAATAGTTTTCGAATGGTGTAGTTACGACATGGAGCTTTACTGGTTACATCTTCCAATGGGATGGTAAACCCTGAAACATAAAATAAATTGTTGGCATTAACAAATGAATGAAAGTACTACTTTTTGGTGTCTGTTTTTAAGCACAGAACGTTTATGGAATTAGTTGAAATTTGTGAAATTAATTCCCAACACATATCAGGAAAGTTTTTTTTTGGAAATTTATTACCACATACATAAGATGGTGCTAAAATATGTTACATGTAGAAGAGTTATAGAAGAGTTGTATAAGTGTTCTATGGTTGGTGTTCATTTGTCTGTTCATAACATTATCGTGTCTGTACAAGATCTTCTACATATATATATATATTCCTATAATGGCTTACAGTCCATACTCGGTAATTCAAACTCGGGTTGTCCGAAGCCGATGCATTATTCAAATTAATTGGTGAGTCTTCAACTTTTTCCCTAGATAATTCAATGCAAAACCAATTATTAATTTGCATTATTTAAGGTTTTTGCAATATTTGAAGCCAATGCTGGTCCCCAAATTACTGTTTTATTGCGTTGTATTTGGTTATATGCTTATTCCATTTAAGGGAGGTGCAATATGCGACGAATGTTAAGGTGGGAAAAGGCAATAAAACCGAAGACCCCGGAACACCTATGGTGATGACATCAGAGTCCAAGCATGCTGGGAGTTCTGGGTAAAACGACTTATTTTCAGGCTAGTTTGCTAGATTTTTTTGTCAACGAATTACTATATTCAATATATGCCAATACATTATTGATTGGGGACGCGCTGGAGCGCGACGCCTATATATGGAATGCTCGCTGAAATTTGCAAATGGAGAAAAGTTTGTTTTGGGGACTTTATAAACTGATAAAATACGGGTCTGAATTCGGTAAACGGCGTTCTTTTTGTGTGTGTGTTTTCTTTGTTATTTATTTTTATATGTATTTTGTGTGTGTGTGTGTGTGTGTGTCTAACTTCATATAACTTTGAAAATAAACAATAAGATACTGAAAAAGCAACCACATAGTACGTTCGAGAAAAATACTATCTGAACATTACTTATTTGTGTAACGTGAAGCTGCTGCACATGTGCACTTTCTGCTTGTACACTTTAGTTTAATAGTTATATACAAAAATTGCAACTCTTTTTCTACATATGTTACATATGAAAGCCTATAAAATGGTGTGAATTTTGCGTTTTATTCTTAGAACTTTCAAATAAAAACCATAACGTTTCAAATGTCTTTGTTACTTGCTCACTTATTGCTTTAATCTATTTACCTCTTCCACATTGTGCGTCGCCTTTGATGCTTCGCATCAACGACTTTTCTTGTCAATGTCTCTCTATAAACATATTCCTATTATTCCTATTCTTTCTTGATATAACATTCAGACATGGCTCTTTCATGTGCAAAAGGTTTTAATGTCTTTAATCAGATTTTGCATTCCTTTGTTGTCTTTTGTGATATCATTTTTGTTTTGAAAGTTAGATTTTTTTGTAAATACAACGCAGCAACCTATTATGGTCATCATAGTGACGTCGAGCAATTGTGATGGACGAAGACCCCAAATAAATGTCTGGGCAGAACGACTGGCACACAGCAGGCCAGCTTGAAGACCTTCCTACATCAATTCCCAGACGAATGGACAAAGCGGTGACTAAGTGCTCTTTAAGGAGAATACAAATAAATGACCGTATGGTACTTGTCCACTTCACCCCTACTCACCAGTACTTACAAGGTTAAAAGTGATTTAACTTTCAATTTTCAGGACAAGAACAATAAACTTAAAGGGATATCTCAAACTTAACCTTAGGAGAGTTATGGTTCCTTGTTACTTAACAAAGTTTATCCAACCATTAAGTTTAAGTCAATAGTCAAACCTGATCAGATCATTCAACTGGCGACCGCCTGTTGTATACAATAACTTCATGGCCGTCTGCGTTAATTTGATCGTTAATTGCAACTTTTAAACAACCAACCAACATGCTTTAATTGGACCCAAATAGACATTTTTTAAAGAGTTTCGCCCATCAAATATGACATGAACTCCGTAACTGACTGACTTGAGCAAGTAGTCACTTTGGGCTCGGTCAAGCCTTATAATCAAACAGACCGGATAGGGTAGCGCAATAGGAAATATTGGCTCCATGTACGGTAGGTACCGGGTTCGATTCTAGGCCGCAACATTCCCAAGTCGTAAAAAAATGGTAGTGGTATAGCTAATGCTCAAGCAAATATATTTATATATGATAACAAGCCGGAAAACGACCACTTCCCATTCAAAAAAACCTGCTGTGAAAGGTTTTAAGGACGTTTGTCGCTGTGTATTAAAATTTAGTTAGGTAGGCCACATTTCCGATTATTACATCGTCATTACCTATTATAGCATACCTTAAACCCACATTTCAGGTTAGTACAACGCCATTACCTAACATAGCATACATTGAGACATTTCAGATGTTAGCAATCCTGGGCTGTGACATTCCAATGTCGTAAAAAAATTATAGTGGTATAACTCAATAGCTAATGCTTATAAGGGTAGCTCTACGACTGGTTGATCCAGTGTCAGGATAATGTGACAGGGTGTGGTATCATGCCAGGTGTTCACGGCATGCACAGTCTGCTTTAAGTGCACACCGTCTCCAGATAGCTGAAATATTTTTGGTGGGACAATAAACCCAGTAAACAAACATACAGTTAAACCAGATTCACCTTCATTTATGAAGTTTTCACCCGCGGAACATATAGCAGGTTTCTTCAATGACAGTTAAGTGTCAAGGTCATATATCTATCTAGACAGTAAACAAAAGCCGCATTTTTTGAGAATATTTTATTGTAACTTACATCGTTTAAAACAACATTATGTCAACATTAGTGTATTGATAACGCCTTTGTAAGTAGTTTTTACGTTTATGACTTAACTAATGAATTAAACTTTACTTTATGCAAGAAAAAGGGATGGAAACCTAAGTTAGCAAAATGATTATGAAAGATGAAAAGTTGGCTGATTCTTTTGATGCAGTAACTACTCCATTCAAATTATGCCAGCAAGTCATACGCTGTTATTTGTATTTATATGTGCACAAATACATATCAAATAAACTGTGTTAAACAAATAAAACTGAAAAGGGGAAAACTGTCCGCTAGGAGGAATAATTTGACATATTTACATGACAGGCAGAAATCAAGATAGACACGCATATAAATATATTTATATATCCGTCAAAACACGGTCCAATGAGTATTGTTTGTTTGTTGAGTTTATCAACAGTATTTCAGTTATCTGGAAAAGATGTCCACTTGAATAGATAAAGTGCTGTGAAGACCTAACATAATACTACAACTAGTCACATTATCCTGACCCGGGCCAACCAGTCCTGGAAGTACCCTTATATCTGCTTGAGTGCTAGCGAGGGAGTTATACCGCTACCAACTAACGACTTTGGTATGTCGCGGCTTGAAATTGAATCCTTCGCCTCCCAAAACTGGAGTCGACGGTCCCATAACTGAAGTCGACTGTCTACCGATTGCGCTACCAGGTCCAGTCCAATAAGTATTGCAACATATATTAAAATTTGAAAAGGCACAGAGCAAATGAACTCACATGCTTGTCAACTATTAAAATTACAACAAGACTGAGACAGGACATAATATAAAACTGCAAAAACAACAGTTAACGCCTTAAAATGGTCAGTAAGGAAACGGGCCGAGTCGGGTACTTAAACCGGTTTTACAATGCCCTTTGATAGGTTTCTCAAAAGCACGCAGTGAAAGAAAACAGATATGAGCCCACCAGGGACTGAACCCGGACGGTCCATTATACTGACACCGACGAGTCAGGCGTAATGCTGTCCCCTTATCCCCGAGCGTTAGGATGGAAGCCACTACTGCCAACTTTAAAGTCTTTGGTTTGACCTGGTCGGGGTTTGAACCCGTATCTCCCGATCTGCAAGCCGTCGCTCTACCACTTTAGCTATTGCATCAAAGACGAATTCAGGACTTTAATATAACCTTTTAAGTTGCAAGTCCAACAGTTTTTTGTATGAAATACTGATTGACAAGAATATACTTTTTTTTAATTAAGACACTTACTGTAACCCCCTTCCGGTGGGGGGCCTGTACCCCCCTCAGCCATTTTTCACAAGATACAGGTTGTGGTCAGCAGAATCTAAAACAGAAGAAATGTGACAAATACTAATTAAGTTATCAAACTTCAAAATTGACTGGGATGCAATGAGGATATAATTGAAAAGAGAAGGACAAGGGTAAGTAAAACAAAAACTGATGGGGCTGTTTGGTCAGTGCAACAACCAGTGCTTAAAATAAAGCTGACGATTATATATATATATATATATATATATATATATATATATATATATATATATATATATATATATATATATATATATACATACACACACACACACACAAAAATAGTTAAGATTCTTCTTATTCAATGCTGAATGATCCCTTCCGTTCGAACCATTTTAGGAACATTAAAAGTAAACGTTTTTAAAATATGTATTTAATAATTTGTTTTATTTACAAACCTCACTCCCCCTATACCACCGTATATATACATTGTATTAGTAAATATTAATAATGATATAATTGTATTTTACCAAGTGTTAAGTGTTTTAATAAGGTTTTTCTTAGATTTGACCTAGAGACCTACTTTTTGACCCCATGGGACCCAAAAATGAACTCAAATAAGATTTAATGCAAACATTTTGACCATGTTCGGTGAAAATGTGGCCTCCAGTGTGTTAACAAGTTTTTCTTTTAAGATTTGACCTAGTGACCTATTTTTCGACCTCCCGTGACCCAGTTACGAACTGCTCTTAGATTCGTGCCATTCTGACCATGTCGTCTTTGGTTTCGTCTACCCTCGTCTTTTACTTTGGTATGTGGCGAGCTTCAGTATTTAAAATGGTAAAAAATGGTTTAGAAGATTATCACAAATGTACTGACTTTTGGAGGAGTTTAATGAATTTAAAGTCTAAGAATATTTATTACCTATAATATCTAAAATCTTTATAAATAGATAAAAAATCTAGATGATTTAAATTTGAATCTTTGTTTGCAAAAAAATATGTATAAAGACCCAGTCAGGGTATATTTATCACAGATATTTTAACTTAAAAACAAAAATATATATCACAGATGTTGTATTACTACAGAGTTTATATCACAGTTGTTTATTTTAATACATAGCGTTTAACACATGTTTAATTATGACAAAAAGTTTTCAATAAAGATGCTTATTTTGAAACATATAAGAGTAATTTGCAAGGTATCACCAAGTCGTGGAGTTTATTTTCCGTATTTATTTGTTCGTCCATAATCTTTTGATGTACACATTATATAAACAATGAGAAGAGTTGATTTCTCTTACCCAATAACGAACTCATCCAATAATTCATGCAAACATTCTGACCAAGTTTGGTGAAGATTGGGCTATAAATGTGACCTCTAGTGTGTTCACTAGCTTTATTTGAGATTTGACCTTTTGTCCTAGTTTTTGACCCCAAGTAACCCAATAATAAACTCATTCAAGATTTCATGCAGACAAACATTCTGACCAAGTTTGATGAAGTTGGATAAAAACTGTAGCTTCCAGCGTGTTCACAAGCTAAATTGTTTATGCCGCAGGATGGACGGAGGGATGTTAGAAAACTCGGCTCAGGTGAGCTAAAAATGAACGTTTGAACTATGAAAAAGTAACAAATAAACTTTGACCCCTATCGATTGTCAAATTCCTATTTACAAACTGCAGTAGTACATCTATTCGACCAAAATCTCTTCAGTCCCATATTCAAGATAAAGCCTTTCTTTGTATAAAAGAATTATCTTATTCTTTTTTATAATCAGTAATCGCAGTTTTGGTCTATTTTACACCAAACAAAAAGCTTTCAGGGGCGAATCGCGCAATAACAGCTCGGTGAGTATTACAACAGGTAGTGGTGAGTTCGGTTTAGTTTTGGACAGACTGCGCTAATTATTTGCTCGAACTCTTTACAGATTTTTGTAATATTTGCTTGATATTCAAGATTTGTTAAGATTGGAACTTCATAGTTTTACTTTTGAAGGAAATAATATTACTTCTGGCGACGAAGTGCGAGGAAATAAATAGGTCATATAATTTTAATTGTGTGTTGTAAAGATTCTTTGCGCTACGACGGATGTTGGTGACTGCGTACCATTTCAAAGTCGTAACACGATTATTTGTTTGGAAACTTCGTGCGGCATTTGTTGAGTATGTGTTATTCATCAATATTGTTGTGTTGCCCCAGTAATAAAAAGTGTCATTCACACTAACAAAATAACCTAGTTAAAAACATAAGCTTTTTGGAACATTTTTATTTCACAACAGCAAATGAAGTGGTGCTGAATGCTACTATGCTAAATATGCGTAGCTTTCAGGTGTATTATTTCCGGTGACTTTGATGCTCTGCGTCAACTTTTTCTTGTACCTTACTGTCATGAACGGTGTTTTGGGCGGTGTCGCTTGCTTAAATTTCAGAAGCACACAGGATTGACCCTGCATGACCTTGATTGCTCGCGGTCGGTTACTTGGCCTCAGCAGAAGTAGCGTGTGTACAGAACAAATATGTATGTCTAAGGAGACTAAACGCTTCAAATGTTAACATTAATATTTATATCTGTTTAACGTGGAAGTTTGTTGTATTGTGTAACTCAGATATACATAAAATGCATATATATGAATGAACAGGAGCACCACGAGGTGGAGCAAAATACGCCCCTCAACTGACCAATCTGAAACCTGTTGTGCACTCTTGTGCAATGCATTATGGCAAAGTTTTGGACGGTACTCTGTGTAATTGCAAGAAAAACTAAAATTAAAGCAGAAAAACATTTAAAAAAATCTTTAATCTGCCAAACTGCCGTGCAGTGTTGTACAATGCACTATGGCATGATTGTGGACTGCAATCCGGTAATTAAAAAAATCAAAGGGGGCAAAACTTCAAATATATAAAATATTATATGAGAGTAATGACACTTGTGTAGAAAGGGGCACTATTCAAAAATAAGAAGAGCAGAGTGATGATTCTTATGCACTGCACTCCGTTTCAATAACATCTATCCACCTATGAAGTTTCAAGCCAATAGCTTTAATAATGTAGGAGTACCTCCAGACAAACATCAAGTACAAAAATTGAACTAAGGGTAATAACTCCAAAATCATAAGGTGTACAGTGACAGTTTTTATGCACTGCACTCAGTCTAAATGAGATATATCCACCTATGACGTTTCAAATTAAAAGCTTTGATGACATAGAAGTTATGCTCCGGACAAGGAAGTTAAACAAAGGGGCATAACTCCAAAATCATGAAGTACAGAGCTACAGTTCCTGTTCAGTGCACTAAGTCTCAATAAGACCTATCTATGTATCAAGTTTCAAGTCAATAACTTTGATCGTGTTGGAGCTATGCTCCGGACATAAAAATTAAAGCGAAATAACTCTAAAACCATGAAGTGCAGAATGATGGGTTTTGTGCTCTGCACTCCTTTGATATGTGCTGTAGTAAATTTGGTTGGATAGTTCAGCAGAAACAATACCATTCAAATACAACCTGTCATTTTAAAAATAAAAACTCCATCAATGTGAAAACATACACATTAAAGTAAATGCCATGTCATCCTCTTTAAATCCATCCATCATGAATAAATCTTCCAAATGCTTCAAACTTGGTAATGTTGTATGTCTTGCAGGGAAAAATTAATTTACTTCAAAAGTGTTTTTATTTCAAAACTGGCTGTATGCGAATGATGTATAGTTTGTCATCCCAATCTGTTCTGAAATATTTTACTCCAAAAATGATATTTATTTCACAACCGATTGTAACACAGCACTCCTTATTCGCAGATTAGTCAGGTAAAAAATAAAGGTGTGAAGTAGGAATAGTAATATATAAACACCATGTTTGCTTAATGGGTTTATCGTCCCACCAACAGTATTTCAGTTATCTGGAGACAGTGTACACTTGAAGCAGATACAGTGCTGCTTTCACTGTGTATATAGCATGCTGTGAACACCAGACATGATATCACACCAAGTCACATTATCCTGACACCGGGCCAACCAGTCGTAGAACTAGCCTTATATTTGCTTGAGTGTTAAGGTATTATAACAAATCGCCCTCTTCACACTTCGCCCTCCCTTAACTGGTAACAGTTCGCTCTCGATCGGTAACAGCTGGCCCTTGATAGGTAACAGTTCACTTTATAACATGTCACCTTCGGATATAAGTTTATACATCAAGCAAAAAAATAGTAAATTTGTTAATTTATTTATAACCATTTACATTGTATTTGCTTTCTTCATCTTCATATACATTATGAGCACTTCTGATATAGGTGTATACGCCACCATTTGCCCTTAAATCTTAAGACACCATTCACATTAAATTTATGCTTTCTTTGTCTTCTTATTCTTTATAAACATCGTATTATTAGCATCGTAATTTATTATATTTTTTTTAATATTTTAAAATTGTTTTAACCAAAGAAAAAATCTGATCCTCCCAGTACAATATACGAACTATTACTGTTCCTTAATTTAAATGCAATGTTACGTCCTAAAATGTAATAATTATACTGTGTACATAGTTTATTTATTTCACATTTTATATTTAAATAAAATTCCGCTGTTGCAAGAATTTTAATGTTACTTAGTTGCATACATATTTTGTTGCCAGTACTTTATGAGGTTGTCACACTCAAGACAGTTATCTTATAATTGCACATCAATTCTTTAAAGTGTGAAGGTAAATTTTTCCTTTATTTAATGCATGGAATTGGTACACTTATATCCGAGTAATCATGCATATAAAGCTGAAGGAAACAAATACAAATTGATGTGAATGGTGTCGAAATAATTATAAATAAGTTAACAAGTATGAAATGGTGTCAAAATAATTATAAATAAGTTAACAAGTATACATTTTTGCTTGACGTATACACTTATATCCAATAGCAACATGTTAACGATCAAGGGCGACATGTTACCTTTCAAGGGCGACATGTTACCGATCAAGGGCGAACTGATACCAGTTAAGGGAGGGCGAAGTGTGAAGAGGGCGAAGTGTTACTTAAAATAGCTATAACACTACCATTTTTAACCACTTTAGTATGCCTGATATCAAACCCAGCTCTACCGATTGAGCGCACAGGTTTGGTACATAATTTGTAGATTGAAAGTGATTGTTTATTGGGTTTATCGTCCCGCCCACGGTATTTCAGTTATCAGGAGACAGTTGAAAAAGGTATATAATTACAATTATAACAATGAAATGTATGCCACTTGAAAATAACTTCATGGAAAGCCATTCTGTATTTATGTACTAAAGACATCCAATACACTTCAGTAAAAGTAAAACTTACCTCCTCAACCTATGTCTATATGGAAAAGTAGTTGCATTCCTGAAATTTTTCCTTGAGATTTAATCTGTAAAGATGAAAAATAACACAATGAGCATATAGTAGCAACATATTAGGCTAGATTTTAAAAAATTAAACTTTTAAAGAAGATTGGACACAAATGTTACTAACTTCCAAGTCCAGCAATCTCCAATGCACACAATTTATGTGTCTTGTAACAGCCTTCTTTTGGCTGAACTTTGGCCTATATACCCAGCCTCCACATATTAAATTATTTTTAAATTTAATCATGTGCTGAACAGGAGAGAAACAAGAGGGTCATGATGGCCTTTTTATCGCAAAACCTGAGTGCCATTGACATTTAGTCCTTGTGGCTATGCTTTTTGACAAATCAAATTTCTTTGAATAATCCCATAAAAAAATACATAAACCAACTATCAAAGCTCTAGCTCTTGCGGTTTCTGACGAGAAGACTTTCAAAGTTGTCCTATATATCCATATAGGGAAAATGGCTACACCCTTGGTGGCCATGTTATTTGGTGGATCAAAATGTTTTGAACAATCTTGATACAGGAAACACAAGAAACAAATCTTCCAAATATCAAGCCTCTAGCTCTTGTAGTTTCTGACACTAAGATTTTAAAGTTTTCCAACATAGCGATATATCAAAAATGGCCATACCCTTGGTGGCCATGTTTTTAGATGCATAAGAATTATTTGGATAATCTTGATTCAGGACCACCCAAAGAACGTATGTACGAAATATCACGGCTCTAGCTCTTGCAGTTTCTGAGAAGATTTTTTTAAGTTTTCCTATTTAGCCAAAGATGAAAAATGGCCAGGACCCTGGCAGCCATGTTTTTGACAGTTCAGAATTCTATGAACAGTCTTCATACAGGGCCATCAATGGGATATGTAGATATGCATATAATGAGTAACAGTTCTAAAGTGTTTTGTGATGCATTTCTTTGTTCACAAACATCCATATGCTATCAGGTTTCTCTGTAAGACTTTGATAAAGTCTCTGTCTTCATTAAGCAGGAACCGGTGCAGAGAAGAGGGTACCACTGCTTATACACCTACTGCCACATAAACGTGCAAATGCACTCGGACAACACAACGCAATTCCCTTTCTGCCACCCAAATTTGCAAATATACTCTGACAACAAAACTCAATTAAGTTCCTTCAGCCACAAAAATGTGCACACTTCTACAACGAAAGTCAATTAACTCCTTCTGCCGATAAAAACACACAGACAACACAACTGAACTCCCTTCTGTCAATACAAATGCAATCTGCAGGGGTGTGATTGTTCAGATATGAAAAGGGAGAAAAAAATTTGGCAAGTGGTTTGGGTGCAGCATTAGGCCCCAAATACGGTCAAGGCCCCTTGTGGGATTTCAGGGGGCAAAGCCCACGACAAAAAAGATTTTCAGTTTTAAGAAAGTGGTCTTAAATTCTTCCAGAGACCCCTTCTTCAAAACCCCTAAACCATATTTCATCTTTCTCTTTATTAAAACATGGGCAGTTCAACATAAAAAGAGCATAGCTTCTTATTCATCTTTATTTACTTACAACTAATAAAACGTGTGCTATGAGAAAAAATAAAAGTATCAAAATATATATACAGATATATCTAACAAGGACTATTTTCTTTTTCAAAATTTCACAAAAATTGACCATTAAAATAGTTAACAAGATCAAACATACAGTTCAGACTTATAAATGCCACATCACATAAGAAATAGTTTTATATCTATACACGAGTGTATTTGTTAAGTTATAAATACAAAAAAATATATGGGTATATATCATTTAACAATTTAGTATGTAAACATAGAAATGAAAATTTGTGGCAAGCAATGATTGGCAATGTTTTTTTGTTTTTGTTGTTGTTGTTTTTTGTTGTTTTTTTTTGGCCATAGACACTTTTGAGTAAATATTTAGCTTAAAACTATCGAATATAATAAGAATTCAAATGGAGTAAAATCTATCCTTTGTTTTCTAAAACTCTTTAAGTACTTTTAAGCTGTTTACTGAAAGAAGAGTTGGGAACATTGGAGATGACAAGAATTAGAAGCCAGGGACTACATAAAAGTGTGATTATATATTTAAGTGACATATGAACAACAAAAAAGACTAGTCCATAAATATAGAGTTTCCATGTTATGTCATAGGCACTGATAACACAGTTTAAGGCAGCCATCTTTGAAGGCAGAAGATAATGCAGGCCAAAATCTGGATATATGTGCTGTATTAAACTCACCACTGTGTTGTTTTTTTTAGTCTATTTTACTGCATTTTGTATCAAATTTTAAAAGCTTTTATGAAGTATTTTAAATATCAAAATTATATTTTGAATGTTTAATAGGTAAAAATATTCAACCACAAAAGATACAATTTTTAAAATTTTGTTAGTCGACATAAAAAATGTTAGTTTTTTGTTGTACAGATAGTAGCAATGTATTTGCACAAAATTCACACATAAACAACCTTTTAATTGTCTCATTGCAAAAAAAAACATGCACAACAAGTTATGCCCTTCACAAGAAATGCACTAAAAAACAATAAAAGGGGAATAATTAAAAAAGGAATGAGGTAAGAGTTACGGTTCTTGTGCACTGCACTTCAAAGTTCAAGTCATTGCCAGAAACATGCATACCAAGTTTGGAGTCATTTGGACCTACGGTGACAAAGCTAGGCTCCGGACAAAAAATGCTCTATAAAATCAATCAAAGGGGAATAACTAAACAAGAGGGCCATGATGTCCCTTAATCGCTCACCTGATTACACAGGCTTTTAGTAGGCTCAAATCTGGCATTAAGTAATTAAAAGTTATTTACTTTAGAAATCTTGGTGACGATTGGACCATTAGTGTGGCCACTGGGTTTTCTAGAATTTTACTGAGTAACTTACTGAATCCACATGACTCACTTCAAAACATGTGTAAGATTTCATACTGGCAAACATGCTGGCCAAGTTTGGTGAAGATTGGGCCATACATGTGGCCTCTTAAGTGTTTTCACAAGGTTTTTCTAAAATGTGACCTACTTTTTGACCCCACGTGACCCAATAATATAATCATCCAAGATTTGATGCAGACAAACATTCTGATCGAGTTCTGATCGAGTTCGGTGAAGATAAGGCTATGAATGTGGCCTCTAGAGTGTTCACAATCTTTTGCTAAGACTTGAGCTACAGAGCTACTTATTGACCCCACGTGACCCAGTCATGAACTCATCCGAGATTTCATGCAGGTGAAAATTCTGATCAAATTTGGCGAATATTGGGCCATAAATGGGGCCTCTAGTCTGTTCACAAGCTTTCTCTAAAATTTAAACTAGTGACCTAATTTTTGACACCACATGACCCAGTTATGAACTTGTCCAAGATTTCATGCAGACAAACATTCTGACCAAGTTTGATGAAGTTTGGTCTATAAATGTGGTCTCTAGTGTGCTCACAAGCTTTTTCTAAGATTTGACCTAGTGACCTACCTTTTGACCCCTCGTGACCCAGTTATGAATGGGACCTCTAGTGTGTTCACAAGCTTTTTCTAACATTTGACCTAGTGACCTACTTTTTGACCCTACATGACCCAATAATGAAATCGGTCAAGATTTCATGCAGACAAACATTCTGACCAAGTTTGATAAAGTTTGGCCAATAAATGTGGCCTCTAGTATGTTCACAAGCTTTTTTAAAGGTTTGACCTAGTGACCTTCTTTTTGACCCCACGTGACCCAGTTATGAACTCTTCCAAGACTTTATGCAGGCAAACCTTCTGATCAAGCTTAGTGAAGTTTGGGTCATAAATGGGGCCTCTAGTGGGTTAACAAGCTTTTTCTGAGATTTGACCTAGTGACCTACTTTCTGACCCCACATGGTCCAATGATGAACTCGTCCAAGATTTCATGCAGACAAACATTCTGACTAAGTTTGGTAAAGATTGGGCTATAAGTATGGACTCTAGTGTGTTCACTAGCTTTTTCTAAGATTTGACCTAGTGACCTACTTTTTGACCCCACGTGACCCAGTTATGAACTCATCCAATATTCCATGCATGCAAAGATTCTGATCAAGTTTTGGTGAAGATTGGGCCATAAATGGGACCTCAGTGTGTTCACAAGTTTTTTCCAAGATGTGACCTAGTGACCTTCTTTTGGAACCCACATGACCCAATAATGAAATCGGTCAAGATTTCATGTAGACAAACATTCTGACCAAGTTTGATACGATTGGGCTGTAAATATGGCCTCTAGAGTGTTCACAAGCTTTTTCTAAGATTTGACCTAGTGACCTACTTTTGACCCCACGTGACCCAGATACGAACTCATCCAAGATTTTATGCAGACAAACATTCTGACCAAGTTTGGTGAAGACTGGACTATAAATATGGCCTCTAGTGAGTTTACAAGTTTTTCCTAAAATTTGACCTAGTGACTTACTTTTTGACCCCAGGTGACCCAATAATGAACTCTTCCAAGATTTCATGCAGACAAACATTTTGCCCAAGTTTGATGAAGGTTGGATAAAAACTGTGGCTTCTAGTGTGTTCACAAGCTAAAATGTTGACGACAAATGACGAATGACGGACGAAGCGGTATAACAAAAGCTCCCCTTGAACACATTGTGCTCAAGTGAGCTAAAGACCGAAGAAGGTAGAGTTATGGTTCTTGTGCACTGCACTTCAAGTCATTGCAAGAAACATGTATACCAAGTTTGGAGTTGTTTGGACCTATGGTGACAGTTATGCTCCGGACAAGAAATGCTCTATTAAAATCAATCAAAGGAGAATAATTAAAAAACGGAACAAGGTAGAGTTACTGTTATTGTGCGCTGCACTTCAAGTCATTGCCAGAAATATGCATACCAAGTTTGGAGTCATTTGGACCAACGGTGACAAAGTTAGGCTCCGGACAAGGAAATCCGGACGCCGCTGACGCCGACAAAGTAATCCCTACATGTCGCCTAGTCAGCGACAAAGTAATTCCTATATGTCGCCTAGTCAGGCGACACAAAAACATGTCAACACAGCAGACTGACTTCTTGGAATGAAAACACTGTTATTTGTAAAAAAAAAAAAACCCACCTGTGCGTCCCTTCTAACATAGGCAAGGAAACTGATCTAATGTGCCTGTTAAATCACTTTGTATATAACATTATACCATCTAAAGAATGTTGTTAGCCTGTGCTTGGGTATCTGTGGAGGATTTTAGTCATTATATTTATTGAGAATTATTTTACATGTCATTTGAAGTATTACTTGTATACAGACACGTACAAAAAATGTCATTATTAATTTACTTTGTTAAACAATTACTGTAAATATGCTAATTGAATTTTTTACCTTACAAAAATAGTTATTAGACCAGCTTTATGACTGTGTAGTACTAAGAATTTTTCATAAATATGTCAGTAAGGGATTAAAAATTGTAACTTGTTATCTGTTCATATTTACTTGGTATTTATTTTTGTATTTTAAATTTTAATATTTATTTAATGGCGCCTACTAGAGGGACACAAATATGCATTAAATCACTTAAGTTACGTTTTCATAAGCATAGAAAAAAAAATGGAGAAAGTACCCCACAGGCAAAAAGTTACAGGCCTGTACTGAGAGTAATAAAATATTGTTTATTATGTTTGTTTAAAGAATCTAGTGCAATGTTTTTGTTGAAATTTGTCAAATAATAATATTGAGTTACAATATATAAGTGCTTATTACATGTTCATGCGCCAACATGTATTTTCTCAAAATGTTTCGATTTTCTAGTGTTTGGGTTTACAAATGTTTATAGAACCTATTTTGAAATTGAAAAGTCAAGTGATCCACATTAATTTCCAATATAGGTACTATAAACAACCAGGCAAACGATTGAAAGACATTATCCTGACTTAGGTTACAATACATTGGTTTTTTAAACGTTTGTGTGTCTTGATATAAAGTGAAATAACCTATTACAGCACCAAATAAAGAATAACACTATTCATTTATTAACAACACTATTAAAAGCCAGATAGCAATGTAGTGACAGTATTAGAAGGTTACAGGTAAAGACAAAATGCCATAATCACATGATTTGAACCAACACGTTTACATGCTAATAGGTAACCACTGAGCATAAAAAACAATATTACAGCTGTAAACATTCTTCTTTTCATATTTTGTCTTAATTTAACTTTTGAACTTTTAACATTTTTGAATTTTGTAAACGATTATAGCAAATCAAATTCTTACATGCACATACAATATACATGTAGTCATAATGAGGGTCAGGGCTTAAAATAAGGGAGTTAAAAAGGATTAAAATGAAAGCAAGTAGACATAACACATTTTGTCTTCATTAACAATGTTCTGTGTCCTGTACATGTTTATATTTAGATTGCATGAAATTTATTCTGTATTTTGCTAAAAAAATTTTTACTTTCAAATAAGTATTTGAAATAGACATGTAAGACAGAAGATTGAAAACTTAAGTTAGAATTTAAATAAGTTTGTTTTTTTAAGAACATTGCAAGTAAGTGCAGATCAGGGGGATTGATTGCAAGCTTAACTGAATTGTTGTTTTAATCTAATTATCATGTTTTAGGTTGTGCTAATTGAAAAATAAATAAAACATAAGTATAAGTGTTATTTTTTATTATTTTTTTATACAAAAAATTATTTATTTTTAATAGTAAAATAATGCATGTGAAATCAACGTCCATTGCATTAGGCAAGTTATTAGCACACACTCAGGTTATCCTTGAACTCCTCTTGTAGGACATGAACCAGTTTATTTTTTGTGATGATCTTTTCACCCACATCAAACTGCTTCCTCCTTTCATTTTGCCTTCAGCAGTCACCAGCATAGAATATAGAAACAATTTGCTGTTTTCTATACTTTGATATACAACCCACCATCAACTCTGTGTCTTTGCAGTCTGCAAAGAAAAAAACCCAAAATATTTTACAATTTTGTTCCTTAAGTTAACGAGAAAATTAATATAATTAATAAAAACAAGACTTGTTGTTCTTATATAGGGTAAATCCAAATTTTCAGAAAATATGTGCAAATGTTGGGAGACAACAGAACTTCCATAACTGTTCTTTTGTAATCAAATTTATTTTTTTTCACATGTAAAGACACTAAATAACATTTTTTTTATTAATTATGTTCATATTTGCAACTTTCTGCTACTACTGGTAGGAGAAGACCCAGATTTATGTCTGGATAGAACCACCAGTCCATCACAACTAAGTTGTCACTCAATGGAATGCACACATGCCATGCAGGATAAAGTCATGTATTTGACCTGGGGTGCTTCTTGATGAAAACCAAATTAAAACAAACAATTTAAAAGATTTTTTTACATTTAATCACCATGTACAGTAATGTGCCCAAAAATAAGGGAATAAAATGAAAACCAAGCTGGCTATATTGGCAGCAGGAAAAAAACTTGACTAACAAAACGTGTCAGATTTAGAATTAAATTTTAGTCACAAACTTTTTTTTTATTTAAGCACCAAATATGTCAATATAGACTTCAGACCATTCTTTGAGGCTATAAGACAGATGTACTGTTTTTTGTTCTCTAGTTGACAAGACGGAACATAAACTTGAAATTCCATTTGGGCTGCAGTGCACTGATGGTTCTACCAGGACATTTGTCTTGGGTCTTACCGCACCACTGTAGCCAGACATCATTATCATGAGCACATCTGTTTCTTTGTTATGCATTTCAAAGTCAGCAAAAAATATGAGCTGTGCAGTTAGTTGCTTTTAGTGGCATCGTTTAATGAAAGACTAAACTCGAGGGCCCAGTGGCATCAGAACTTTTATCTCAATTACTGTTTGCATTTTACAATATATCTCATTTCTGGGTAACTAAATTTAATCATATAATCTATCATCATACAGTCTGAGTGATTGAAACAAAATTCATCATTACCTTTCCTGATTGGTCATTGACCACTGCATTCTCCGGCACTAATTCATCTTTAGCATTCAGGTTTTCATTTCCTGTAAACCCATATGAAAATTATAGTTAGTTATGGTCCCTTACTGTGTATGTACATCTAGTATTTACTGCGATTAAATTTAATGGATCTTTATTCAACCCCCACCCATCAAAATTTTCTGGATCCGCCCCTGCAGTGAAACCGCTACACTTCTCTCTTCTAGCAAAAAGATTTTCACCCTCATCCACATCCCAGGGCCAGTTTCTACTTTACACCACTGTTTAATATCACATATTATTGGAGCTTGCATGCATTTTCACAACTCTTTTGCCTGGGTGGTGGAGGGGGATGCACCCCAACCAACCAATTTCTTTCGGTTTGATAACTGTAGGACCTGCAAACTGTAAACAACTATCATAAAGTGGCAGTAATAAGGTAACTGGAAGTTTGAGCAACATATTAATAATCAACGTGTTTAGTGGTGAGCATTTAAATGTTGCTTAACACGATCTTTTATATTTTATGAAAGATTTACGTTACAGCAGTGGGCAATCATCGGTATGCAATGAATACACGTTTTATAATGGTCCGACAACAAATAAACACGGACCATTAGGAAAAAAGCGTATGCATACAGAAAGATTTTAACAAGATAACAAAAAGTGAGAAAGCGAAAGTAGAATATCAACCTACTTGTATGCTGATAGCTTCTAGCTGTGGCGGCTGCGTAAAATCCTTTTCTACTTTAGTCTTACGACTGATTAAAGTTCTGTTGAATTTTCCAGTCTTGTTTTTAATCCTAGCAGATATTTCACTCGACACTATCACTTCAATTCAGTGCAGCAAGCTTTTCGATCCACACTGCCACGTTTAATATGAACTCGTCATTGCGCTAACGATGAACTTCACATGCGTTATGAATAATCATGTGCCGAAAACAGAACCGTAAATTAATTTCGTCATATGTGGCCCCAAAAATTTAAAGCTATTCACCATTGGAAAGATCTTGAAATTCATATTTTCAGAATGCAATATTTTTCAAATTGATGTATGCACAAAGAATTTAAGCACACAAATAAATAATATAATTGGCTCATCCTTAAACAAAATGAACAGTGCAACGTTTTTGGTTGCATCTTTAAAACTATTAAAATATAGTTTTGATATTTTAAATACCCCATAAAAGCTGTTAAAATTGACATAAAAATCAGCATAACAGATTAATCAGTGGAGTGCGAATTGTAAAAAGGGCGAAGTGTTATAATGGCATCCAGACATATGCCCATTCTTCGGAGACATTAAGCATTTTCAGAACAAAAAAATCGAAAGTTTCATACCTGTAGGTATCACACATCCGCCTTCGCCGACAGCCGCACTTCGAATGAGATGATAATGACGCTGGCTGCGATAATCACATGCTTTTGCCCACCAATCACATCAGTTTTACTTTCGGTATGGACATCTCAGCCAATCACTTCGTTTCATGATATGATGGGGATATTTCGTGGAATACCAAACTCATATTTTTAGGAAATTGTATCGTCTCTCATCTCGAATTTTATTGTCGTCGACTAAACTTTCTACATGTTAGAGGCTGTGCGCGGTTTATTTGTAATCGTAAGTTTAGCATAAAAAATCAGGTATTGTCCTCCCCCAAGTCTCTCTCTCTTTGTTCTCTTTGTTCTCTCTCTCTCTCTCTCTCTCTTCTCTCTCTCTCTCTCTCTCTGAGTCTCTCTCTCCACTTGCAAAGTGGGAGATTTGTTATTTTCACATAAAAAATGAAGGAAGTTACCTGTTTTCAAGTAGGGAGATTTCTGGAAATGTGTAGAGTTGTGAAAACACATACATCTAACTTCTAAGCTTAAAAATACCAAGCTTTAAAAAATGTTGACTGCTTAGGTATTAACTGTGATTAAGTTGAATGGATCTTGATTCATACCCCCCCCCCCCCCCCCCCCCCCACCAAAACTTTCTGGATCTGCCCCTGGGGTTTCTTATGTACATGAACTCCTTTTATTCCAAAGGAATCATACATTGGTAGTGTCCACTAAATTTGAGATATTCGTTATAGCTAGTTTCCACATCAGTGAAGATCCCTTATCTTGGCAGCCATATTTGATGGCAACTTCAAGTGATTTTCAGATGAATTGTATAGAAGCGTAAATTTCATTTTCTTGTAATTTCTTCATTTGTGGTCCAAAAATTAAAAGAAATACACCACTGAAAAGCTCTTGAAATTCATATTTTTAGAATACAATATTTTTAAAATTGATAAAGGCACAAAGAATTAATACACAGAAATAAATAAAATTATTGGCTCATCCTTACCAAAATGAACAGTGTAACTTTTTTTGTTGTATTTTTTTTCTTTACCTTTTAAACTATCAAAATATAGTTTTGATATGTAAAATACTTCATAAAAGCTGTTAAATTTGATATAAAATTCAGTAAAATAGACTGAAAAATAACAACACAGTGGTGAGTTTAATACAGCAATTTCCCGATTTCGGCCTGCATTAGCTTCTGCCTTCAAAGATGGCTACCTTAAACTGTCTTATCGGTGCCTATGACATCACATGGAAACTATCTATAGCCGAGCCATGATCAGTCACTATTATTAGACATAGAACATCATAACCTTTACAATGCAAGAAACACATTTGTCTAAATTAATACTTATAATAAATATATATATTATAATATAAATGCTGTCAATGTTTGCACGATACATTATTTTGGGAAACTGGACAAAACTTCCCATGGGGATTACCTCCTATGCCATTTTTGACAAGTTGAACAAAACATCCCATGTCGTTTTGACATAGTGGACAGTCAGAAAGATTTAAATCCAGCAAACTTTGTTCTCCAACTAATTTTATATTGCCAATTATATGCTGATCTGCATCCTTCATTGTCTCAACATTCCAAGTCCCAGCTGGAAATCTTGATGGAACGGGATGTTTTGTACACCCTGTCAAAATGAAAGCCGTTCTAGAGGTTGCTGTAGAAGAAGTAGTAGTAAGTACTTGTAGCAGCATTCAGTACCATATGACCATGGCCGTAATGCTTAACCAATCAGAAGCCGGCTGTGTTGTTGTGGCATATTATCATGGAGGCATTAATTGCATCATGTAGAGATGCTTCAAAGAAGTGATTTTCTTAAGATAAGGGAGTCAAGCTAAGCTATGGAAACTGTGGCTTAACCATTTCATGTTATTTTTTATTATTTATTAAACTAATGTTCTTCTATAATTGATTTTGTAGTTGGCAATGAATGGTGTTTAAACTAACTAGATTTAGTACAGTCCACATGTTGTATATTTTTGAAACTTGTATTGACAGATTCTTTCTAAACTGGAATCTGAGCGAACAGTTCCGAGTTGTTAAGTAAATAAAGTAAATAAAAGACATTCAAAATCGGAACGTTTGGACTCTGTAATTACTACAACCGCCAGTTACATGTTTCACCTACCCAGTGCACGCTTTTCAAAAATATACATGAAAATGTGTTCATTTTTCATTTCATATCACAATCATTGAGCACTCTTTAGAAAAAAATATAATTTAACGTAACATTTGTTGTAGCAGACTAACAGGGGCGGATCTGGAAAATTTTGTGTGTGGGATATGAATCGAGATACATCCATCTTTATCGCAGTGTTCGCAAATCGTGTATCATAATCTACTAATGCTGTAGAAGGATAAATTTCTACAGTACTTTTATATCACTTAAACTCAGTTTCATATTGTGTTATTATAAAATGATAAAATAATAATAATACACACTTTAATTACAAGATTTAAAGTGTTACATGTTGAAGTTACCTACACACAATAAGTTACATACAAAGATGTAACATTATTACCAGGTGAATTTACCTACAAAGACTGCATGGATTCCAAGTTGATATTACCTGCATACAATTCGAAAGAAAGTATAAAGATAAAACATGAAATACTTGATACACATACATAGTTAGGGACCCTAACTTCGATCTAAGCAGTCAACAGACAAAATTTACCAGAAAGTAATTTCATATTCCAGGATGAAATATGCGCCTATTCATGGAGCAAGAATCGTCGCTGATTTCAAAACTAAATAGAATTCATTCTCTAGTTTGGCCAGCTCAGAGTCCTGACATTAACATCATTGAAAATGTGTGGAAAAGACTGGAAAGATGCCTATAATTACTGTCGACTATGATTAACTCTGAGCAGTCACTCAAAGATACCATTCATGATGTATGGATAAACACCCCACTCAAATACATTAGAAATCTTTACTCAAGTATTCCACGCCGAATTCAAAATGTTATAAAGTCAAGAAGCTACATAACGAAGTATTAAGGTATGTGAATATTTTTGTTTGTGTCTTCGAAGACATCTACCATTTTTAAAATCGAACAAAATATTCTTTCCAAAGGAGACGTATTCGCCTGTGTTTCTGAAGGTGAATAGGCCATGTATATAGATCAAAGGTTTCCACAAATTGGGATCATTTCTGTATGTATCAACGCATCCGTCTACCATTCTCTCACCAGAGGGAGTGCTACACAAGTTTCGCTTACACCTCTGTCAACGCCCGTTGTACAAGATTCTTGTACAAAATATAATTAATGAATAAAATGCTCGTGAGATTATTTTGATCTCTGTATATTTTACTTAAAATGAAAGTGGGTATTTTTATTTTTTTGGAACAATGTTTAAGATATATTTTTACCCAAATTTTCGGGGAACTATTTTCGACATGTGACGATAGAATATCACGTGTATGAGAACTACTTTTCCCGGCGTTGACAGAGGTGTAAGCGAAACTTGTGTAGCACGCCCTCTGGTGAGAGAATGATCCGTCTACTCCGGCCGCCGCGCTTCGAATGAATGGGGACGCTGCGACAGTCACATGCTTTTCCCACCAATCATGTCAGTTTTACTTTCGGTATAGACATCTCAGCCAATCATTTCCTTTCATGATATGATCGGGATGTCTCGGGGAATTCCAAAATCATTTTCGGAAAACTGTAAGGTCTCTCATCTCGAATTTTGTTGTCGTCGGCTAAACTTACTACATGTTAGTGGCTATACGCAGTTGATTTGTACTCGTAAGTTAAGCATAAAAAATCAGGTAGGCCTATAGTCCCCCCACCACGTCTCTCTCTCTCTCTCTCTCTCTCTCTCTCTCTCTCTCTTTCTGAGTCTCTCTCTCCACTTACAAAGTGGGAGATTCGTTATTTTCACATACACAAAGAAGGAAGTTACCTGTTTCCAAGTAGGGAGATTTTTGGAAATGTGTATGGTTGTGAAAACACAATATACCTAAGCTTAAAAATACTAAGCTTAAAAAAATGTTGACTGCTTAGGTCCAAGTTAGGGTCCCACATTGTTTTTTTAAACATGGTATAGACTATATGGTATTTACTGTAATGAAGTTGAATAGATTATGATTTATACCCCCACCAATCTGCCCCTGGGGTTTCTTAATTATGAACTACTTTTATTACCATAAATACATGTATGCTTAATTTATGTTCCTGAATTTGACCCGTAGTGGTTTCTGAATTGAAATAGGTCAGACGCCGTTTATTTATTAGTTAATCTAAAGACAATAAATGGCATCCGAAATGGTTTTGTTCAAGACTCAATTAGTTCTTCATGAATAAGTGGCAATGATGGATTGCATTTTTACAGTTAATTGAATCTGGAACAAACATGGCAAGAGGTTAATTCATGCCATCCCATTTTTCCACTGATAATTATTATAAAACATTAAGGGCTATAAATGTGGAGAGTATGGTTTTTCTTTATTAATCAAAATGTGTTACCAAGTATGTTTTGGCCTTATATTCTGCTGACAGTCAGAGCTCAAAACTTGGACTTCTCATTACAGCAAATGCACACCCAAGCACGTCAGTTTTTTTGCTGTTTTCACCAGTGAGGACATTGTATCTTCTTATCGACTGAATATTAAGTAGGACAGTAGTTTTATTAAAAATGGATACATGATATGCTGATAATCCATGTAGTACATTGTATTTGTTTAAGATTTCAACGATATACATGCATCATATTATAACAAACATATTGTGTATGTTTGATTTTAGATTTGAAATGATATACTCGTACATGTATCGTACTATAAGAAACATATAGTATATGTTTGAGTGTAGATTTGAAATGATATACATGAACAGGCATCATACTATAAGAAACATTATATTATGTTTGATTTAAGGTTTCCAACCCAAGTGATGGAGTGTGATCAATGCGGGGTTGTCAAATTACCGGAAGAGTTCCCACCGGAGACTGTCTCGGATAAATGTGAACATGCTCCGTTATCATGTCTTAGGGTAAGTAAAAAATGTCCCAACCAAATTCTTAAATGATCCTATAACTGTCGTTTAAAAGACCTTGTTCTTGTCTGGGTCTTTGAGGAGATTTTTTACATTTATTTTAAGAGTCTGTAGGTAGGGTGAAGGGTTTGGAATTTAAATGGTATTAGACAATTTTTGTATGTTAAATGCCTGTATATATAATTATATATGCAAAATTACCATGATGTTGACTGGTGTTATTTAGGAATGAGATTTGGGAAATTGTTACAGTCATACTTTTGAATGATTTATATCACACCTTTTGGGGTCATTACACACAGTTAAATTGTTCCTTTTGCATAAATATGGGCTCACAATACATTTAAATACTTATCATAAATATGCAATTTAAACAGGAAAGTTGACGCTTTATCAATAATGGTTGACCAGAGTATCACAATGTAAGCATAAAGTTAACAAACTCTCCAATGAGTATAAGCATAAAAACAGAATAATCCAAATAAAAGGACCTACGTGCATTAGGAGATACTAAAGGGGAAACTATCCACTAATGCGTCTCGTTGATCGGTCAATAGGGCCAGTTTAGACTGGTTAGGGGTCATCCACAACAAGCAATAAACTATGAAATGCATGCAAGTTGATAATATCCATCATAATGCACAATTTTGTCAATACTGCAACATTTTGTTAGATAATGATGATAATAAAACATTGTGTTTTAGGCCACAGAAAGGCGACAAACAGAACGCTTTAATATCATTGAATGAACTCAGTAATACTCATTTCTTCACCTGTGTGGACTTTTCATTGAACTATCATTTTGATCTACAGTTAAACCAATATCACTTTCAGCAAAATAAAGACATTGTCTAAGGATCCTTAAGCTGTTATTTACACAATTCCCAAGAATAAATATTTTTAATATATGTGAATAAACTTTTAAAGTAAACATGCTTTTACCAATGCTTCATTTGCTGACGAAATTGACTGTAAACAAATGGACACGTTGATAAATACCGCATTTTCAATTGGTATGGGTAGTGGGAAATAGTGATGTTGTTTTTTCAGGGTGTGGCCATCTATCGGTCAATTAATAAACCGGTTAACTAGTAGCAGTTGTGGAAAATAATGTATTGCTAGATATTAGTTTAACATTCAAATGGCTTTTGATGTGTAATAAATGTCCTTTTTTTAAAAGAAAAATGAATGTTGCTTGATGTTTTAAAACTTCAATAATGATAATGTTGACAGTGTACAGTGAGCAAAGTGGGCAAAGACTCGGTATGTCCTGCACCAGGCTGCAGCCAGCAGGCCAGACTGACAGACAAACGCTTGCTGCTGTTCCAAGCAATCCTAGACACCATGTTCAAGGAATACCATGAGCCAGATAGCACACCCGAGGTTGGCATGGCAACATCAGCAACAGGCATGATAACAGTGAACCTACTGACAGGAGAAAACATTCAAGTACCCTTCCACCCCAGTTTGACAATACTCCAGCTGAAGAATACAATTCAGCAAAAACTGAAACATGAACCGCATAAACAGAAGCTGCTCTATAAAGAAAAGGAAATGACAGTAAGTATTAATTCACACATAAAAGATGTAATAAAGGGTGTGTGTAATGCATTATAAATACAGAATTCTTAAAGTATTACTATTTCAATCCTACATGAAACTACAGGGATGGCCATAACTATGCATGGGTTCCAAAACTTGTCAACTTAAGCAGGGTAAAAAAATAAATGTATTGTTTTTAAGTTGTAGTATGTATACCAAATGCATTTAAAGTCATGAATTAAATGTTAGCATTTATAAAATGGAGACTGGTGACATGGAAAAAAAAGTGCATCCAATCTGGAGCTTGAACCCAGGACCCTTCTCTGGCATGGCAAATGCTCTGCAGACTGAGCTTACACCAGTTACACATTTTCTTAATCACCCATCACAGGAACTTCAGTCTGTAGAGCACTGGCAATGTCAGAAGGGTCCTGGGTTCAGGTTCGTCATTTTGTGGGAGTGGGAGCATTAACCTTTTATTAAATGTTCACTTTAAGCAAGATTTGTTTAACATGAATCAGTATTTCAATCCCATCCTTTCTGTTGTTAGCCCATTTTTTTACTACATGTGGCCCAGGTTGTTTAACTGGGGGAACTGCTAATGAGTACCGGTACCTGTTTACATCACATGATAGTTTCCAGCATTTTTTTCCACCCTTTTGTGAATGGGTCAAGCTCTGGTCAAATGAATTGTGAGATTCAATTAACAAAAGTCCAATTACTAATAACAAAATGCTTTAGCAATTGTTCATGTTTAGAAAGTGTAGGATTCACTCTTTAGCCTTCCGATTATCCCAGTATATCCCTTATTTGTTCACATCATTTCACATTATAACAATGGAAAAGTTCTCTACAATGGTATGTGAAGATTGAAATGACAAATACAATTTAAAAAAAACACCCAGATATTTTAGAAAATTTGATTTTTGTGTGTGTAAAAAGTCCAGTCAAGTTAGTAACTGAGTCAGTATTCAATTGTGGACTGGTCCCTTTCTGGATCCATTCAAAGAAGGAAAAAATGCTGGTTTCCAAACAATAGTTTTGGTGATGGAAAATCTACCAATTGTCCTGTAAGAGCTATTATACAGAAAACTGACTTTGAATGAAGCTTCTGTATTAGCTTACAGTGCATCAGTGATTTTACCCCAATCAGTGAGCCAGTGCATGAGGTCTCCCTCTAGTAATAATGGTGAATATTGCAAATGACAGCTATTAAGCATTGCTTACAGACTAAGACATTGCTTTTCTTTTCAGGACTACCTGGCATCTGGTCAACAATCGAGACTGTCAGACTTCAATGTGACACCAAACCCTTCAGTTTACTTGATTATACTTCTGTATGCAGTCCCCGAGACATTTGACAATGTAATATTTGATTTGCATTGGGGGTTCCCAGCTCATGGCCCAGACTTTCTTGATGCTACCTGTCTGATTTTCAACAGCCAAACACATGTTGGTATTGTTGATTACAGACACCTATCATCCCCTGCCATTTCACATTCAGGAGATGTCATGGATGGTGCCAACCGAATAGGACACCACACTATCAGAGTTAGCCTTAAAAAGATTCCCAGCAATGTGACTCACCTTTTTTTTACATTGAGTGCCTGGAATTCTCCAACAATTTCACATTTCCCAAATCCAAGCCTTAAGTTTTTTGAAAGCACCAATCCAAACAAAGACCTATGCAAGACAACATTCCACCACGCTATGCACTCCCAGGCCATCGTCATGTGTTCTGCATCACGGGGCACTAATGGGATGTGGAAAATATTTGAGTCTGGTAAACTGTCCCCAGGCAATGCAAAGAAGTATCAGCCCATAATACAAACAATACAAGAAATGATACGATCAGGTATGTAGACAAACATGTGTATGAACAGCTTCAGACATGTTCTGTAATGGAGGATCAACTTTAAAGCATATTTGTGTGCTCTAGCATTGTCTTGTCAAGTGTATGGTACAAGTAACTGCAGTATGAGCAACAGTGTTCATCTCAGCTTCTGAGGAAAAAGTTTCCTAACTGTGTCTCTAGTAGTTTAATAGCGGATCTGATATGAGTGTTCTTTAGATACTGAAAATATTTAACGACTTGGATGAAATGATACGAAATGAGGCTCTGCCGAGTTTCATATCATTTAAGACGAGTTTAATATTTTCAGTATCAAATGAACACGAATATTAGATTCTATTTATCACATAACCAAAACATCAGCTGTTTGTTTTTTTACAATGCATCATCTTTTTATAGTATGAACAGTCGGCCTTGACATGTGTAATTCAGTTTGGGAGAATCCGCACAAAAAAAGTTCCACTCTTAACTCGACCATTTTCCATAAAAAGAGAACAGATTCTTTATACCATGACTAAAAAGGGTTTTTTTATTAAGTAAAATGAAATTGTCCAACAAAATGCATAAAACGGCAACAACAAAGTGACCAGGAAATGGCATATACACTACACATACTTAATGATGTCACGCAACCTCACGTGAAGAAACTAGGACAAACGTAGTCGTTTTTGTGGTGAAGGTGTTGGGCTTGATTGGTGAATAGTGACATTAAATGTTTCACAAAAATGTTGCTAAAACCGCCAGAAACCTGTAAACTTGAAGAGGATGCAGTATGTAAAAGGAGCATTGAACCGAGACATATATCCTTGTGGCCCAAGTTGTTTAGAGTCAATTAAATATAGGATTGACAGATTTCTCTGTTGATTCTAGTTAATGTGGCTGTCGTTGTTGATTGATGCTATGTTTTTCTGTCCGGATATTTGCATGATTTGATTTGCTAATGAAATCACTGATTGAAAATAAGCTTGTGTCCTTTGTTTTTTTTACACTGAATATGAATATATCAAGTGATAATTCAGCTACAATAACTAAACAGTATGTTACCAAAAATAACGCATGAGTGTTACCTCACGCTCGGACTGTAGGTTATGATATAAATAAAGTAAACTAATTGTGGATGTTGTATATGATTTTTGTTCTTTGTACTAACTACATATGGTTAAGAAACAGTCAAATCAGGCAAATGGAATGGAGACCTTTACACAAAATAATGCACAAATAATTAAGTGGTGTAAATAAATAAACAAAAAATTATGTAACAAATTTGAATTGTAATTCTATTGTTTAATCAAATATTTAAGATAAATTATTTGTGATTATGGACATTGGATGCTAGACAAAACACACAATAGTGTGGAATGTATGCTTGTTTTCATTTGCAAAGTGTAAATATGCCTGTGTAGATTCTTACGTGAGGAATGTGACTCAAGCATCTTTTGTTTGGTGATTATAATAAGAGACTTTAACAAATAAGTTCTGGTATACCGGTACATTGTATGTGCCATAGTATTGATTGATTTTTTGTTATATTGAATTGTGTATTTTTTCTGTTACATCATTTCTGTGTTTGTTTATTTCTCCCAACTATATTAATCAGTTTCTGTTGTTAAGCTGTTAAGACAAGGGTAGTGATAAACTGAATAAAAACAATATTTTCATATGAATTGTTGATTTTCTGTATTTCCCAACCTAAAGAATACAACTTATGGTATATTTCTCCCAACTATATTAATCAGTTTCTGTTGTTAAGCTGTTAAGACAAGGGTAGTGATAAACTGAATAAAAACAATGTTTTCATATGAATTGTTGATTTTCTGTATTTCCCAACCTAAAGAATACAAGTTAAGGTAAGCTAGTATTCAAGTATTGTATAGCCAAAGAGGTTATCTAGACAGGAAAATAAGTAAAACAAATAGTTATCAGCTCCACTTTTCAAACAAAAATATAAGCTATCATCATGACCCTTATGTTAAAATTAAAGTTAAAATTAAAGGTGATATTCGACAGTGCCAATATCAAATACATACACCTTATACTTGTTCTGGGGAGTATGCACCTCATTAACTCATACTTTTGTTTAAATAAAGGCTGTTTAAACTGCTTTAATTATTAAACAGAACAGATTGTGATCTGGAATGATCGTTCTTTCAAAATCTATAAATTATCATAAAGGTATTTCAGTTAAACATAACTATCGATGTAAATACTCACAAATAGTAAGTGGTCATGTGGTTTTCTCAGGTTGATGAAAAATAACTACAGCGTCGCTCGGAAAGAAAATACATTTTTATAATGACAAATGGGGTGTTATGCTTTAATTTTCATATAGATGTAGGGCACAGATATATGGCATTTTGCTGGATCTTTTTAGATACCAATTTATTTGGCTGCATGAGAAAATTTGTCCAAACTGTTGGATTCCATCTTTAAAGACTGCATATAATATAACAGGAATATAGTTATTCTAAATACTTTTAAGTTAAACAGCTTTGTACAAATCAGAGGCATACACCATTCACATTGTACCCACAGGTTATTAAACGTTAAGCACTGAAGCATCAAAACGTAAATTTAAAAAAAACACATGCCTGCTTAATCTGAAAATAATTCTGCAGCAACAAATTATAATCTTTTTTACTTTTAAACAATCTCATTCTGTAATAAATATTGTTGACACCTGTAATGTTTGCACAACTAGGCCACAATCAATACACCATTTAAGCCAGTCTTATCCATTCAATATAGCAAACAAAAAGAACATAAGAAAAAAACATGTTATGTCTACTTTTAATTTATTTATCAGTGTAAAATTTATCAATTACAAATCTAGTAAATGTTCTCGTCCATATTTTATCTGTTATTTTTAAACCCATAGTATTAATTGCAGATACACTGTTAACTTTTTTCATGAAGGTTTTAAATGGTCGGTGGTTTTTACAAAAATAAAACCATTTAGGTGATGAAAATATGTTAATAAGTGAAAAAGAAGAAAAGAAAATTATGTAATAGAAGCAAAAATAAAATAAAAAACATTAAAAATGAAGCATTGCGCACCTAAATGTCAAGCCAGAAATAAGTATGATCAATTCAAAAGACTAAGAAAAATAATAATGGGCAATAACTATAGAATGAACGAAATCTGATTTAACTTATCTTTATGCACAACTATACATTAATAATAACCAAATGCCAGTATAAAAAAAATCCACTGAATATTAATGGAGAAGTGACCCACAAGAATTGGCTACAAAAATTACAAAGGGCCACAAAAAAATGCAATTAGTATTATATCAACTATCTGCACAACTAGGCAGCAATATAAATCATCCATGCAAGTATAGAGAACTTCCAGTAAATAACGGAGGAATAATCTGCACAGAAACGTGCTAAGAAAAATAACAAAGGGCCATTGCTACAGAAAGAACAATGCAATTTGAAGTATCTCACCTTCATGCTCAGCTACACATCAATATGTCATATTATACTTGTACCTGTTACAAGTCTGCAGAAACTGCTAATCAGCCTCTCTAAGCTCCACCCACTATCTCTCTACATATCTATATCCATTCAGTTCCCTACTGTTACTCTTACAGTTAATACATACTCCAGCATAAATGAAAGAGTTTAAACAATACAGCTTCGGATATGAAATGCCCACGTAGTGCCATTATAAAGCTAATGTAAGAAGTACATATAACTTGATATCAGAAATATAACATTGTATTAGAAAAGATGTATATAATGCAATCATTGTGGGAAGGTCTTCCAGCTGACCTGTGTGCGCCAGTGGTTCTACCCAGACATTTGTTGTGATCTTCCTCCAGCCAAACGGCTTAACTTTGCTATAAGGACTGTAATAGTGTCCCTGCAACAAATTAAAAAATTAACAACACAAATATCAGTCATTCATACCAATATGAAAATATGAAGAAATTCTGATGACTTTAAAAAGAGGGAGGTATCTAAGAGGGAGGAACTATTAATGGACGGACAGACAACTTTGGCCATATTATATTTTGACCCATTTAACAAATAAAAAAACTTGGTTTTTAGATGATTCGAACCCGGTACCACTTTTATGGCAAACTATTGCACTACCACCTGCATTACTGACTTAGATGAATGCATGTTTTATGACATTTTTTGTATACATTTCAACTAAAGCAATGTTTGCAAACAACTTTTATCATTGCCTGTGTTATGATTTTTAAGGCCTCAGGTCACGTAGTATTTGATCTTGTGACAGTCGCATTACAGGACACTGATTACATCACTAACAGATAAAATGTTTACCATTGTATATTGATCACAGGGATAAGTAGAGTTTTTTCAACATAATTATATATCTATAATATTATATATGTTCAAAAACTCTTCTTATCCCTGTGACATTGATTTGTAGAATCTCGTAGTAGATAGTTTCCATGTGATGTCGTAGGCACTGATAACACAGTTTAAGGCAGCCATCTTTGAAGGCAGAAGATAATGCAGGTCGAAATTGGGAAATATGTGCGGTATTAAACTCACAACTGTGTTGTTATTTTTCAGTCTATTTTACTGAATTTTATATCAAATTTAACAGCTTTTATGAAGTATTTTAAATATCAAAACTATATTTTGATAGTTTTAATGGTAAAAAAAATACAACCAAAAAAGTTACACTGTTCATTTTTGTTTATGGATGAGCCAATAATTTTATTTATTTCTGTGAATTAATTCTTTGTGCATTTATCAATTTAAAAAAAAAATATTGCATTCTAAAAATATGAATTTCAAGAGCTTTCCAATGGTGTATTGATTTTAATTTTTGGACCACAAATGAAGAAATAACCTAAAAATAAAATTTACGCTTCTATACAATTCATCTGAAAATCACTTGAAGTTGGGATCTTCACTGATGTTGAAACTTTTTCTACTGGAATGTACAAATGGAACATTCTTGAATATTCTTATCTTTTATAAATGGGGCTTATTTTATGTTAGACTTGTTAAGAGCATTAATTCTTAAAAGACCAGCCATATATACTAAGTGTTGTTTTAAATTACAGCAGTGTGGTGGGAATATACTTTTGGATTACAGCTTGTGTATTTTTGGACTTCTATTGATAAAATTGCCATCATTATCGCAGATTTTAAATGGAATTTCATCAAGTGGACAATTTTAAGACTTGGATATGCAGTACCTTTTTTTATAGTTTTTTTGTTCTGTATATATCTATATCTATATAAATATATATATATATATATATATATATATATATATATATATATATATATATATATATATATATATATATATATATATAAATAATACTGTCATAATTTGTAACGTGTTTAATCACCTGTTGCTGGCTTCAACTTTCTGTTGTGCCATCATAACAAGTAGCAACTTACCAGTTTAATTAATTCATGAAAATCAGGTCCAAATAAATCAATATTGTTTTGGTTTAACATTACCATATACATTTTGTAATTTCTGTTTTGAAGAGTTTTGCACTGTTACATCTGCTGTCAATCACTTTGCTTCATACCCAGACAAATGTTGCATAAAAAAGGCATTGAACATTTAACAATAATTGGGCTTCAACAACACATGATTATTATTAATTAATCAAATTACAGTAGTTTGTTCTGAATATTTATTGAAAATGTGCAGTGTTGAGCTACATATAGTGTATTGCTATGCTTGCATGTTTGTAAAAATAACAAAATCATTTCTATTGTAGTCTGCATTATATCGTACTACATATACCTTCGAAATCTGCTATTGAGCATTATTGAAAATGAAGCAATGCCATTTATTTTTACAAATGTAACATTTGAAAGTTTTCAGAGGGAAAATGCTTTATTTTTTATACAAGATGATAAATAATGATGTGAAGTTTGTTTGTTTATTGGGTTTATTGTCCTACCAACCGCATTTCAATCATCTGGAGACGGTGTCCACTTTAAGCAGATATAGTGCTGCCTTCGCTTAGTATAGCATGCTGTGTACACCTGGCATGATACCACACCCTGTCACATTATCCCGGCACAGGGCAAAAACCAGTCCTGGAACTACCCTTATATTTGCTTGAGCGTTAACAAGGGAGCTATACCACTACCACTTTTAACGACTGGTATGTCACTGCCCAGGATCAAAGCCGGGGCCTCCTGTACCTGAAGCCGACGCATACACAAGTCGGCATTATATCGTACTACAGGTACTATCAATCTGCTATAATTGAGCATTTTTAAAAATGATGCAATGTCATTTTTTCTTACAGATGAAAGATATGACAGTTTACTGGGGGAAATATTTTATTTTTGACAATGAAAGATAAATAACGAGGTGGCGAGTTCATCACCTTTAGCGATTGTCACAGATGCACAATCTTCAGTAAAGCATTCAACACAGAAACAGTTTTCTAAGTAGCATCCCAAATACATAATTACCAAATGTCCAAACTAATGGGGTGCACACTGTCGGTGTTACAAATAACTCCCCAGTTCCCTGCCATGTGGATTCAAGTCCTGATAGAGCAAAACATGGACTTTAGGCAAAGCAATTAAATGTTGCTTCCATCCATTTAGAATTCAGGGAAAATTTAACCACCATAACAGAGTTGGGAAATGTTCACCACCAAAATATAGTTGCAAAAGTTTAACCATTAAAACATAGTTGATTTTTGTCTGCCAGTCATTTTATATCACTCATTTTTTAAGTTTCAAGAAATTAATAAAACATGCCTACAATCCTGACAGAACTCAAGTTAATTTGACTGAAGGTCTCTTCTTTGCTAGATGTGTGAAGATGTACGTTCAAATCACAATATCTGTACTTACACTATTTTTAATTCATGCCTGTTCTTCTTTTATGTATCACCTTACTTGTCTTTGTACATGTATGAATTTATGGTAATTTTATGACATTTTTCTTTGTATTTATGTCAACATGCTAATTAATATATACATAAATATATTTAGTTTATAATTTTAAAAATAAGGACATACATTTGTCTTGTTTCTCTTAAGTGTTTATTCACTTATTATTATAAGCAATCTTTAAAGGTGGTATACAGTTTGGACCAAATTTTCTTTTCTCAAATAACCAAATAAGTCATTGTTACCTGACAGGACATGCCAAATGCTGCTTATCGACGCCCTAGATCTGTGTGAACAGTCAAGCATAAATCCCCTCTCATCATTGCAAATAGGTATTTCCTATCCTATCCTAGCCACGCTGCAGAGATAGTGATGTGTAAGCTAAGAAAACCATGTGACCGCTTACTTTTTAGATTGTGTTATATCGTCATCCGGGTATTCCGGTCCGATGTCTGTATCTATTTTTAGCAGACCACTATTGCGTTATATATAGAGTTAGAAAGAATTAACATTTGTAATGTTTTCTTTCGCGATTAGTACTGTCTAACAATGTACTGATTAAAATTGTCTTTTTTAAGATTAATGTACGCGATTATGCAGACATTATGCCCAAATTCCCAAAAGCAGTGCTAAGATTTTTACATGTATTTGATTTAGCCAAACCACCATTTCCACCTTTAAAAGCATATCTTTAAACTATCACAAAATCTGAACATTTCCTTACTTCTACCACTGATACTTATCTACATGGACCACAACAAAATCATGTTTACAAATTTTATTGAAATGGTATTAATTGAAGCAAAATTAACATAATTATAACCATCCAATACTTTAACAAGATCAGTGAAAGAAAGCTTTCCTCTTCTTCATATCATTCTCTAAAAACAAATAACCTAATAGCATTTTTCTCACTTTTACATTTACATGTCTACTATTTTAAATATGGCTCAGTCACAGAAGTGGTCATACTGGTGACATCCAATTATCATAATGGAGACCCCAAGATAAATGTCTCAGTTGAACCATGGGTGCAAGTCACTTAGAGTTCTCACCCCAACCAGGTCACAAACCCATGGGATAAAGAGAAGACAAAAGACAAGTCAGCCATGCTGCCTCTATGAAAACTGGCATCATTCATCTTCCTACTTCCTAAAAATAAATTCCAAATGTCATTCTCTAAGCATAAGGGTCTTACTGAAATTTAAAATTTACTGTCAGTCAACATAATTCAGATAAAATTGTTGCCTAAAACATTATAAACTTGATCATATATGCATATTTATATTTACAAAGAATAATAAAAGACAATCATATGCATTTATCAATTATGCAATTTAAAAAAATAATAATAAAATTTTAATGTATTTCATACAAAGATTAACAATAGAAATATGTTTGTTTTTTTTAAGTTTTAAATAGTAAAGTGATGAATACACAAATTTCTGTATGTGTACTTAAGTAACAATCATATACTTAGATAAATATCTTGAATCAACAGAATGGATAAGTATCCTGTCCAACAGTACCGTCTAAAAAATACACACCTTTATAAAATATTGCACAAATTTGCCAAGGTTACTATAAAACAATGGCGAAAAGCGGATAATTATTGACCTAAAAACTTTACTAAATGTTGCAAATAAACATGTGGAAGGTCATAGGGTTTTTCACAGATCTAATAAAAACAGATTCCATAATTTATATATATCACACAATAGCAATGTTTCTATTTTAGAATTTTCATACATCTTCAAAGACATAACATTGTGTACATGCATCTTCTAATGCACTACCATTACAGTATGTGCCAGTTATGCACTATAGAAGTTACTTTGACAAATATAGGTTTAATGGTACTATTTTTAGATTTTACACCATTATGAACAGATAAAGTGTTTTTCATTGATACTATATGAATACCATCCAAAAAAGACATTTTGAAAGGCAGCACTGTTAACACCACTTATTGTATATAATGCAACAATAATGGTCCCTTTGGTGTGCTTCAACACTCCTGTATGCATTTTGCTTATCTGTTGGACAAGACCTTCAAAAAATACGTAACATCGACAGCTTGGTATTCATCATATTAGCACTATATGAAGACTGAATCAGTAAATATGTCAGAGAATATATTGAAAATGTTTTGAAATATGGTGAAGTTTAACTGAAGTACTGTCATAGGACATGTAAAAAACAAAACAAGTAGCAACATGCATTCAAAACATTTCTGCAAAAAATAACAATTTATCAAAAGATACATTTCAATCCCTAGCTAGACATCTGCTGAGCAACATTATGAATAAGTGCCCAGTCAACTGTAGTTGACTGACAGTCAATCAGAGTCCTCACAAACTGATCCAAGGTAGCATTCCGTGACTCACGAAGTCGCCATTTGTTCAAGCAAGCATAAACCTGCATGGGTACAGAATAAGGGTTTTCCATTTTACACTGCTCAATCTGTGCCTGAGTGAGGCCCATTTGTAGAGGCACCATTTCCCAGTCAACTCCAAGGGACTGCGCCAGTCGACTCAAGTCCCGCTCGGAGAGTCGTGCCAAACGTACGGATTCAGGAATTGAAGTCATAAAAGATGCTGAATCTGAAAGGTACATAGAAGTAAAAAGAGTATGTCAAGTATAAACTAAATGTAAATATGTCTCACTAAAAAAAAAAATAAATAAATACAATACTCTTTCTTACATGTACTGACTCAAGTAAGAACTCACTGGAGATCAAATGAAAAAAAGGTTTGCCTGGTTCACCCAGTGACCTTATCACACAAATCATGTTCAAGGTTGCTGTGACCATTATCTTAACCTTTGTGCCATTGACCCCAAGATCATTAGGGTTCATCTATTCATCATGACCAAAGATAGACAATTGTTGGCTCACACATTATGTAGACATTGATCAGAAACGTATGTATAAAGCCATACTATCTTTGAATAAAAAGTATAATTTGCACAAAAGAATTTAACACAAGTATATAGGAAATAAGACTGACCAACATGATAGCAATTTACTCCTAATTCAAATGAATTAGCGCCTGTTGATACTTGCCAAAATCTGACATTATGCTGATGGCAATGTTTGATAAAACTAACTAAAATTAGCATTTACCAAGACACAATGGCACAGACAGTAGAGAACTGGACAGCCATACAAGAGGTCCTAGGTTTGAATCCTACGAAAACCACTCAAACTCTTTTACAACTTTTTATCGAATACTCTATAATGAGTGGAATTTTAAAGTTTTATTTTATAAAATACTGCTCAACATTTGCTAGGATTAGATTTGACACTGAGAGCTTAAAAAAACAGAAAGAAAAATAAAACAAATCATTTGTCTAAAAATTTAGAACAACCATACAATGCAATTTTACAATCACAGCTGCAAAGGTAATTCTTCCAGCAAAGTAAATCCATTAATGTTTAAGAAAAATTACCCTCTGCTGTTGATGCTGACACTTCTGTACGTTCCAGAATATCCACAATATGGTCAAGTTTATTCTGTCTTAAAGCATATAAAAACACGTCATAGGCCCTAGGTCCACTTTGAAATAGAAGTTGAAAAAAGCAATTGTTTCTATTTTCCTGAGTGTTTGGGTTATAGTTATTGATTTTATCAACATCTGGAAAGTCAAATATTTCCCTTTCGATAAAGAAATCTGTCAGATCTTTGGCATCCACATCGGTCTTCAACATTCTGTAATTCTTCTTGATTTTCTGCTCTTGATGCACAAGAAGTTTGCCATTTGTAAGCGGCATTTTAAACTTCTAGAGATGAAATCTGTAATAAAAAGGACATTTTCCTCTGTTAACAAATTTGTAATAAAAAAAACAACCAACACTTATGCATAATATTTGCAATCTTTGTTGAAGCTTATATCAATTATGATTGATTTTATTGTTTGTTTATCTCTGTCCCAGTAATCTTTAAGCAATCTTTCACTCACTTAAAGCAGTGACTGTGTATTGTTTATATGTAACCTACGACCTATACACATATACATGTATATAAGGTGTACAGGTCTCAGTTCAAACATTTATACACACCGGTCTAACTGGTTGTAGAACTGTCCTCACCTAAATATAGCCTGTTACACGTTTTAAAGGTGGTATGCAACAGTTTGCCTATATCAAATACATGTAAAAATATCTTACCCATGTTGTGGGGAATTTGAACATAATTTCTGTATAAACTCATACTTAAGTCTAAGAAAAGACACTTTTGAACACAACCTCAATAATTAAACAAGTCACTCTGAATGTTCATTTTTTTTCAAATCTGTATATAAGCATGGGGATTTCTGCTAAAAATAAATGTCCACATCAAAGGACATTACCTGGGTGATGATACAACATGATCTCAAAATTAAAAGTCACATGATATTCTTAGTGAAATAGCTAACTGTGCAGTGTGGCTCAGATAGCAATATGATCATGGTAGTATGCTTCACTTTTTTTATACACTTAGGAAATCCATTTACAGCATTTCCTGGGGTCTTTTCAGGAAACTATAATTTATGTGGCTGTAGGGGAGGAAGAAAATGTTTCCAAACTTTCTGATACCACGTTTAACAATCAAAACAGAATTCTTAGTTACGGTATTTGCTTACATTTTTTTAAATTAAATTGTGTCGATCCTGATCTGACCTCTCCAAGCAAGAGCGGGCTGATCAGTCTCAGAATATGCATAATATGCCTATAGCCCTAAGCCTGATCAAGACATGCTTAGCAGTCAATAATTCAAGGTGCTGTCCAACACACAGCAAACCAGTATACATGCATAGAAATTTAGTAGGATACCAACTGGTATATTAAACACTTTCCAAATTTTCAAAGTACATTTAGGGTGCTACACAAAAGGGATATCTGCATGAAAAGTTATACTGACACCGACGAGTCATGCATAATGCTGTTAGCATTAGGGGGGAAAACCACTACTACCAACTTTAAAGTCTTTGATTTGACCCGGCAGGGGTTTGAACCTGCAACCTCCCGATCGCAAGCTTGAGCTATTGCGACCGGTCACCTTATTGTCTCTAAATGTTCATTGAATAAAATAACACAACAATAATGAGTACTTTAACAATAATATTATAGATACGCAAATATAACAATAATGTGTAGAAAGCATTCTATAATTTACTCAAAGGATTATAATCAGGTTTAGGTTAATGGCTATAGTCACTTTATTATTGCCATCACTTTTTTCATGTTTTACAATGGTAATATTACTTCTGACAGCCAAATAATTTTTAATAATAATATTAACACAATCATGTTGAAAAAAAGTGTTATTACTAAGAGAACCACTTCACTAAGTGGGACAAATTCAAGAAGAACCAATGGTGGTCCTTTAAGCGAGGTTTCACCGCAGGGGATCATACATGGTAACTCTCCCGCTTTTGGAGGGAGACTCCCACTTGTAAGGTTCAAAATTATTTGAAAATAAGGGGTGTTTGACACATTTTCAGAAATCTCCTTACTACTGGAAACAGATCACTTCCTTCTTTGTTAACATGAAAATAACAATTCTCCCACTTTGCAAGAGGAAATCTCCCACTTTAGACTCAGAGAAAGTTCAAATGTATGAGGGCTACACATCGTCCTGGGACATTTACGCAGTGGAACGCTGTGTCTGACATTCCTTCAAAGCCCGTAAAGATCATAAGATAGGGTATGTTGAAATTTGGAAGTAAACACATAATGGTCACAATGTATAAAAAGGCATGTATCAAAACTCATTGATGGAGTCAGTATGCTACTCATGTACAAGGATAATGTACAATATATTTAATGATAGTGTACATTATATATAGGTGTGACTCATACAACCGGGTCTGAATCCTACAAACACAAACTTTTGTTATTATTTCTATTTTCTTTTTAACAGCAACTACATTTTATAAAGGGTTTCCAGTATTTTTTAAACCACTGGCCACTTACAACTGTTATGGCTAAGGTGAAAAACAACAACATGCAAGCCAGAGCCTCAGAGGGGACCATGGACGATGGGAACTAGCTGGTACTAGTGGGGACTTTCAGGTGCTGTTATGGCTTTAAAATTAAAGGGAAAGACATAAAATGACAGATGAATCGAGTGAATAGCATAAGCAAATCAATAACAGCTTTTACGGTGTGTTTTCTAAAATTAGTCCATCTTTATAAATTATTAAACTGCTTTGTATTTTAACAGTAGTAACTAGATACCTTTAGGCAACACTTTTTCAAGTAAATCTACGTACCGAAACGATTGAGCAAAGTTGATGAAATTACCAGAAATTTCGAGCATGGTTCTAAATATTCTTGAGGTAGTTTTTATGTTGTTCTTGTAAAATGGTATGCATAATGTTTGTTTCGAGATTGAATAGTTGGCTGTTTTAAGAATGTTTTAAATTTTTTTACGACAAACTTATTTATATAAAGCGTCTCAGTTGAATAATAAGAATCTTCCGTTCAGTACTTAATCGGATTAAGAAACAAAACAATGCTTATTGCAAGGCCCATTCAAGTAAAACCATTCACTACATTTATGATAGAACAAAACGAAACCGATTTAAATTAGATATTATGATGAAATTCGATTGAAACAGTTGTTTGCTCGTGTTAAAAACGTAGCGTCTATTCGTCCAAGGTAAGGAATCCAGTATTATCTTACAGTACTCGATTCGCCCTTAAATTGATTCGACCTTTATTTCAATAATCTATCTATCTTCCATTAAGTCAAACCCTTGGTAGGGACTTAGATTGTGTCTGGTCGAATGGTACATATTAGATATCGTGTCCGACCCTTGTGAAACCAGATGCATAGTTCAGTGGTAGAGCTACCACTTGCAGAAGGCCCCTGGTAGGGTCCGGCCAAAGACTTTAAATCACCAAAGACTTAATTTTTTTTAATGGCTTCCCTCTTTACGACTTTTAGGTATTACAACTGGTTCAACAGGATAAAATGGCCGGAAGGGTTCATAAGTGCCCCAGCCTGTAATACTTAGATCAGAGAGTATTGGCATTATAAGTATAAGACTAGAAGAAGAGATCTCTGTGAGACAGACAAAATCCTCCTACCGGACCTGGTAGCGCAATCGGTAGAGCGTCGGCTTCAGGTACGGGAGACCCCGGGTTCGATCCCGGACCGCGACATACTAAAGTTGTTAAAAATGGTAGTGGTATAGCTCCCTTGCTAAGGCTCAAGCAACTATAAGGGTAGTTCCACGACTGGTTGGCCCGGTGTCAGGATAATGTGACTGGGTGTGGTATCATGCCAGGTGTTCACGGCATGCTATACACAGTGAAGGCAGCACTATATCTGCTTCAAGTGGACACCGTCTCCAGATAACTGAAATACTGTTGGTGGGACGATAAACCCAATAAACAAACAAACAAACAAAGTCCTCCCGGGACAAAACCCTTTCATCTATTTTAGCAGACAAAACCCTTATTGTGAAATTTTGAAGGGGGACAAAATGGGTTCCAGCTATTTAGTACCCTTGATGATTCGTGCCTTCCAATCAACCAGCTGTTTAGTACCCTTGAACAGACATCTCGTACCCTTTGGTTGGTTATCTCGTAACCTCTATGAGGAAATATGTTTAAAGGAATAATTTCTATGATATTGTAGTCGTAGACGAATGCAATCAAGTTAATTATTTCCAGCATTATTCTAGTGCTCTAAAAAATGCCTGACTACAAAAATGTACACTTATGTCCATTAAATTGAGTACTCGTTGGTAGGTAAATCAAGTAAATATGTAAAAAAATGGACATGCGTGCACAAAAACACAGGGAACTAGAATCATAAGTTTATCTAATGACCTGCGTATGTGTCTTATAAAAAAAAGAACAATTGTAATAACTATATGTGTGACATCATCGCCTCAAAGTGGCTCTGTGTCGGGTACCCGTCTTTGTCAACTGATTGCAGCTTTTGTTGAATTTGATGCGCAAGTGTGTGCACAAAAAACTTACTCTAGTATTGATTTGGTTTTTACTAGTTTACGAGGACTAAATTGTTTACTTGGAAATATTTCTTGTTTTATTTTTAAAGACAATTTGTTTGTTTTGGACCGGAATTGGTAGCGCAATCGGTTGAGTGTTTGCTCCAGGTACGGGAGGCACAGCGTTCGATCCCGGACCACGACATAACAAAGTCGTTAAAAATGGTAGTGGTATAGCTCTCTTGCTAATGCTCAAGCAAATATAAGGGTAGTTCCAGGACTGGTTTTTGCCCTGTGCCGGTTCCAAGATTGTTTGGCCCGGTGTCAGGATAAAGTGACTGGGTGTGATATCATGCTAGATGCTCACGGCATGCTATACACGGTGAAGGCAGCACTATATCTACTTTAAGTGGACACCGTCTCCAGATAACTGAAATAATGTTGTTGGTATGATAAACCCAATAAACAAAGAAACAATTTGTATGGTAGCATAGTCATTGTATTACGGCAAAAGAAAATAATATTGTACCATTATAGGGTAGAGTGATTGCATTTATGTGCAAAATAAATGTTTCTTAGCTAGGTATTTTAATAATTAAGTCGCATACTTTGTAATCAGTTGACTTGTAGGCAGCAGAAATGATTAAAGATGCAAATTATCATTCACGTATGAGAATCTTAATAGTTTATATGAATAGGTTATGTAGATTAAAGGTGCCAATTAAGAAACACGTGAGGTAACAATCACACATGTACAAATTTTAATAGTTTGCCAGATTAGTTGGTCAGTGTCGAATTTGAAGGGGATATAAAAATCTAATGAAATGTCTAGACCATAACTATCAAAACAATGTGAGCTACAGTATACCGGTGTCTCTCGTGTACAAAGCGTGTTCTTCAACACCACTGAGCTGTGGCATGCGATGTCTGTCAAGGCTGGCAGCATAGAGGCTGCGGCAGTACAAGTATATTGAATATAAAGAACTTAAAATTCAAAAATTGTCCACACCACATTCAATGTCAACTATGCTTTATTTATTATCCACACCACAATGTAAACACATCCATTTTTAAGCGATTTCGTTCATCAAAAGACAGATTTGTAACTGTTCACACGTATTAATCTAACCAATCCTCTTTGTACTCCAAATTATCGCACTACGATATCAGTCAAGCTATTCTATTGGCGGGTTATGAGATGACCGTCCGCAGAGTACGAGATGCCTGCTCGAGGCTACGAAAAAGTCGGTCAATTGGAGAGCACGAAATGTCAAGGGTACGAAATAGCAGGCCCCTGACAGAAGCCCTCATGTGCTGGTTGCTGACCAATTCTAGTTTCCAAATCACAAGACACTTAAAGTAAACATGATTTTTGTGAGTAATCAGATCAATATCACATCAGACTTTTGCCTTTAGTTTGTCATATCAGCAGCAGTCAAAGCCAGTAAGTAAAATCATTTATTTTATGTTTTTGTATTTGGGTGACAAATTTTAATTATTTCTTATAGCAGGTGGAGCAAATGATGTTATAATTTGCCACTGTGTCAATGTAAAACTTAACACTCATTGTTACAGTCAAGTGACTGTAAGTAAAATTTATATGAACATTACAGAACCTTAAATGGTGAAAAGTCCTATGTATCCTATATATTATAACACAATAATTATTAAAATTCAGAATATATATTTTCTTAATCGCTATCTTAATAATTTCCAGATTTTTTAATGTTTGTGTGTTAAGGTAGATTGGATGGTTGAAGTTTTTTGCACCGGAATATAGTTAAACGATAGTTGTTTCCCTTGTCCAATAATAAATAGTTAATTGTGTGTATTCCTGTTTACAGATTATTTCAAATGTTACCAATTTTGACATTGCACTGGTGATGATGTCACTGCTATTGTCATTTCGGTCTTATTTATTAAGATTGATCAAACCCATTCTCAAAAGTATTACAATTCTTTTAAATTTTGTTGCGCCCTTTGTAGATTATTGACCTTATCTAATTTCTGAACTTTGCATCAGGATATGTATGTCCTGGGTATATGTCAGTCAAACACAATTCACTGAATGGCTAGATATTAATATTTATTTGAATAAGTGTCTCAGGTACATATGCAACAGCTTTGATCAAGTTCCTTTAAGAATATCAGTGACAGTTAACCAAACTTTGCCACACCATATAAAGATATCAAAAGACAAATATCCATGTTGGTGAAAATTACTTTTTTTTTTCGAGAAAATAACTTTGCTTTGAGATAATGCATAAAAAGAATGACTTACATAAACACTACTACCTTAATTTTACTACAAAAATGCTGAACAAATGTAACCTTATAAACTGTCTGAAAACAAACAGGTATCTTTCTGTCAAGGTCGTGGGTTCAAACCCCGACCGGGTCAAATCAAAGACTTTAAAGTTGGTGGTAGTGGCTTCCCTTCTAATGCTCGGGACTAAGGGGACAGCATTACGCCTGACTCGTCGGTGTCAGTATAATGGACCGAACGTTTCAGTCCCTGGGCACCTCATAAGTGCCCCTGTGCTATAATGATAGAAATGTCGCTGCACAGTATCGACAAAAAATTCCGGCAAATCCCAATCCCAAATTTAACACACACAAAAATATCCTGTAACTAAAGGAAATACACAAAGAAAGGAGGCTGTAGCAAGTGAATGGCAGAGAAAGAGCACTTCATACACTATTAAGTCTTCTTTTAAAGGTGATATCCAACAGTTTGCCTGTAGTAAATACAATTATAACCATAACCATGTTTGGGGTAATTTGGGCATAATTTCTGCAAAAACTCATCCTTTGTCTAAATATTAATGATTTTAATCCCTACGTTAATTATTAGACAGTACAAATCTTGAAAAATTTGCTCTTAAATTATCACTCTTTCCAAATCTGTAAATAAGCACAAGGGAGATTTCTGATAAAAATAGATACCAATGTCAGAGCGAAATACCAAGATGGTGATATAACATGATCTTAAACGTAAGAGATCACACATTGTTGTCAGTATAAAAATAGCTATCTCTACAGCATGGCTCATTTCTTGAGGGATTTTGAAATAACCTGGCAGACTGGCAGAAATGTCAAACACATGAAGACGATGTGTTGCGCACAAGACCCAGGTCGGTTACTCGAAGGTCAAAGTCACATTTATAGGTCAAAGTCGTAATCCCTGGTAGTGCGCTGGTGGTCTTGTCCACTCAGTAACTTTGTCATTTCTTGAAGGATTATGAAATAACCTGGCAGAAATGTCAAATACATGAAGACGATGTGACACGCACAAGACCCAGGTCGGTTACTTGAAAGTCAATGTTACACTCACAGGTCAAAGTTAAATCCCTAGAAGTGCACTGGTGGTCGTGTCCTCTCAATAACTCTGTCATTTCTTGAGGGATTTTGAAAAAAACCTGGCAGAAATGTCAAACACTTGAAAATGATGTGTCATGCAAAAACCAGCATATTCAGACAATATGACCCAGTTTCACAGCCCGTTGACCTATTATGATAGTGCATTAACCTTTTGACAACAAATGATAGGAGGTTAAAAATTCAATATGGTTATATACATAAATCTAATGCTATTGTCTTTTTATTAACTCAATGCCTCCATAACAATTACAAAGTTTGCTTTTCTGGACATGACTTCTGGGGCATATGTCTGTTATCAACAACATTTCTTGTTTTGATATATATAATATGGTTTGAGTTTTTCCAATTTTTTCTCAAATAACACAAAAAATTACCAATTCTGGGTGGCATTTCATATTTTTAAAATATCGAGAAAAAGCCATGGGATGTCCACTATAAATTTGAAATACTGTCTCATTCATAAAACATGGTGAATCTACAATTATTATTAATAAAAAACTTAGGTGCTTGTTTCTGTACTAGTTCTAACATGTTAACAATTTTTAATGAATGTGGATTCCATGTTAAAGAACACACAAATGGGTGGAGGGGGAAACATTTGATTTATATTATAATCTCAACAACTGGTGGAATTTCCCTGCATCATTACCTTTAGATGACACTTCTTACCATGGTAGTATCAGTGTGGCAGGGATCTAGACAAGGGAAGCATTCTGCATTCTAACTTGTTTATTTCTATTCCAAACCTTATTTAATGGGAGGGGAGCCCATGGTGTAGTGGTAGAGTCTCAGATTTGTAACTCCTCTGACTGGTGAGCCTCTCACCACATGGGTGGAGTCCTGGTCCGAGCTAATGACTTAAAGTGGGAAGGTCTTCCAGCTGACTTGCGGTGCGCAGGTGGTTCTACCCAGACGTTTGTGCGGGGTCTTCCTCCACAAAATAGCTGGACATCGCTATAATGATCGTAGGTAGTCGCTGCAATGTATTTCAAGAAACAAAAACAAATTATTTAGTGGGTACTCATATGAATCATCTCAATGAGAAATGTTGTATGTATACTCACGACATTGGGTTCATGTAAGAATTATGGGATATATTAGTCTATAAAGTTGGATTTAATTACCTCATCTGGAGCACTGAGTTGGGTACACGTTTTGCATAAATATAATTAAATAAACAAGCGTTGCAAAAACAATGTAACACTTTGTGTTTGCATAATATAAGTGTTGATAATTTAAAGGTAGCTAAATGCATCACTTTTCTATTTAACCTACGATGTAAATGACAGTTTTATACCCTTAGTCAAGATTAGAAATGGCACACAGTAATTTGACATAGAAAATACTAATTACTTTCCTACTCTTTTCTAGTAAGACATCTTCTAAAGCTATGTCCAACTATTCCAAACGGATGGCTCATCTGTCAGCCAAGATCTTTGGTGAAGTTGCCAGACCAACTAATCAGAAATCGATGAAAGTGGTGAAAATATTTTCTGGTCTTCCTCCTCATTTGAACCCTTACATAGTCAACTACTATCCTCGCCACAGAGAACTGAAGCAGCTAATGGAAGGGCTAAGATACCATGGATTATTCAGGTACTGTAGAAGTAGCTGGTGTTGGAAGTGTATGCAAGACCACCAGTTACTTGTTGTTGTTTTGATGAATAACTTACATCAATACATCATTATTTAGTCATTATGACCACTCATAGTTATTATTGCTGATGGAAGATCCCCTGATATATTTTCCAGGGTAAAACCACCAATGCACCAGCTAGGGTGCGTGGAGCGTAGTGGTAGTCGCTGATTTGTAACTCCTGCTTAGCCTCTCACCACGTGGGTTCGAGTCTCGTTCGGGGCAGGGGACTTAATGTAAGGTCTTCCAGCTGAATTGCGGTACACCGGTGGTTCTACCCAGACATGTGTCTGGGGTCTTCCTTCACCAAAAAAGCTGGACATTGCTACAATGATAATAAATGATCGTTGCAATGTATTTCAAACACAAAAACAAAACAAAATGCATCAGCTGAGGAACTTTTGTACCTAAAAGTTGCCGTTAAACAAGCTAATGGTTAATCTGTCTTTCTCCAGTGTTATTTAGTTAATCCAATATGGAAACGACAACAGTAAAACATTTATTACAAATGTCTATGTTACATCCCACTAGCAAAATAACAACAACGCATTTATAGAAAAACATTAGCTACTCTCCAAGCTCATTCTGTTCAGTCTCAAGTCCTCATGGGTCCATCAGGTGTAAAGTTAAAGTACCATAAAACCATTGTTTGGTTCCCTGGTACGGAGAGCATGGTAAGGTGAGGTAAATGGACAATTACAACCGGCAAACGCTGCACCGAAAATGCATTTCAAACCACATTAACCCCTTGTGTGTATTTGCAAGACAGTGATATCATGATAACTTAACAACAGGGTGACGTTCTCATCCGACAGTCTGCCTGAGGGCAGCATATGGTCAGGATAAAGGCAGCAGGATGCATTATAAATCCCGCTATTCCGCTCCAGATACAACACTATACCACCTTGACTTATGACCTGATGGAAGTAAAATCCGACCATTTTAGACCCATAAAATCCACCTCGACCTATGAGCAAAGTTGACTTATGGCTGTGTTAATATGGTATATGTTCAACACATTTAGGTAATTATAATATCTTAAGGCCCCTTTCCATAAGTCTTTCTCTAACAAGAATCAATCAATGTTTCAAAGATACAATAAACAAGTCAGACTTTTTGCATGCTGTATCGAAAATGATCATTTATATAAAAAATTAGTTGTTAGCTGCTCAGAATGTCAAAACATTTATTCTAGTACAAGAATTGGAGTCATATATTTGAGGTCAGAATGGTTTGTGAATAGGGTCCCGAACTTAAATAGACATTGTATTGAAAAAAATATTATAATCAGATTATTGTTGGATCACAGTACTTGCAAGTGCATTTACAAAAAAGAAATTTTAGCAAATGGTTAACGTGTGATTGAGTACCGGTAAGCTGGGCATTGATTTTGTGATCGAAAACCTTTTTATAAATCATATATGAGAATGATAGTATTTTTAATATAATTTTACTTTCTTTTTTTCTAGGGATGAACATTTAGACTTCAAGGAAGAGATGGAATTACGACGCAATGATCGTGGCAAGGTGTCAAAAGTTCCCTACCATGTACAAAAGAGACTTGAACGTGAATCTTCAGAAAAATCCAGTGAAGGGTCTTAACAGGAGCATGGCTAATAATTATGTCATTGTTTACATCAGATAAAATAGCAGATGTTCAATTACTGGTCAGAAATAGACTTAGAAAATGTTCCATAGATACACCGATTTTTTCTTGACACTACTTCAACTGAAAGTAGCTATCTTTGAGTAATCAGCAGTGAGTGAATCTTTTGTCATGTTACAATGGTGGCATGTTGAACTGTTGTGATAGTAGTTAATAAAGAAAATAATAGTTTTTCAAATAAAGAAAAAAAAAGTGTTATTCTTTCCAGCCCGTCATTTTATTTATCACTCAGCTATTTAAGATTTAACGATAAAGAGAACAGACAGTCATCTGATTACTTTGGGATATGATAATGATTTCATAAATGGTAAATATCGCTTTGCTTCATGCAATACCTCAGGATTTAGAATGTACATATAAGGAAATGTAAATCATAAACATACCATTTCCAACCAAGAAATCTTCTGCAAGTCACAACTGTTTAAATGTGCAATGTTTAAAACTGACCTTATCTATTTACCTTTACTTCAATATTAGCACGTTTTGTTTTTGTTATTAACAAATTATTTAACTTGCATCTCTAAAGGCATACACAGGGTTATATCCCTTAATGTTTGTATTTCTTTTAACTACAATCAACAGAATTTTAGCTGTATATGTTTTAAAACCTGCCACTTTAGTAAGAAAGAGCATCACGACCAGAAGCTAGAGGTCATTATGGTATCAGAATTATATGACTTGGTTAAGAATTATGTTTGTTTATTGGGTTTATTGTCCCACCAACAGTATTTCAGTTATCAGGAGACACTGTCCACTTGAAGCAGATATAGTGCTGCCTTCACTGTGTATAGCATGCCATGAACAAACACCTGGCATGATACCACACCCAGTCACATTATCCTGACACCGGGCCAACCAGTCGTGGAACTTCCCTTATATTTGCTTGAACATTAGCAAGGGAATTATACCACTACCATTTTTAATGACTGGTATGTTGCGGCTCGGGATCGAAACGGGGCCTTCCTTACATGGAGCTGAGACTACTGGCTGCACTACCAGGTCCAGTGGTTAAGACTTACAAGTTAGTTTTACATAAAATGACAGTAAAAGTTGCTCAATATGTTTAAATGCAAGTGATAGAGCACTGGCTCCAGGGACTGGAGGCCCCCGGTTCAAACTCGGGTGGCAACATACCAAAGTCTTCAAAATGGTGGCGATATACATGTAGCGGCCTTGCTAACACTTTAGCAAATATAAAGATAGTTACATGACTGGTTGGTCCTTTGTGATGGTGTCAGGATAATATGACTGGGTGTGGTATCATGCCAGGTGTTCATGGAATGCACCATGTATACACAGTGAAGTCAGCACTTCATCTGCTTCAAGTTGACATCATTTCGAAATAACTGAAATAATGTTGGTCGGACGATAAAACCAACAAAAGAATGTGTATGAAATGGTCTTTTTTTTACTTATTAGATTAGACATTAAATTCGGCAAACATGGATTTAAAAAGATCTTTTACGACCTAGCTTTAAGTCAAAATGCTGTACACATACGTTAAATGTTACTGTTTAAACAACAGTGTGCTCTTGATGCCAAAATAAATGCCAGAATTCAAATCGGAAGTGGTTATGAATAACACTGAAATTGGAGTGGTATTTACTATAAAATGACATTTTGTGAGCTTTCTTGAACACAGCATTTTAATACTAAATGTGGCAGAAAGAAACACCCAATTATACATCTAGATATATTGAATACATTAAAATGTTGCCAAAAATGTACTCAAACATTTTTAATAGTGCTTTTTTGTTTTTTTACGTTGGAAAGATATACCGTAGTTTGTTTTGATTTTATTGAAAAATAGAGAAAATTGGTTTTGGGCATGAGTCTGGATGTGGTTGTATGGGTTAGGAAAGATTTGGATGTTTAATTTCACCCTGCCCAATACATTACTTTTAACCTTCATTAATCTTTAAAAATTTTGATATTTTTTACGTGAATTAATGGGAAAAAAAAGCAAAGTACAAAATTATGATGTTATGATGATGTCCTTTTAAAATAATACAAACAAAATATTGTTTAATAATTTATTCAGGTTTCATTTCACTTTTTAATTTTAACCTAAGAGAAAAGCATTTTAAATCAGAGCTGAAGTGCTGACCTCAATACTGAATACTTCTTAATAGCATCCATCTGTACACCTTCACCATGAACATGTTTGTGTAAATCGAGAGAAGTATACAAAATATTAACTTAGGAAATAAAAGCTTTAAAATAGACATTGCTTCAGGTACAGCAACACAACTTACATGTTACAACATGATATAAGATGTTAAAAGTAAATAATGAAAATAAATATAAATTGAATGCTTTGCTAAACAATTATCTCAAAACAAATATAAAAAACAACAGTAGCAGCAAGTAAAAAAAAATGTGCACATCTTCTGGAATTACTTGTTCCAAACTGTAAAATTAGCTGTACAATGAAATGCTAGTTGAGATAAAAATAATACAAAAAAATGTCAGTAAAATATCACAGTGACACTTATTGTCAGTGTTTGGTTTATATCAACAGAATAATACAAACAAGATATGCATATTTATAAAAAGTCTTTGATATTCAGACAAGCAATTTTCAAATGGCTACTTTGCCTGAATAAGTTCTGCCTGCTGTGAGATTGGTGGCAAAACTTTATGTTTGTTTGACCCAGGACGTGGGTTTGAACTTTGAGAAGGCGGTCGAGGGTTGGAGGGTGGCCTTGGTTCACAGGCCTGCTCTCCCATCAGGGCCATGGGGTTCACCATTTCTGTAGGAAGCTGAGGTCCTTTACTCTGCTGCTGTTTGCTTGTCTGGGCCTGTTGATTGACAGCTCCAGACGGAGAGCCCACCCTCTGGATGTCACTAGCTGAGGTGAGGCCAGTCAAGCTGGAACTGGCGCCAGACCGATCCTCACTAGAATCTGAAGATCCTGGCCGTGGAGGTTTCTGGACAGCAGGCGCCGAAAAGGATCTCTGGTTGTTGTTGTCAACAGTAGGCACTTCTACAGGGCCAAGGCCTGTCTGACCTTCAACAGACTGGGGTGCCGTCTTCGGGTAACTGACATGAGCAAAATTTGCCAGGTTTATAGTATCATACAATTTTATTTCCTGAACATGGTTGTTCCTACAGGAACATATTTTGTCAAAGAAATGCAATAACTGCTGTAAAAAGATCAATTTTAATCAATAATTGCATGTATTTGCAAGTTATAGGCCAATGTTTTTTTAAAGGTTAGTTAATGGCTGCCTGTTTGCACATTCCTTGTTAACTAATTAATGTAAAAAAATATTTTTAGAATGTATAAATAAGCTGTCAATGTGATAACTTTACACAAATTATTTTTCAAAGCATCAATTTGTAAGATTTAAGCAAAAGAAAGTAGACAAATTAATATTGCAAATGATAGTTTTTTATGTTATGCCCTCTCCTACAACATTTTCAGTTAACGTTTTTACTAAGGGAAGAAAATTCTATATGTTTTATTCTAAATAACCACACTTACTGGATTTTCTTCAGTTTTTTTAATTTTTACAACATTTTAACAAAATATATTAGTACTAGATAATCGAATGAGAAGAAATATTATACATATGAATTGCGTTATGTTTCAGATTGTTGAGGTCTAATAACTGTTCTTAGATACCTGGTGAGGAGTTTTTCCATCAGGGGTGGGGCTGCTCCAGATACTGCTTCTTTGGCCGCACTCTGACGGCGGCGCAGACTCTCCTCCTCCTAGAATAAATAGCTTCATGGTACATGATCATTATCTACAGTATTAAGTAAAAATCTTCAAGCAGGTACATTAGTTTAATATTTCATTTTTCTATTCTGTTTTTGAATGCAAATATTAATTCACCTTACAGCGGTACCTGTGGCTGAGCAGTTAGTGTCAAAGACTTGTAACTCCTCAGTTCATCAGAGGTGGGGTGGGGGATGGGACATTCAACCATATTTGTGTCTGTTCAATGTATAAAACAAAAAAGACAACTAACGTCCTTACTGAATGTTTGTTATGTAGTTATGGTAACAAAATTGATAAATTAAAATAATAAATTAACATCACTGACCACTATCCCTCTCCCAGACATGATAGGAGACTGGGCTGCCCTTTGGCGAGTGAAAGGCTGCGACATGGATTCTGACAGGCTGGGTTTGGACCATGTGCGTGTTCCCATTTGTGTGTTCATGTTCCCTTCAGTATTCTCTCTCAGCATCTCCGAAGGGAGATCTCCGGACTCAGATGCGGAAGGGGACGTCATGCCAATACCCAAGTAGTCCATAACAAGACGACGCAGGCGCTTGTAGGACTCCTGAATGTCATCTTGCAAAGAAAGAAGTGGCAGAGGTTAAGCAAATCTTTTTTTTTTTTAACAACGCAGGGTTCCTGTTGTTGTTTTTTTATAAATAACTAATTTTGCCTGGAAGCGTAACGTTTCTCAACAAAATTGTATTATTAAAGAGATTTGTGTTATTTAGAATAGTATCTATTATAATATGAGAAACTGAAAAGACAACAACAAAAATACATTTGTCTTGAGTCATTGGACAATGTATCTTTTTACCAAAACACAGCTTTAGCAGTCTTCAGACACATTGTATAACAACATTAGCTTAGTACACTTTCAAAGACTCTGCAGACCAGTTGACAAGAAGCACATATTTGCAAATTTTAGCCATGGTTCACAATGAAACAGTATATAAATGTTGGTGTATAGTCAGCAAAAATAAAGATTTATTTCTAAAGCAGGTAATGAATAGGATCAACTCTATGCCTTATTCCTTACCACTATTGATCATCATGTCAAAGAAGCCTGGGTGATTCTGGTTATAGCCCTTGTACATGTCAGCTCGTTCCAGAGTGTATTCTATCTGCTCCTCTGAATAAATTCCTCGGTCACGCAGTCGTTTCTCGTGACTCTCCTCTGATAGTGGCATCACTAGGACATACCGAGGCTCAAAGTATGTGTTCTTCAAGGTAAGCACACCCTACAATTTTTAAACACCTTTTTTAGTTTTATAACTTTGTTTAATAACGCTTCAGAAAAAAAATTCACTATTTACATATGGTCATTAAAGTGTCTGATGATAGTTTGTTGAGTTTAACTTTCTACACAATAAACTTTATTGGAACATTGCACTTGAAACAGTGCTGCTTTCACTATAATTGCATGTCAAAACACCAGTTACATTCCGACACCAGGCCAACAAGTTGTGAAACAACCCATATAAAAATCGCTTGAGAGTAAGTGGTCTATACCACTCTCTTCTGTGTTTTACTTTGGAATGCTTAGGCCTGGATATGAATCAGATTATTCCAAATCTTGAGTATTCATTCTAACTATTGTAAATGGTATAATTTTCCTTTTAGATTGCTAAGCTTAAATTGATCAGGTTTGTGGTGTCAATTTTAATTAGCCAAGTTTTAGTCCACTCAGATTCTTCAGCATTTAGCTGCCAAGTTTTAATATTTTGTCTTATAACTATTCATGTTATTAATGCATAAAGTTACAGGCAAATAGCTAAAAAAAGGTATCAGTTATTAACTAAAGTAGCAAGCAAAGAGTTAAAAACATAAGGCTTAAACATAAGGAATTGCACTATTTCCTGCCAAATCTCAAAAGGCACATAATGTTACCTTTGCATGCAGTTATAATGAAAACAAGTAAAAGATTTGTACGAGTATGGTAATAAATACAGCAAGTCAAATTTCCAAGGACATTCTAAAAAAATCTTGAAGGACAGCATGTTTCTATAAAAATATTATTAAGAATATATTTCTGACCTCAAGTTCCATATGGACAACACAGGCAAGCCCTTCCCTGGCCACTGACTCTATAGACTCCATCTGTAAGCCATACCACTGTCCATTGTACTGATAGGTCTGGATAAACTGACCCTGCAATATAGAAACAAAGGTTTCTTGCTTTTTATCAAAAAGGGCAAAAACAAGGCTTTCAGAAACAATTATATATGAAGATGAAAGTAATGTTTTTTATCTTCTGTTGTGTTATCCTTTGTTTTGGTTTGTTACATTGCACTGAAACAATTCTGGTCATATTGGCAACATACAGCTAATTATTGGCGATGGAAGACCCCAGACTTATGACAAGATAGAAACAATGACGTACCACAGATTAGATGGAAAACCTCCCCACATGGAAGTTCTCACCCCCACCGGGACTCGAACCCAACAGTGAAGGACTAAGAAGTTACAAGTCAGCAACTCCAACCACTCGGCCACGGTGGCCCCACCTTCTCTCTTCTTCATGTATTTGATTTTCAAAATACACATTTAGCATTAGGACATGGTAGGTAAACTAAATGTAGTAGCATCATCAGCAAGTGCATTATAATCAATAGCAACATGAAAACTTACCATCTTGATGTCCATTTCAAACTTGTCCTCAGTCACAAAGTGATAATCTCTTCCTGCAGCCTCCTCCTTGTAGGGTTTTCTTGTAGTGTGTGACACACTGAAAAAATAACAACAGCATAATACACCTACCTCCAACATTTAAATATTATTGCATCACTATTAAGCCAACCAATGTACTGTTTATGCCAACATAGACAAATGTTGTATATAGATGTATTTTTGTTGTCTACATTAAAATGGCTTATAACTGAAAGCCATATTGCAACCCTTTTTATAATCTCCCAACAAAAAGACAACACAATCATTTGAAACAAAGGATATGCAAATACAAACTAATGATCAATGATAACATTATAATCTATTGTGTGTACATTACTAGACAATATTAATATTAAGCCCCTAACTACATACACATTATGATAACATATCTTATTCAAAGATTATTCAAAACACATCATTACTTTTTAACAGATGGAATCACATAAAAATTCCAAGTATTAAAATACATAACTGAATAATATGTCAAATTAATTAAAAGATTTAAGCCTCATTGTTTTTATAGCAAAACAAATTCTGCCTTCATTTTAACAAAACTTCATTTAAGGGCCACCTGTTGCTGAATGTCAGAATTGACAATCTGTAACTCCTCTGACTTACCAGTTTTCCGCACGTGGGGTCAAATCCTGGTTAGGAAAAAAATTCATACAGGGATATCTTGAAGCTGACTTGCAGTGTTCTGGTGATTGTACCCAGACATTTGTCTTAGGGTCTTCCTCCACCATTAACAGCTGGATGTATAATGACTCAAAAAAACAAAAAGATCAATTTATGAACAATTGTATATCGAACCATCCATGAGAACGTGGTATATAGCAATCAATTACGTGTACGAGAGAAGTATTTACCCATATCCAAAGTAGTCTGAAAACTCCTCAACCAGTTTGAGGGCCAGATCCTTTTTTCCAGAGCCTTGAGGCCCCACCAAGACCAACATTGGGTAAGGGGTCTCTATACTGGGTAGGGTGCTACAATAACAAATATATATCAGTAAATGTTTGTATTTTAAGATTTATTCCCCTTGCATTTATTTGTCAGTAATTATTATACACAAAAACTCATAAAACCCTTTTAAAAAACATAATTTATACATTTTATTTAGTACTTTACAATCTTGTATAATTGCAATGAAAGTTTTTTTTCTGGTGCATGTTTTTTTCTGGTGCATGTTTAATTTTTTATCTTTATTCAAAGTTGCTTGTTACACCACATATTTTATCTTGTTTCAAAATTTAATCAGCCTATGCTAACACAATAAAAAAAACTTTACCATTCACAAGGTCAGAGTTTCATAAATCGGACAAGACATTCTTTTTAAGCCTAAATTTAACAGGTTCAGCATTCCTCACCCTCAGCTTGAATTCAGATTATGTGACTGGGAGTCATATTTTCTTTACATGCTAAGACATGCAAGTGTGTCTGGTTCAAAAGAACATTGTCTCCACATGACTGCCAGATTATTTGTAAAAGGTTTTACACCAAAAACACGAACTTAGGGTTAAATCTAAAATGCTGACAATGATAGGTTTGGATAAAAAGGATATTTGTATTGCTAGAATTATTTTTTCTTCTATTTATTTTTCTTCTAAACCATAAACAGCTGATACTCATATGAAATGTCTAAATGTGACACTCGTACTGAGTACATATATTACAAGTTTGGGTTGAGAACTATTAGGAATATTGCTATGGAAGGTTAGATTCTTTAAGAAGTTTTGTGAATCTTTGATGTGAGGCATACCTGTCCCAGACCCTGCTTGGCTGCAGGAAGGAGTACACTACGTGCATGATGTGGTCCCGTGCAGCTATTACCTCTGGAGGAGGGTTAAACATGTTTGCAGCAGCCACCTGAAATGGTCACCATAGACTTAAAAGATTATTAAGCTGTTTCACATCTATAACCTATTATTATTTTTATCACAGCAGCACTAGTAGATGAGTCATGGGGTCCAGGTACAAAAGGTCCCAGGTTTAATTGCAGTGACCAATGAGAGACATTTATGAATAGTCTGCCCTGAATAATCTTTAAATGTAAGTAGGTCCTTACATTTGTTTTACTCGATTTTTATGCTTGTGCACTTTGGAGTTAATGTTCACTTTTCTGTCTTTCTTATGATACCCAGGTTAACCCACCTACTGTTTGGAATACCTCGGGTATTAACTAACAAGGGAGACAATTTCCATTTCATCAATTAACCCGATAATGGTTCTTATAGCTATTATTGGTGGAGTAAGACTCCCTGACAAATGTCCGGGTAGAACCACAGGTAAACTGGAAGAAAGAGCTCCCCCACACACACCTAGCCCTTTACTCTGAATAAGACTTGTATCCACGACTTAGCTAAGCAGTCAGCAGAGTTACAAGTCAGGGACGCTAATGTTGGAATAATATGACCGAATGTGGTATCATATTAAATGCTGAAAGCATGCAATAATGAGGGCATCAGAAGAAGCAAATGTTTTTGAACATTGAAAGATCATTGGTAGGCTGCTAAAGCCATAAACAAACACTTCTTCATATGTGAAGAAATCTGTCCACATCAATACTCACTTATAATCTTTATGTAAATTTTTTCCCAAAAATGTAATTTTATGTTAAAAAAATATACATTTTATATCACTATGCTTGGATTTTCACCATCTTTATATTTTTTAATCACCTTTACTATACAGTTCTATTCTTAAAAACAAACTTCAAATGAAAAATCCTCATTCCAAAATACCTTTTCATTGACATCGACCCTCATTCTGTCCAGCTCTGTGAGTTTCTGTAACTTGTACAGGATGGACAGACTGTAGTCAGGCAGCTCCTGTATGGGATTTCTCAGCAGGTTCAGCTGGCGTAACATGGGCAGTGTGTTGATGTACTTGATCTCTGTGATGTCAATCACCTGGAAAATTAAATAAAACAGATCAGAGACTATATGGTCCTGTCTCACTTGAGGGAGGTATATTATAAAAATAGATCAATGACTATATGGTTAAGAATTGTCACATTTAAAAACAAAAAGATTAAAAAGACAACATAGTCTTTTAATGTAAGAAGCATCGCCTGGCATACACAATGGATTTTTAATTGAATCATTTGGTTTTTAGTTTGGCTTATTTTTTTAATGATTATTGTGCTTGAGTAATTGCTCTAAAATAAGAAAGCACATAGTGCCCTAACGTAAACAAGCTTGATACATGATCAAACTTTAAACACATCTGTTTAACTTAACAACATAAAGGAAAGCAAACATAAATGACCTTTTCAAGAATGCTTGTTAAAAGAAGAGTGAAGATTTACCATAAAGATTACCATAAACATGTTCAGCAAATCATACAAAGATAAAGACAACAGGGTTCTATATTTAGTTAAAGGATTTAAACTTGAAATAAATTATGTACATTCTTATACTAAGAGAATTTTTAAAAAAGGAATGCGATAAATGAAGATTAGCAGTGGCCATACTTTCATTACTTTAAAATCTTTATATGGCTATATAATATTTTGCATACTGAATTGGATCATGCAATGCTTGTACCTAGCTAATTGACGGTGATACATTAACAGATGAAAGATTTACACATAAAACAAGTTTATATACTTTACACTTTCCAATTTTTCTGATTGATTGGCTTATTTAGCTTGTAATATCCATGCACCTAACAAGTTCACTTACCTCATTATCTTCAAGATCAAGTGTTTCTAAAAGATCATGCTCCTGCAAGCCTTTCAGACTGCGAATCTTGTTTCCAGAAAAGTTGACTTGCTGAAATAAATAGTGAAAAAGTGGTAAAAAAATACAAGTGGGTACATTTTTCCAGCCATTTTCACAGCAACAATGTGTGAAGCATATGATTTAATATCATATTTAATTAAATATTACAATTACATCAGTCAATAGTAATTGGCAATAATGGCCAAACAAACCAGAATCATTTGTATTTTTTCCAGATCATTATCACGGCAAAGAAAGTTTAAGTTTTTATTCCAAATAAATGTTTATGACTAAAAAAAGCTGTTCAAAATGAAATTCAGAAAATTAAATGTATTGTAAGATACATGTACTCACCCGTAACACTTCAAGTGTCTCAAGATTCTCAATTCTGGTTAAATTGTTGTGGCACTGTAAAACAAGGAATGTTTGTAGTTTCAACCAAGAATCAACGGATGAAAATAAAACAGCAAAAAAAAAGAAAAAAAAGAACTAATTGGATTGGTGAAATGTAAATTGTCTCCCTTGTTAGTTAATATCCAAGGTATTCCAAACAATAGGTAGGTCCTTGTAGTTGAAATACTTGGACTTTATCGCCTGTTCTTTTGTAGATATTGCAATAACTAACTTTTGCATAAATATAAACTTAACATTAAATTAAATACTTATAGAGATATGTTATTTAAAAAAGAAAATGGACATGTTTATTGATGATGGTTAACCTGGGTATCATAAGAAAGGCAGAAAAGTCAACATACACTCCAAAGAGCACAAGCATAAAAACCAAGTAAAACAAATGAAAGGACCTACTTGCATTTAGACATTATTCAAGGGAGACTATTCATTAATGTCTCTCATTTACTAACTTTATTTATTTAGTGAGTGACACTATACATTTATGTGTAAATGTTTTGTTTGTTTGTTTTTATCTGAATTAGCAGTCATGTAGTATTTGATCTACATTCTTCTGGGTGGGACATTTTCTTATTGCCTGATGCCATTTCTATCTGAAAAGTGTTGCAAATGATCCAGATGATTTGAAATGTTAATCTGGAAGCGATTCTTTTTACTTATATTTGAGTTTTAAGTCTTCTTCTACCTGCTATAACTAATTCCTCTTATTAAAATTAATTAGGTTCAACAAAACAAAACCATTCAAAGAAACAAAAACAATTAAAAAACAAAAAAATAAATAAAAAATAACAAATAATAACAAACCAGGTTGAGGTGTTGAATGGGAAGATTTTCCAGTCCTTGTATTTTGGAGATTTGATTGTGTGCCAGACTGACATGCTTCAGTCTCTTGCAGTTTTGAAGACCTTGTATCACCTGGATCTTGTTATCTGAGCATGTTGTTAAGGATCTAGTTACAGTTTGCAGTCCGTTACACATAACAAACTTTTCATCATTAATATGACAGGTAGTTATTAATGGGCCCCAGTCACCAGAATTCAAATCATGACATGCCTCCTCATCATTTGATTCTCCATTTCTCTTAATAGTTACATCACTATCTGTATCAATCTTTATCTAATCTTTAACTAATTTTTTTATCCTCCTCCATCATCATCATCATCAAGAACTAAAATGAACAATATCAAAAAAGACAAATGTGTACATCATCATCATCATCATCATAATTATCATGAACAAAAATGAACAATATCAAAATAGACAAATGTATACATCATCATCATCATCGTCATCATTTTCACCATCAAGAACAAAAATGAACAATATCACAATAGACAAATGTGTACATCCTCATCATCATCATCATCATCATTATCATTATCATCTTTAAGAACATTCAACAATATCAAAATATTTTGTAGATAAAAGTATACAATGTAGCAGCAGTTCAACAGTGAACATGTTAAAGTAAAAAAAATAAGTAAAGAGATATGTCTGTCCAAGAATCTCATGAATTGATGAAAGAAGATGATAGATGGCTGGCTTATGTTCAGTAAAGGATACAATCAATGTTAATCTTTTGTAAGTAGTGATGTTGTGAGAGGTCTGACATCACTTCAATGCAGTTGAAGGAAAGATCTACTTCCTTGAGGTTACGGGGAGGTTTGAAGTCCAGTACAGTGGTCAGTTTGTTGTGTGAGGCATCCAGAATCAGCAGATAAGGAAGGTCTCCTAATGGGCTTAAGTCTAGAGTGAATTAAGGAAACAATTATAGCCTATTACAAAAAATACATACACAGATTTTATAATAGAAATGCATTATCCTGTAATTAAATTTGTTCCAGTACAATTTCAACTAATAAATCGATTGTCTGTCAAATTATTTGTTACATGTTACCAGTGATTGGATATTATGCTAAAATAATGGGTTTTGATTAAAACAAAATGCATACTGTCTCAATTTGTGATCTACAAACTGACTCTGGCTTCTTAAGATAAAATTAAAATAAAATCAAGACATTTGTTTAAAAAGAAATAATTTTTGTTTGCTAATCTGTTATAGCTAGCTAAAAGCGTAATCCACTTTGATGTATGGCTTGAATTATTTTTAAGGTAGAGACTTTATGACTTTGCCCATTCTACTAATGTTACAAGCATAAAATCCAACATATGTAAGAAAAAAATGATAATTACCTGTCAATTGATTGTACGGTATCTCCAGCTTTTGAAGCTCTACATAGGATGAGATTGCTTTAATATCAATTAAATTAAAGCCCTGAAATTAAAACAAAAACAAAAGATAAAAAAGAATCATTGTAGAAAGAAGGTTTTATAAATATCAGTATCTCACAAGTTACAAGTAAATAACATGTACAAATCATTTTAAAGTAGCTTAAACATGTTGTTTAATTAAAAAGACAAATAGAACTGCAATGTCTGCACTTTAAACTTATTTAAAATAAGGTAATTACTATCAGACCATTCAGTAAGTTGTTTCTGACTACATGAATTATAATATAAATGATTTGTATGCATACTTAGAAGAAGTTTGAAATTGCTAAGCTTGAATACCATTGCAATGCTTTTAATTTTCCCATAACTGAAAACAACAAAACCTTTTTCAGGGTTGTCATTATGAGGCGGCTGACGGCCGATTTGACCGCCTCAAATGAAAATCGGGCCACCTCAAATTTGAAAAAAAAAAAAAGAAAATCGGTCAAGAGCATGTCCCCGGGACCCCCTAGCAGCGCTCCTCGCCTTCGGCCCTCGCATAGCATAGCCTCCTCAAAAATTAATTGAGCCTGCTCAAAATATTTCTAGTGACAACCCTGCTTTTTAGGAGACAGCATGTTTTAAATGGCCTCATCAAATATGATATTTTCATCTATTATTTCAAAGACCCAAACAAGCCATATTAAGAAATAAAGTTTTACAACAGGTAATCACATGGAAACATCCTTCTCATTATAATGTACAATATTTAGAAAAATAATATTAGTAACGAAAAAAAACAACACCTAATGCAAGAAAACCAGATAACTTTACCGGGATGGTACAATGCAGATAGACTTGTTTACATCCATTAGCTGCTCGGCCTAAGTTGGAAAGGCCTCTTCCAATGGTTTCCTCATCCAGGATACCATCTGGTGAAAGCTGGATGTAAAAAATTTATTAAAAGTATAATGGTCATTAATCAAAATTAATAAAGAACAACATATTTGAACTGATGACTATGGATGATTTTTTTCCTAGAGCCAATAAAATGGAATATACATGATGTTTTCTTTCACTAAAATAAATGTGCAAATTATTTTCATAAGATTGTATGGCTTATATTTAATACAATTCTCTAATAAGTGATTATATTTTGTTCTAAATTGAGGAATACAAAATCTTAATAATATCAGAATAATATAACACTTGCAAGTTCCTCAAATGATTTGATCAGATATTCTGTGCCTCTTATTTGTTTATGCCATTATCCGAAGTGTTTGTTTGGTAATAAACTGCAATTCATGAAATCCTAGTGGCAACATGCTAACCTAGTCCATCAAACTTACTATACCAACTACAATTTTTTGCTGCTTTGATAATTTAAAATTGTACTGAATTTCACATAAAAGATTAGAATTATAAATTGACTATTTTGCTCTTTTTTATTTAGGGTAATCTGGTGCCCATTTTTAGACACTAGTCCTAAGTGATGATATACATCTATCTTTTTTAACGAAAAGTTTAGAGAATCAATATAACTGTGACTCATTTTGCCCTTTAAAGCTGGTATATGATGCAACCAAATTCAATATTGTTACCTGAGAAGAAATTTATTGATGTTTATTGGTGCCCTACATCAATGTGAAAAATAAAACATATCACCTGATGTGTAATTGCAAAAATGTATTGCCTATCTGAGCCATGAGATAATTTTAAACTGAGAAAACAATGTGCCCACACTTATTTGAAAATAATCAGCTCTGGTGTCTATATTTTTAGCTGAAATCCCCATTGTGCTTAATCATTTTCAGATTGGAAAGAATGAACAATTAGCCCGACATATTTTCGTGATTTGTACTGTATAACATTATAGGTAGTATTTAAAATTATCTTACTTACACTACAAAATGAATGTATGCTGAAATTATGCCAAGATACCCCAAATCAGAGGAAAGGTTTTGTTCCAGGTCTTTGATGTAGACAAACTGTTTGATACCACCTATAAGAGACCACTCTACAAGATTGATGGGTGTAAACACTGACCTTGGATTCAATTCCTTCTCTAAGACATTATTTTGTACTTAACGAAATCCAAGGTAAGTGAATCACAAAATACCCTGATTACCTCCACATCTGCCTCATCTGCTGATTCGGTTGTTGTGGGTTCATCATTGTCTCCGTCTAAATCTGCACCAGGTGTTGGTTCTCTGTTCTCATCCAGTTTGAGAATGTTCGTGTCGTAGTTTAAAACGTGTGTTTCGCCATCAACTTGTACGTATCCATCCTCAAATGTCGGAGAGTGGGAATTTAATTTGTTTTGCGACTCCATGTCCGCCATGTTGTTTACTACTTGGAAACGGGAAGGGGACGTAATGTGCAAGTAAAATATAATTTTGTTACATAAAACCTCATTTATGTCAGGTTATAAAACAAAATATTCTTGAAAATGACAAAAGTAGTTGAATCTAATAAAATAATTAAAGCTCTAAAGAATTTTTTCTTTCTATATAATTAAAAGAAATATAATAACTGTAGACAAGTGACGTATTCGGCATCAAGACAAAACGCCCCTAATGTATGAAAAAAAAATAATAGAGAGATACATTTTTATTTAAAGTTGTATATATTATTAGCTTAATAAGTTTGCAAATAAATTGAAATAATTCAATAATAAAGTCATTTGTTTGGATAATACTGAAACATCTATTTCATATTTACATTAATCGATGTCGATTTTTAACTCTAGTTAAGAGTTACCGTTCTTGAAATGTCAACATTTGTTTACTTCCGGTTCTGTTATTCACGGTTTGCAGAATTAAACTGAAATTTGTGCAGGTATTAGGATGCCTGTGCATTTTAAGGTAAGACGTGGCACTTTTAAAAAATATATATATTTATAATTCTTATTGAGGTCTATTTGTTTTTCTTTGAGGGTATCATTGGAAATTGACTAATGCAGTAGGTTACACTCAAGTCAATGAATGCTCGTGGAAGACCGCCAGTATCAATCATTACCAACCGGAATATATGTAAATATTGTATTTAAACATTTACTTGCTTTGTCATTGTGTTTATTCATGTACAAAATGATATTGCATAAGAGGGCGTCAATTTGCAAACAATTTATGATAAAAGCCAGACTATTGAACTACTATCTGACTATAATCAAGCACTTAAACAAGTCCAAACTTGCCATTTGATTATTAATTTATTTTAGACCAATTATTTGGTGATATATTTGTGCCTGCAATATGTTTTTGTTATTCCTTCTGTTTTAAGAGCTGCTAAAAATTGTCTTTTAAATTTAAAATATATTGTGGCAATAAAACAGATTTTATTCAGTTGGAAGGGCAATGTTCTTATTGTACTGCAGAATGCAAGACAACTCATTATAAAAAAAATAACCAGGTCATACTCACACTACTTTTGAAGCACTAGTTATAAATTATTTATTAATTACCATTTAACAATTGATGAACCATCTGTCCATGGGTGCAGTAATTGTTTACATTTAGGTAGTCAGAAGTGTAAATCAATTATCACTAAAGAAGCATACATCAGCATTTATTGTTTCTGCAATTTACACATATTTGTGAAATATCTTTTCCATCAAAAATAGTAATTTGTCATGGCTTTATTAATACTAGCCCTTCTTTTTAAAAGTGGCTTCCATAGTTAGAGGTTCGTCATGACACAATTTATTTCTACTGTCTTAAATAATCTATATATTGCAGTTGAATATATTTGGTGTGTGGTCAAATGAGTTAAATATGAACAGCAAACATCTATTATTTATTGTTCACAGCAACTTTTAATGTTTTTGGCAATAAACACTCTGCTTTGCTGAATTGCATAAGCAAAAATTGGTCTTCTTGAAATATCCAGCTTATGTCATAATCAGTTTGTTTAATGCTTTAGGCCTCAGCAATGTCTGTAATGTCTGTAAATGTTTCAGGCTAACATAATGACATTGACCACAGAAATGGCTACACTGTTACTTGAACACTCAGTTGTTATGAAAACTTAGAAGTTTATGTTAGTAGTGTATAGACCCTTTATTAATTTTTTCATTATAAACTCTGCTGAAATGTGGTGAATATGATTTTTGCCATTTATTGGTAATACAATATGCATATTAATAATCTAAAATGTAAAACTAAGCTTTAAATTCACTCATAAAAAAACAACATATATTTTTAGGTAAAAAGAGAGAAAATTGCTATGATTCACATAGCTACAAAATGTTACATAAGGTTATTTTGTTTGATGATACACAGAAAACTTATATTGTTATTTGTCTGTTGTTGTTAATGTTGTTATTTTTTATTGCCACACTTATACTTTAAAAGTTATTTATTTTTGTAGATACTTTGTTTGTCTTTCTTTTTAGGTAGAAATAATGCAGATCTTTCTTTTAAACAGAACTGAGTGGTCAATATTATTTGGTAAATGCTATTGCTATCTCTTGTAATGCACATTCTGTGTACTCATTTCAGGGTAGATCAGAATATACATCCCATTATAAAACAATGCCCGTTAACACAAGTGGATCAACAGCGGGACAGCCTTCCATTCTGAAAGGTAGGTTTGGACACTTAACATCAGTATATTAAACAGTCAGCTAATGCAATGTTCTGTAGACATTTTAATCAAGAAAAGTATGGTCTAAAGCTCTTAAATAAACAGCTTAATGTCATGGAATTGTTAATATTTTTTTCTATCTCATTTTACATTGCTTTAGTCTGAAATGGTAAACAAAACAATATAAATATATACCTTTCTGTACAGATATTTTTAATATTGGTACAATTTATTACATTTTTTGTTAATAATAACTAACAGGGTACTACACAATCTTTTATTTCCACTTGTGTTTATTTTTGTTTGTATGACAGCAGTCATTGATGTTGATTAACAATAACTATTTATATAATACATAAGAAAGTACTAGAACTGCTTATCGGCGCAAACATCATTTGCAAGTAACCATGTTCATGTTAGAAAGTTTTCATTTCTCATCAACAAATTACAACAAAAATCATTTTCTAAGTAACTCTCATGCAGCATTGAAAAGTTTGTGTTCATTATACCAACATCATTTTAGCTATTCTTGTTTTCCTGCTAATATTATTAAGAACTTAATTACATTGAATGCAAGTGTTTTCAATGTATGTTATGTACATTACTTGCATGTTAAATGTGCTTTCTGATGTCTAGTTGTATTTTTATGAATGTTTATTCTAAATACATCAAGCCTACATACTTTGTATTGTTTGCTACTTCACGTTTATTTATTATGCTTCCCAAATAGATATTTTTACTGTGTTCAAAATCAATTTACGGATAAATAAACAAATCTACCTGTCCCTTTTTTTTTATAATTTGAATAAATATGCTCCATACTTTGAAACATCGCAAATCGAAAATTGACCTAAGAGAGAAAAATTGAGATTAGCAATAATTATGACATTGTACTTTATTTCTCTAGGAAGCCTACACAGATAAAAGTCTTGTAGATGTTTGTCTTTCAGAAACTATTAATGAACCAGGTTTACAGCGGAAGAAAAGGACACCTTTTCGACCTGATCAGGTGTTCACCCTTCAACGTGAGATTTTCTTGGTTGATTAAAATCATATGGTGTTGTTCGTGCTGTAGGACGTGAACCCTATATAAGCAGCATTCACGGCTCAACATTGTACACTTATGAATAGTTCTCTGAAAAACTACCATGGAGTCATGTTAAAAACCAACACAATATAATTTGACATGTAACATTGTCTGCAACAGAAGAATCCAGCTTTATGAATTTTTAAATATTGCCTCTAGCCTCATTGACTATACAGAAATGATGCAATTATTTTCACAACAATAGCGAATGGACATATTCAGAGCTTTGCTACATATCTAAACAGATTCTGTAATGAGGATGTGTGTCTGGGTTGCAGTGAACTAAATTAAAATATAACATTAGGACTTGAGAAACTATTGAATTGTCCTGATTTTTTAGGATCTCGTTGGTTATGGTCACACTTGCAGATGAAGCCTATCATGATTTTGGCCATGATAACTTACAAATCAGTTAGCTGTTGAATTGCTGCACAGTGAACATAGTCATTAGGGATTTCTTGTTGCAGTATACTGTAAAATAAATAATTTTAGGTTGGGGATAAATTTGTTTTAGTGGATTTAGTGTAATAATGTTCTTCATGGGGATGTCAAAAGTAACATGTAGATGCTTAGTCCGTATACATCCTTATGTTTGAGGTGCTAAAATATTTCTACAGCCATTGTTAATTTGCTGGCATGGTTTTACCTCAAAAGAAATCCCTGATGAAGTTGTTGTGAGTGAAATCCTTTTGTTTGTGTAGCGATAACTAACCTAGTCGGTTGTTCTGCATCTCTACAGTGTTTTGCAACAAATAGATGTTGGAAAGATGATTACAAATATACAGCCATGATAAAATTACAATTGTGTGTGATATAAGTCTCAACTAATGTAAATGTTGTGACTATATTTACCTTTTGTTATCCTGTTGTTGCTGACTTTTGCACATTTGTTTCTCTATGTTGACTACAAAGCAGTGAATAATCTGTCAATTATTTGAAAACAATTTAACAAAAAGGGAGATCACTGCAGATGACTATTGTGCTAATCATCAACTGTGTCCTATGTAAACATTTAGAGCTTAAGATAAAAATGTAGATCTTATCAATCAAGCTTGCAACAAATGGTAAGCATTTGATTGGTCAGAATTGGAAGAATAGTTTTTAAACTTGACCTTGTACAAAAAAAGGATCTGAGCTTGAGCTTAACGTTTGTACACTTCATGAATTGGAGATAGCAATGAATTGGGCAGTCCGATAACTAAGTTGTCTGCCCTTGAGTACTCTCCGAATGCGCATGCGCATTAAAACTTCCGGGGTCTAAGTAGAAATTTTATCAGCGTGTATAACACACACATCGAGTGACATGGAAAGTTAATTAAAGAAACAAAACCAAAATGGAAATCGCCGAATTATTGCTGAATATGTAAAGGTGTTTATAGCGGGAAGGTGGTCGAAAACAGATTTGTTTCATTGCATTGATTTCCTCAAAACAAGCGACTGCGACACATTTCGATGGTATTATAACACTTCGCCCTCCCTTAACTGGTAATAGTTCGCCCTTGATTGGTAACAGGTTGCCCTAGATAGGTAACAGTTCGCCCTTGCTTTATAACATGTCGCCTTCGGATATAAGTGTATACATCGAGAAAAAAAGTAAATTGGTTAATTTTTTTATAACCATTCACATTGTATTTGTTTTCTTCGTCTTAATATACATTATGAGCTCTTCTGATATGAAGTGTATACGCCACCCTTCGCCCTTAAAAATCTTTAAGAAATTAAGTAAAAAGAATGTAAACTTATTATTTTTTTATTATTTTGACACCATTCACATTAAATTTATGCTTCTTTTGTCTCCTTATTCTTTATTATTATAAACATCGTATTATTAGCATCGTAAATTATTATATTTTTATTTTTCATATTTTAAAATTGTTTTAACCAAAGAAAAAAATCTGATCCTCCCAGTACAGTATATGAACTGTCACTGTTCCTTGATTTAAACGCAATGTTGCTACCTAAAATATAATAATTCTACTGTGTACGTGGTTTATTTATTTCATATTTTATATTTAAATAAAATTCCGCTGTTGCAAGGATTTTAATGTTACTTAGTTGCATACATATTTTGTTGCAAATACTTTAATAAGGTTGTCATACTCAAGATGACTTGAGTATGCAGTTATCTTATAATTGCACATAAAAGCGTGAACGTTAATTGGTGTTTGCCTACAGTCATTATTGTGATGATACCATTCGCACTAATCTTGATTGATAATTAGTCAGTGTGATCTTGATTAATGTTTACCGACATAGGCGTATATAAAAATTAAAATTAATAAATGGGTCAGTGTGTGATTGTTAATTGATTTTTGCCTAGTCATTATTGTGGTGATAGCGTCAGCACTAATCTTGATTGATAATTAGTCACCATGATCTTAACTGATGCTTGCCGTCATAGACGTATATAAGTGCTTGCAATTAATAGACTAGTCAGTGATTCAATCTCGCAACGTACGCTAGATATATCACAATACAGTATGAAGAAGTCGATTAAGACGGTAACCAACTAATTGTATTTGTATGCATATCTTATAAATATTATATATATGATACACTATATAACAAATTAAATCAAGTATAACTCTACTTGACATCATTTTCCCCCTTCATCTAACGCGTGGAAATGGTACACTTATATCCGAAGTACTCATAATGCATATGAAGCTGATGGAAACAAATACAAATTGATGTGAATTGTGTCGAAATAATAAGTTAACAAGTATACATTTTTGCTTGACGTATACACATTATATACGACGGCGACATGTTACTGATCAAGGGCGAAATGTTACCGATCAAGGTCGACCTGTTACCAGTTAAGGGAGGGTGAAGTGTTACTAATTCTTCTCGAGTTGGTCTCTCCTTTTCAATTCATAATTGCCAGTAATATCTAGCTTGTAAACGCCGATAATTCGCTGATTAGCTGATATTCCCTTCAGGATCCAGTCAAACGACGATTCGCCAGGTCCTTCCTTAAATCTGTTAGCTTGAAATGGTCTAATTCTTAGTTGTTTACACAAGCTTCGTTGATTTCTTTGTCAGTGTCCGCCATCTTTTTTTTTCTCACTTAGTCCCTAGAGGCTTGGCTGCGAGTAGCCTCCCTTTGAATTCAAGGGAAGTAACCGAGTTATCGGACTGCCCAATACAAAGTGGAGAAAGGTTTGCAAGTAAATTATTTTAATTATTTTAAAGGGAGAATCCATATTTCAGCTGAACAAGAGCCACACCTGCAGGCAAAGAAAAGGATTGAGCCACCTTTCATGAAAACGTCCCCTGTTAAATGTGAGACGATCTTACAAATCTTTATATACATGTACTTTTTATATTATAGGTACATTTAATATTTGTTTAAACTTAAAATGCCCAGAATGAGAAATTTTTATCTAGTCTTCAAAGTTGATCTTCTTCATTAAAGTTTATATTATAATTTCTTGACCAAATACACGTTTCACATCATTTGCAAAGATACGTTCTGAGTAATACTTTGAGAGACTTTGTGGAAAAGTTGCTTTCCAGTCATACAGAAATTTGGAAAAAACATTTTTATGGCCTGTAAATGTTAGTCTTGAAAGTTCAGTAGGTACAACATCAGCTTCATCTATAGAAAGCCCTTTGCTTATTTCTAGACTGAATCTTTGCCAGAGTTAAAAATGATTACCAACAGCTCCCTTAGCTTATAACAGGTAGTTTCCCTGTTGTTAGGCCCAGTGCATGTATATTGTGATTGGGCATGGTATCAGGCCATTTATTCTTAGCATCCTATAACAGTAAAGAGACCACTATGAAAATCCTTCATCAAATGACTGATTTATTGTTAGAAGGGTATTAAAACCTACAAACATATCAATAATCAAATAAAAATATAATTTTACTCAAGGACTTAGGACTAGATTTAGAATCCTAAATGTTTGCAAGGTTGTTATTTTATCTTACAGCGGAGCAACCACCAGTTATGATGCAGAGTAAACATAGAGTTGACCCTAAACAGCCTAAAAGTGAGCATCCTAAATCAGATAATAGTTCCTTCTCTTTTCTTGACCTTCCTAGATGTTAAACCTTGTTAATGATAGGCTTTCAGCCTTTGATCACTTGCTTATATGACACACAACTAACTCTTAGTGCTTTATACTGGAGTCATAGTTTTTGAAGTAAAATCTTAGTGCAAGAAACAAGAACAAGTACAAGAAAAAAGAACTCACAAAAACATACATTTATAGTTCATGCACATTACCCAATGAGTCCCATTTATAATAAAACCCATTTGTGTAAAACGTAACCAAAAAGTAAAACTATTACTGATTTATCATTAACACTCAAACATTTTTTTTATCTATTTATATACATTTATATTCCGCTCATATTACACAGTGAGTCCCATTTCTAATAAAATACGTTTGTGAAAAAAATAACTAAAAAAGTACAACTATCACTGATACATCCTTATCACTCAAACAATTTTGTACATATTTGTAGTTTTGTCATATTGTTGCCCATTTCAGTATTAGTTGAACCAGTCATGCAATCAAAGAAGAGAGTGGAACCCGACTTTGCTAAAACACCCCTTCTTTTGTGTAAGACTTCTGTCACTTCTTGCAAATACCTGCTTTCAATTTTAAGATACAGATATCCGACTTTCGTAACTAGTTAATGCTTTAACTCTGTTGAGTTAATCAAGACATTCAATAGATGATTTAAAAATAAGTGAATATTATTAGTATTATAGATTATAAAATTAAGAAATATTGAATTTTAAATGAAGAATTATAATGATGGTTAAATACATTTAGGCATACACTTATTGGATCCTGTAGCATGCATTGGTCAAATACAACCTCTGTTGATTATAGATCCGAGCTTTTTCTTGCCTTTTCTGATATTTTCAAGCAACATAAATTTAATCACTTATTAGGCACATCCTTCTGATGCAGATTTTTCTCTACTATAATCTTTACAGCTATGGATGACCCTGTACCAATTCAACACAAAAAGCATGTAGAAGCCCCTCCAGATAATAAATGTAAGAAATCGAGCTAGCACGCCTCTCCATATATACATGTAGTTAGTGGGCATGTTCATCTATCCACACAAGGTTGTTATACCTGAGATTCTTACATTAACTGTATAATATATTGTGTTATTATTTGTGCTAAAAATACAACTTACCTATGGATTTGGTTTTTGAGCTAAGGATTTAAAAATGATGAAAAGCACATAATAAGCTAAAACTAAGGATTATATAATGAAGCCTTTTATCTTGCTAATTTATCCTTTCATACAAGTCCAATGCAGTTAAAAAAGTCTACTACTAAGTTTTATTAGAAAGAGATGCAAGAAATAAAGCAATAAAGAAGAGTTGCATATTACCACTTAACTAAAGAATGTAAGAATCTCAGATATATTTAGCATACAACAGAAACACATAATATGTCAACCTTTCAGTTCTAGGGATATGAAAGATTGAAAAATGCCATTATTCTGTCAAGTTACTATTCATTGATTGAATTTAAAACATGCACGCACATATCCTGCCTCTAAATCCTATATTGTCTATGTCATTAATTCACATTTGTAGCTTGAGCTCTTGTTAGATTGTATCCTCTTTCTTGTTTATTTGTATGTTTGATGTTTAAAATTTTATTTTATATTAGCAAAGTAGTTCATTTTATGTTGTTAAAGTTTCTTTGCTTGCACTTTACATGAACCTTGTCGAATATCTAACTTTTATCATTTATTATAGGTGTCACATATATATGTTATAGTAACTGAATCCTGTGTATGCATCTGGCTATGTCATAATACTTGTACATGTGATACTGATGGTACATGTACAGTTTGCTTGGTTTATGTCTATATATGAATTAGGCCTAGATATACTTACATGTACATGTATATAAGACAAGGACGTTCATAATATATACAAGTATATCAAGTTTACTAAGTTTCCTGCTAGATAAAAATTTCTTCGATCACTATTCTGTAGTCTTTCTCCGCAGGTATAAGATGAGAAACAAATCCAAACTTCATTATCTTTTCTTCTTCTAAATAGTTATATATATATATATGCAGCATATGTGAAATTTGTAAGAAGTGGTAGAGTCGTTGATTTTTAGCTCCTCTGACTGCTTAGCCTCTCACCGTGTGGGTTCAAGTCCCATTCAGGGCAAAGGACATAATGTGGGAAGGTCTTCCAGCTGACTTGCAGTGCACTGGTGTCTTCCTCTGCCAAAACAGCCAGATGACGCTATAATGATCTTAATTGGTTGCTGTGATGTATCCCAAAAACAAACAAAACAGATGAAAGCCGTAAGCTGCGTGTGATAATATATATATTCTATAATAATATATATTTTGTATATATTATATTTCACTTAGGATAATAAACATCAACATACACATATTTTCACAATAAAAAACTACTAACTAAAATAAGTACAATACGACTTATTTGTTTTACTATTTGTGATTTAAAAAAAGTATATATATTTTGGGGTTATAGAAAGGAATAAGATGGTTGGCTCTTATATCCCATCTTAAACCAATAGTATATCTTAGAATTTTGTTAGTTCTGCCCTACAACCCACAAAAAAATAACATATTATTTTCATTTAGCAGAGCATCTTTTTTTCCCCTCAGAGTAATTTGTTAGACCTTTTTTTAATATCTTTGTCGTCTTGTTGATATTTGTTCACTAGGTGTCACATGAACAAGCTGTTCTCTAAGTTTAAGTATTCATGCTTATCAGCATACATGTAACCAATCTACAGTCATTCTACAACAAGAGACCAACTTTCTTTGTTGTAGATACTGAGTATTTCCTTTCTTTTAAAAATGGGTAAAAGAAGCACATGCATGTTCATTTATGTATTGTTTATAAATCTACAGATTTGGCTGTATAACTTTAGTAAGTGTACTGTTTTTCAGACAGTGAAATACAATAAGTTGTAAAAAATGTAAAGTATGATTTATGAATTATTTAATTTACCATTGTTAACATACAAACCATTGTCTTTAGTAGTTGTTTGCGACATTCATCATTTATTGGCTATTTTAATTTAATGTCTTTGATAAAGTTGTTTTCATTATATACATAATTTCATTATAAGTCTGGTTAATTTTCTTTCCATTATCTAATTGGGATTATCTAACTCACTATAACTAACACACTAATCAAGCTTTTCCTGCACTCCTTAACTTTTGCATCGGAATTTCTAATGCTATAAATACATTAATGTATAATTAATTCCATTCATGCTACAATTAGTGCCATATCTTTATCACAACATTTTTGCCTGGAGTAAACTACACATTGGAACATCTTAATTGTTTTGTTCAGAATCATTGACATCATCTTCAAGGACTTTGTCTAAATTAGATATGTTTAGTGTGATCAAAGATTTGATAATATATGTTAAATAACATCATAACAGAAAATAATGCAGAATGTTATTGGACAGTATATGCCAATGATATCAACACTTCAGAAAGTGCAGGTGTATTGTATCATTAGCATCTTTTAACCACATCCTCTTGCCCCGCTACGCCTTAATTAATCAGACATGGGCAAAGAGTCTAAATCCAGATCAACCCAATCCAGATCAGCCCAATCCAGATAAGCCATTTCCCTCTTGGAGCTGTCTGATTGGAATCTACACCTCTGGCAGGTTTATCTCTGTCTAAACTCTTCAGACCTGTAAACGGGTGCCCGATTTGTAACTCCTCTGACTTGCTTAGCCTCTCACTGTATGGGTCCAATCCCAGTTGGGGTGACATACTTCATGTGGGAAGGTCTTCCTGTTAACCTGTTGTGTGCAGGTGATTTTACCCAGACATTTGTTTGGGGTTTTCCTCCACCAAAACAGCTGGACGTCGCTAAAAGGATCAAATATGGTTACTGTGATTTATTTCAGAAACAAACAAAAGAGACCTATATAAAGTTGTCAGCACAACTGTGTTATGACAAAACAACATTATAAATAAATTTAATATGGATTATGACCAAAAAAAATAGCCTGGTATTTTCTAACACATTGGTGATAGAAAAGAGACCTATATATAGTTGTCAGCACAACTGTGTTATGACATAACAACATTATAAATAAATTTAATATTGATTATGACAAAAAAAATAGCCTGGTATTTTCTAACACATTGGTTGTAGAACCATCACATAGATTTGTCTTTACTAAAAGTCTAGCACCCATCAGTGTTTTATGAAGTCTTGCATATTGTTATGCTGCTTTTATTATTATTATATTGCTTAATCAATGGCACAATTGTTTAAAATGTACTTAAATATACCATTCTTCCACTTGATTTGTATTTAAAATTCGAAAAGCTTGGTTACTTATTTAAAAAGTTAAAAATTTAAAAAACTTTAAATGAAAAAAGAATCTCCATTTTTCTTACATGTAGTTAAAAAAGTTTTTTTTTTGGGGGTGGGGGGGTTATCATCCCACCAACAGTATTTCAGTTATCTGGAGACTGTGTCCACTTGAAGCAGATATACTGACTTCACTATGTATTTCATGCCTTGAACACCTGGTATGATACCACACGCAGTTACATTATCCTGACACTGCGCCAACCAGTCATGGAACTACCCTTATATGTGCTTGAACTTTTGCAAGGGAGCTATACCACTACTATTTTTAACAACTTTGGTATATGGCAGCCGGGGATCGAACCCGGGGCCTCCCATACCCAAAGCCGACGCTCTACCGATTGCGCTACCAGGTCCTGAGATGAACTGATTATTTTGTTTCTTAAGAAAAAGAAAGTTTATACGATCATGCCATATACAATAAAGCCATTGTGAGAAAAAAATGTCTTGGCTGTCCTTATTTAATTTTGTATGCCCCAAATTATCATTGTACTTTTTGTATAAAAAGATTTTAGTAAGAATTTGACTGGGGAAAAAAAAAAGCAGTACATTCAGATGTTTAAACAAACATAACCTTACGTTACAAACCATTATATTTTATATATATATTTTTTTTTAAACTGAGAATAATTTAAGAATTTAATATAAAAATAATTCATCATCTGTTTTTATCTATATAACTGTCTCACCATTTTCATTTTTTGCTTGATGTCACATGAATTTTGACATTGCAACATGATATGTCACATGGTATGTCACATGATATGTCACATGACTATTTCAGCTATTCCATGTGAGCCTCCATTACAAAGCAAGCGCAGAGCACAAGGTCCTGCTGTCACGCTGGGAGCCAACTTCTACAACCAGGGCCGGGCTCAGGATGACTTTGCATTGCTGGGCAACCAAGAGAAGTTTAACACCAATGTCCCATATCGTGTGCGCAGCAGTCTGGGCTTTAGGGACATCTCTCCTCCAAAACAACCCAAGCTGCAACTGGTACTATTGAAAGTCAAAAAATGTTAATGACCAGTCCCTTAATAGTATTTGATTTGTTTTTTAATTGTGTGTTGTAAAAAGTAGCTTTTTTGTTATTATTTTGAGCTTGTCAGATTTTTTTTACAAACAGTAGGTTTAATCCCTAAGCCTATTTTCATGTTTTCTTGATTTATTTGTTATAGATGCTATGGTTCTTATGTTAAAAATATACTATTTGTAAAACAGTAATGTGCTTTTGACAGATAATGATACACTAGGTGTAAAAAATATTAAATTTAAAATATAAAAACATAGATTTGAAGTTTATATGCTGGGACCTCTCTGATGAGCATCTGAATCATTTGTGAACTTTCTTATACACATTGTTATCTTCATATATAAATATGTAAGCTAAAAGCTTGAATATAGGAGTGACTGTTAAGAAATTCCACATGGTAGGGATTATATATGAGATCATTAGTCTCTCACCATGTGGGTTTGAGTCCCATTCGGGGTGAAGGATTTAATGTGGGAAAGTCTTCCAGCTGACCTATGATGCACTATTGGTTCTACCCAGATATTTGTGTGGGGTCTTCGACCGCCAAAAAACTGGACATTGGTCTCTGCAATGTACTTCAAAAACATAAAAAATAAACATAAAGCATGAGATCATACCTGTTTCCAGAAGCAGAAAGAAAACCTGGTTCCCAGTTCTACTCCAGCCCCTGTGGTGGATACAGAACAATTCCGGCAGCCAGCTACACCACTGGCGCCAAGGAGACCAAAGCCAAGCACCCAGCATCCACCTGCACATGAAGTTCAGAAGAGTAGCATTGCTAGGGAACAGAGGGTTACTAGGGAACCAAAGGTTAAAAGGAGTCCAGTTCAGCAGACCTCTGACTTTGAAGTGAGGAAAAGTCAGGCAAAAGCAGAACAGGTGAGCCTGTAGTTAATTCTCATTGGAAGTGTATTTCTTGAAAATTACTAAAATAACCAAAACCATTCAGACTAATTAGCTGAAAAGAACAAAACTTTTTTTTTCTGTCCCAAAGATAAAATAATTTTATGTGAAAAGATGAGAAACTAATGACAGAAGTTACACAAGACAGTGTTCTTTAGCTGAACAATGGACAGTAATGCAACAAGTTACTTTAAATATTTGACCTTTAAAAAAATGGTTTGTGTGATATGTGACATGAGAAGAATATACAAAATGGTGATACCAAACAGTTGGACCAAACTCTTTTTGCCCAAAAAGCTTAATAAATTATTGTTACCTGAACAGATCTCTCAAAATTAGTTAATTGATGTCTGAGAAAATGGGGCGTAACACCACAAGCATCATTACAAACACGTATTTCCTGTCAGAGCCATGCTGCACAGTTTACTATTTTTAAACTAAGAAAACCACTTATATTTGAGATTACATTATATTATCATCCAAGTCTTCCGCTCTGACATTGGTGTCTATTCTGAGCAGAAATCCCAGCCGTGCTTGTTGTATAGAGTTGAATAGAATGAATATGTTGAAGTTTATTTTAGCGAGTTTTATTGTCTCAAAATTGAGATAGTGTTTAAAATAGTCTTTATTTAGACAACAGTATGATTGTGCACTTATACCCTGAACAGATCAGATATTGTTAGATTTATTGTATAAAAGCAAAGTAACGGATACTACTGGGGTACTTTTAAACTTAAGATAAAAATAAAATAAAAGGTAATTTTCAGTAAAAAGACTTATCTTAACAATCTTAACACATTTTTATTTAGGCCATTAATAGATCAGAGAAAGAAATTGAGGAGAAACTTAATAACAAAGAGGTTTCAACAGAAAAGAGCTCTAAGCTGGATAAAGGTCATAAGACTGACAAGTCAAACAAATCCTCGAAACTGGTCAAAGATGCTAAGAGTGCATCTGAGGAGAAAGAGGCTTCAGTAAACAAGGAGGAAATGAAGTTGAACCTAAACGAGGTGACTGGTAACACACAGCTTTTGTGTAGATATGCTCCTTTTCCCATGTCCTCTCTTTATATTGTGTATTCAAAGCTCTGTATAGACGTTATCATTAACCAATACTTTGTGACTTCTGTATGGAGTAAACATTGCTATGCATAGGAAATTATCTTAGCCAGTTCTTTTCTAAAGTTCTTTTAGTTGTATATCTGACAGGTATTTACTTTACCATTTTTGCCAGTTAATTTGTTTAAGATTAATAAAATAAAAAGACAAAGAAACATTTATTATACCCCTGCCAACACACTTTTTATGACTGGCTTGGTTTTAAATGTGTTTAGGCCTTTGGTTATCTTTACTGAAAAACTGGCATAGCAGTATCTGGGGTTATTCCTTATTGTTGATGGCTATCTTGTTTTGTTGACATACTATAACCTCTTTACTACCTAAGACCAGGTTTAGATTTTGACAATTATTGCATTCTGTGTAGTAATTGTAATACTTTAGGCTAGATAATCCCTTGTATAACAAGCTCATCTTTTTATTCCTAGTTTGTCTTTTTATTTATTCATATATTGTGTAATCCTAGCATGTCATTTTATTTCAGTATAGGTTGTGTAAATCCTAGTTTGTCATTTAATTTCAGTATGAATTGTGTAATCCTAGCTTGTCATTTTATTTAAATATAAATTTTGCTATCCTAGAGTGTCATTTTATTTCTGAATGTATTGTGCAGTCTTATGTTGTCAGTTTATTTCTGAATATAGTGTGTAATCCTAGCCAAGCTTTATACATGTTTACCACCTGTCCTCTGGAAATAGTTCTTTCATGCATATTTAACTTCTTTTTTTTTTGCCATCTGCACCAATCATTCTAAAGAATCATTAAGGTAAATGAATATTTATTTCTACATTGTATATTCTTTTACCATAAACTGTCTTCAAAGTGTTCAAAGATACGTATTCATGTTTGTTTTTCTTACCAAGGTTCTTTTGGGTGTCTGTTGCATTTGATAAAAAAAAGGCTTTAGATTTTATTATATGGATGTCTGACTGGAGTTTAGTTTTGTACAGGAGCTTAAGAATATTTAATATGGTTATATGTTATTTAGAAGTGCTGAGTTATTATTTGTTATCTGGTAAAATAATTCTGTTGTATTTTTTTTAGGAAAGTACTCATGCCAAAGAGTACTGTCTATTTTCTATGTTAACTTTTTTCTATTAGCAAAAATGCCACTGGCTTGATAACTTTAAAAAAAAATCTAAGTAGCAAAAATGAAAACAAACATTTACATCATTTAAGTGTTAAATACATCCATAAAAAATAGTTTACTTATAAATATTAAATAATAAAACCTTTATAAGGATCTGGACCATTGGCATTATCTGTTAAACTTTACTAATATCTGACAAATGGCTATCTTTCATCAACTGTTGATAGGAAGTGTATTGATTTTCAAAGGACCTTTAAAGATTTTGTCTTACAGCTTCATAAAAAGCTATGGTATATGCAAAGGTAATGATACATATTACTAGAGACTCTGTTACCAATTATATAGCTGGCTGATCTGGTTCAATATAATTTGCCTAAGCCTGATAAATTCGGATGATTAAAAGTTATTTGTATTTCTTAGCTTAAATCTTAATGTACATTAATAGTCAAGCATCATTAAGGTTTGTTTTTTTTATTATAGGTAAACAACATGGACAGGTCTGACCCAGTTAAGACCTCTATGAAGGTGAAACGTGTTGACAACATGAATGAGTTTGCCCAGACCAACATGGATAAAGGTGTCACTGACTCAGCCCCTGAAGCCCCTGTAAGTTCTCTGTAATTTGAGGCTTCCATGCTACACCAACACATGATGTTGTTTGACAACTGCAGGTCCAGACTACCTTGTTTCATAAGCATTGCTAAAGCTGCATTATTTGCCAACAACTACATGCAAAGGTTATTATGAAATTTCGTCCATGCAGCAAAAAAATGCAGACCCTGATCAAGAAGGTCATAGCAGGAGCTGGCAGATCTGAATCTACACTATTGCCTTAACCAGATCAATTCAGGCTTATTGGCATCAAATCCTAGGTCATTTGATGACTTAGTTTTTGGGGGGAAATAAAAAGCAAATTATTTTAGAAAATTATATTGATAGCGACTAATGATAATATTTAATGCTTATGATGAAAATTCCTACTAATGCTGGTAATGATAATGATGATAATGATGATATTTATAATTAATGAAATTGATAATGATGTCCATTTTTAAACTTTATGTGATATATTCATTCTTGTACAGGCTGACTATGCCCTGCGGTACAAGACAGGCATCTCTGCTCCACGCCCCAGCAAGAAGATGTCAGAATACCAAAAACAGTTCTCCTGGAAGGCTGGTCTCCCTGCATCCCCATTGCTTAAAGCTGAACAGGTGTGTACATACTAAGAAATTATGCACCTGTCCAAGGCTTAAACTTGTGACTTCTGTAATCAAGGTTATTCATTGCTTTAGCAAACTGTGTCACTTACCGTCTCCCTATTCCACCTGACATCTGCTATAAAAATAGCAGTTAAAATATTTTCATTGTCAAGTAAAATGATCAGCTTATCATTATTCAACTTATGCTTACTTAGATTTTTATTGACCGTATATAAATCCATAAACACATTTTTAATTTCTTGTTAAACACTGCATTTCTGTGTTTTTATCCACATGCTGTGTTTTCCCAGCAGAGTATTGGCACTGCACAGGTAAATATAATCCTCCAATTGTAGCTTACTATGATATACTAGTAAACAATAGAAATACATTATCACCACTTCAGAAAAGAATGACTTACTGACATATCCATGACATCAAAAATGTTATGAAATAAATTAAATCTGATATGCCCAGTACAATGCAATAAGCTTTTGTTAATCAGAGGAGATAAACTCATTTTAATAGTATATTTTATTTCATTAGGCCACTATGTATGGAAAAAGAAAAGATTAATGATTATTAATATATGTTCTGTTATATGCATATTTCTTAAAAAAGGTATGCTAATATTAAATTAATTGCAAAAATATTGATACTTGTAGTTTGTTTAGCTATGGTTTTCAAATGGGCAGAAAAGGATCAAGGTTAAGTATTGAGGTTTAAAATGTCACTGTTAACATATTCAAAAATGGAATATAAATAGCAGAGATTTCGAGAACATTGTTAAGTGCTCCTAGCATACTCTCATCTCATTTTAAAATTTTAAAAACCACAGGTTCGTTAGAAAATTTAACTCAGTTTGGGAAGAACCACATCAGTGACAAAGACGGATGTTGCCATCTTGAAAGAAGTGTACAATGTGATCAGTAGATATCATTGTCTGGCATAGTGCATAAATTATATGATGGAAGAGACCATTCTGTGTGTCTGCAAACATTTATTATTTATCATCAACATGGACTGATGTGTATCATGAAAAAATATTAAAGTGTGAACCAATGATATAAGTTTCCTTTTTTATTATTTTAACAGTATGTACTGATTTGAGTAAGAAGACTCAACTCACGTGTCTAAGCTTAGATAATGCAGGAACTGCTTGAATCAATCTAAAATGACACTAAAAAGTCTTGTCAGTGACAAACAGCATGGTATAATTAAATAAACATGCTTTCTTTCCAGATTCAGATCATGTAACAATGACAGATGTTATCAGAAGGATACCTAAAAGTTAAAAATTTCAATTTTTATCAAGCACTTTGGAAAAGAGGCTTGCTCTCAGTATTTGCATGAATCGTTATTTTGTCCGAACATATTAAAATGTTTTTAAAATTAAGGATATTAGTAAAGTTAGTAAAAATGTATCATTAAATATTGGAAATAAAAAAATGAGTAATATTCATTTAATAACAATTTCAATGTTTGCACAAGATAAGGAAAGGAGATTGGACTTATTCAGAAAGATATTATTAGTCCACAGAATAATCTAATATCTTAATTACAACAACTTTTTTTCTTTGTTCTGATACTGTGCTAAGATAGGAATGTTTATCTCAATTTTAATACATGTAATTATTAGTTGATAGTGTTACCATACTCCTAGGACACGATGTACAAGACATGAGATGATGTCCTTAAGTATCTTAATCTTAAGTATGTTGTTTTGTTCTGAAGTGGTGCCAATTATTATTACCCATCATATACTAGTAAAAAGTACATACGAGGGTTGATCAGAAAGTTTGTAGAATGGAAAAATATTTGTTTAAAATTTGAAGCGCATAGAACGTCATATATAGAAGTTATAGCACCATTCTACGAACTTTCTGATCAACCCTTGTATATAATCATTTGTTATTACTTTAATAAGTCTATATAGTCACCTTAACATATTGGGGAGTATATCTTTGTAGGGTTTAATACCTGCACCTTACTTTTGTATTATACTAGTAACCTGTTGAAATATCAAACTAATTCATACTATTACTAAATAGAAGTGTTTTTACAAATTAAAGTACAAGAATGAAATAAATACGTGTATTGCAATAGTAGAAGAGAATTGCCAGAGAGTAAGGGTTGCTTTTATTTCAATAAACTCTTAACTATACTCATAAATTGATAAAGCTTAGGCAAATAGTCAATAATTTTGGGATAATTCTCATCTACACTTTCCTATCATTATATTTGGTAATCATGTGTGAAATTGTAAGCTAAAAAAAATATGAATTGAATTTGCATTACAAAGTGTTAAGTAGAGTTATAGACCACCAGTTCCTTATATCTGGAAAAGAGATGCATAGACTGAGCAGTTTTTAAATGGGGTGTAGTAAGTGGTCTTAACAAGATCTGTTTTTATGGTCTTTTTCCTCTAAATGGTTGGAAATGGGGAACATTGGTCACTGAGACATGAAAATTGTCTCCCTTGTTAGTAAATATCTAACGCATTCCAAACAGTAGGTCCTTTTAGTTGGAATTCTTGGACTTTCTTGCCAGTTCATTTGTAGATATTGCAACTACAAACGGTGAAATTTCTTACTTTTGCATAAATATAAGCTTAAAATCCATTTAAATACTTATAGAAATTTGTTATTAATAAAGAAAATGGGAGTGTTTGTTGATGATGGTGAAACTAGGTATCACAAGAAAGGCAGAAAAGTCAACATATACTCCAAAGAGCACAAGCGTAAAAAATGAGTAAAACAAATGAAAGGACCTACTTGCATTTAGGAATTATTCAGGGGAGACTATTCATTAATGTCTCTCATTGTCCAATGATCTTTACTGTTAATCTGCATCCATCTGCATTCAAGTATGAAAAGATTTAGCAGCAAATAGTACAGATCTTGATCAGACATCTCCCACAAAGGGAACTGGATATTCTGGGTCTACACCCTATGCCTAATCCTGATACATTTGTGCTTAGCAGCCTAAAAAATTCAATCATATTTTGAACAGAAATGAACAATACATATTGCCATTCACTGTTTGAACAATATTGTACATTTTTTTATTTAGATTCAATATCAAAACATTGTTCATATGAAATTTGACTATTATATATATATATATATAGTATATATAGTTGTTACCTATTTGAATTTAACAACTTGTTTAACTTATGACCATGATATGGACTAGTCTCTAACTGCATAGCACCTTACTCATTGCTTCTCTGTTCAAGATATTGAACAAGGTAAGTTAATTACTTTCAGCAATGTTCACCATATGTTGAAAAATTGTTGTTATAACCTTTTATACTCTGTTAGTTATGTTAGCTAAGTGGCTTCTTGACATTATTGTCTGCAAGTTTATATATAGTTGTAGTTTTCATTATTTACTATGTTTCATTGACAAATTTTAATAAAAACATCTTCACCTTTTATTTATTTTTTTATTTTTATGAATGGTTGACATTTGTTTGTGTTAAATTTTTATGTTGATAATATGTTATATAATATATAACCAATGGATTACCAAAAACTCACCAGTCTAATTTAACATTGTATTAATCTGTATTGTTTTTATTACTGTCCTATAAGAAAAACTGTATTGTTTTTCAACATATTCAACAATATATCAGCTTTATATTTTTGTATTTGTGATGATAAGTTCCTTTGAGAGTGGTAATTGGTAGACAATACTGGTAGATACAAATCTATTGGGACCTTTCAGTTCAGTACTATAGGTATCTCTTGATATGCTTCTCTAGGTTGTGTACAACAGCAACCCTCAGCTGGTTCCCCCTAAGAAAGATGTGATTCCCAAAGTGTCCGAGTACCAGAAACAGTTCAAGGCATATAAGCTGGTACCTGTTCCTTCACAGCAACAGGAACCCATACCTAAGCGAGTAGAAAAGGTAAGAATACATGCTTTTGGCCTATGACTGGAAGTTATTTAATTTACGTTTTTATTCCAACTTACTAAGGTGACAAAAAAGATGCTTTCAAAAATTTTGTGCTCTGATTTCCTGACTAAAAAATGAATTCCAGTTCGTAAGAGACCATTATCAAGATGCTGTTTGGTCAGGTTCGATTTATTAATTTAACCATTCGGATAAAAGCCATAATATTATCAGAAAAAAAATCCAAACAAGTATATCACACTTAAGACTGACAAAAATAGCCTTTGACCCCTCATTGGACCTGCTTAAAATCTGAATGAACTGATAAGCAGTGGTTGAACCTGTCAGAATTATAACATTATGATGGTTATGTTGAAATTAAAATATGAACATTATTCCGGTTGCAATGTATAAAAAGAAACATGAAAACCAAGCATGAACTAAAACACAGGGGTAGTCAGTAGAGCACTGGACTGTAATGACCAGCGGTCCCAAAGTTTGAATCCTTAAAAAAACTTAAGTATTTTTAATGTTTGATTTTATTACATTTTTGTCTTTTATTCCTTTTTCAATATTTATAGCTCTGAATTTTATTGACAAACTAGTTTTTAGTATTAACTTTAATCCATAGATCGTTGAAAACAATAAAGGATATGGTAAAATAATGTGCCTGTCAGCAGTCTTATGGTTTTAAATGTGTTATATAGAGCCTTTTTCAGGTGTGCAACAGATAATAAGGTTTGTTCATTTATATAACCCCAACAAAGTGCTTTTTACACTTTTTTGGGTGTGGTGGATGGGTGGAGTGGTGTGATTTTATCCATTTTTTTTTAATTGTACTTTTACTTTCATCATGTTGAAAAAATTACTTCCTAGTAAACTTAAGCAACAATTCTGTTTATATTTTCAGATACGTCGAAGCAAGAGCATGGAAGGTATATAATTTTTTGTTGAAAGATATGTTTCTCTTTTTTACATTATAAAAATAACATTATAAAAATATGTTTGGATGATGCCAACAAAAAAACATTAATAATTACCATTAAAATGACTTACTATGTGTTTAAACATAGCATTAACAATTTTTCATTAAAGATTTTTTCACATTTTCATTCATATTTCATGTTTCTTTGTTACAAAGAAAAAACAAAAGTTTATGTTTTTCACAGAAATGTTTGTACTTTGCCCAGGCAGCACATCAGGTAGATTTTTAGCTCTAGTTCACGAGGCTGTTGGCTCAGTCTCTGAGGTCCATATTCAGTCACCATTGGTGTCATGTGTTACAGGGCACCATACCTTGTATTTCGAGATACCTTAGATGTTCATTTAAAGAATTAACCTTTTTGGTGTAAAAATCTTTACTTGAGTTTATGTTATGACTTGAAATAAGAAATGGTTAGTAAATATCAGTAGTAGAATTGTTAAAGTCTTAAAATGTTTTATTGCTCCCTTGCTGGCCTCTTAATTTATAGAGCTTAGTAGCATCAGGATTTGTTCTAGTGAACACAGTCTCTGTAGAAGTGCAGTAATACTTTTATTCTCTTGGAGATGTTAATCCCCTTAAAATTATGTTGCCAAATAACTGCTACACTATTGATAGGACAGTTAACTAACCAAACAAACCCAAATGACCTATTAATTATTAATAATTTTCTTATAATTTTCTGCCCACAACAACAGATCTGTCCCCAGCTGAAATCCCCACTGCTGGTACTGCTCCTGTGATCTCGCCTAACAACAAACGACTGACCCTAGAGACGGACCAGGTTGTACCTGAACCTGTCCCTCAGGTCCCGGTGAAGAAATCCAGGTAGGTTGATGGACAATAACTTTACATGGGACAATAGTACAGGTGCCGTATTACCTATCAAGTGTGACCGGCCGCAATAGCTCAGGTGGTAGAGCGTCGGCTTGCAGATCGGGAGGTCGTGGGTTCGAACCCCGGCCGGGTCAAACCAAAGACTTTAAAGTTGGTAGTAGTGGCTTCCCTCCTAACGCTCGGGGCAAAGGGGACAGCATTACGCCTGACTCGTCGGTGTCAGTATAATGGACCGGCCGGGTTCAGTCCCTGGGCACCTCATAAGTGCCCCTGTGCTATAATAATAGAAATGTCGCTGCGCAGTATCGGCAAAAATGCCGGCTAATCCCTAATCCCAATCCCTATCAAGTGTTGGTGTGCCTTTAAACCCGAAATACAGAAAAAAAATTCATGTAAAATTAACTCTTGCCTGGTATATTTCTTAATAATCCATACTGAAATCTAATTAATTAAAAAAAAACACAATCGACATAAGATACAAAAAATACCCAGAAAGAGTGTCCATTACATTATTTCCAGATATATGCCCAGTGAAACTGATGACGAATTCCCATGTTTTTAAGAAATCATAATGTGGATTAAAATCAAAACAAAACTCCACTCTGTAGCGTATTTAAGTCAAATAATTAACCATACTCTAAATTTGTGTTAGAGGTGTAATACAATATTGGAGAAATTTATTTCAAGCTGTCGCAATGGAATTTATAATATGTAGTATTTTCTTCCTAAACAGTATACAATAGTTAATTTATTTTGTTTTTATAACAATGGTAGCAACAAATAAAATCATTTGATGACATAGTTTTTACAAGGGAAGTAATTCATATAACCAGACCTGGTATTGCAATCAGTAAAGCGCTGGCTTCAGGTACGGGAAGTAAGAAATGAACTCCTTTATCTCTTTTTAGCTCACCTGAGCACAACGTGCTCAAGGGGAGCTTTTGTGATACCGCTTCGTCCGTCGTTCGTCGTCCGTCGTTCGTCGTCAACATTTACCTTGTGAACACACTAGAGGCCACAATTTTTAACCAATCTTCATCAAACTTGGTCAGAATGTTTGTCTGCATAAAATCTTGGATGAGTTCATTATTGGGTCACCTGGGTTCAAAAAGTAGGTCACTAGGTCAAATTTTAGGAAAAACTTGTGAACACACTAGAGACCACATTTATAGCCCAATCTTCACCAAACTTGGTCAGAATGTTTGTCTGCATGAAATCTTGAATGAGTTTGTAACTGGGTCACGTGGGGTCAAAAAGTAGGTCACTAGGTCAAATCCTTGAAAAAGCTTGAGAACACACTAGAGGCCACATTTTTAGCCCAATCTTCACCAAACTTAGTCAGAATGTTTGTTTGCATGAAATCTCGGATGAGTTCGTAACTGGGTCACGTGGGGTCAAAAAGTAGGTCACGAGGACAAATCTTAGAAAAAGCTTGTAAACACACTAGAGGCCCTATTTATAGGCCAATCTTCATCAAACTTGGTCAGTATGTTTGTCTACATGAAATCTTGGATGAGTTCGTTATTGGGTCTCGTGGGGTCATAAAGTAGGTCACTAGGTCAAATTTTAGAAAAAACTTGTGAAAACACTTAAGAGGCTACATTGATGGCCCAGTCTTCACCAAACTTGACCATCATGTTTGCCAGTATGAAATCTTACATATGTTTTGAAGTGAGTTATGTGGATTCAGTAGGTTACTTGGTAAAATTCTAGAAAATGTTATTAACCCAGTGGCCACACTAATGGTCCAATCTTCACCAAAGATTTCTAAAGTAACTCTTAATTACTTAATGCCAGATTTGAGCCTACATAAAGCCTGTGTCATCAGGTGAGCGATTAAGGGCCATCATGGCCCTCTTGTTTGTAATTTTTTAATTCTTGTTGATGCACAAACTTTGAAGTTATTACCATTAAGCTAGGTTTTTTTTAGTGAGAGATAATCCTGATGGATTCTTGTAATTATTCTATACATTTCAAAATTAAAACCCTTTTCTCATTTTAAATTATGCCAGCATAGTATAAATCATTTATTGCAAAATTAAAATAAAAAACAAATAAACAAGACTTGTAAGGCCTTATGTTTGTTTTGTATTCATTCCTTTTTGTTTCTAGGAAGATAAAAAGTGAGTATGACTCCAACTTCAAGTCTCCGACAAGGTTCAACTACCTGAGGGGATCTTGGCATGGTGCCAACCCACCACAGCTACAGATGCAAGTGGTGAGTGTTCTTTGTTGTCCTTCAATCTCTTAAATTACAGTTCTCATTTATTTCTGTGTCAGGACAATAATACTCACAACAATGTCAGTTGGTAAAACATTAAAATCATTAAAGTTGTTAAACTTCCTTTCTTCTTTTTTACTAAAAGGTATAGAGATTAATTGGTCATCAACACTTCATTTTCTCTTTAGTCATCTTTCAACATATAAATGTCTACTTGCATAAAATTGGCCGTGGACCAGTTGTATGATGTTAAATTATTGTGTCAGATATTTGTGTATTCTGTACCTCTGAATATTTCACATGCACATCCTAACAGGAGGATGAGACAGGCCCTGTACCAGCCATATCCAACTGGTTTGCTGAAGTGTTGGAACTGCGGAGAAAGGCCAAGGAGTACAGTGTTCGAGCCCAGGGCACCCATTTCTCCCGAGAGCACCTGGTACAACTGATGGCAAAGCAGACAGACTTGTGGGAGGCATCAACCACAGCCACCACTTCCCGCAGCACCATCTCTGCTCTCTCCTTGGAAGATGGCCGTGCAGGCAAGGGCATAGTGTGAGTAGCAGTAATAGAAAATGATTTTGATTGATGTTTTTATTTATACATACAAATCACATAATTGTCATTGGGTTTTTTTTTATGGATTGCAACACTAGACAACCACCTTTCAAAATCATGTATGCATAATAGGTCAGCTAGAAGACCTCCAACATAATAAAAAAATAAATTTAAAATATACCACCATCAACTAGTGTAAATATATAAAGGATAAGCTAAAATCTTAGAGGTGGTATCTGACAGTTTGGACCAAAATTTATTTTCTCAAATAACCAAATAATTCAGTGTTATCTGAAAAGTTTCTGGAAAATGCTGTTCATTATGTCCTAGATCTGTGTGAACAATCAAGCATAAATCACCAAATCTGCAAGATGCTGTTCATTGATGCTATAGATCTGTGTAAAGAGTGAAGCATAAATCCCCACTCATCATAAAAAACAGATATTTCCTATCTGAGCCACGCTGCAGAGATAGCTATTTTTAAACTAAGAAAACCATGTGACCACTTACTTTTGAGATCACGTTATATTGTCATCCAGGTAATCTGCTCAGACGTTGATATCTATTTTTAGCAGAGACCACTTTCAAGCTTTTTATACATTTGGAAAGAATACTGTCAGAGCTTTTTTTTCACGATTAGTTATGTCTTAACACTTCAGTTAGTGTTCAAAGTCGTATTTATTAAGACTAATGTATAAATTTATACACAAATTATGACAGTATTCCCTAAAGCAGTGGTTCGATATTGTTATATGTATTTTATATATCTGTCGGATACCACCTTTTAGTGTGAATGTGAGATATAGTTTACTTTCATATTAATCTGTATACCTGATATAATGCAGGCCAGATGATGCCCGTGTGGAGACTCGTAGCACTGCCGCCACATGTGCCACAGAGGATGATCATGTCAGTGAACAGTTGAGTGTAGCAGACGACAGTCCTCCCCAGAAGAAACTAGCCTGGAGCAGTGATGATGCTTATGATGGCGAAAAGTGAGTACAATATTAATCTTTTCAAATTTAACTCTGATATTTTTTATATACCTTTTTTTTTCACCTTAATTTACAGTTTTGGTTTACTTTTACTTATTTTTTTTTTGAATTCTGAAAACAAAACAATGTTTGTGTAACCTGACAGTCTTAAGAAATGAGCTTGATTGAATGTTTTTAGTGTTGAGACACCATCCACACTGTCTGATGAGGTCCTGAGTGGAGAGGGTCGTAAGACGACACCCAAGTTACGTGAGCAGCTGAATCAGAAGGGCAACGTCCGCCGTCATCACTTGGATAGAACCACTCCCTCTGTGGGTGGAGCTCTACTCAGCTCCCCACCTTGTGTCAGGAAGAAGAGGACAGGCAAGAAAATGGTGGCCAAGTCACTGGATAGTGTCTCTGTTGGTAGGTCATGGTAATGATACATGTACCAGTTAAATGTCACTTTGGTATCAGTCTTTATTTAATCATTTATGATCACAGTACACTGTCACATCTTTATTCGAAACATAGCTTCCATAATTTGATGAGCTGACATAATAAGTCTATAAATAAGACAAATCTTGCATTACAGGTAATTGATATTTTCCTTTTTTGTGGTAGCTAAATATCATGTGTTTATTTCACTGTGTTATTTGAGATTTGTTGGTTTGTATATATTTTATGCTGCTATAAATTTAGAAAATAGTGGCAGAATTTTGACAAGATGAAAGTCTGTCTTGGAAATATGGAATATGAAGCTTATAGTGGATCATTAAATAATTGCTATATTCTTTATTAAATAATTGCTATATTCTTTATGTAATACACATAAGTGTATTATAAAATGTATCATCTTGCAAAAACAATCATGACTGGGTGTTTGACTTAAAACTATTTTGTAAATATAAAAAATACAGTACTGACATTGATATAGATAAGTCACATAACATATGTATTTCAGGCACTGTAGAGGAAGAAGACCAACCAGCCACCCCCACCAAGGTGCACAGGCCTTTAGCTGGACAACAGGTAAAAGCAACTGTATACCAATGTGAATCATAGGTGAAGGTAACAACTCCTCTGTACAGAGCATTTTAATGGTCTAAATTATCAAGGGAGGTAAGAATTGTTACCAGGAAATCCCTTAAACGCGATACTCACTATATTTAATTCTGTATAAGACAAGGCTGCAGTAATAAATATTCTCATTATTTCGAGATATACTAGTGAAACAAAAAACTTTCAGAAATCATTTTCATAAATAGCAATTTATAGATTTATTTACAAAATATAATTATGTCTGCACAGTTCCTTTTCTGAACCTATAAGTAAATCTATGTTAGTTATTTTTTTAATCGATAAAGTATCAATTTCAGCTGAATAAGAATTTATTATTACTTATGTTATGAATTATAGACTTAACATAATATATATATGTTTGTTTGAATTTAACAAAAATACTGTCATCAACCTAAATGCTTATTTATTAAAATTTTAAAAGCGTTTGACTGATGTATGTATATCCATGTTTTCTACATTTATTTAAAGCAATTGAAATCTGTGAGATCAAAAATAGGTATTTTCCAAAGAAATTTAAGTCAGTAAAGTTGACCATAGTAAATTTTGAGGATACAATGCTTTATTTTCTATCTACAGACATACACTGCTGACAAAGGGTATATTGCCCCCACCCCCACATTTGGAATGCCTTCCCGAGACACCCATTTCCTGAGAGATGACGCCAAACCTACTGACTCCCTCCTACAGACTCAGTTTGTCTACACACCTGCACGCAAAAGCACACCTGGTAAGAAAAACTTATTTATGCTTAGTTTAATACAAGATTTTTACATTACAGTTACATTTCAATGATCTTCAGAGTATCAAATATTTGGGGTTAAATGGTAGTGTTTAAATTTTCCTCTTTTTTTTAATGTGAGTCTTTTTTACGTTTAGACCTTGTTGAGTTAGTACAGGAATTCCTTTATTGTCATATCAGAACTATAAATAAGAGGTTTACATGTTTTTCTTAGGTGGGCTGGATGCTATAAATGAGGGCTTTGGACAGACCTACAATAGACCTAAGATGGATGATGAATTTTCATGGGCAGGTTAGTAACGTTTATCTCTGGCAAAATGGATTGTTAAAATAAAATTCTTAAAGTTGATTTGACAAAGTGAAATATGCTTATTTCAGTTTTCCATATAAGATTGTTCAAATATTAATTGATAGTCAGTAAATAATGTCTAGTCACTTTTTTTCCTATTACCATCCTATTTGAACATCTGCATTTCTAGAAACACATTAAAATTAAAAACTTGTAATCATAAGCCAGACATCATCTATTTCATATTTGAGAGAGAGAAACTGCTAATGAATTTATTAATAATCATTTTACCATTGCAGGTGTGCCAAGAGGTCATCTGAGAGATGATGATGTCATTTCGCTGTCCGAGAGGTCAGTGGCATCTAGTTGCTCTCTGGCCTCATTTACTTTGGAAAAGGCTCGCAGACGCAAGGAAGAGTTCTGGGGAAAGAACGGCATCGCAACACGTTAGTTGAATCTCCAAGCCTACAGCAGCTTGGATGTCATGATGACATCATCAAAGATAAGACATTAGTTGTGGTAACATGTTCTTAACTACAATTTAAGTGAAATTTAAATAAAATGATGTTATCACTGTCATCCAGATGTTTGTTTATTTAAGTCTTTTTTAATCCTTTTTATTACACACATTATTGACGGTTATTTTTTTTATTATTATTCAGCACTACTGTGTTGTTTGTGATAGTTTTTTTTCTATATTATTTAATGATACCATTGTAAAATGGCATTGTCTTGCTTTGTATCTGTAAGAGTTATTAGTTGTCTGATGTGTGCCAACATTTTCTTTGATTTTCATATAGACTCACTCACTAAGTTATTATTTAACACATTTTACCATGTATCTTTCCTTGGATGGTTTTATAATTTGTTAATAAATTCTACCAAAATTGATTTAACTGACAAATAAGAGACCCATAAATTCTTTTTTAAAAGAAATATTTATTATAACAGCCCTTTTTGTCACTGTTTTCTGAACCATGTAATTTGAAATTAGTTGTTTCAATATTTCTTTACATTTTGCATAGTCAAGTCAACGTTTTATACTTAAGTAAAGTATTTATCATGTACTATGTCTTGGTGTAGGACACAGGTATGAAACAATATATCACTTGTACTCATTAGAAATACTTTCTGTGTATTTTGTAATAAGTATCCAGAATGTGGTGGAGATTTATAGAATATTTAACCTGCAATCTGGATCACTGGCATGTAATGCAGGGCAGCAAATATTAACCACAATCCGTCCGTTTTGATTTTGTCACCATTTGAGATATGTTAAGATATATATATTTTTATAGAGTTTAAAGTGAAATGTGTGTATTGAACAATTGTAGCTTGCATGTTACTTTATAAATGCACTTTGCAATTAACATCACTACTGCCAGTTAATAGAAAATATTGTGTACTGTTTTACAAAACCAGTTTATTGTGCTGGACTTGCACATTAATTATGACTTGTTTTACATTCAATATTGACTTCATTTGAAGGCATTCTTATCAGCCAAATGTCGGGAATATTACCACTTAGAACTATACTGTTTTGTTTCATAAAAGGATATTTTGTTTTGTTTCCTTACTGGAGTGTAGCTTGCTATTATTTCTAGTGTTTTTAGTATATGATTTTAATCTGACTGTGATATTTGTTTTATTTTATTGTAACTCACAATATATTTCTTGCATATATGCCTCTTCATTGTCTTTTGTTTCAAAACAATGAAGAGCATAATGAGGGGGAATACACAGTGTATATAACTAACTGACAAAGTGAAGCTCTTATTTTACCTAGATAATTTTCTATCAGATAATAGATTTTCTTTTAGTTTGTTTTATGGTTATATTTATTTGAACATATCGTAGACTGAAGACTTGTGCTAGTAAATGCAGCGCTAGTAAATGCAGCACTTTGGTTTTGTATGATTTTAAAATAGTCAAATATATTACTGGCATATTTTATCAGTTGTCATTAGAAGATGTTAATTGTGTGTTTAATGATATGAAATAAATGTAGTGGCTAAAAAGAGTTTCTTATCCTTTCCTGCTGTAATTTTTCCACAGTTACAGACGTACTTAGATACTTTTGAATAAATTATTTTTGGAAGATAATTTGCCAGATAATTGTCATAAACAATCACACTGAATAAAATAATAATTAATTTCGCATCATTATATAATTGTGTTACATTTACCCTTGAACAAGTACTCTTCCATATATGGCAATATGACAATTTATATAGAAACAATAGAAACAAACAATATAAAGCATATTGTACTACACATGAATGCTTGGTCATATTTACCCAACTTTGTACATATACCTGTATAGTGGTACAGAATACAAACACAAGTGTTATTGAATTAACTTACAAATGAATGAAAATAATGGATTCAAAGAAAGTAGGATGCAGACAATATTATATTTTAAACTTGCAACTACTCAGGTGTATATATGGGTCATTTTGTAAGTTACCCACAATTACTTCGGGGGAGTCCCAGGCATCCCACGGAAATATTTACTCTGCTACATTGAGAAGGGGTATTTTGGGGCCTTTTTTGGCCCCAAAAATGAGAAGAAAAAAGAAAATATGTTATTTTGCCTGGTATTGACATTGGCCAATTAGATTGTACCTTGTGTTAATTAATACACTTGTTTATTAGTATTTCCAGTAATGCCCCTGCATTGATGGAATGATGAACCAAACAAACAAGCCTAAAAGGGATAAAAGTGAAGGGGAAAGGCTTAAATCTAAGGCCACAGATAACTTGCAACCAAAACAATTTCAAAGCTGGATAGCTATGACGTACGATGCCAATATTGACTTAATATTAATATAAAAATATTTCTACTTTTACTTTAATTGCCATCACATCCCGGAATGCTGTCGGGAGTTGTACCTGAACTCGTTGAAAAAGATCCCTAATGTAACTTGTTTTGTCAAATGTCAAACTGAGTGTTAAGTAAATACACTACGTAAATCTTCCCCTTGTATCATGGCTTCGATTCGGAGCTAATAAGATAATTTTTTATCTGTAGAGAATAATATGTTGACAACTAAAAAATAAAAGCGATTTTTTAATTGTTAAGATGTTCAATGCTATGGCCAAGCTTTAATGATCGTTAATGGTAGTGTCACCTAAAAATGGCCATTCAGATATTTGTGATAAAATAGATTTTTTATATCAAAATGTTCTTTGGGGTTTTCTAAATACATATTATTTGACAATAAATGTATTATTGTTAACAATGAAAATTTGAGCGAAGCCACTAAATGTGAAATAATCCGAATTTACGCTGTAACATTAGATTTGGGATGTTAGCAACATCAACGCCTCATTGCAGGGCCCCCTCTGCAAGTTAAGTTTGGGAGGGTTTATTATTGTCGATAAATTTTTTCTATATACATGGCACTGAAGCTGGTATGGATGTATGGACACAATACATTACCCATTTTACTCTCCAAATGTCGGTAACAATCTAAGAACAAAAATATTTAAATATTTGGGTGTGGGGGTGGTCACTGATCTGGAAAACCCAATAACCATTACTTTCGTTTTTGCTGCCAATGGCTACTCGAATATTTACCATGATGCTTTGTTTAATGTTTAGTAATTTCTACTTTCCTTGGAAATTTCTGAGCGATGTATCCCGAATGTTAACAATGGCTATTAATAACTTAGAATATAAGTGTAAAACAAATGCAGTACCGATGCTATACTGGTATTGTTTTTGCTTTACTCATAGACCCGTATTGACCACCCATTCTTAAGTAAGAATTGCTCAAGTCATGGATTTCAATCCACAATATCTTCATGATTTATTTAGCTACATGTCTGTATTTGTGCAAGACACCTTTACTTTGATTCTTTCAACTTAAAATAGATTTAAACTTAATAAGTAAACTTATTTTTGTATGAAAAGTGTGACTGAAACACTTAAAAAATCCATTAAAATGTGCATAATTTTCATTTGCACTAATGTGATTTTCAGGAGTAATGAATCACCAGCACGATTTTACATCATATGCATGCATTTCAAGTTACAAAAATCAAATTAAATAAATATATCAATAAAATATATGTACTGAAGACACATTGTAGTACAAATAATAAAAATTGTAGAATTTTCTGGACAAGTTAACAAAAAAGTGATGAGTGCAATTAAAAGTATTTTAGCTAATAAATAAGAAATAAAGTCAATGTGCATACAATATGCTTCTCTAAAAAAGCACACCATTTATATCTGTTTTCTTATAACTCTTACAAAATCTATTTCTAACAAGTGTTAGCAAATAAAAGGTTAGTTTAATTGAGCATATGTAGTTTTGTCTTTATCCTCCAAACTTAACATTTCCTAAATAATATACCAGTCTCTTTGCCCTGTGTGTCGCTACTTAACATTTATTAAGATGTACTTTTATAATGAGTGAGAAATTTTCCTAGAGCAGCAGAAGATAGAAAATTATATTCGCGCCATTTTGCTGACAAACGGTTCCAGGTGAGTTCGTACCCGAAATAATATCTTGTGTTTGACATTGATCAATTGTGCAACTCGCATTTATGCGTATGACTTTATCTTAATCACCAGTTATAGCCTTTTATGATTTACTTCACAGCGATCTTGAAATTGTTAACGGCTACGTTTTTCACAATTGGCACACAAATTACGTACGTATTATTATGTAATTAAAAATGCACTCGGTATGAAAATATCACTAAAAATTGTTGCCCCACGAATGTATTATATTACATTATTTTAAGACAGAAAAATGTGTTTAATGTAATATAATGTAACGCATTCTTAATATTTACTAGTCATATGTCGATATCAGGAAATAAGAAAGATCGTGAACAGTATATGCGGTGTTTGTGAGGCATTAACTTACACATTTTGTATCGTGTTTGTGTTTTTATAGAAAATATATTTGTAAGAGCAAAGACACTAACATATTATACCTTTTTACAACAGCTTGTCCCATCAGCGCCTCTTAATTCTGAAGTTCCTCGCGTAATAGACACTCAAATTTACAAGCACATAGACAGTGCTGGAGTGAACGATCGGCTTTGTGGCATATTGCAGAGATTAAGTTTAGATGAATGTAGGATCAAGTGAAGTTTTATGCACTACACACACTTATACTGTACGGACTTGATTTAGAATTGTTTAAGACTTAATTTTAAATAACTATATACCCCCCCCACACACACACACATGAGGACGTTTAATAGGAACACTACGGTATATGATATTATTTGGAATATTTACAAACGCGAGTCGCTCAGATATTTATTGTTGTGAGCATTGCGTCAGCATTTGTAAGTTGGTTAATAGTGAGGTTAGACGGCTATAAACAAGATAGTCTCCCGGACGAATACCCTTAATGCAATGCACAGGTGGACAAATACACACCCTCCCCTCATTTACAACACATATAGCAGGAAGAGAAAAAACAGCCAATTTTGCCAAGGTAAACAAATACCCTTCAACTTACAAGTACATGTATTCTATTTATTAAACACACTTGAGAAAGTTAAAATATAGTACGAGGTGAAAAGAACATAAAATGCAGGAAACTAGACGACGATTGCAAAGTATCACGACTTTCTTTTTGTTAATAGGGTTTTAAGCCTGCCAAAAAGAACACTGATAGTTGGATCATAATTGTTACCACTGGCGCGCCAGTTGTGTGTGCTTTAATTTCGAACTTGCCTAAGTGAAGTATGTTTGTTTAGCTATTTAATTATGTCTTCACTACTCGCAATGGTAAACTCAATTTATGCATTATAAATGAAGTTTTGAAAAATACGCCAACACAACAACAGTCAGGAATTTAATTGTGCAAATCGAGAACTTATCCATCGTCCAACAGTTTTGTAAAACCGACATCAACAATATAACTTTTCCGTTTAAAAAAGCTATACGTGCAAATTGAGCAAAAACGCTGTAAATGCCACAAAATTGCTAACTTCAGTATAATCAACTGCGAAAACATTTGTACAGCAACCTTTATAAACGCGTCGATATGTAAACATCACAAATTTTGACGCTTTCTTCTCGCGCACTTAAGGACATAATATCACAATTGTCCGACGGGCCCTTTTGTCGCAACGTGGTCTAATTATATATAACTTATAAAGCTGTCTAAAAATGAAGTGATTTGCGATAATCGTGTGAATTTAAGAACACTGGCAATAATAGATACATAAATTTACTTAAAATGTTTCTAGCTTTAACATGTGTGCCAAAAATAATTGTTTCACATTATTTAAGTTCATGTCTGACGGTTTTATAAGAAAAACAATTTGAAGCTAAACTCTATGCCATGGCAACTTTAATCACTTGGATTCTCTAAACATAATTACATGTAAGATATAACTACTTGTTATTTTAACAATTTTCAAACAATATACAGTGGCAAAAATCCAAATGGATACTGTCCGACAACGGACTGAACGTATTGACGAAGTATTAGACTGAAAGGTTGTATCCGAAGGGCTGGACCAATTTTGCCTTTCATGCAATCAAATAAATTATAGTTACCTGAACAGATCCTGCGAAATGCTGTTTATTGGTGCCCTACATCTATTTGAAAAGTATAGCACAACAGTACCTTTACCATTACAAACATGTGTTTTCTATCCTAGTCACTCTGCTCAGTTAGCTATTTGTAACTAAGAAAACTACGTCATCACTAACATCACTGTCAAGACAAACCTGTTTAAGCTGCTTTTCAATGTATTTCTTGGGCATTTTTGTTAAAATAACAATATAGTTGTAACAAAAATCGAAGAAAAACTATAGGACAGGAAGACAGACAGATACATTTATTGATGTTGTCAACACAAACAACACTAAAAATGTTTAATAAAATAAAATAATAGGAATACGGAAGAAAAATATCAATTATAAATTTTAATGTAATGTAGACCCGTGTAATTGCAACAGTATTAAAAGATACATGTTGTTTCTAACAGGACACGAAAACCACAAGCTGCAATGAAAACAATCCAACGTAAGGTACCTCAAACTTCTTTAAAACAGCATAGCTACCCACTACAATTAAAGCGCGGTACACGTAAAGATTTATCCGCATGTGCGCCCCAATTTCGCATGTACATGTACATGTATATATTTATATGGTGAATATTCGATATTAAACCCTTTCGGGCTTTGCCTTTTTCCTCTCCGAATTTTCGATTCTGTCTTCGTAAATAAAAATGCAAAATTCACTCGACTACATGCGTCACACATGGCAAAATGATGTACGCGAAATCTCAAAAATGAGGCACCAATTAACTCCCTGAACAAAAGAAATATTTAAACAACAAATAAATAAATGCACAAAAATAGGCAAATGATTAAGACCCAGATGAGCCAGCTGACTGCTGTGTCTGGTCAGGACCTGTTTCACATGCTTCCCAATACACCTTATTACAGCTACAAGTTGTGAACAGATAACTGAAATTATGAATATCCTCAACTGTCAAATTGTACATGCGAAATAGTATCACAAACTAAATAAACAAATTATATTTGTGTTTGTTAAATCATATTTTATTTCAATAAAAATTATTATAGATACATGTTGTTTTTACGGGACAAAGGTGGTAATAGTGGCTTTCCTCCTAACGCTGGGGGTCATGGGGACAGCGGTGTCGGTGTCAGTATAATGGACCGCCCGGGTTCAGTCCCTGGGCACCTCATAAGTGTCCCTGTGCTATAATGATGGAAATGTCGCTGCACAGTATCGGCAAAAATGCCGGCAAATCCAAATAAACAATAGAAAACATACACTATAATACAAGATGTACGGAAGATATAACACAAAAGAAACCGGACAGAAAGAAAGCTTAAACGTATCATGTTTCTCTTCCTTAGTCTCCATCATAGTGATGGTGCAACCCTGTATGAAACAAACTATAAAATTGGCTTATGGGCAAATACGAATTACGAGAAGAGTTTAATGTAAATTGAAGAAATTGTTACTCAAACCGTTTGTCTATGCTTGTTGTAATTGAACATGGATTGTAAGAAACAACTATTTAGCAATAAATTATTGGTGCGTTTCATCATATATCTTAAGATTTTTTTCTCTTAAGAATGGTTTTCCTTCTTAAGAGCGTTTCATGAATATTTCGTTAATTGCTCTCATAGCGGAATTGCTCTTAAATCTTTAGAGTGCTGTTGATCGATTTGCTACCAATCGCACTTATGGCAGTTTGTTGAAACGCACTTAGGAGTGATCCTAAGCCCGAAATTTAAGAACGTTTTTCAAGCGATCTTAAGATTTATGATGAAACGAACCCTAGGTTTCAACTAGTACGAATACAAAAGAGAGTGTATTATAAGGCATATCATGACAGCTTTTTTCTATTAATAACACAATCACTACTACCCTACCTACCACGCCTCAACTCCGGCCCTGAAATAGTCATATTAAGCTTAAATGTCGACATAGTGGTCATACACGACTGAACAGGTAAGAAGTAAAAAATCGCTTTTCATTCGTCGAGTTACATATGCTCGAATGCCTTTATGAGCGTTACCTTGCGGCAAGGTATATATACATTTTGTACACCGTACACTAAAGGCATGCTGTCTGTAAATGAACATCCGGAACAATCAATAGCGGAGCTTCTTGCATGAATTAATCATACTTTACATTGATAGAATCGAGTGCTTGCAGATTGGTTGTTTAATAGAACATCAATCCAAATCAATCAGGATAGAATTTATTCTCCATTGAAAAAAGGATTGGATTTGTTTGTGGGATTTATTTCAGGCATAAGGTGAGTAACTTCTTGGTCTGACTAAACACGATTCACCTTCGGTACTTTAACACATGAAAGCACCATTTCGAATCAAATCAAATCTTAATTTTGATCGTTACTCTCAGTCAATATACAGATTTTTGGTGAAGACATTTCAGGACACCTCAGAGTGGTCTTAGAGTTCACATGCAATATAAAATAGTTGATACATTCCAAACAAAAGTATTACCTTGCCGCTCGATGTTGAAGCCAAGACACACTAACAAGACGTTAATTTAAACATTCGATGAATACCACATGCACAATAATAGTATGCACAATAATAATATGAGACAGCAGTCAAATGTATTTGTGCACAGGTACAATCAATTAAGCTTTTTTTAGAATGTCAGGTTAAACATAGGTTTTTACAGAGTAAATTGCCAACGTATTGAAAATTACGTAAACGGGCTGTTATTATCATGTAGCTCAAGGTTATTTGAAGAAATAATTTTGCGGGCTGTTAAATGCATTGCACACCCAGACAAAAGCCTTTGCATAGCAAACAATGACAAATCAGACAGTCGTCGACAAAATGATAGTTAAGTGAGCTATAGTGCGGTGTGTTAGGGCCTATGTTAAAACTTGCGTCATTCTATATAGCATATATTTTCCTCGATGCGTACGTTTTAATACAAGTCACAAACATACACACCTTTATTGCCTTATTTAATCTGTAACTAGTAAAACACTGGTCACTTTTGCAGAACGTTTTAAAGGTGGTATTCGACAGTATGGTACTATTTCTTTCTCTCATGCAACAATGAATTGAGAAATTAACTGGCAACTTTTCGCAAAATGTTGTTTGACTGTTGCCATACATCATTGGGAAAAAAAGCACAACACCCCACTTGTCAATACAAAATATATTTTTCATCCTAGCCACGTTGCACGGTAAGCTATTTTTAAACTAAGAACACCACGTGACAGCTTACTTTTGAGATAATAATAATAATAATAATAATAATAATAATAATAATAATAATAATAATAATAGATTATAGATTTGTTTAGTGAAGGTAGCACATTTAACAATATAAAACATGTTTTTACTATCTTATCTAACATGTGGTCTTAACAGTAAGGCAGTCATGAAAACACAACAACAACAACAACAACAAAACAAAACAAAAACACACAAAAACCTCATAGATATTATCACGCAAGAATATATAAAACAAAAAACTGAAAAGAAGTACAAAATATCAACAATATAAAGAAAAAATAATTAATATACATATGATATATTGCGGTGTGTCCATCTTGGTATAACATGGTGTGAATATGTTTACACTGATCTTTATATCATTCAAGATTGACAAGCAGACGAAGACATTAACGTTACATACTCATCTGGGTAGTAAGCGCTGACGTCGATGTCTATTTTTAGCTGAGATTTCTACCATGATTATTTATAGATTTGGGAAGAGCGGTCGTTTAAACGACTTAATTTTCACGCTGTACTCTTTTGCAATTAAGGTAGTGTTATAAACATCCTTACTTAAACTAATGTTTGAATTTAAGCAACGATTATACCAAAATTTTCCAGATCAGGGATAACCTGCTGTTAGATGTATAAGTTTTGACAAACTGTGGGATACCAACTTTAAACTGGAATAAGATGTCAATACTACAACAACATCCACTGCTCGAACATTCAACCATTGCCGACACTTTACCAGTTTGTGGGAAATAACAATTAAACTGACATAATGGAAGTGTGCAATGTGTTTCGGGAAAAGTCCTCAGTTTGGTATACATGTAAGTTCAGCAACTACATGTAATTAAATGGCAGCAAAAACACACAAAAATTCTCAATGCAGGAAATGACATGGCCGTTAGTATTGAAGTGTTCCAATGATCTAGTGTCTATATTAGTAAGAGTCTGTAAGGCATCGTGAGATGACCGTTGTATCTAATAACTAATGACCACCCGGAGATAAAACATGTAGATTGCCAGTTCCAGGTACAGGGGATTGTGGCTCCGGCGGGCCACCAATACATACATGTAAACACTATAGATGTTAGTTGAAAGGTGTATAAAGCTAGCATTACTCGTAAACTTGTTGACTTCCTCTGTCCGGCAAATGTGGCCAAAGGTTATATCATGTTAAGTTTCTAAGGCATGCTAACACAGTGTCGGCAACGATAAGAATATATGACAAATGTCTAACATTTGTTTACGTCAGGTGTAAATAACTTTGTGGTAAAACACGGCAGTTACACACGCAAATCGTCTATACGCTTTGTATATTATAGTAAATTATACTTTACTGCAAGATTACCATGCAGATGTATATGCACAGGTTTTTAATTTCCTTTTAATAAAGAGTCTGTGCTAACTATGTGTGCAGCAAACGACACTCATACATGTATATATTTCAAAAACACTCCCCTAAACAGGATGTACATATATATTATGATTAACATAAACGAAGAGGAAAAATTAATCTGTTCTAAAATATCGCCCACACACCAAGCAAAACGGAACTTTACGCTAATACAGACAAGTCATAACATAACTAGGGTTCCCCTTGATGCAAAATTGACGTTTTCTTATTGTAACCTTTAATGTAAAACAGCATTACGTAGGAAAACTCTGTCAAGCCAGTACACTTAACTGTATAAATACAGGTATGATTTTAATACGGACCACTGACTTTTAATAGGTTTCTTCGTCCCCCCACTAATGTATTCACCTAAGGCAATCGTCAGGTCTCGGCCTTTATACAGGGCGCTTTAACATTTACGAGCCCCTTATAGTTAGTTATACACGCATTTTGTGGGAAACTAGACAATAAGTTATAAGTTGAGACAACGTGTATATACCTAAAATCGATAAAAGACATTGACAAAACGTACACTATCGTAATACAAATAATGTGTTCTATTTGCTTTCTTCACAATTATTGTCTGAGTCGTTCAATAATACAACCTAGGATTGCATGTGCATTCTTTGACGAATTGTGGCTCATAATGGAAATATAAGTACCCATGGATGTATTTTGTATAATGTTTACGTAATGAAAACATGCATCGCCACATATTTCTAAAATTGGTTAATTATGCATTGAAGCGTATTTATCATTAAGTAACATGTCTATATTTTTGGAAACATATCAATAATTATACATGCCATTTGTTGTACTTATTATGTTCTTTGCATATGCGTACTGAATGGTAGGTTATGGCAAAGCAGAAAAAAGGGGGAAAAAAGAAAGAAAAGAAAATACCTCTGGTGGTAATTTGAATCTTTGTCCAACATTTCTCTGCATGATAGACAGTCGCGCTATTCACCAAATAGAGCTGAGGTCATACGACATCAATTAGTCAGTTTTGTGGTTTTGGTTTGCTTTTGTCTTCTTGCACTGACACAATTATGGTTATATTGGCAATGTACAAGACAGCTATGTATTGGTATAAGAAAATACAAATCTTTGGGCACAATTTGTATCAGCGTGGAGGGGGTTGGGGGCGGTGTGCTTCTGTTTTTTAAACCATAACACTTGTGGGGTTTACTCTTTGCTTTCTTTGCTTTATTATTCGTCAACTACATGAATAAAAGCTGAATGTCATTAAATAATACAAACATTAAGTTTAAAGCTCAAATATACTTTCAGTAAAGCGAACTATACGACACATGCACAATCTTCCAATTCCTTTCATTGCTCATTGTCGCCGCGCATGCGGCGGGCGCCTATAAGTAATCGTTCCTGGAAAAGTCCCATGGATGGCGCCATGTTTGTTTTATAATCAAATTAAGTGCGACGCTTTCATGCAATGAATTTCGATTATTCAACTTCGGTAAATATAAAGCAAGGTTTTCTAGGTCGGTTGGTTGTAAGACAAAAATGTTTAACGAAATTCAATACACGAAAGAGCTGTACTTCACATGTTTATAGAACAACATGGCGCCATCGATAGGACATTTCCAGGCACGACTACACATAGACGTCACGCGCATGCGCGACAATAATAAATACTTACCACGTCTGAATAATGCTCATCTTCTAAAGTCAGTTCGTTTGCAGAGAATGTCAGCATAACGTGTTCCCTAACTTTTCTAATCATATATATTGTATACATGCATTAAGTATTGTGCGCTTCTACAATAGTCTGAAAGAGATTCTATAAAGCATCTTGTTTATATACTAGTATAATATATATACGAATAATCATTTCCTTTCATTGTCGCCGCGCATGCGGCGGGCGTTTATATGTAATCGTTCCTGGAAAAGTCCTATGGATGGCACCATGTTTGATTTCTTTCATGTATTGAATTTCGATTATTCAACTTCAGTCAATATAAAACAAGGTTTTCTAGGTCGGTTGTAGTGAATGCCAGCATAACGTCTTCACTAACCTTTCTAAGCATATATTGTATACATGCATTAAGTATTGTGCGTTTCTACAATAGTCTGACAATTCCGGTACTTCTGTTGGCAGCGAGACAACACCCATCACGTAAGCTGTGAATACTTGGAGTCCGACATAATAATTATGGCTTGAAGTTCTTCTTTCGATCATTACCGGCCATAAAGTTCTGATTCTTTTCATGAATAATCCACTTATATATGTATTTATATCATATATATCCTGTCTCTAGCTGTTCTGACCAGATCAGGCACTTCTTTGATCTCTGTAGAAGCATCCTGGCTCTAACTGTTCTGACCAGATCAGGCACTTCTTTGATCTCTGTAGTAGCATTCTGTATCTAACTGTTCTGTCCAGATCATCATATGAAGATTAATTAGTAAGGGGTGCCAAGCAACTATATATATATACATGTAGTAGTCTAATCTTTTAATTCGAGTGTTAACAAAAATCTGCGTGCATTATATTAATTATATTTATAATAGAACGTTGTCTTGGTTAGCTATGAGGTTGTTCTAATTATTTTCCAGATAGATGACATCTTGGTCGCCATGGTCAGACGTACCCGTATACAAACAGTGGTGTTGCTGTACCTAGCATCTGCATTTGCATCGGCAGCTCCCCTATCTAACAGTACAAATCCAGAAAACACAACCAGCAGCGACATTGATGCCAGCTACAATAATTCATCTGTCACTAACAACATGACGGTCAATCCCTGGGTAGCCAGCAATTACAGCTACGCGTATAACAATACACCATCGATAGGCGCCTACGTATTAATCACGCACATCTATGTTGCAACGACAGACTTGAAGAAACGATGCATGCTGCTTCCAGATGACGACGAACTTGTCTACAAAATTAAGGCCATTCTTGATTCGGGCAGTAAGCTTATAAAGTACCATCTAAAATTAGACGAACCTCTGCGTGAACTACATGGAAAGAGTTCGAATGTTATGCATAAACCTTTTATGTGGGTCCGTACTACAGGTCGCCACGGGAAGGGACTGCTTTTGCTGAGACCGGAATATGATATATTGTCGTTATCAACTTTAGAAATAGGGGCTGTGAAACTAAACGTGACTATCAAGGAACATCCACCAGGTTGTCTGTCTAACGTGACATACATGGATGCGGAATTATTGATTCGCGATCTGATTATGAATGATTTCCAGAACAGCAGCATGGATGTTCTCCATATCCGCCCTTCTGACAATGTGTGTAATCAACACATCGTTAATATAGATGGAACGGCAAGTTTCCTGTACTTCTGTTGCCAGCGAGACGACATCCATCACGTAAGCTGTGAATACTTGGAGTCCGACATATGGCTTGAAGTTCTCCTTTCGATCATTACCGTCCTTAAAGTTCTGGTTATTCTTTTCAGTCCAAGATTCATCCCAGACTCATTCTACCGCAAGAGGCACATAGCGCTGCCGTACATCCATACACTTAGTCCGTCGGATCCACTGAAAATCAGAACGGTTTTGACAAAGCAGCCAAGTCGATACATTTCAAAGAACGTCATCAAAATTTCGAAGTTCAGAACGATGGAGAAATTCAAAGGCAATCTGCAAAAAATGAAAGCAGATGTTCCAGTGGCATATACCATTCCCCGCATTCATCTTCGTGTAAAAGGCTCAAGATTGTTAAATGAAAAATCAGCCCCAGTTGGCATCTTTGAAACACTTTATACATCATTTGTAAAATGTGGAATTCGAGATAGAGCATCGGTAGCTGATTGCTGTAAAGCCGATGTGTGTTTGAAACTACCATACAGTAAAAATGTGACCTGGTTTCGTGTCCTTAAAGAATTTATGAAATTCGTTCTATTGATCATCCTCGCATTGCCATGGATTGTCCGAGTCTATGTATATTTCAAGTACGAGCATGACGAAATGACTTTAAGAAAAAGCCTTGCAGCAGAGAAAAAATTGAAGTTTTACTTTCCTGGAAACTGGACGCTTTATCTCACCCCATTGCACATAGTGTTCATTTTTATCTACATTATTCTTTCCCTTGAATCGCTCGTATTTGGTGTAATGCGAAAAAGGACGAAAGAAAAAATAAAATTAGTGCTTAGAAAATGTTTCCGAGATATGAGAGAACTCAGTAAAATGGACGTTATTGGTTGGTCCATAAGAAATCTCATTCGACCTTGCGTAATGTGTGGCGCGCTAGGTATTTGCTTCGCACTTATCACTTGGGTGTTCATGCTTCCTGTGGTTGTAGTTGTTTTGTCCTTTTACATGTTTCCGACGTTGAACATAACTGCACGTCTGTTGGCCCATTTTTGTGTGTATCTTTTTCCCAAGAACGTATGCTCGTCGTACAGGGTCTGCAGACGCATTAGCGATTTCCTCGAAACCGTTGAAAAGTCTCTAAACATGGAGCGGCTTGCAGCAGCAGAGAAGCTTGAGAAAAACGAAAAAGTGTTGAGTTCGTTGTGGACGAGGATTCAACAACTAATTATTATCGTACTATGCCTCATATCAATGTATTCTGTTATATTTCTCGTAGTGGAGTTCGTTTCCTTTGCCGTTGAAATATTCGTGTACACCCTAATGGGTCTGATTGTAAATGCAAACTCGACCATGACCTACGTATCCCTTACACTGTTATTGGGTGTGTATGGAAATGATTGTTTCGGATCAGTTAGAAATAAATTCTTAGCATTCAATCAAACTTTAAACGGCTGTATTCTGAAGCTTGGTAAAGAGAAAATAGAAAGCGTGGCATATAAGAGCGAGAATAATCAGGGAAACACGGCGTTCACCGTGAAAACCGACCACAACAATGAAATACAAAAGCCCGTACAGTTGATAACCAGTGCTGATGGATTGACTCAACCGAGGTGGAATGTTTCAAGACTTTTGCTCTTCTTAAGCAAGAATGATGAACCTCTTATCCCAAGAACGTTTTACTTCAGCTCGTGCAAGATGCCGTTCTACGCTGTGCCTGGAGAACTTCTGCTTAATTATCTTCGGGCTACGATGGAGTTTGGCATCATCATTATTTTTCTTCTCTTTGTTTTGGTCGTCGTCTTGGCTTTCGGTGACACGTATGAAATCTCCGCCACCAATCAACTGCTTGCAACAATTGCGGGAGGCTTTGTTCCATTCATGCTAAAAAACATCGTTTTCAAGCAACATCAGGTTACTTCCGTGGACACTGGTTGTATACCCTTCCAAGTATGCCTTAACGATGCCATAGAAACGTACGAACAGTCCTGGCCTATCGAAGACATCCATGTCGTGCAGACATCGCTCATATTTAGCGATTTAATAGACAATGATGCTAGTGGTACACGCAAGAATACACAAAATAATGGCGATGATAAATCGGCAGCCACCGGAGATGTGTTTACTAGCGGACCGATTGTCAAAGGTAGAAAAATTAAACGTGACGTCACACCTTTAGACCTGGTGATCGACGCCCGGGAGTTAGACGAGTTCGATTTCCCCAACATGACGAGCGAACAATTCCCTTCTAATCGTGATATCGGTTCGACTTCATTTCTTGATGACTTCGATGATGAGGAATTTGATCCCTTATCGTGATTGCTGGTTTTAAGTTAACTTTGGACGTCTAAAACAACACATGCTATTATTTTGTGACATCGCCGACCGATTACGTGATATCCTCTGTTAAATAAAGGGGTGTAGGTTTTCCAAAATGACCAGTTGTCAGTTGTAAGCTCACGTAAACCCGCGGCACAGCGCCTTGCTAAAGGCGCTATATAAAAGACACAGAGGCATCCGCATTGTGAATCTTTTGCTCGCCAAACACCATAAGGTGGAAAGCGAGGATAAATAAAACCAATGCTCTCTCTCTCTCTCTCTCTCTCTCTCTCGCTCTCTCTCTCTCTCTCTCTCTCTCTCTCTCTCTCTCTCTCACACACACACACACACACACACACACACACACACACACACACACACACACACACACACACACACACACACACACACACACACACACACACACACACACACACACACACACACACACACACATACACATTAAAAGCATATTTCAACAAGTATATGCATATCGCGCATCCCAAACACAACGTAGAAACTCAAATCATTTACTAGGCTCTATTAGTGATTTTGATAGGATGTTGTGACATATCAATCATAACTACTTAAACAAGCTACATTTTCTATGTTTCAATTTTTGTTTTATTTATTCGGTTGCAATGCCATTTTACAAATAAATTGCTTGATCCTTTTATATTTAATGTGTATAAAGCCGTTTTATCGTGTCTTGTTTACCTGTTGTATCAAAATGCATATTTTGTGTCACAATTTCCTGCTCTTGACAATGATGTATTCTCAATTATATTTCAACATCCTACAGTTGGGGTAATCTCGGAGTACATGTATCATAGACTTTTAATCTTAAACTTGGGTCTTTTAAATAAAAATATTTCGTTTTTTGAAAAATAAAAAATAATTTACAAGAGTCCTTAAATTAGTTAATTATTTTACCTATTCTCTAAATAGAGAACATAAATAAGTGATCATTTACTTGATAGTTTTATTAAACCTTTATTGAAAGTATTGACAATACAATCATTTAATAGCGAGGGTTTAATAGCATATCAATGTATTTAGGTATGTTACATGCATTTAAAATCATTTCCACACACTGTATTAGTTTTATTTGTCCATCCACATTTTTACATGCACTTCCTTTTCTTTTTCTTGTTTATGTTTCTTCATTTAAAACAAAACAATCAACAATCAATTGTCTTAAAATGTGTAACAAACCTTTACTCGATTTGTTTTTTAATTTTATCCTGAGAATAAAATATATTCTTAAATGTGTTTGTTTTAATCATGCTCTAAAAATCCAATCGCAAGATGTGTATTCGTCGCCTTCTTCGGCTTTGTCCATTCCTTATCTTTCTCACCATAAAGAAACACACACACTTATACTGTACGGACTTGATTTAGAGTTGTTTAAGACTTAATTTTAAATAACTATATACCTCCCCCCCCCCCACACACACACATGAGGACGTTTAATAGGAACACTACGGTATATGATGTTATTTGGAATATTTACAAACGCGAGTAGCTCAGATATTTATTGTTGTGAGCATTGCGTCAGCATTTGTAAGTTGGTTAATAGTGAGGTTAGACGGCTATAAACAAGATACTCTCCCGGACGAATACCCTTAATGCAATGCACAGGTGGACAAATACACACCCTCCCCTCATTTACAACACATATAGCAGGAAGAGAAAAAACAGCCAATTTTGCCAAGGTAAACAAATACCCTTCAACTTACAAGTACATGTATTCTATTTATTAAACACACTTGAGAAAGTTAAAATGTAATACGAGGTGAAGAGAACATAAAAGAAGGAAAATAGACAACAATTGCAAAGTATCACGACGTTCTTTTTTTAATAGGGTTTTAAGCCTGCCAAAAAGAACACTGATAGTTGCATCAGTTACCACTGGCGCGCCAGTTGTGTGTGCTTTAATTTCGAACTTGCCTATGTGAAGTATGTTTAGCTATTCAATTATGTCTTCACTACTCACAATTGTAAACTCAATTTATGCATTATAAATGAAGTGTTGAAAAATACGTCAACACAACAACAGTCAGGAATTTAATTGTGCAAATCGAGAACTTATCCATCGTCCAACAGTTTTGTAAAACCGACATCAACAATATAACTTTTCTGTTTAAAAAAGTTATACGTGCAAATCGAACAAAAACGCTGTAAATGCCACAAAATTGCTAACTTCAGTATAATTAACTGCGAAAACATTTGTACAGCAACCTTTATAAACGCGTTGATATGTAAACATCACAAATTTTGACGCTATCTTCTCGCGCACTTAAGGACATAATATCACAATTGTCCGACGGGCCCTTTTGTCGCAACGTGGTCTAATTATTATAAAGCTGTCTAAAAATGAAGTGATTTGCGATAATCGAGTGAATTTAAAAACACTGGCAATAACAGATACATAAATTTGCTTAAAGACGATTTCGGTAGTAAGATCTGCGCAATTGTTTTACGCATGATACTCTTCAAAAAGGAGATAACTTGACCGGTATTCTGGACAACGCGAAGTTCGGACTAAGGATTATAAGCGCATTGACAAATCCGAAAAAATGTCTCAAATATTTAGAGCCAAGAATAAATATGCTAAGAAATCGTTAGCTGAACGAATAAAAAACCTAAATTCAGTGAGTAAAACCCATGTGCAGCAAGATTCGTCTGACAGCAAGGGAACGCTCCCGATGACAGACGAAAATATGTGTACCCCACCCACTTCAACGTTTGCGCTGACTGACTCTTCGAATATGTGAGTATCAAATTTTTTACCCTTTTATGAGCATTCCATCCCAAGACAAACACATTTAAACAAATATACTAGTTTTATTTTTAAAAATGCAATAAAATTAGCAGTTTAAAGTCGAAGTTGAAGTATAAATTATAATTTTTAACAAAATATCAGAATATTATTATAAATATTAGATTTATTTAACTGGTGTGTTGTTTACATTGGAACCTTAAAATAAAATTGTGGCAAACTGAATGCCTGAAAAATATTTTTATTTTGACAATTAATTTTGGTATTTTTGTTGATCTTTTTTGTTAAGAGACTTTTATGTAATGTACTACTGTATTATAAGTGTTGTAATTGGATTAAGGGAGAATGAATGTATAAATCTATTATTCAGATTAACCGACGAAGAGAAGTCTTGGCACTGTTTGAAGTAGAAAAGTAGCAAAGTTTACTGAATTTTTGATCTACAGCAATTGAATTCAGGTCATGAGGTCAAAGGTCAAGGTCACTGCCAGGGCATTGATTTTGTGAAAATATCTGTTTTAAACTTTATATTTAATATTGTATGTATGTTGTTATTGAAATAAATGTCTTTCTATTAAGTATAACATGTAAACCAGATGTAAGCTTATTATTGTCATAGAATCATATTTTCATTATTCAGGGGAGAGCACCACCCCTAGGTCACAAAATGAGTAATAACTTAAAAACGAACCTTGCAACCCTTATATTTCTTTCTATTTTCATGTAAAGAATACTTTTGAGTATAAAATAAGACATTTTAAAAAAAAATTCATGGTTACGTTTTTTTGATATTGAGTGAAAATGCCGAAAACATAATTTAAAAAAAAAATATTTTTTTAAGTCGGTTTTTTCATTTTTAATACCAATAAATTATTTATTTATGTCATGTTGTTAATTTTTTGTGAATATATTGGATGCTTCTAGACAGATAAGTAAATATTTGTAATGAAACCTGTGTTTATTGTGTTTTATATGTTGAAAAATTATGTTTTCTTGTATATAAATTGTACCGCGCTATTTGTGAAAGACAGGAAATACCCCTAGGTTGATTTTAAAGAAATTACTCAAAAACAAAGGTTGCAACCCCATTTTTTCTTTCTTTATTTGAACTAAGCATACTTTAAACTACAAATTGGGAGAAAATAAAAAAAATTCTTGGTAGGAATCTTACTGTAGAAATCGTCTTTAAAATGTTTTTAGCTTTAACATGTGTGCCAAAAATTGTTTCACATTATTTAAGTTCATGTCTGACGGTTTTATAAGAAAAACAATTTGAAGCTAAACTCTATGCCATGGCAACTTTAATCACTTGGATTCTCTAAACATAATTACATGTAAGATATAACTACTTATTATTTTATCCAGTGGCAAAAATCCAAATGGATACTGTCCGACAACGGACTGAACGTATTGACGAAGTATTAGACTGAAAGGTTGTATCCGACGGGCTGGACCAATTTTGCCTTTTATGCAATCAAATAAATTATTGTTACCTGAACAGATCCTGCGAAATGCTGTTTATTGGCGCCCTACATTTATTTGAAAAGTATAGCATAACAGTACCTTTACCATTACAAACATGTGTTTTCTATCCTAGTCACTCTGCTCAGTTAGCTATTTGTAACTAAGAAAACTACGTCATTACTAACATCACTGTCAAGACAAACCTGTTTAAGCTGCTTTTCAATGTAATTTTTGGGCATTTTTGTTAAAATAACAATATAGTTGTAACAAAAATCGAAGAAAAACTATAGGACAGGAAGACAGACAGATACATTTATTGATGTTGTCAACACAAACAACACTAAAAATGTTTAATAAAATAAAATAATAGGAATACGGAAGAAAAATATAAATTATAAATTTTAATGTAATGTAGACCCGTGTAATTGCAACATTAAAAGATACATGTTGTTTCTAACAGGACACGAAAACCACAAGCTGCAATGAAAACAATCCAACGTAAGGTACCTCAAACTTCTTTAAAACAGCATAACTACCCACTACAATTAAAGCGCGGTACGCGTAAAGATTTATCCGCATGTGTGCCCCAATTTCGCATGTACATGTACATGTATATATTTATATGGTGAATATTCGATATTAAACCCTTTCGGGCTTTGCCTTTTTCCTCTCCGAATTTTCGATTCTGTCTTCGTAAATAAAAATGCAAAATTCACTCGACTACATGCGTCACACATGGCAAAATGATGTACGCGATATCTCAAAAATGAGGCACCAATTTACTCCCTGAACAAAAGAAATATTTAAACAACAAATAAATAAATGCACAAAAATAGGCAAGTAATAAAGACCCAGATGAGCCAGCTGACTGCTGTGTCTGGTCAGGACCTGTTTCACATGCTTCCCAATACACCTTATTACAGCTACAAGTTGTGAACAGATAACTGAAATTATGAATATCCTCGACTGTCAAATTTTACATGCGCAATGGTAACACAAAGTAAAAAAACATATTATATGCATGTTTGTTTAATCATATTTCAATTCACTAACCACTATTATAGATAACTGTTGTTTCTAACGGAACAAAATTGGTAGTAGTAGTTTCCCTCCTAACGCTCGGGGCTAAGGGGATAGCTGTGTCGGTGTCAGTATAATGGACCGCCCGGGTTCAGTCCCTGGGCACCTCATAAGTGTCCCTGTGCTATAATGATAGAAAGTCCCTGCATAGTATCGGCAAAAAATGCCTGCACATCCCAATAAACAATAGAAAACATACACTATAATACAAGATGTACGGAAGATATAACACAAAAGAAACCGGACTAAAACAAAAGCTTAAACGTATCATGTTTCTCTTCCTTAGTCTCCATCATAGTGATGGTGCAACCCTGTATGAAACAAACTATAAAATTGGCTTATGGGTAAATACGAATTACGGGGAGGAGAGTTTAATCTAAATTGAAGAAATTGTTACTCAAGCCGTTTGTCTATGCTTGTTGTAATTGAACATGAATTGTAAGAAACAACTATTTGGCAATAAAATTTTGGCGCGTTTCATCATAAATCTTAAGATTTTTTTTCTCTTAAGAATGGTTGTCCTTTATAAGAGCGTTTCATTAATATTTCGGAAATTGCTCTCAGAGCAAAATTGCTGTTAAATCTTTAGAGTGCTGTTAATCAATTTGCTTCCAATCGCACTTACGACAGTTTGTTGAAATGCACTAAGCCCGAAATTTAAGAACGTTTTTCAAGCGATCTTAAGATTTATGATGAAACGAACCCTAGGGTTCAACTAAATACGAATACAAAAGAGAGTGTATTATAAGGCATATCATGACAGCCTTTTACTATTAATAACACAATCACTACTACCCTACCTACCACGCCTCAACTCCGGCCCTGAAATAGCCATATTAAGCTTAAATGTCGACAAAGTGGTCATACACGACTGAACAGGTAAGAAGCAAAAAATCGCTTTTCATTCGTCGAGTTACATATGCTCGAATGCCTTTATGAGCGTTACCTTGCGGCAAGGCATATATACATTTTGTACACCTTACACTTAAGGCATGCTGTCTGTAAATGAACATCCGGAACAATCAATAGCGGAGCTTCTTGCATGAATTGATCATACTTTACATTGATAGAATCGAGTGCTTGCAGATTGGTTGTTTAATAGAACATCAATCCAAATCAATCAGGAAAGAATTTATTCTCCATTGAAAAATTGGATTGGATTTGTTTGTGGGATTTATTTCAGTCATAAGGTGAGTAACTTCTTGGTCTGACTAAACACGATTCACCTTCGGTACTTTAACACATGAAAGCACCATTTCGAATCAAATCAAATCTTAATTTTGATCGTTACTCTCAGTCAATATACAGATTCTTGGTGAAGACATTTCAGGACACCTCAGAGTGGTCTTAGAGTTGACATGCAATATAAAATAGTTGATACATTCCAAACAAAAGTATTACCTTGCCGCTCGATGTTGAAGCCAAGACACACTAACAAGACGTTAATTTAAACATTCGATGAATACCACATGCACAATAATAGTATGCACAATAATAATATGAGACAGCAGTCAAATGTATTTGTGCACAGGTACAATCAATTAAGCTTTTTTTAGAACGTCAGGTTAGACATAGGTTTTTACAGAGTAAATTGCCAACGTATTGAAAATCACGTAAACGGGTTGTCATGTAGCTGAAGGTTATTTGAAGAAATAATTTTGCGGGCTGTTAAATGCATTGCACACCCAGACAAAAGCCTTTGCATAGCAGACAATGACAAATCAGACAGTCGTCGACAAAATGATAGTTAAGTGAGCTATAGTGCGGTGTGTTAGGGCCTATGTTAAAACTTGCTTCATTCTATATAGCATATATTTTCCTCGATGCGTACGTTTTAATACAAGTCACAAACATACACACCTTTATTGCCTTATTTAATCTGTAACTAGTAAAACACTGGTCACTATTGCAGAACGTTTTAAAGGTGGTATTCGACAGTATTGTACTATTTCTTTCTCTCATGCAAACAAGAAATTGAGAAATCGTTAACTGTCAAGTTTTCGCAAAATGTAGTTTAACTGATGCCATACATCAACGTGAAAATAAAGCACAACATCCAACGTGTCATTACAATATATATTTTCTATCCTAGCCACGTTGCTCGGTAAGCTATTTTTAAACTAAGAAAACCACGTGACAAATTACTTTTGAGATAATAATAATAATAATAATAATAATAATAATAATAATAATAATAATAATAGATTATAGATTATAGATTATAGATTTATTTAGTGAAGGTAGCACATTTAACAATATAAAACATGTTTGCACTATCTTATCTAACATGTGGTCTTAACAGTAAGGCAGTCATGAAAATACAAAAACAGCAACAACAAAACAAAAACACACAAAAACCTCAAAAATATTATCACGCGAGAATAAAAAATAAAACAAAAAACTGAAAAGATGTACAAAATATCAACAATATAAAGAGAAATTAATTAATATACATATGATATATTGCGATGTGTCCATCTTGGTATAACAGGGTGTGAATATGTTTACACTGATCTTTATATCATTCAAGATTGACAAGCAGACGAAGACATTCACGTTACATACTCATCTGGGTAGTAAGCGCTGACGTCGATGTCTATTTTTAGCTGAGATTTCTACCATGATTATTCATAGATTTGGGAAGAGTGGTCGTTTAAACGACTTAATTTTCACGCTGTACTCTTTTGCAATTAAGGTAGTGTTATAAACATCCTTACTTAAACTAATGTTTGAATTTAAGCAACGATTATACCAAAATTTTCCAGAACAGGGATAACCTGCTGTTAGATGTATAAGTTTTGACAAACTGTGGGATACCACCTTTAAACTGGAATAAGATGTCAATACGACAACAACATCTACTGCTCGAACATTCAACCATTGCCGACACTTTACCAGTTTGTGGGAAATAACAATTAAACTGACATAAAGGAAGTGTGCAATGTGTTTCGGTAAAAGTCCTCAGTTTGGTATACATGTAAGTTCAGCAACTTATTAAATGGCAGCAAAAACACACAAAAGTCCTCTATGTAGGAAATGACATGGCCGCTAGTATTGAAGTGTTCCAATGATCTAGTGTCTATATTAGTAAGAGTCTGTAAGGCATCGTGAGATGACCGTTGTATCTAATAACTAATGACCACCCGGAGATAAAACATGTAGATTGCCAGTTCCAGGTACAGGGGATTGTGGCTCCGGCGGGCCACCAATACATACATGTAAACACTATAGATGTTAGTTGAAAGGTGTATAAAGCTAGCATTACTCGTAAACTTGTTGGCTTCCTCTGTCCGGCAAATGTGGCCAAAGGTTATATCATGTTAAGTTTCTAAGGCATGCTAACACAGTTACGGCAACGATAAGAATATACGACAGATGTCTAACATTTGTTTACGTCAGGTGTAAATAACTTTGCGGTAAAACACGGCAGTTACACACGCAAATCGTCTATACGCTTTGTATATTATAGTAAATTATACTTTACTGCAAGATTACCATGCAGATGTATATGCACAGGTTTTTTAATTTCCTTATAATAAGGAGTCTGTGCTAACTATATGTGCAGCAAACGACACTCATACATGTATATATTTCAAAAACACTCACCTAAACAGGATGTACATATATATTATGATTAACATAAACGAAGAGGAAAAATTAATCAGTTCTAAAATATCGCCCACACACCAAGCAAAGCGGAACTTTACGCTAATACAGACAAGTCATAACATAACTAGGGTTCCCCTTGATGCAAAATTGACGTTTTCTTATTGTAACCTTTAATGTAAAACAGCATTACGTATGAAAACTCTGTCAAGCCAGTACACTTAACTGTATAAATACGGGTATGATTTTTTTACGGATCACTGACTTTTAATAGGTTTCTTCGCCCCCCCACTAATGTATTCACCTAAGGCAATCGTCAGGTCTCGGCCTTTATACAGGGCGGTTTAACATTTACGAGCCCCTTATAGTTATACGCGCATTTTGTGGGAAACTAGACAATAAGTTATAAGTTGAGACAACGTGTATATACCTAAAATCGATAAAAGACATTGACAAAACGTACACTATCGTAATACAAATAATGTGGTCTATTTTCTTTCTTCACATTTATTTACTGAGTCGTTCAATAATACAACCTAGGATTGCATGTGCATTCTTTGACGAATTGTGACTCATAATAGAAATATAAGTACCCATGGATGTATTTTGTATAATGTTTACGTAATGAAAACATGCATCGCCCCATATTTCTAAAATTGGTAAATTATGCATTGAAGCGTATTTATCATTAAGTAACATGTCTATATTTTTGGAAACATATCAATAATTATACATGCCATTTGTTGTACTTATTATGTTCTTTGCATATGCGTACTGAATAGTAGGTTATGGCAAAGCAGAAAAAAGGGGGAAAAAGAAAGAAAAGAAAATACCTCTGGTGGTAATTTGAATCTTTGTCCAACATTTCTCTGCATGATAGACAGTCGTGCTATTCACCAAATAGAGCTGAGGTCATACGACATCAATTAGTCAGTTTTGTGGTTTTGGTTTGCTTTTGTCTTCTTGCACTGACACAATTATGGTTATATTGGCAATGTACAAGACAGCTATGTATTGGTATAAGAAAATACAAATCTTTGGGCACAATTTGTATCAGCGTGGAGGGGGTTGGGGGCGGTGTGCTTCTGTTTTTTAAACCATAACACTTGTGGGGTTTACTCTTTGCTTTATTATTCGTCAACTACATGAATAAAAGCTGTATGTCATTAAATAATACAAACATTAAGTTTAAAGCTCAAACATACTTTCAGTAAAGCGAACTATACGACACATGCACAATCTTCCAATTCCTTTCATTGCTCATTGTCGCCGCGCATGCGACGGGCGCCTATAAGTAATCGTTCCTGGAAAAGTCCCATGGATGGCGCCATGTTTGTTTTATAATCAAATTAAGTGCGACGCTTTCATGCAATGAATTTCGATTATTCAACTTCGGTAAATATAAAGCAAGGTTTTCTAGGTCGGTTGGTTGTTAGACAAAAATGTTTAACGAAATTCAATACACGAAAGAGCCGTACTTCACATGTTTATAGAACAACATGGCGCCATCGATAGGACATTACCAGGCACGACTACACATAGACGTCACGTCTTACCACGTCTGAATAATGCTCATCTTCTGAAGTCAGTTCGCTTGCAGTGAATGTCAGCATAACGTGTTCAATAACTTTTCATATATTGTATACATGCGTTAAGTATTGTGCGCTTCTACAATAGTCTGAAAGAGATTCTATAAAGCATCTTGTTTATATACTAGTATAATATATATACGAATAATCACTTCCTTTCATTGTCGCCGCGCATGCGGCGGGCGTCTATATGTAATCGTTCCTGGAAAAGTCCTATGGATGGCACCATATTTGATTTCTTTCATGTATTGAATTTCGATTATTCAACTTCAGTCAATATAAAACAAGGTTTTCTAGGTCGGTTGCAGTGAATGGCAGCATCCTTTCTAAGCATATATTGTATACATGCATTAAGTATTGTGCGTTTCTACAATAGTCTGACAATTCCGGTACTTCTGTTGCCAGCGAGACAACACCCATCACGTAAGCTGTGAATACTTGGAGTCCGACAAAATAATTATGGCTTGAAGTTCTTCTTTCGATCATTACCGGCCATAAAGTTCTGATTCTTTTCATGAATAATACACTTATATATGTATTTATATCAAATATATCCTGTCTCTAGCTGTTCTGACCAGATCAGGCACTTCTTTGATCTCTGTAGTAGCATTCTGTATCTAACTGTTCTGTCCAGATCAGACACTCTTTTGATCTCTGTAAAAGCATCCTGGCTCTAACTGTTCTGACCAGATCAGGCACTTCTTTGATCTCTGTAGTAGATTCTGTATCTAACTGTTCTGTCCAGATCATCATATGAAGATTAATTAGTAAGAGGTGCCAAGCAACTATATATATATATATATATATATATATATATATATATATATATATATATATATATATATATATATATATATATATATATATATATATATATATATATATATATATATATACATGTAGTAGTCTAATCTTTTAATTCGAGTGTTAACAAAAATCTGCGTGCATTATATTAATTATATTTATAATAGAACGTTGTCTTGGTTAGCTATGAGGTGGTTCTAATTATTTTCCAGATAGATGACATCTTGGTCGCCATGGTCAGACGTACCCGTATACAAACAGTGGTGTTGCTGTACCTAGCATCTGCATTTGCATCGGCAGCTCCCCTATCTAACAGTACAAATCCAGAAAACACAACCAGCAGCGACATTGATGCCAGCTACAATAATTCATCTGTCACTAACAACATGACGGTCAATCCCTGGGTAGCCAGCAATTACAGCTACGCGTATAACAATACACCATCGATAGGCGCCTACGTATTAATCACGCACATCTATGTTGCAACGACAGACTTGAAGAAACGATGCATGCTGCTTCCAGATGACGACGAACTTGTCTACAAAATTTGGGCCATTCTTGATTCGGGCAGTAAGCTTATAAAGTACCATCTAAAATTAGACGAGCCTCTGCGTGAACTACATGGAAAGAGTTCGAATGTTATGCATAAACCTTTTATGTGGGTCCGTACTACAGGTCGCCACGGGAAGGGACTGCTTTTGCTGAGACCGGAATATGATATATTGTCGTTATCAACTTTAGAAATAGGGGCTGTGAAACTAAACGTGACTATCAAGGAACATCCACCAGGTTGTCTGTCTAACGTGACATACATGGATGCGGAATTATTGATTCGCGATCTGATTATGAATGATTTCCAGAACAGCAGCATGGATGTTCTCCATATCCGCCCTTCTGACAATGTGTGTAATCAACACATCGTTAATATAGATGGAACGGCAAGTTTCCTGTACTTCTGTTGCCAGCGAGACGACATCCATCACGTAAGCTGTGAATACTTGGAGTCCGACATATGGCTTGAAGTTCTCCTTTCGATCATTACCGTCCTTAAAGTTCTGGTTATTCTTTTCAGTCCAAGATTTATCCCAGACACATTCTACCGCAAGAGGCACATAGCGCTGCCGTACATCCATACACTAAGTCCGTCGGATCCACTGAAAATCAGAACGGTTTTGACAAAGCTGCCAAGTCGATACATTTCAAAGAACGTCATCAAAATTTCGAAGTTCAGAACGATGGAGAAATTCAAAGGCAATCTGCAAAAAATGAAAGCAGATGTTCCAGTGGCATATACCATTCCCCGCATTCATCTTCGTGTAAAAGGCTCAAGATTGCTAAATGAAAAATCAGCCCCAGTTGGCATCTTTGAAACACTTTATACATCATTTGTAAAATGTGGAATTCGAGATAGAGCATCGGTAGCTGATTGCTGTAAAGCCGATGTGTGTTTGAAACTACCATACAGTAAAAATGTGACCTGGTTTCGTGTCCTTAAAGAATTTATGAAATTCGTTCTATTGATCATCCTCGCATTGCCATGGATTGTCCGAGTCTATGTATATTTCAAGTACGAGCATGACGAAATGACTTTAAGAAAAAGCCTTGCAGCAGAGAAAAAATTGAAGTTTTACTTTCCTGGAAACTGGACGCTTTATCTCACCCCATTGCACATAGTGTTCATTTTTATCTACATTATTCTTTCCATTGAATCGCTCGTATTTGGTGTAATGCGAAAAAAGACGAAAGAAAAAATAAAATTAGTGCTTAGAAAATGTTTCCGAGATATGAGAGAACTCAGTAAAATGGACGTTATTGGTTGGTCCATAAGAAATCTCATTCGACCTTGTGTAATGTGTGGCGCGCTAGGTATTTGCTTCGCACTTATAACTTGGGTGTTCATGCTTCCTGTGGTTGTAGTTGTTTTGTCCTTTTACATGTTTCCGACGTTGAACATAACTGCACGTCTGTTGGCCCATTTTTGTGTGTATCTTTTTCCCAAGAACGTATGCTCGTCGTACAGGGTCTGCAGACGCATTAGCGATTTCCTCGAAACCGTTGAAAAGTCTCTAAACATGGAGCGGCTTGCAGCAGCAGAGAAGCTTGAGAAAAACGAAAAAGTGTTGAGTTCGTTGTGGACGAGGATTCAACAACTAATTATTATCGTACTATGCCTCATATCAATGTATTCTGTTATATTTCTCGTAGTGGAGTTCGTTTCCTTTGCCGTTGAAATATTCGTGTACACCCTAATGGGTCTGATTGTAAATGCAAACTCGACCATGACCTACGTATCCCTTACACTGTTATTGGGGGTGTATGGAAATGATTGTTTCGGATCAGTTAGAAATAAATTCTTAGCATTCAATCAAACTTTAAACGGCTGTATTCTGAAGCTTGGTAAAGAGAAAATAGAAAGCGTGGCATATAAGAGCGAGAATAATCAGGGAAACACGGCGTTCACCGTGAAAACCGACCACAACAATGAAATACAAAAGCCCGTACAGTTGATAACCAGTGCTGATGGATCGACTCAACCGATGTGGAATGTTTCAAGACTTTTGCTCTTCTTAAGCAAGAATGATGAACCTCTTATCCCAAGAACGTTTTACTTCAGCTCGTGCAAGATGCCGTTCTACGCTGTGCCTGGAGAACTTCTGCTTAATTATCTTCGGGCTACGATGGAGTTTGGCATCATCATTATTTTTCTTCTCTTTGTTTTGGTCGTCGTCTTGGCTTTCGGTGACACGTATGAAATCTCCGCCACCAATCAACTGCTTGCAACAATTGCTGGAGGCTTTGTTCCATTCATGCTAAAAAACATCGTTTTCAAGCAACATCAGGTTACTTCCGTGGACACTGGTTGTATACCCTTCCAAGTATGCCTTAACGATGCCATAGAAACGTACGAACAGTCCTGGCCTATCGAAGACATCCATGTCGTGCAGACATCGCTCATATTTAGCGATTCAATAGACAATGATGCTAGTGGTACACGCAAGAATACACACAATAATGGCGATGATAAATCGGCAGCCACCGGAGATGTGTTAACTAGCGGACCGATTGTCAAAGGTAGAAACATTAAACGTGACGTCACACCTTTAGACCTGGTGATCGACGCCCGGGAGTTAGACGAGTTCGATTTCCCCAACATGACGAGCGAACAATCTCCTTCTAATCGTGATATTGGTTCAACTTCATTTCTTGATGACTTCGATGATGAGGAATTTGATTCCTTATAGTGATTGCTGGTTTTAAGTTAACCTTGGACGTCTAAAATAACACATGTTATTATTTTGTGACATCGCCGACCGATTACGTGATATCCTCTGTTAGAATAAAGGGGTGTAGGTTTTCCAAAATGATCAGTTGTCAGCTGTAAGCTCACGTAAACCCGCGGCACAGCGCCTTGCTAAAGGCGCTATATAAAAGACGCAGAGGCATCCGCATTGTGAATCTTTTGCTCGCCAAATACCATAAGGTGGAAAGCGAGGATAAATAAAACCAATACTCTCTCTCTCTCACACACACATTAAAAAGATATGTCAACAGCTGTATGTATAATGCGCATCCCAAAATATACGTATATATTTTACGTAATAAATGTAATGACGTAATGACGTACAAACTTAAACCATTTACTAGGCACTATTAGTGATGTTGTGACATATCAATCATAACTTCTTAAACATATTACATTTTCTATGACTCAATTTTTGTTTTATTTATTCGATAGCAATGTCATTGTACAAATAAATCGCTTGATCCTTTTTATATTTAATGTGCATAAAGCCGTTTTATCGTGTCTTGTTTACCTGTTGTATTAAAATGCATATTTTGTTTCACGACTTCCTTTTCTTGACAATGATGTATTCTCAATTATATTTCAACATCCTACAGTTGGGGTAATCTCGGAGTAAATGTATCATAGACTTTAACTCTTAAACTTGGGTCTTTTAAATAAAAATATTTCGATTCTGAAAAATAAAAATGCTTTACAAAAGTCCTTAAATGAGAAAAAATTATTTTACCCATTCTCTGAATAGAGAACATAAATAAGTGATCATTTACTTGATAGTTTTATTATACCTTTATTGAAAGGATTGACAAGACAACCATTTAATAGCGAGGGTTTAATTGCATATCAATATATTTAGGTTCGTTACATGCATTTAAAATCATTTCCACTCACGGTATTAGTTTTATTTGTCCACCCATATTTTTAAATGCACTTCCTTTTCTTTTTCTTGTTTATGTTTCTTTATTTAAGACAAAACAATCAACAATTAATTGTCTTAAAATGTGTAATAAACTTTTAATCGATTTGTATTTTAATTTTATCAGAAGAATAAAATATATTCTTAAATGTGTTTAAGCATGCTTCAAAAATCCAATCGATAGATGTGTATTCGTCGCCTCCTTCAGCTTTCTCCATTCCTTATCTTTCTTACCATAAAGAAAAATAAACAACATAGCAAATAATATCAGAGTTCTTAGTCACAGTGGCGGATCCAAAAAAGTTTGGCGGGGGATATGAATTAAGATCCATTCAACTTTATGGCACCTTAACTTCGACCTAAGCAGTCAACAGACAAAATTTACATAAAAAGCCTACTTTGTAAGCTTACATAAATTTGTTTTCACAACTCTTTAAAAAAATCTATATTTGAAAGCCTGAAATGGGCTTATCTGCAAATTACAAAATGGACAAAAACATTTCCCCCACATTTTAAGGTCATTGAACTGATTGATAAACTTAAGCGAATAAGTAAAAGATTTCAGTCTTTGAAGTAAATATTTTAAAACGTTTCTTTTTGTTGTTTCAAAACAGGTTGTGACGTTTGACCACTTTAAAAACCTCTTTTCAAATAGACCTTTTCAAAATGGTTAAAAATTACATTTGATGCTTTTGTTGGTGTTAAAGATCATAATAAATCTGATATTAACAAAACTAATTCGGTCTGAAAGCCGAAATGGACCTATCAGCAAATTACCAAATCGACAGAAAATGTATTTTTTACTATTAACATGATGGAAAACAGATCTTTCACTTTCTTGCCTAGTGTCCGTTAAGTTTATCAAAACGTTTAGAATGGTGGACATGTGATAGAGATATACAGGTTCAATACACCATTTTAGTGAAAAATCTACTTATAGTAGCATTTTGTTTGGTTAACATTATCCTTATGAACGTATATCGTATTGCATTTAAACACATCTACAATACCTAAGCGTAAATAAAATGAAATTTAATTCATATAAATAAAAGGTAAATCAGCTTACACCATGTTCACACAGCCACAGTATCCACATGGCTGTGTACAGTAGTTATGACATGTTATGAGTCCGTTATGACATGTTTGTCAAACACGACCTTATAGTCTATATTTTCGCGTCAAGTGATGAAATGGCTTTTTCGTGGGATTTCGAACAATTAGTGATAGTTAATATATTTTCTTTTAAATTAAGGTAAAAACATTGCACTATACAAACAAATGTGTCATTTTCATTTTGGAAAAGTTTGCAAAACACGCAAAATGTGCGATGGGATTATTTGGATCTTCACCTGTCAGGTCCACGAGATAGGTTTCCCAATGTCCCGGAGTAGTAATAGATACCACAAAACTAGTCAGAGTACACGGATCTCTATAAGTTTATAGTAGCTGCAGTGTTGCGTTGTCGTGATAGCGGCAATCACAACGTTCTTCTGGCTTCTTGTTTTACCTTGAGAAAATTACTCACCTAGTCCGTAAAGATTATTTTGTTAACTGATCATACTGTAAAGTGTCTTAAAAGTGTTAGATCTTATACACTCTGAATAGCTGATAACCAGCATCGGTTGTTGCTTTCAGCACGTCCGTTACACAGGTACCACAATACCCTATCATGCGACGTAGGCTGAAATTCTGAATGGTTATAATTCTCACTACATGTTCGACAGAGACTAACCAATTGCACGACACTGGAAGAACAGGTATGTACTATTCTTTAGGTGAGATAACCTTGCTTTTAACCAATACGTTGTATTCACGTACGTCTTTAAAAGTGTCAGTTAAAACCTGCTGATGTCCACTCGGGATTTTGTATGTTTTGTTTACAAAGGGATAAAGAGATGTAATATTTTTTACTTCATACAGTTTGAATGTTTCAGTTCTGCATCCAAAGAAAGCATCTCGTGGCTTTAATGCAGCAACATATCTAATTACCTTTAAATCTTATTTTGACTCGTTTTCAGTCAGTTTTCGCTTAAATTCACATTCCTAAATAGCAGAAAAGATAAATCCTTCGGACTCCATGTACGTTTGCTTTTCTTTGGTCTTTGCACATAGTTCGTTAATTGTTGTCAGCTAACCGAAAGGATTCGTTGTGAACTGAGAGCAGCACCTTGGACAAACATGCCAGAAACACCTGTGAAATTCTATCACATTAAGTGCCCATCACATTTGTTGTTTCCGTCCTCTTTGTAAGTTCCCATTAAATGCTCTCTCGTGTTTCTACAGTGTTAAATGTTTATGTTCTCCTCATGCGACTTATTGAAAAGTCATTAGTATGCCAACACAGTATCTTCATGTCTGCATCCGTGTGATGGATTGATACTTATATTTTCCGGTTTCAGGAACAATGATCCGTTCACATGATTTTTTGCAGAGGCAATGGTGATACATATTTCGAAATGATCAATACCTTTTTATCCTTATTATAAACAAGTCTCTGAAATTTCAAACAATACTTTCTCAGGATGTCAGCGTTTGACTGACAATATCGTGCACCTTCCTTCTTGAAATCCAATGTGTCTTTCGCATGTTCCTCCAGAATATCATGTAATAAACATCTGCCCTTTTCTGCTTCATCCTATTTGTGCATTAGTTATGCATATCCGGAATATGCGAAAGGATTGCATTTTGGCTATCTTTGTAATTAGATGAAAGGAAAAATAACCGTTTGCTATTTCTGTCTAACCAATGGCATTAAACATGTGTGCTAAAGTCATAGGTATGAAGTTAATCGAATCAGTGAATCGTTTATTATAATTTTGAACTGTCTGGCCATGTTCTTTAATCATATGGTAAAGTAAGACAGGGTCACTATCGTATGCTTTGAAAGTAAATACAATGACTGTCGCGCCAAAACTTTGCTCATGAAAAGGCAACTGATAAAATAATGGACCACATTTTATGCATTCAGAATTGGAATTACATGTAACATCTTTTCTTATACAGCGACTGCAGACATGCTTAAATGGTATGTAGATCTTTGTCTAGTAGTGCAATCACAACATGTGCCTTAAATATTACAGAATATGATCGTTTTAAGCGAAAGACATAATAAAGCAAGCTAACGTATGTGAGTACAATGTGAATGGTGTATGCCTCTGTTTAACTAAAAGCTATTAGAATAACGATATTACAGTTATATTTTATGCAGACATTTTAATTTACACGACGGTCATGACAATAGCTCATCTTTTTTCTTCAAAAGGTGGAGCTAATAATTATTTGGTATACTAATTTTCCTGTCTGGATAATCCTTTTGGCTTAACAATACTAGCTTAACTTAAAATTTCTAAGGTTGGGAAAGACAAAAAACCAACAATTCATAGTAAAATAATGATCTATTTACATTAAATAACTTAACAAAAGAAGCCGATTAATAGTAAGAAGAAATAAAGAAATGTGTGAATAAGAAAAACGAAAAATATACACAGTTCAAAGTAAACAATATCAGGTTAAAATATTTAAAAGAAATCAATAAAACGGCCAACAGGATGTACCAGTCCACCACACTGTTGGTTCATGTCTATTTCTAATCTCCAATCTAAAAATGCTTGCGTCACATATATTATGTAGGGTTGAATTCTACACAGGCTTATTTACACATTGCACACACAGACACAGACACACAGACACACACACACACTTGACCAAACACTGCTAGATAGTGCAGTTACTTGAACCATACATTTTACCAAACACTGCTAGATAGTGCAGTTACTTGAACCATACATTTTACCAAACACTGCTAGATAGTGCAGTTACTTGTACCATACACTTGACCAAACACTGCTAGATAGTGCAGTTGCTTGTGCCATACATTTGACCAAACACTGCTAGATAGTGCAGTTACTTGTGCCATACATTTCACCAAACACTGCTAGAACACACAAATATGGTTAAAAGTTACAACTCCATCACAGAACATGTCTGAAGCTGTTCATACACGTGTTTGTCTACATACCTGACCGTATTAGTTCTTGTATTGTTTGTATTATGGGTTCATAGTTCTTTGCATTGCCTGGGGACAGTTTACCAGACTCAAATATTTTCCACATCCCATTAGTGCCCCGTGATGCAGAACACATGATAATGGCCTGGGAGTGCCTAGCATGGTGGAATGTTGTCTTGCATAGGTCTTTGTTTGGATTGGTGCTTTCAAAAAACTTAAGGCTTGGATTTGGGAAATGTGAAATTGTCGGAGAACGCCAGGCACTCAATGTAAAGAAAAGGTGAGTCACATTGCTGGGAATATTTTTGAGGCTAACTCTGATAGTGTGGTGTCCTATTCGATTGGCATGATCCATGACATCTCCAGAATGTGAAACGGCAGGGGATGATCTATGTCTGTAATCAACAATACCAACATGTGTTTGGCTGTTGAAAATCAGACACGTAGCATCAAGATAGTCTGCACCACGAGCAGGATATCCCCAATGCAAATCAAATATCACATTGTCAAATGTCTCTGGGACTGCATACAGAAGTATAATCAAGTAAACTGAAGAGTTTGGTGTCACGTTGAAGTCTGACAGCCTCGATTGTTGACCAGATGCCAGGTAGTCCTAAAAAGAACAACAATGTCTTAGTACAAAAGCAACACTTAACAGCTTGTGTCATTTTGGGGAACCTCAAGCACTGGCTTACTGGCTGGAGTAAAATCAAACATGCGCTTTAAGCTAATGTTAAAGCTTCCATCAAAGGCGGTGTTCTGTACAAAGCTCTTACAGTTGGTAACTTTTGTTTGGAAATGAACCTTTTTTTCTTCTTTGAATGGATTAAGAAAAGAACCCGTTCACAATGTACTACAGACCCTGTCCGTATCTTCACTGGACCCTTCACAATTACCAAACAATGTCAAATTTCAACCAAACTTTCTTATAAGACTGGGTAATGTTAATGCTGAAGGGTTAATCCTACACTTTCTAAACATGAACAATTGCCAAAGTAGTAACTATTCGTAATCAGATAAAAATTTACAGTTGTTAATTGAGTTTCACAATTTGTCGCAACTTCTTTCCCCTCAATGTTCATGATTTTCTGACGCAAAAATTAATTTAGCCAGAATCAAATCAAGTCCATTCACACACGGGTAAAAACAAACTCTGGAAACTATCATGCGATGTAAATATATAAAACTAGTACTCGTTAGGATTTTCACCAGCCAAAACCCTAGAAGTAGTAGAAAAAAGGCTAAGAGCATGAAGTAGAGGACTGAAATACTTGCTTAGGTTAAACAAATCTCGGGCAATGGTACTGCAATAGCTTTCCTTTCTTACATTTGTATGATTGGTCTGTGTTCAAGGACTAGTTAGTCCCCTACCGGTGTTCACACCGGAGGGGACTATAGGTTTACCCTCCGTCCGTCAGTCTGTCTGTCCGCTAAACATCTGGATCGTTTGTTAACCTAAAAACTATTAAAGCTAGGCGCATGAAACTTGGTATGTTAATAGGTAGCAATGTGTAAAATATGTACGCGCAAAATTTGGGTCGCTACCTTGAAGGCCAAGGTCACAGCATGACCTTGAAGCAAAATCGTGTCCGGCCCATAACTTCGTTATTTGAAGTCGGATTTAAAAACTATTTCACAGAAATGATCACCATATTGAGATGACGTGTCGCGAGCAAGATTTGGGTCGCTACCTTGAAGATCAAGGTCACAGCATGACCTTGAAGCAAAATCGTGTCCGACCCATAACTTCGTTATTTGAGGTCGGATTTTAAAACTATTTCACAGAAATGATCACCATATTGAGATGACGTGTCGCGAACAAGATTGGGGCGATACCTTGAATGTCAAGGTCACAGCACGACCTTGCAGCAAAATCGTGTCCGGCCTATAACTTTGTTATTTGAAGTCAGATTTTACAACTATTTCACAGAAATGAACACCACGTTGAGATGACGTGTCGCGCACAACATGTAGGTCGCTACCTTGAAGGTCAAGGCCAAAAATAAATGCCATAATATGTTAACAATTATTTAGGCCAGGTGAATTAAATTTTTTTATGTGAACCTCAACTACTGTAGATTTCCTTGTTTATTACTTCAGTTTTAAGCCATAATTATACAAACACAGACTTTAACCTCAATTTAATTACAAATGACAATTAACATGAGCGTATGATAATTAAAGAACTTTTTGAGGGACCGGTAGGGGACTACTGTATTGCCCGCAATACTAGCAAATGCTTGTTCTCACTGTATTGTCAATGTAGCATAGTATGGAGCTATGGCATTACAGTAATGACAGCAATATATAGGCTTAAAGTGAAAATTCCACAAAATTAGATGCTTTGTCCCAACTCGAACCCAGGACCCTTCTTCGAGATGGTAATTGCTCTGCATAATAATATGCCTGTTATTGATGATTTCAAGAAAATGTTATACTGGCCCAGTAAGCTAAGTCTGATGAGCATTTGGCATGTCAGAGAAGGGCCCTGGGTTCGGGCTCCAGATTGGCTGCACATTTCTTTCGACAGTCCTCATTTAAAAGAATACTTATTTTATTCACTTTTTTAAAAACATTTGGCATACATACAACTTTGGAACCCATGTGTACTTACTACTATCCAAGTAGTGTCTTGCTGTAGGAATGAAATAGTAATAACTTTAGGGTTCCAAATTCACAATTGTAATACACACCCTTGTTGTCAAATCTATGATGTGTGAATTAACAAATTACATACTATCATTTCCTTTTCTTTATAGAGCAGCTTCTGTTTGTGCGGTTCATGCTTCAGTTTTTGCAGAATTGTATTCTTCAGCTGGAGTATTGTCAAACTGGGGTGGAAGGGCACTTGAATGTTTTCTCCTGTCAGTAGGTTCACTGTTATCATGTCATTCCCTGATGATGCCATGCCAACCTCGGGTGTGCTATCTGGCTCATGGTATTCCTTGAACATGGTGTCTAGGATTGCTTGAAACAGCAGCAAGCGTTTGTCTGTCAGTCTGGCCTGCTGGCTGCAGCCTGGTGCAGGACATACCGAGTCTTTGCCCACTTTGCTCACAGTACACTGTCAACATTATCATTATTGAAGTTTTAAAACATAAAGCAACATCTACCATATTTCTTTCAAAAGGACATTTATAACACATCAAAAGCCATTTAAATGTTATACTTATAACTAACAATACATAATTTTCCACAACCGCTACTAGTGCACCGATTAATTAATTTACCGATAGATGGCCACACCCTGAAAAAACAACATCACTATTTCCCACTACCCTACCAATTGAAAATGCGGTACTTATCAAGGTGTCCATTTGTTTACAGTCAATTTCATCAGCAAATGGAGTATTGGTAAAAGCATGTTTACTTAAAAAGTTGATTCACATATATTTAAAAATATTTATTCTTGGGAATTGCGTAAATAACAGCCTAAGGATCCTTTAACAATGTCTTTATTTTGCAGAAAGTAATATTGGTTTAACTGCAGATCAAAATGAAAGTTCAATGAAAAGTCCACAAAAGGTGAAGAAATGGGCATTACTGAGCTCATTCCATGATTTTAAACGTTCTGTATGTCGCCTTTCTATGGATTAATACACAATGTTTTATTATTATCTTTATCAAACAATACACTGCAGCATTGATAAAACTGTGCATAATGATGGATATTATCAACTTGCATGCAGCTCATAGTTTATTGCTTGTTGGGGTTAGCCCCTAACCAGTCTAAACAGACTCTATTGACCGGTCAATTAGGGTGGTTAGTGGATAGTCTCCCCTTTTATTTGGATTACTCCGTTTTTAAGCTTGTACTCATTGGAGAGTTTGTTAACTTTATGCTTACATTGTGATACTCTGGTCAACCATCATTGATAAAGCGTCAACTTTCCTGTTTAAATTGCATATTTTGATAAGTATTTCAATGTATTATGAGCTCATATTTATGCAAAAGGAACAATTATCTACATGACATAGGGAATGTTTTCAAATTGTGTGGATGTTTTCATTTGCATTACCAGCAGTAGAGAATTATTCATAGGTGTTGAAAATTTGGTGCATCTATTTTGAAAATAACTGATATATTTAAAAAAAATCAAGTGGTAGCGTCAGAAGTGTAGATCCGATGGAGTATTTCATATTTATACTGTTTCATGATATAAATTGTAGCTAAAAGCACGACTGAACCAATTTCTCAAATGTCATTCCTTAATAACAACTGTCATCATTATGGTCTAATACCATTTAAATAACAAACACTTCACCCCACCCACAAAGTCTTAAAAATAAATGTAAAAATCTCCCCAAGGACACAGACAAGAACAATGCCTTTTAAACGCCAGGCATAGGATCATTTAAAAATTTGGTTGGGGCATTATTGACTTACCCTAAGACATGATAACGGAGCATGTTCACATTTATCCGAGACCGTCTCTGGCGGGAACTCTTCCGGTAATTTGACAATCCCGCATTGATTACACTCCATCACTCGACTTGGAAACCTTATATAAAGCATATACAATATGTTTCTTATAGTATGATGGCTGTTCATGTATATCATTTCAAATCTTAAATCAAACATCCAATTTACAGGTAATACCTATAGCAACTGCTTGTTCAGCCTATTTAACAATGTACCCCCTTGTCATATGATATATTCGTCAATCCCGTACCATGGCAGCCGATATAGGGCGCTGGGAACTCATATTAATAACCCGAATAACCCTCTCCGGTACCCACTTATACACCTGGGTGGAGTGGAACTATTTGAGGTAAATTTCTTGCTCACATGACCGGGGTTCGAACCAGGGATCCCGTAATCCGAAATCGTGCGTTCTACCACTGGACTATTTCGCTCCTCAAATATGCTTGTTATAGTATATCACACGTTTGTTTAATGGGTTGGATTTATCGTCCCACCAACAGGATTTCAGTTATCTGGAGACGGTGTCCACATGAAGCAAATATATTGCTGCCTTCTCTGTGTATAGCATGAACACTTGGCATGATACCACACCAGTCACATTATCCTGACAGCGGGCCAACGAGTCGTGGAACGTCTCTTATATTTGCTTGAGCGTTAGTAAGAGAGCTATTCCACTACCATTTTAAAGACTATGGTATGTCGCGACACGGGATCAAACCCGGGGTCACCCGTACCTGGAGCCGACGCTCTACCGATTGCGCTACCAGGTCCGGTATAATACATGTATATCATTTGGACTAGGAAACCTAAAACCACATAAATGAACATTGAAATCTTGCTATATGTATTATCAGTTTCATGTTCCAGTTTTTTTTTATAAAACTAATGTCCTACTTTATGTTCAGTCAATGGGAAGATTTAATGTAACCACCGGTTAATGATATGCAAACGTCCAAAATAACCCAGTTGCTTGGGTATGTATTTGCTCTGATAAGATAAGTCAAGGTTTTGAGCATAGACTGTAGGCAGAATACATAGCTAAAACAAACTATGTCACACTTTTTTATTTGATAATGATTTGTAATAAAAATTACAACAATTTCCAAGTTTCTACATTCAGGACTTTTTTGAGCAAATTGACAGCCATTCATGTGTCATAATGATTACCAGTGAAATAAAAATTGAATGCCACGGCATCAATTAACCCCTTCCCATGTTGGTTCCAGATTCAATCAACTGACAAAATACAGTCCATCATTGACACATGCAAGTTATACAGTCCGTGCATTGTTTTGCGCACTGTTCTTTATTATTAACCCAGTCACATTATCCTGACACTGGGCAAACCAGTCGTGGAACTACTCATATATTTGCTTGAGCGTAAGCATGGGATCTATACCACTACCACTTTTAACGGGATCAAACCCGGGGCCTCCCATACCTGGAGCCGACGCTATACCGATTACACTACCAGGACCGGTAATTTATTTATTTTTTAAAATGATTTTGGATAAGTATTATACTTTTTTATGTAACAGTGTCAATATGTGAAGGGTTGGTGTTGACTAACTCTGTCACGATGTGCATTATTTTGTCACATGATTTTCTCTGTCCTGTTTGTTTTTCTGTGTCCAGTTGCATCTTTTTAATTCATACCCTGCACTGTTCAAATTGCTTAACCATACCTAAATATAAGAAACAGTTTACACCATTTCATTAAACATTCTGACTGGTGTTCATAATTTATTAAAGACAAACCTAACACATTTGGTGGAGGCATGTTTAAATTATTGAACTTCTCACCTTCGCACTGGTTTGCTTTTGCAGAGTGTCTTTTATAGCAGTATGGCTATCACACATGACCTGTGTTAATGTCTCTTTATTTAAAACTTCTTCCGTCATACCACACCAAAAGTGTGAACCCGAAAACGAAAACAATAAAAAATAAGACACAATAATAAATATCACTCTAAAACTCCCGAGACTATTACAATTCAATGTATATGTTAATCATGAGTGGAGTCTGTATAAAATAAAACAACAACAACAACAAAACAACATACAACATACTCTCAAGCGTCGCAATAAGCATTAGCCTGGATTTGGGATTGGTATAATAGGAGTGCGAAACTGTGATCTTTCACAGTGGAACAAGAGTTTTGGTAGAGTAAGGTGACACTGATTTGTAATGTTCTTACTTTAAGATCTGATAGTTAAACAAAACAATGTATACTATTGTACCCGAAACATAGATTCTAAGTCTTTCACCTGATAATAAAAAAATATATAAATTTACCATTGTTACACGCATTTGATAATTGCAAACAGCTGGATAGCACCTTTAAACAAAAATAATTACAAAGCTAAAAAGCTACCGCCAATAATTCTACTTTACCCGAGTTAGGCCACGTATTTCTCTTTATTGAATTGGATTGTGTTCGTTTTAAAAGCAAAACTGTACGAAATATATGTGCAGGTGCTGATTTCATAGTGATTCAACTATAGAAAGTATATATATATTTAATTTAAAATGCGCATTTTATGCACTAATGTTTTTTTTTTGTCTAACCACACTACAAACAGAAGAAGACACTAATAGCTAAGAATCAATAATTCTACTGAACCAGATTATTATGTTTTCCTCAAAAAATATTTTTTGCTACACATAAACTGGACATATAAAAAGTATGAAAGGAACTGAACCAGTAGTTAAGGTGCAGAGTTGTAAATACCATGTGAATTTTTACGAGAGAGAGAGACGACAGTACCTGAATCTTTGTTGAAAATCACTTGCAGCCGCTAACATATAGGTAGTTTAATCTGCGTTGATATTGTTACGGACAACAAAACTCAGAAACCTTACAATTTTCCGAAAATGAAATTTTCCGAAAATGATTTTGGAATTCCATGAAACACCCCAGACCATATTTTGAAACGAAATGATTGGCTGCGATGTCCAATACCGAAAGTAAACCTGATATGATTGGTGTGCAGGAGCATGTGATTATCGAAATGTCATCATTGGAACCGCGGCTGTCGACGGAGACAGATGTGTGGTACATACAGGTAGGAAACCCTCGATTTGTTGAAACTTTTGATCTGTAGATACAGCATATGTACAGCATCAGTACCACAAGCGATGAGGTCTCTTTGGAAACACAAAATTTGTTCGATTCTGAAAAATGCTAGCTATCTTTCAAGAATTGTCATGTCTGGACACAGGCACTAGACGTTTTGACACCTGAGTAGCAATATGTATCTATATTTTATGCCTTGACGTGTTATCAGCCATTTTGCTTTGTATTTCTTCAGTGTGATACAACATTCCGTATCAGTCTATGCTTTTTCTATCTTTCTATGCAGTCCGTATCAGTCTTCTAAAGCGCGAGCATGTTTACACGAGAACGTTTACTTTTACGGAGATTTACGAAGGCATCCGAGCCTTGATAATAGCAGTCGTATCAGCCCGTCCAGTGACATTGTGTATATACTATGTACATACCAGTATTGTCCATTACGTCTGCCACCTATGATATGATCGTGGTAAGAATCGATTAGAAGTATCAAGATAAGCGTTTTACATGAAACACATGGTTAGAGTACACCAAGAAAGGAAAGTTATTAATCAGATGCGAAAACGAAAGTAGGGATTTCCTGGAGAGGATATATTCACAACGTGCCAAAGTAAAGAGCAATTCTCTGCAATCACCAGAGAATGTTGGCAATTTTAGGACAGAGATTTTGCTAAATCATTCGGAGAATAGCTATCTAGTAAGCAAAAATCAGAGCATTCAGTCCCAGATCACGGGTTTCCATGGTAACGACACCAAACACAGCTATCTGTCAACGGAAGACAATTATAACGTAAATCAGAACCAAATTATTACATCTTCAAAATTATTACATCTTCAAATAATTGCAATATATTACATCTGTTAAACATAGTTTAAATAACTTTTTATTATAAATGCAAGAAAACGATGTTTTACAATAATACAAGTTAAAAAAAATAATTTCAGTCCACTATTTGAAATAATTGGACTTTTTACCTTCTGTAAAATAAAAAAGAAAATTTAGCAAGAATAGTCTTCAGTTTACTTATCGATAGGCTAAAAGGAATTTTATTATCTCAAAGGAGCATAACGTGCTCAAGGTGAGCTTTTCTGATACCCTTTTGTCCGTCGTCAACAATTTAGCTTGTGAACACGCTAGATGCAACATTTTTTTATCCAATCTTCATCAGACTTTGTCAGAATGTTTGTCTGCATGAAATCCTAGTAGAGTTCATTATTGGGTCATCTGGGGTCAAAAACTAAGACAAAGGTAAAATTTAAGAAAAAAAAACAACAACTTGTGAACACACTAGAGACCACATTTATAGTCCAATCATCACCAAACTTGGTCAGAATGTTCGTCTGTCTCCATCAAATCTTGAATTAGTTCATAACTGGGTCACGTGGGATCAAAAGGTCGGCCACTAGGTCAAACCTAAGAAAAAGCTCGCGTACACAATTGGCTATATTAAGGGCCCAATCTTCACCAAAGTTGGCCAGAATGTTTGTCTACATGAAATATTGAAGGAGTTCGTAAATGGATCACTTGGGGTCAAAAAGTAGGTCTTAAGGGCAAATCTTTGAAAAAGGTTGTGAACACAATAAAGGCCAAATTAATAGCCAAAATCTTCACCAAACTTGGTCAGAATGTTTGTTTGCATGAACTGTTGGAAAATTTCGTTATTGGGTCACGTGGGATCAAAAGTAGGTCACTATGTCAAATCTTGAGGGGGAAAACACACTGGAAGCGCCATTTATGGCGCACTCTTCTCCAAACTTGACAAGAATGTTTGTCTGCATGACATCTTATATGAATTCATAACTGGGTCACGTGAGGTCAAAAAGATGGTCAAATCTCATAAAAAACTTGTGAACACAATAAAAGCCACATTCATAGCCGAATTTTTACCAAACTGTTGGATGAGTTTGTTATTGGGTCAGGTGGCATCATAAACTATGTCAAATTTTAGAGAGAAAAACAACAACTTGTGAACACACTACAGACCCCATTTACTGCCCAATCTTCACTAAACTAAACTTAATCAGAATGTTTGTCTGCATGAAATCATGGATGAGTTCATATTTAGGTCACGTCAGGTCAAAAAGTAGGTCACTATTATGTAACAAGCTTTTTCTAAGATTTGACCTAAAGGCCACATTTATAGCCCAATCTTGAACAAACTTGGTCAGAATATTTGCATGCATTATTGGATGAGTTCCTAACTGGGTCACGTGGGGTTAAAACGTATGTCACCAAGTCAAATCTTAGAAAAAAATCACCTGTGAACACACTAGAGGCCACATTTATGGTCCAATCTTCACCAAACTTGGCCAGAATGTTTGCCAGTATGAAATCTTAGATATGTTTTAAAGTGGGTCACGTGGATTTAGTAGGTCACTAGGTAAAATTCTAGAAAATGTTATCAGCCCTGTGGTCACACTAATGGTCCAGTCTTCACCAAAGATTTCTAAAGTAAATAACTCTTAATTACTTGACGTCACATATGAGCCTACTAAAAGCCTGTGTCCTCAGGTGAGCGATTAAGGGCCATCACGGCCCTCTTGTAGTAACAAATTTTGGCAACACAATTATGGTCATAAATGCAACACCCCACTATTTTGGTTGAGGAAAAGACCAGGCAAATGTCTGGGTAAAACCTCTGCAGGTCAGCAAGAAGACTTTACCACATTATATATGTCTCCTGATCTGGACTCAAACTCAGGCGGTGGAAGGCAAGCAGTCACATGAGTTAAAAGGCCCGTAACTGTACCACTAACTCACAAAGCAATGTGCGCCCCATAAAAACAAATGACATTTAAATATGCTTGATTTCTCAGACCATATTACCTTAAATTCATAATAACCTGTACAGACACATTTTCAGCTCGCCTGTGCACAAGCTTTTCTGATACCGTGTCGTACCGCATCCGTCGTCCGGCGTCAACAATTTCGCTTGTGAACACGCTAGAGGCCACAGTTTTCATCCAATCTTCATCAAACTGGGTCAGAATGTTTGCATTAAATCTTGGATGGGTTCATTATTGGTTCACATTGGGCCAAAAACTAGAACAAAAGGCCAAATTTAAGGAAAAACTTGTGAACACGCTAGAGACCACACTTATTGTCCATTCTTCACCAAACTTGGTCAGAATGTTTGTCTGCATATGAAATCTTTGGTGAGTTCGTAACTGGGTCACGTGAAGTCGAAAGTAGGTTATTAGGTCAAATCTTATAAAAATCTTGTAAACACATTAGAAGCCACTTTTTGGGTCCAATCTTCACCAAAGTTGGTCAAAAAGTTTGCATGAAATCTTAGGTGAGTTTATTATTTGGTCACGTAAAATAAAAAAGTAGGTCAATAGGTCAAATCTCAGAAAAAGCTGGTGAACATACTAGAGACCACATTTATATCTTCACCGAACTTTGTCAGAATGTTTATCTGCATGGAATCTTAGGTTAGTTCACAACTGGGTCAAGTGAGATCAAAACTAATAGGTCAAATCTTTGGACCCAAAATATGTCCTCACAAACTTAGTCACAATGTTTGTCTGTATGAAATCTTAGGTGCGCATAATTGGGTCACGTAAAGTAAAAATAAAATAGGTCACTAGGTGAAATCATAGAAAAGCTTTGTGAAAACGCCACATTGATGGCCCGATCTTCATCAAACTTTGCCAGAATGTTTATCAATGTAAAACCTTAGATATGGTTTTGAAGTGGGTCAAGTGGATTCAGAAAGTCACTAGGTAAAACGCTAGAAAATGTTATCAGCCCAGTGACCACACTTAAGGTCCAAGCGTCATCCAAATTCACTAAAGTTTTTTTTAAAGTAAATAACTTTTAATTACTTGACGCCAGCTGTGAGCCTACTCAACCAAGGGCCCTAATGGCCCTCTTGCTTACAAATGGAGGTGGTTATCTGTTAATTGATTTTATTTTTATTTGATGGGTGGCCTCTGCATTCACGTTGACAATTATGCTGTCATCATGTTGATTATTGTGCTGTCATCCTGTTGACTTTTGTGCTGTAGTCATGTTGACTATGGTGCTGTCACCATGTTGACTTGTGCTGTCATCATGTTGACTATTGTGCTATTATAAGTTGACTATTCTGCTTTAATCATGTCGAATGTTGTGCTGTCATCATGTTGACTATTATGCTGTCATCATGTTGACTATTGAGCTGTCATCATGTTGACTATTGTGCTGTAATCATGTTGACTATTGTGCTATCATAAGTTGACTATTGTGCTGTCATCATGTTGACTATTATGCTGTCATCATGTTGACTATTGGGCTATCATCCTGTTGACTATTTTGCTGTAATCATGTTGACTTTAGTGCTGTCGCCATGTTGACTGTTGTGTTACCATAAGTTGACTATTGTGCTGTGTAATCATGTCGACTATTGTGCTGTCATCCTGTTAACTATTGTGCTGTAATCATGTTGACTATAGTGCTGTCACTATGTTGACTGTTGTGCTGTGATAAGTTGACTATTATGCTGTAATCATGTCGACTGTTCTGCTGTCATCCTGTTGACTATTATGCTGTAATCATGTTGACTTTAGTGCTGTCACCATGTTGACTGTTATGTTATCATAAGTTGACTATTGTGCTGTGTAATCATGTCGACTATTGTGCTGTCATCCTGTTAACTATTGTGCTGTAATTATGTTGACTATAGTGCTGTCACCATGTTGACTATAGTGCTGTCACCATTTTGACTGTTGTGCTATCATAAGTTGACTATTGTGCTGTAATCATGTCGACTGCTGTGCTGTCATCCTGTTGACTATTATGCTGTCATCATGTTGACTATTGTGCTGTCATCATGTTGAATAGTGTGCTGTAATCATGTCGACTGTTGTGCTGTCATCATGTTGACTATTGTACTGTAATCATGTCGACTGTTGTGCTGTCATCGTGTTGACTATTGTGCTGTCATCATGTTGACTAAAGTGCTTTAATCATGTTGACTATTGTGCTGTAATCATGTTGACTGTTGTGCTGTCATCATGTTCACTATTGTGCTGTTATCATGTAGTCTATTGTACTGTCATCATTTTGACTATTGTGCTGTCATCATGTTGACTGTTGTGCTGTTATCATGTTGACTATTGTGCTGTTGTCATGTTGACTATTGTGCTGTAATCAGGTCGACTGTTGTGCTGTCATCATGTTGACTATTGTGCTGTAATCATGTTGACTATTATGCTGTCATCATGTTGACTGTTGTGCTGTAATTATGTTGACTATTATGCTGCCATCATGTTGACTATTATGCTGTAATCATGTTGACTATAGTGCTGTCATCATGTTGACTATTGTACTGTAATCATGTTGACTTGTGCTGTCAGCATGTTGACTTTTGTGCTATCATAAGTTGACTTTTGTGCTGTCGTCATGTTGACTAATGTGCTGTCATCATGTTGACTATAGTTCTGTCAGCATGTTGATTATAGTGCTGTCATTAGGTTGACTATTGTGTTGTCACCATGTTGACGATTGTGCTATCATCATGTTGACTGTTGTGCTGTCATCATGTTGACTATTGTGCTGTCATCATGTTGACTGTTGTGCTGTCATCATGTTGACTTCGCTGTCATCATGTTGACTATAGTTCTGTCATCAGTTTGACTATAGTGACCATGTTGGCGATTGTGCTATCATCATGTTGACTATAGTGCTGTCATCATGTTGACTGTAGTACTGTCATCATATTGCCTATAGTGCTGTCATCATATTGCCTATAGTGCTGTCATCATGTTGCCTATAGTGCTGTCATTATGTTGACTATAGTGCTGCCATCATATTGACTATAGTGCTGTCATTATGTTGACTATAGTGCTGTCATCATATTGCCTATAGTGCTGTCATCGTGTTGACTATAGTTCTGTCATCATATTGCCTATAGTGCTGTCATTATGTTGACTATAGTGCTGTCATCATATTGCCTATAGTGCTGTCATCGTGTTGACTATAGTGCTGTCATCATATTGCCTATAGTGCTGGCATCGTGTTGACTATAGTGCTGTCATCGTGTTGACTATAGTGCTGCCATCATATTGACTATAGTGCTGTCATTATGTTGACTATAGTGCTGTCATCATATTGCCTATAGTGCTGTCATCATGTTGCCTATAGTGCTGTCATTATGTTGACTATAGTGCTGTCATCATATTGACTATAGTGCTGTATCATGTTAACTATAGTGCTATCATCATATTGACTATAGTGCTGTCATCATGTTGACTATAGTGCTGTCATCATGTTGACTATAGTGCTGTCGTCATGTTGACTATAGTGCTGTCATCATGTTAACTATAGTGCTGTCATCTTGTTGACTGTAGTACTGTCATCATATTGACTATAGTGCTGTCATCATATTGACTATAGTGCTGTCATCATGTTGACTATAGTGCTGTCATCATGTTGACTATTGTGCTGTAATCATATTGACTATAGTGCTGTCATCATGTTGACTATAGTGCTGTCATCATGTTGACTATTATGCTGTAATCATGTTGACTAGTGTGCTGTCATCATGTTGTCAACTATGCCGTCTTCATGTTGACCATTGTGCTATCATCATGTTGACTATTCTGCTGTCGTCATGTTGATTATTGTGCTGTCATCATGTTGTCAATGATGCTGTCATCATGTTGACCAATGTACTATCATCATGTTGACTATTGTGCTATCATCATGTTGACTATTCTGCTGTCGTCATGTTGATTATTGTGCTGTCATCATGTTGTCAATGATGCTGTCATCATGTTGACCAATGTACTATCATCATGTTGACTATTCTGCTATCATCATGTTGACTATTCTGCTGTCATCATGTTGACTATTGTGCTGTCATCATGTTGTCAATTATGCTGTTTTATGTTGACTATTTTGCTGTTGTCATGTTGACTATTGTGCTGTCATCATGTTGACTTGTGCTGTCATCATGTTGACTATAGTGCTGTCATCAGGTTGACTATTGTGCTGTGTCATCATGTCGACGATTGTGCTGTCATCACGTCGACTTCTGCTGTCATCATGTTGACTCTAGTGCTGTCCTCAGGTTGACTATAGTGACCATGTTCGCGATTGTGCTATCATCATGTTGACTATAGTGCTGTCACCATGTTGACTATAGTGCTGTCATCATGTTGACTATAGTGCTGTCATCATGTTAACTGTTTTGCTGTCATCATGTTGACTATAGTGCTGTTATCATGTTAACTATAGTGCTGTCATAATTTTAAATGTTGTGCTGTCATCATGTTGACTATAGTACTGTCATAATGTTGAATGTTGTGCTGTCATCATGTTGACTATAGTGCTGTCATCATGTTGAATTTAGAGATTTCATCATGTTGACTTCAGTGTTGTCACCATGTTGACTTGTGGTGTCATCTTGTTGACTATTGTGCTGTCATGATGCACAGGTCATGACCCTGACAAGTACATAACTCTGGCTACCCTTATTTCTTGGTTTATCGCCCCTTTTTTGTACTTAGAGATTATGGTAACCTGTTTCGGCAAGTTGGCCTTTTCCCAATTTCTGCAAAGAGCAGTAGAATGAATGTTTACACACCTACCTAATAGTGAACAGGTCATGATCCAGACAAGTTACATAACTCTGGTTACCTTATTTCACTGGATATCTCCCCTTTTTGTATTTAGAGAAATGGTTAACCTGTTTGGATATTTGGAAGTTTCTACAAACAGCAGTGGCATGAAAGTTTACACACTTACTAAACAGTGCACGGGTGATGATCCTGACAAGGAACATAACTCAGGTTACCTAATATCTTGATTAATCTCCCCTTTTTGTACTTAGAGAAATAGTTAACATATTCGGCAAGTTGGAGATTTCTACAAAGAGCAGTGGCATGAAAGTTTACACACTTACTAAACAGTGCACAGGTCATGACCCTGAGAAGTAACATAACTCTGGCTACCCTTATTTCTTGGTTTATCTCCTCTTTTTGTACTTAAATAAATGGTTAACCTGCTTCGGCAAGTTGGATATTTCGCAATGTCTACAAAGAGCAGTGTCATCAAAGTTTACACACTTATTTAACAGTGCACAGGTCATGACCCTAACAAGTTAGATGACACTGGATATCTTATTTCTTGGGTGATCTCCCCTTTTTGTACATTTAAAAAGTTTGACCTATTTCAGAACATTGGATTTCTTCCAGTTGAGACATCAATGCAATGGCTGAAATGAAGACTCTTCTGGTTTTCAGTTGCATTACAATCTTGCAAATATATTATCTGTGTATCTTCAATTTTGAACCAAAGTTATCAGCATGTAAACTTTAAAATAATGCATTTGTATTTTTCAATATCCATGGAAATGTTTGTCTCTGGAGCTCTTCAACTACCACTTAGGTTGCTTGAGTCTAGGTTGCTTGGGTCTGTTGCTGTTTCAAATTGCATTTATTATTTCAGTTGCTGTTTTAACACTGTCCTGTCATTATAAATTTGCATCACGACAAACTATGCTACCGGGGACATATGTGTTTGTGAACACAGCGTCTTGTTTTAAGTCTAGAAATGCTGTGTATTGTTTCATTTTTTTTCTCGGCAATTATTTTATTTATTATTGCTTGGAGAATAAATATACAATAGTGTTGACTTTTTGGAAGTCAAATTTATTGTCTTTAATTCACTTGTGCTGCCAGAAGGGAATTAATTGAGTTCTAGTGTCATATTGCGTTTGCCTGTTTTTGTGGCAGAACGGGATTAATTGAGTTATGTTGTCAGAGTGCACATGCATACACACACATTAGTGTGGCAGTAGGTGTTGTAATGACCACATCGGTAGAAATATAAGCCTTTCAAACCAGCCTCGCTGCTGGGTTAACTATTTGGTGAAGTGGTTTAAGCTGCTTCCAAAGATGCGCGGTAAAGTAATGGTTACAGTGGCTGGTGTACAGATGGAAGAGCGCCAGCCTGTGTTACATTGGTGGCAGCGGTGGGATAGTCAACTGCCAAACTGGAGTTGCGTGCCCACAAAACCTCCCATGCTAAGTCTCGGAACGAGACTTTTTGGACTGGGAGGTAATGTAACGACCGCATCGGTGGAAATATAACCCGTTCAAACCAGCCTCGCTGTTAGGTTAACTCTTAGGCGACGTGGTTTAAGCCGCTTCCAAAGTTGCGCGGTTAAGCAACGGTTACCGTGGCTGGTGTACGGATGGGTGACCGTTGGAGAGCGCCGGTCTGCGTTACAGTATATAAGAATAGTGATACAATCTTCACTACACTGGTTCCTGCTTAATGAATGCACCATGATTTTATCTAAGTCACCAAGAGAATATTGATAACAAATGCATGTAAGGTAACAAAACATGCACAATGAAACACTTCAGCATTGTAGCTCAGTATGTGTTTTGACATTGCTTGTGCAAAATTCTCAACAAAGCTGCTAGTGTGAGTGCTAAAATAAAGGCATTGATGTATTAAAGAATTTAGCTAGAAATGTGCATACTTTTTGTCATTGTTTTTTTTCAGTACATGATTAAATTGAAAGATAATTGTATGTCTGAAGACTAGGTACATGGGCTATATTTCAACCAAAAGTATGCTGTTAAATTGTAAGAGCCATCAGTTTTGTGTATTGCAGATTGCTACACTTTAAAGTTAGTAACATTTGTTCCCAATCAACTTTAGCATATATTTTGTTGTCTAGTGTAATATGGTGTTACTACATTTTTATTTTTTCAATCTTTACAGATTATGCATCAAGGGAAATATCCACAAATAAAACAACTTGTCTATATTTGAGATATGGGTTGAGGAGGTAAGTAAATTTTCTTATACTGAAATGTATTGGATGTCTTTTGTTTTTTATACTCCTGTCGAAGACGGGACGTATTATGGGAATACCCATGGTGGGCGGTCGGCGTCCAGATGTTTTCACTATCAAAGATATTTTTTTGAAAAAAATAAAGCGAAGCTATTATCATGACACTTTGTTGTTGTTGACATCATTTTAAGGTTGGTTAACCTTTCTGTTAAGATCCATTTCTCAGAAACAGTGTAAGATGTTCACATAAAATACTCGTTCACCATCAAAATCGTAAAATTAATGTTAAGCAAAGTTATGACCCTTTATCTACTAAAAGATTTTGGCATACTGTCTAGCACAGGAACGAAGTGAAGCGGGCTTTGTATGGACAGCTTTGTGGGACTTTATAACTTAAAATCAGAAAAATGGTAAACAAAATATAATATTTCAGGTTTAACTATATCATATGATACAAAGACAAGAAGTAATTGTTTTGTATATTATTTAGTTATGCTCCTCAGTGTGTGTATACTTTACAGACGTAAAATTTGCGATCATTTGGTTTGGTATGTCAAGTACCAAAGCATAGCTATGACTAAGTCACTATTATATGTACCAAAATTTCTTCGGTATTTTAGTATTTTAGTATTAATGCATGATACACATTGATGTTGGCAGAAATGACGACAACAAATGACATTATATCAAAGCACCAACATTTATGGAACTGAGGTAGAACACTATGTTGTAAAACTAAAAGAATAACAAGCTTTTGATGTGCTTCAGCTGTGTAAAGTTTTCTGCTACTTTTTGGGCAATGTTGCGTATGTCAGTGCCCAGAGTGATGAGACAGCTAAATTTTGGAGGCAGGGAGGATTGACCAAACATGACTTTTGCTTCTCGCAGTCATTCTTAATGGAAAAAAGTGTCAAAGGAGACTAGAGGCATTGCATTATGGGTCTAGGCATGCCTAAATGGTTTACTTTTGTAATCTGTTTAAACTGAATGCATTTTGGTCACTCTAGTAGCACTTGTGAGCATTGTTTATACCTAGTTTAAGTTACAATACAATCATATAGAAAGTATTGTTTATTTAATATAATAGTTTCTTTCTTTAGATGTTAGTTACTTTGTTGCAGCTTTTACTCCAATGCATTATCTCTATTTTGCAGCTGAAGATTACCCTGCGTGTTAATGCAGTTTGCCATTGATTTAGCACAGAATAATTTAAAGTAAAAAGTTTTGCCTTTAATCGCTTAGAAGTTTAAACTTGCACTGCCCAGACAGTGCTTTTCAGCACTTTGATTAACTTACGCTTGTCCATCTTTCCTCAATTATTACATCCCAGGCAATTGTGAAGTAATAATAACTATTTCATTTATAAATTTTTCGCCTGTTGCAGAATCTGCTGACCACAACCTGTATCTTGTGAAAAATGGCTGAGGGGGGTACAGGCCCTCCACCGGGAGGAGGTTACCGTAAGTGTCTTAATTCAAAAACCCATATTTGTCAATCAGGATTTCATATATAATGCTGTGGGAACTTTCAATACCAAAAGGAAATGCACATATCCTGGCATGTTCTCGTAGGAACCTTCAACACAAAGTCATGGCCCTTGATAAGTTGCAGTATGTACACAGAGTAAAATTAGTGTCATAACTTTTTCTCGGCAATCACTAACTGGATTTCAACAAAACTTTATGGGAACCATCAATTCCAAAAGGAGATATGCATTTAATTGGCATATTCCAGTCCGACCATTTAACACAGAGTTATAGCCCCTGAATAGTATTTTGTTTCCACATTTTTTCTTGGCATCTACTAACTGGATTTGAATGAAACTGTGTGGGAACTTCCAATACTAAAAGGAGATGCGCATATCCTTGGCATTTTTCTGTTGGACCCTTCAACAAAGTTATGGCCCTTGATTCATTATGCAGTATGCATACAGAGTAACATTTGTTCTTGCGCTATTTTCGGCAATTGCTTACAGGATTCCAGCTAAACTTTATGGGAGTAAGCAATACCAAAAGAGCTTATCTTTGGCATGTTCTGGTCTGACCAGTTAACACATAGTTATAGCCCCTGAATAGTATATTGTTTCCATGCAATTCCTTGGCAACTAAAGCACAATTTTAGCACTTTTTTTCTTTCATCAAGATGATAACCACCAAGTTATGTTTTGAAAAAGTGTATTACTGATTTCTTAAATTCTTTTATATGCAAATTGTAACTTTACCTTTTCTTTAAACAACCACCAAGTGACGGGGGATATACTGTCTGTGACAGTCTTGTCTTGTGTAAAATGGAACATTATAGAATTTGATCAGATAATTTGTTGCTTGATGTCAGAAATGCGGCAGGGGCACACATGGCATAGTGGTAGAGTGGCGACTTGAAACTCCTTTAACTACTTAGCGTCTCATCGCATGAGTTTGAGTCCCGTTTAGGGTGAAGGACTGAATGTGATAAGGGCTTCCAGCTGACCTGCAGTGCACCAGTGGTTCTACCCAGACATTTGTTTGAGGTATTTCTCCACCAAAATAACTGGACGTCGCTATATAATCGTAATTGGTCCCTGAGATGTATTTTCAAAACGCAAACAATAAAAAATGTAGATAATAGTAGATGAATCAAAGCAATATTATATTATATTAAATTGTATGTTATAAAAGACTGACTTAAACGGCACTATAAAGTTAGAGTGTTCTACTGCATGAACTACTACTTAGCTTATTTTCCTGGATCTGTCTTATTTTAATAAATACCATGCAGTTGTAGAACCAGCTCTGTGTATCTTAGATCAAACACATGTCAATTACATTCCTTTAGCACACCAGATCAAAGCATCCTGTGTAACACTGTGTTATCAATGTGTTATCAATCATTAAACCCAAATAACGAAGTTTGAGGGGGTAAATAGGCATGAGCTTGTTGGTCGGTCGGTAGGTCGGTTTTCATGGTTTCAGAACAATAACTTGTGAAAGGCTTGACAATTTAAAACATTTTCTGGAGTGGTACACAGATGTTAAATCACAAGATACAGGTCAAGTTCGATTTTGGGGCTTGTGAGGTCAATGTCAATGTCACTAATAAAAATAACAAAATGGTTTCTGGACTATAACTCATGAAAGGCTTCAGATTTAAACAATTTTGGTGCACATGTGTAACATCACAAGATACAGGTCAAGTATGGCTTGTAGGGTCAATGTCAAGGTCACTTTACTAAAAATAGAAAAAACTTCTGCTCAATATTTTTAGTTAACAGTGGGATATTGTGGTCAAATTTGCTGTATAGGTAGCTTTTGTGAAGATGATGCTTGAGATTGAAAGTGGGGCCAGTGGGTGCAAGGTTAAGGTCACTGTTACTAAATATAGAAAAAGGCTTCTGCTCAGTAAATAAAGTTAGGAATGAGTATTGCTGTATAGAAAGCTTCTGTGGACACAACGCTTGGGATTGAAACGGAGACCAGTGGGGTCAAGGCCACTGTTCACTGTTACTAAAAATAGAAAAATGGTTTCTGGATGATTCCTCTTAAAAGATTTCACAGATTTGAATTTTTGGGGTAAACACCTGTACCGTCACGAGATACAGATAAAATTTAACTTATGGACCGGTTGGGTCAAGGTCAGATTCACTGTTACTGAAAAAAGAGAAAACTTTTCTGCTCAATAACTTTAGTTAGGAAAGTGATATTATTATGAAACTTATTGTTTTGGTAGCTTCTGAGAAGTCACTGCTTTGGATTGGATTTGGGGTAAGTGGGGTCACTGTTACATATGTCTGTGTTTCATGTTTGACCTTATGCCATTGATTCTAAGCTTACCAGTTCCAGTATCAACCACCCATGTGGGGGTATTAATCATCTTTAGTGATAGTTCTAGTTATTCTTCCTCGCTTTGTTGTACACAACAATGGACACTAGTCTTTCAGATATCAGGTATGTAACTGCCTGTATGCAGAATAGCTGCCTACACAAAAGAATGGATACATAAAAAAGATTGAATCTGCAATTTAAATCTTAGAATAATAAGGGGAAGATGTATAGTTATTGATATTAACTGTTTGCACTATTGAAAATATGCTAAATCGATTTTATCTCATGGCATGTGTATTCCTTTGTCTTTTCAGATTTTAATATGTGTTGCAATACTTACCGTTCTTGTAATCAAGACCTTGTTATATTTTTTTATTCATGATTACAATGATGCACTTGTGATTATTTGGGCAGTGTGGCAGTTATAAAAGATATGCCCATGCATATAATATATGTTGTCATTTAACTCATCCTATCGGGATTGTCATGTGTATCTTTCTTGGACAAACATTGGACTTTTGTACTTCAATTCCATATACACATAAAGCAATAAATGAGCAAGTAACAACAAAGACATTTGAAACGTTATGGTTTTTATTTAACAATTCTCAGTATACTATAAATCCCGAGAAAAAGTATGTATAACTTATATTCCTGTGGCCATAAAATGGTTTAAAACAACAAAAAAAATATAACATATTATAATTAACTATAAAACTAAAGTGTACAAGCAGAAAGGGCACATGTGCAGCAGCTTCACATCACACAAATAAGTATTGTTTAGATAGTATTTTTCTCAAACTAGTGTGTTGTTTCTTTCTCAGTATCTTATTGTTTATTTTCAAAGTTACTTTGAAAGTTACAGACACACAAAAATAAATAACTAAAATAGAACGCAATTTACTGAATTCGGACCCGTATTTTATCAGGTTTAGAAAGTCCGCAAAACAATCTTTTCTCCATGTGCAAATTTCAGTGAGCATTCCATCCAGTGCGTCGCCAATGAACATGATGCTTCAGCCAGTTACACTTCTATGGTCATTATGTCCTTAATGCAAATATTTGATTTCTCTTACAATCAATACCTGTGTGCAGTTCTTCTAACAGAAATAACCATTATCCCCTCACCCATTTATTTTGTGTACAACATATTTGTTAAATCACTGCTTTCTTGTTAATGTCAGATTCTGATAAATCTGTCTTCTCTCACTGCTTGCTTTTAAGAAACCCCCAGGAAGTGCATGATTAGAGCTCTGTAGAACCAATTTAAGCGCCCTTGTCGGCCCTTTTGCTGTTGGACCATTCCACGATGGTACCTGTTGAGGTTTCTGTTATATATAATGTCTTATCACAGTTGTATTGCAACTTTTACATTTGGCTGATATGGGAATTCTTACAATTTAAAACAGAACATCAGAGATAATTCTGTCCTGAAGGATTTCACCTTGCATATATCTGGTGCAGGGATATATGCAAAATTGCAACTTTTTGTTAGTATGTACCACTTTTCTTTTCATGTTTTGCTACACACATGTATGCAGTGATTCCTGCATTAAAGTGACAGATTTTGTCTTTTTTGTTAGGATGATGTGCTAATTTCTATGCCATTGTCACAGATATTTGTAACTTTTATCGGGGATGAGTGATAATACAAGTTTCTTATTTAAGACAACTGACATAACATTATGACATTACATTGTTTAATAGTACATATGCATGAAATATCTGTAAATATCATTATCATACATCTTGTAACAATGCAAACATAGGAAAGTAACAATATCACTATAAATAAAAATAGCAACTTGACCTGACCGGGGTTCGAACCAGAGGCATTGAGATTGAGAGGTAAATGCTCTACCCACTGAGCAAAGTGGGCTGATGTTGTATAAATAAATTCCTATTTGCTCCCTAACAGTGTTTAAATAATATGCAATTACAATTTTTACAACAAAAACAACTGCCTAAATGGTATTTAATTACAGAGGTATTAAAATGTAAATAATACAGATAGAACAATACAACACAATATTCAATATTACAAGTACTATGGATCGTATGACTTGCAAACAACACACATTTACTGTGCTGTATTTCGGATGTTACTAGTCACTTATCGGAATATTATTATGCATTGTCTTTTAAGTAAAAAAAATGAAGTTTTTTTAAGAATTTGATTTGACCCAAATTCAACGTGAAACAGTCTTCTTTGGACAAAATTCACTTTAAATACCCCTAAATGGCAATTTACTTGGTAGAAAATGGTTGTGAAAAGTCTTGAGACATATTGACTCTCAACAGCTTTTGAAATAATTTCATTGCAAATGCTGGAATATGAATTATTGCAAAAGATGGCAACAACGCCAACAGCATTTGCAATAACAGAGTTTGCAATATAAAATCAAATTTGAAGTAAAGGTCTATAATCTTATATAGATGCGTAATTAATAAGATATTGTTTAAACTTAAATTTTATTGAGGCTAAAGACATTTTTCTTCCAAAAATAAAATTTTCATTTTTTAAAAAACAAACAATTTTTTTTGCTGGAAACAGACTATTGCCGATTAAACGGTCTACAAACTATAATGCATCGTTTTTTTAGGGAAACAAGATTTCGTTGCAAATGCTGGGATTATTGCAAAAGCTGGCGACAACACGAACAGCATGTGCAAAAACAGGGTTTGTAATAAAATACCAAACTTTAAATGTATGTCTATAATCTATACTAGAGTCCTTATATAGATGCGTAATAAAAAATGTTAAAACGTAACTTTTGATGATAATAAAGACATAAATAAGAAAAGGGGGTTTTCAGACAATATTTTTTATTTGACCAAAATTCATGGTGAAGTATCTTCTCTTGGCAATATTCACTTAAAACACCACCAAATTACATTTCTTAGTGCAATTTTGGAAAGAAGAAGTCTGGAAGCGAATCGACTCTCACCTTTTGCAAATAATTCTGTTACAAATACTGTGTTTATTTCATAAAGTGGTGACAACTTCAACAACATTTGCCATAACATTATTTTGAATATGAAATGGGTCTGTAATTAATACCAGTCTTTCTTCTAAAAAAATACTAAACTATCAATATGATTTAGGAAAAAAATTTTGAAAAAAAGTTGACTTGAAAATAAAAAAAATGTTTTGTGCTGAAACAGCTTTAAAAAAAGCCCAAACAAAATCTCCAACAAAATCTCAAACAAAATATTGAGCGTTGGAAACAGATGATTCTTATTGGGCCAAAATTTGAAAATGATAATTAATTTCAAAAGCTGGCACAAAGCAAACAAAATTTACACTAAATATTTGCAATGAAATCACTGATATCGATTTCAAACAAAGAGTATGCTTATTTTCTATACACGTTTTACCGGGATACAAAATCAGGTATTTTGTATATTACATATTGTGAATTATGAACATTTGTTCTTGTTGTTTGCATAAAAAAAACAACAACATGTTTTAATAAACAAAAGTCCACTTAACTTTTGCCACCTCCAAACAAACCAATGATAATTCTTTTGTTAAATTAACAATAGTAACTGTATACTTTAACTTTTTATACAAATGTTGCAAGATGAGTTGTTATAGAATATTATATTTCAGGTAAACGTACACTTTAAAAACTGTATAGTTATCAGACATTTTTATTTAAATATCCCACTGGTCTGAAGGCACCAGGGTGATATATTTCCATAGTATATAATGGGGGTGGTTGCTGGGGTGGTATATGTGATAATTGTTACATAATATCACCCTCAGATGCAGGTTCCTCGAGACGCTTTTTAAATAGCAAGTAAGAAAGAGTTAATGTAAAAAAAGAATCGTGCTTACCGAGATTCAGTTTGGGGTATTGACTCATTTTCTGATACTGTTCTGTCAATATAGCAAAGGGACACTAATGAAGTGCTATTATTGAAAAAGGCTAGACTCGAGAGCTCCATTAGACTAACATAACGAGTCGAGAGTAATGTTGTTTCCCTAGATCTTAACATTAGGATGGAAGCCATCACTACCAATCTTAAATTCTTTGACCTGACCTAGCCCATAACTTAAACACCAGATCCCCGTTCGACAGGCCGAGCCTTACCAACTTAACTATGCAGGTAGTCGCTTAAGGAGACAATTTTTAGTATTTCATGATGCGTTTTACTACCCTTAAAAATGCATAACACTCTAGCTATCGTTGTCTGTGTTATTCATTTTCAGGGTTGTCAATATTCCATAAAACCCTTGCTGACATGTGTTTTTATATAGGTACATAATAAATGCTACCACATGAATTATATAACACCATAACCATAGAAAATTTTCAATTTCACAAATGTCACTTTAAAAAGCCACAAACCTGGATTGTTTTGGTGCCATTTCAAAACAGGAAAATGAAAAGCAGAGCTATTGCTGATTTTGTGTTGCAAAAATAACATTCATGAGCTATTATATGCCATTGATTAACTACATGTAATTATTATGCTACTTTAAATACAGATTTTTTTATACGAAATATATCTTTAAACTTATCAAACGTAAAGTTTTAACAAGATTTCATTTAACTTGTTTACAATGGTATAGATAATAGACCTATTTTGAAAGCGTGATATTTTATTGCAAATCCTGTTATTGCAAATGCTGTTGGCCTTATCGCCAGCTTTTATTACCCCCCCCCCCCCCTTTAAAGATAACACTATGCTGTGACATAACAGCTGGACAAAGGATAAGTTTACTATAAACAGATGTGTCATAGGAAAACAGGTCGTAAAACAATTACAGGGTCGTCACACTTACCGCTGATGCACATGGACTGACTGCACTGCCATTGGTCAGTAACAATCTAATCCCCAACCCTTTGCTGATACCACTTCAGTCTGAGGCTGTATCCAGTCAGCTAGACCCCACCCCCCCCCCCCCCCCCACACACACACAAACACACACTCCCACCTCCTTCCCTAAACCCAGTTACCTCCTACTGTGATCAGATTAGGTCACATTCCAATTTTCAATGCCTTCAAGTGTGGCCACCTTTCTGTTAGCTGTCTGTTGGTTCAGATCCCCCCAAGCTGTGCGCTCTTTTTCGGCAAACCTGTGATTACACATATTCTGCGACCAGCTGTCAGTTTGATTAGGCGAATCTGCCTTATATTGAGTCCTACTTTACATGAACCTGTCTCGTTAAATGCTCACCTAAAGGTGAAAGGTGAGGGTAAACAAAACCATTCGAAGAAGACCAAGCCATGCACCTAGACATGCAACTGGTCAATCAGTGAAGAGATAAGCTGATGTTTATTGGCTACCACCTGCTGTCTGCCATAACAACTAAACCTGTCCAGGTCTATAAACGAAGCATGTTAGTCCTATGATCCTCATACGTTAAAATTAAACAATATCTGTTGGGTCTTTGTTATTCAGACTGTTGATATCTACATAGACTTATAATTGGTGGTGTAAGGTTGATTCCTCTTTTTCTAAGCCAAAAACAAACTTGGAAAGGTGTATAAAGATTAGACTATGCAAGCATCCCCATTAGCAGGGGAATACAACTAAAAAAAAAGGAATTACCACATGTTTATTTGCACTTAGGTTCGTTCAAATTAATTTTGAGCTGATATTTGGTAGACATGTTCTTTGTATGTGTCTGTATCAAGACTGTTTAAAGGATTTTGATTGATCTGTCAACAAATATGGTTGGTGGGAGTGTGGCCAGTTTCCAAAGTAGTTATAAATGAAACATAGAAAATCTTGTCAGAAACTACAAGAGTTAGAGCCTTGATATTTGGTAGAGATGTTCTTTGCGTGTCCCTGTATTAAGATCGTTCAAAGAATTTTGATATGTCAAAAAGCATGGCTGCCAAAAATGTGGCCATTTTCCATGTATTGCTATATTGGAATTATAGAAAATCTTCTTGTCTTAAACTACAAGAGCTAGAGCTTTGATATACATGTTCCTTAGATGGCCTTGTATCAAGATTCTTAAAAGAATTTTGATCTACTAAAAATGGCCACTACGGGCATGGCCATTTTCGACAATTGCAGTAAAAGAAATCTTTTCAGAAACTACAAGATCTTTAGCTTTGATATTTGGTTTACATGTTCCTTGGTTGGCATTGTATTAATATTGTTAAAAGAATTTTGATCTGCTAAATCATGCCATTATGGCCGTGGCCATTTTCCCAAATGACTATAACTGAAATCTTTTTGTTAGAAACTACAAGATTTAAAGCCTTGATATTTGGTAGATATGAATTTTGGGTGGCCCTGTATCAAGATTGTTAAAAGAATGTTGGTCCATCAAAAAACATGGCTTCAAGGGACATGGCCATTTTCCATGTATGATTATACAGAATTCTTTTAAACCAGGTTTTCAAACTGTATTTTGTGGAACAGTATAGAACAAGCCCTTTATAATTGTGCCCATCAATTAGATTAATGATTCGTTGTTTAAAGATATTGGTAATTTTCATTGACGGTCAGTAAAATGTGGGGAATTAGGCAGAAGAAAAAAAAGACGCGTAACTGTAAAACAGCTGTTACTGTATTCACTGAAGTGTCGCAATTGAGGCCCGACTGCTAACTCTATGATAGTACATGAATCGGGACAAAAAAACCCAGGTCAAGCGACCTATTTAAACAAAAGCATGGACATGTAAATGGCAATAGAAATGAGTGTTATGGTTAGTTGACAATTTGTGGTGAAAATGTAATTTAATGTGTTTATTCTCGCATGTGGTTCAACAATCAGATGGGCCTTATAAAATATGCCCACTGTTGTTGATATTAAAATACCACACTTTAAATAAAAATTTAAAAACCTGTACAGTTCTGAACCAGGGGGTATTATACACTGCAACAGCACTAAAATTGTTCCGTTCCGTGAACTGATAGGAATAAACACTTTATAATTGTTGAGAGAATAGATACACTATCAAAAATTCATTATCAAATGAACAATTAATATAGTATCAGGCTGAAGCCAGTGCTTTGATTGAAGTCTCAATAACTACTAATTTTGTGAACTAACGAGCATGTCAATTAAGATTATCTCGTGAACTGATATCTTTTTAGTAACCTGCATCTTTCAGTACAGACAGTTACGCAAAACCTTTTTCGCATGTTAAATCATGTTAAGCTTGGCAAAGCACTTAATGCATGTGTCGGTTTAGTTTAGCCTGTTACTATAGTCAATGTTCATTTGATATTGAACTTTAGATAGTCTATCTATTCTCTCAACAGTTATAAAGTGTTTGTTCCGTTTTGTTTTGCAAAATACAGATACCTGTGTGAGTAACTGTATTTTGCAAAATGGAACGGAACAATAGCGTGCAGAAAAAATTATTTCATATTCAATAGAAATGTTAATTAGTAAACAACATTCCATTGCTATCGTTTTCAGTCCACCAAACCTACGAAAATGCTACCTTTTCTTGCGATAAGTTGAAGGTATTTTTAGACTGTACTTCGTGTTAGCCAGACTATATTACAAAGCGTTGTCCCGTTCCGCAAAATATAGTTACTTGTGTGGATAATAGTGTTTTGTGGAACGGAACGGTACAACAGTCAGAACTAATTATGAACATGAGAATAAAAATGATAATAAGTCAATGTATCTTTTGTAATAATTAAACAATGATATTTTATTTAAAAAAAGTATCTGGCATTAGGACTACGCTTTATTAATGTTATTCTATTATGAATTTTTTCCTTAATAAAGTTTGCCGATTATTCTCAATAGCTCTGGCAGGAGTTCATCCGTAACGTTTAATCACAAGTTTACAAACATAACCGACATTTTTTATGTCAAATATGGAGAAACGGCAACTTGTTTTTATCATGTAAGAGACAGCGCACACAGTTGCATGCGCAGATTTCTTTGATTAAAGATTATTTTTATTCATTTCAAGTGATAAAAAATCTGAAACTTAAAAATACTGAAAAGTAGTTAATATAAAAATATTTCAGTTTTTAAGGAACTGATTACTAAGCTCGCCAGAGAGTTGCATATTAACAATTTTCGTGATCTCCTTTAATTTCTCTTCCGTTGTATGACATCTCACGTCAGATCCATATTATATGTACTCATATAAAGGAGTTAATAAAAATTGCCCAGCCAAACCAAATATAAAAATATAGAAGTAGAAGTTGACATTCCCCGTTTGATTCCCCATCACTTGTTTTGTTCCGTTCCGTTCCGCAAAATATTTATAGCCATTTTAATTAGCCAATAGCAGGTGCCAATGATCAGATGCGGTCACATGCTCAATGTGCGAACATTAATTCCTTGCTCCACTCCCACATCACCTCATTGTCAAGAGCAATATTCATTCTAAATGAAAGAGTATTTGCTTTGAAAGATTTCATTGTAGAGAGCAACAAGAGACCATTGATGCAAAGAATCAAAGGTCACCATTGAGGTCCTGTTCAACAATGAAACATTTTTGTCTTACAACAAACCGACCAAGAAACAGCAAATCCTTGTTGTTAATAAAAGATTTACAGTGCCATCAGAGTTTTGTCTAAAAATTGTATGCAGTAATGAATTGTCACTGGACGCATGGGAAAATGACCAAATGCAAACAACAGAAAAGAGCATAGCATCTGACTTGTACATTTTACACCGTCGTAACAGATGCAATTTAAATTAAACAAATCATACATACAATGAAAGATTAATAACTTCACGTGACGTGTAATGATCAGATTAAGCAACATTTTAAACTATAATCTAATATAATTAGGATATTCACCAATGTTGAATAATAACTGAAATACAAGAATGAGTATTTCCTTTTCTAATGGTTGCATGAAAAAAAGAGTTTTTTTTCACACTTGATTCACAAGGGCTAACTGCAATCCCATGGTTCAGGTATACTTATATCCCCAAATCTTACCTGAAACCACTGCAGCCTGAGTTTGTCTCTAGGTGGATAAACCCACCCAACCCCCACTACCTTCCCCCAACCCATTAACCACCCAGTGTTTACAGTGTGCTTGTGGCCACATTCCAAGTTCCAGTGCAATTAAAGTACATTACGGTAATCTTGTAATACCCCCTCTCCCCACTGCCCTCACAGTTAAAAAGAAAAAAACAGCTACATTTTAAGCTAGGTGGACGGGGTTTAGTTTCATCAATAACTGATATTCATAGGCAAACACAGGTTGGAAAGTGACAATAAAATTAAGTTATTCATTTTATTTTTCAGGGTTTGCCATTCCATTGATGGTTATTTCCAAAAAAGATCCATGTCCAGACCCCAGCATTCGAAGATTATTTGCAGAACTTCTCAAGGACATTAATCTGCTGAAGGAACATTATGAAAAATTCTATTCTTTTGTCAAGCCAGTTGTTGTATCAATGAAAAGTGGGGACAATGTCCTTTGGATAGAATTTATTGTAAGTAGCATGCAGGACCTAGACGATTTCAGAGAAAGAGCCAAACACCAACCATCTAACAGGATTTCTTATCTGTTGAACTTTTTTATAGAATCACAAGGCTATGAAGTTATCGTGGACCTTCCAAAAGATGTTAAGTTTTGCATTCACATGTCTAGGGAAATATACGAAAAGGTGAAAGAAGCCATCACCAAAGATCAGAACAATTTTGGTCTACTTGCTAACAAGAGTTCTAGGTAAGATATTTTTATACTCCCAGTTCACTGGTAGACTGATTCAGTTATGTCATGTTTGTAGAAAAGTCATTTTTGTATTTTTCCCCCTTTTTTGTATTTTCTTTGATAGTAGTAAATACAGTGTTACTGAAACACAAAGATAACTGTAGACCTGAAAATTGGAAGGCCTTTCGTCAGTGAGACAAAGAGTAGCTCTGCGAATATTCATTCTAGGATATGAAACGAACGGATGAACCACAGAGTTAGATTTCCATAGCAGTATTAAATCATCAGATGAGTGTTCATTGGTCAAGATGATAATTATGTGCTCCGGCTACTGGTGTACGAAGGCAGCCATCGAAAAGCTTGTTAAAATTGGCGAATGTTAGTGCACTTACGAAACTTGCTTTAATATTTTACAGTAAGTTATTTAAAACAAAATAGCACCTACATGTAATTCATGAGTACTCAGTGACCACATAACAACATGTCAAACATGCCTGAATTGGACTCCAATAGACAACCATTTAAATATCATCGCCAATCAGATACGACCGCAAAATGCACATATTTCATTGACTTTGACAAAGTGTCACTTTCTTGTTAACACTTTAATCCAAACCAGATTTGCTTTTATTAAGGATTTTATTCTTGAAAATAAATCCTTACTCAAGATAACCATATATATTTTTCTGGTGCGACATGGCTTTGCAAAATGGCCACTGTGAAAACATGCATATCAATTGTTATCTTTAAAATTATTAATGATTGGTCAACAGAATCCTTCTTCTGTGTTGCACCAACTCTTGGTTATTAAATATTACAGAAATCACACTGAATTTAAAAAGTTTGAAAAGTTGAATTATAATTATAATTTAATTGTGAAAGCCCTGTGATTATGTTAATGGAATATAAATGATTATAAAAGTAGGTGCCAGAATCATCAATTCTATTTGTGATTCATGAAAGCAGTTAAACTATGATGTAGTAATGCAAGGAAAATAATTTCTTAATTAAATTTATTCTATTTGCAAGATTTTCGAAACAATTGTCACCACTTAAAATAAAAAAAGTAAATGTTTATCCATGACTTGGGTAGATATACAAGTATGATGATTATTATTCAACTGCTTTGCTGTCTGCCTTTTCTTTGTAAACCTGTCTATATTATCGATTGAAAAGAAAACATCCTATAATGTTAAGCTACGTAAGTATTATACCGTGTTTTCCTTTTCTAAAATTTTATATTGTATTTTTTTATGTATCAACATTAATCTAAACTTCACACTACTTGATTTTATATATTATCTCTAAATTTTATTTGGTAATAAACCTGTATTGGATAATAAATATTCATACATGCTCGGCTTTAATTTCCAATCAAAATTACCAATTTAGGACAAAATTTACAATATTACATCCAACAGAAATTGGTTTATATCACAATGATAGTCAAAATGTATAAATAACAGTGCCTCACAGTAAGGTTACAATTTTATAGAATCTACATTTTTTTACAAATGTCTGGTGGACATTAATTGTATCCAGATTCGACTGACTTGTTTTTGATAATAGTGAAGCAAAATATTTTGCGAATTCCGATGTATGAAACATTTTTACAGTGACACCGATATCATTGTACACATGCATGATCTCCTCTATGGTCATGCGCTTTTCAGGACGGCTTTATTTACTGCTGTAAAGTGGCACTTAACTTTGAAATGAGGCCGTACCTAATCACAGTGAGAAGTTAATAGGTTGGGTTGTGGGGGGGGGGGGGCTAGCTGGCTGGACACAGCCTCAGGCTGCAGTGGAATCAGGAAGTGTGTGGAGATAAGAGCAAAACTGACCAGTGGCAGTGCGGTAAAACCATACATATCAAGTGTAACTAATTGTTTTACGACCTGTTCCTCTATGGTACATCTATTTATAATAGACTACTAAAGTGTCAAGCTGTGATGTCACAGCATGGTGTTACCTTTGGGGGTGGGACTGTGTGTGGGTGGGGTGGGGGGCTTTGAAGGGTCGAGATAGGGGACTCTAGGAGAATGCCATTTTCAGTGCTTTTAACCAGTGTAAAGGAAAGGTGTGTGGTATATTCATACCAAAGAAGCAGCCTACAGTGTTAGCAGCAGACTTTTGCACACAGCGTGTGTGGGTCCTTGGCACCTTTCTTGTGTAGACAAGTATATTAATGCATTAAGTAATTTCTGCCAAAGTGGGCAGCTTTGGTAGACTTGCCTTGCATCAGCATTTGCCTTGCATCTGCATAACTGAGTAGATGAATAGTAAGTTTAGGTATACGCCGAATAAATATGAAGTGAGGATAATGTAGTTTTATGTATGTCTACAAATGCTAAGCGTAAAGAGGCAAAAACTTGGGCCTTGTAGGATTTGTTGACATGGGCTGCCTTTGTTACTCTCTTTCTATCTGACCTGATATTTATTTCGCAGATCTCCAGATAAACCCACCAGCATGACTTTATCAACCACAGCCTCTTACAAAGAGGTAAGTCTGTCTACTGTTAACCTTTGTTACTTCAGCAGTATCCTCCTTTTTCATGTATGGATATAAATTAGGTCAAAACATTTTACTTGATGTGAATTTTGAGGAGCATTAGGGGCATGTGTTGCCCAGTAACTTATTTGTATATTCATAATTTTCATACTGTCATATGTTAATTTTTTATCAACCAGGTTTTCTTTAGGGAAATCCTGTTTTTTAGATTGTGGTATGTCGGAGGGTGGCCGGGCAGGCGTCAACATTTCATAAAGTTTTTTGTCAAAATTGGCTTTTTCTAAGTAACCATTTAAGCTAGAGCTTTGAAACTTAACATAGTTGTCTGACATCTTTGTAGCAATTATCAGGACAAGTTTCATAACCCCTGACTCTATTTTACCAAAATTATGCCCCTTTTTCACTTAGAATTTCCTTTAAGTTTTGTTGTCAAAGTTGTCTTTTACTCAGTAACCATTCAAGGTAGAGCTTTGATACTTACCACAGTTGTCTGACATTACAGTAGCAATTGTAAGGCAGGTTTCATAACTCTTGACTGTATTTTGTAATAGTTATGCCCCTTTTTCTCTTAGCATATTCAGTATTTTTTTTGTTTTAGTTGTCTTTTTCTCAGTAACCATTCATGATAGAGCTTTGAAACTTAACATATCTTCACACAAGTGTTCATTTAATATGACGGAGTGTCTTGTCTAAGAACCATGGCTATGCCTTAAAGGTCAAGGTCACACCTAGGGTATAAAGAATAAAAACAAATGCCAAAATGTAACTTCCGGAGTTAAGTTCAGTGCTTTCTTTTAATACTTAAAGTGAAAACCTGGTTTTGTCGCACATTTCTTCTTGTTCGAGTTTTCCAAAGCAAAAGCATATTTATAGGTAGTCACTCTTTGGCAGGCACCAATCTTCTTTTCACCCTACATTTCTTATCGAAATTTTGGCCAAACTTTAACAAATTAATTGTCATCAAGTGCTCTTGGGTATATTATAAGCATTTTGTCATGGGACTAAGGTCAATGTAAGTAAACATTTTTTTCATTTTCTGTCAGGTAACTATCTTTAGAATTGAGTTATATGATCATATTTTCTTGGTAGATACATGAACCTTAACTGAAAAAAAGATTTCTACTTAACAGGACCAATATCACTGTCATTGAAACAAAGGGTTTCACACAATTCTTTTCGAGAGCATCTGCTATATTTCTCAATTGCATTTGAACATAACCTTCACAAAAATATGCCCATTTGCATTGTGTTGACATTTTGTTATAGGGTAAAAGTAGGTTTATCACATGATTCCCCTTGTTTTCCATTCAGAACACCCATTACACATTTTGTTACATTACACCAGTGTAATACAGTTTTTGATTGACGTCATCAACGTCATCATAATGCAGATAGTCTTATATCACTATTTCAGCAAGTATTGTTGTTAACAACTTGAAAAAATCATTTATTTGCGTCTAAAATCACGTGATCAAAGGAATCTGACTCTCTTTGTCATTTTATACAGATATTTATAAAACCCGTCTGAAAATGATAGTAATCTCACCATAGGCCCCCTTTCTATTACGTTTCCTGAACTCATTTAATAAATATTTTTATGAAATCTTACATATGTTTTGAAGTGGGTCATGTCGATTCAGTAGGTTACTAGGTAAACTTCTAGAAAATGTTATCAACCTAAAGACCACACTAATGGTCCATTCTTCACCGAAGATTTCTAAAGAAAATTACTTGATAAATACTTGATGCCAGATATGAGCCTACTAAAAGTCTGTGTCCTCAGGTGAACGATTAAGGGCCATCATGTTCATCAAGCATATGTGTATGACACCCCCTTGTGCTTTTACTTTTTGTGTTTTACGGGCCTTTAAATGATTATCAAATTTTGAAACGCAAATTAAAATGGGTAAGATTAATGCAGAACATTGACATGCACTTTTGCAATAATCGTTTATTGTTACAGAGATTTTTTAATCTGAAAAATAGGGCAATATCTTTAGTCTATGAATACATTTTTGTGCTTATGCGCCTTTGCGTGAATCCAGTCAGTTGCTCTAGTTATCACCTTACTAAAATAAGGTGAATATAATGAAATAAAAATACATATAGTTGTTAGAAAAAGAATATTGTCTCTGCATAGAGAATAAGAGTAAACTTCTACTCAAGTAATTTTAAGTGCAAGCAAAACATTCTACAGAATGTACAGGTTTTTCTTACTATATTCTAGTTTAAACAAAAAACTGCATGTATAAAATATATTTACATGTACAAATACCCAAGCGAATATATGGGATGATGGATTTATTCAAGAACTTTGATTTAGGAGAATTTGAAAACTGTACTATATAACATCATATATTTTCTCAAATAATTACTGAATAGATGGTTTTAACATTTTGACATGAGGAGTATACGACATGGTGTACACACTGTTGATTTGAATATGCAACCATGTCAGTACAACAAAACAAGTATTCATTGCAGCGTCCACTTATGATCATTATAGCGACGTCCAGCTATTTTGGTGGAGGAAGATCTCAAATTTATGTCTGGATAGAATCACTGGTGCACTGCAGTCAACTGGAATACCTTCCCACATTAAGTCGTTTGCCCTGAATGCGATGAGAAGCTAAGCGGTCAGAGGAGTTATGAGTCAGCAACTCTACCACTACGCCATGGGCGTCCCTGACAGGGTTAATAAACTTTATAATACAAAATATAAATAAGGTATAATAATAATAATTTAATAGTGCACTAAACAGCAGGCAAACTCCCCAGGTAGATTAAACGGCTTTAAAACTCTTTACAACCGTTACCACTAGCCACGGGTGCCCCCTCAACTATTTAAGTCCTTTATGAATAATCATTTGTTATATGATAAATCAGATATATGTTGCCATTTGTTTTATTGAAAACAGTACCGATACATATTTATTAATTGTTTTATTTACAGGTTATTGGTCAGAAGAGGACTTTCCTCATATATGTGCCAGACGAGAGCTACTGTCAGGCCAAAGTATCTTTATGCCTAGCAGACGAGACACACAACATGAGACCGTTAATATACAACATGTACACCTGTGATATTGACAAACAATGTAGTTTTGAGTATTCATACTGTGTGATATATGAACGCCGGTGGGGTTTGAAAAGGCTCTTTCAACAGGATAAGAAGTATACGTCAAGGAATTTTAAAAGTACAGAGCAGTGTGTTTATCGAGACAAAGTATGGGAGAACCAAGAAGAACTTTGTGCCCACTTTATTCATATAACAGCAAGCTACGTCAGTCATCATGCAATAAAAGAACTTTGCATGGACATTGAATCAGTATGTAAAGGAACTGTGATCAAATTCAGCATATCCACTTTTGTAGATGCCTTAATAAAAAGTATGCGTCAGAACAAAATGCCTATATTTGTCATTGCCATTATTATTGGTAACCTTGCCTCCTCTGAACACATGATCAGTCAAATGCAGGTAAACACAAATGTTGCAGCAGAGATAATAGCAATGTTGTCCACCATGACTCTGGATATGTTCACCACATCATGCTGTGAGTACATGCCGGCTGTATGTCACCAACTTTACCGGATGGCTTTCCAACACAAATATTCCTGTGTGTCTGAGATAAATTACTTTTCTAACTTTCTTGGAAAGCATAAGTTCCACTGCATTGACAAATGTGTACACCAAAATCTACCTATGTGTCACTCAAATAATTCAACAGAAGCGTTGTACAACGTGTACAAAGAACTTGTAATGTCTTATATGTGTGACAATTGGGAGGAGAGCTTGAAATATATCGAGAAACTGCTGAAACATGCCCCACTTCCTTTCTCTTTGCAAGTCATGAAAAACAGACAGAATGATGAGCTTGGAGATGATAAAGTACATGAAGTTACTGTAAAAGGATTTCATGGCAGCGTTGAAAGGGATATGCTCTTAGCAACCAAACATTACAATATAACAAAGTTGTGCTCATGTTGGATTGATTTATTAGATTATGAGACTGCCAAACATGACTATAAAGATTTGTTTGAAAAACATTTTATAAATATCTTGGAAAAAACTACAGGCGAAACTTCTGCCACCATGTGCAATTTGCTTGAGAAAAGCACTGGACTCTTTGAAGATGACAAATCACAAGAAAGTCTAATAAACTTTATTGCCAAATCTAGGTCTCGGACAGTACTTGAATTATTCTTAAGACTGCACTCTACACAAAAATTCACAAATATATACAAATCAATGTCTGTTGATGTGTTCACAACATGGCTTGACAATTCCAAAACGTACTGTTTAAAAGATAAAGTTCAAATGTTTCTTGATGTTATGGAAATAACAATTGGCAGAAAGGAAGTTCAAATCCAAATAAGTAATCATTTCATTGCTACAATGTCACACTCGTCTGTGGAACTTGTATCAATGTGGAGAATGTATGAGAAAGACTTAGAAAGACATTCCCATATAGGAGACGTGTTTATACAACATGTCCTGGGCACTTTGAGAAGTGATCGAAAAACCAAACCCTTGGAGTTGTTGCAGACCCTGACAGAACATCATCCCTTGTATGTAGACTCGAGGTAAGGAAATTTATCTGTTCTTTTTGCAATCAAAACTTGTTGCAAGGACAATTTTACTCTTAAGAAAAACTTTCAAATGCCATGGAAAAGCAGCAAAATGTTAATTTGTCAGAATGTTGCTTACTTGCTAACTATAATTGAGAGAGCAATATAGCCAGTTTAACAATGCTCCCAAACAGGTGGCGGGTCAGCAGCGACACACGTTAAACAGTTAAATGCACGAATATTAGTAATTTCCTCAAGGTGTGTTTTTGTAAATGATGCAGTGTATTGTTAAGTTATTAGTTAAAAAACTATTGCAAAACAACATATAGTATGTTTGTTCTTGTTTCATCACCTTGGCGGCATACACTTTTGAACCAAAATTTAAGCGATACATCTGTAGAATACAAGGTCACTGTCAACACAGACAAGCATTGTTTTATGCTTATTATGTTTTCTTGACACTTTTTCTAGCATTTCTGAAAACGAGATTAACATTAATTCTTATTCTTATTAATATGTTCTCTTGTACATAATGAGTAGCACTACTGTATAAACTTTGAGCCACCTTGGTCATAGGATCACTATGACATACTACTGCGGGTTGTCGTGTTTAGTCTGAGATGCAGCCATGTTTCTTGCATGTGACTATCCCATGTACAAGTATTAAACACAGTTAAACAACTTTTAAGGATATCCTGGGTTAGAGCTGAAAGGAGAAAATGTTGAAGTTATTCATGTCTAGAATTTCCGGTGTGTGTTTCTGGCCTGGTGTTGGTCGTATTGCGATGGTTATTCTCCAGAATCTCCATATAAACTAGCTTGAAATTCTGATGAATTTTTTGCACCGAAGAAGAATTTGTGATAAGATTGTCAGTTGCGCATTAATATAAACAAAAATGTAAGATCGTTAATCTTTTATTTTACACGAGCCTTAAAAAAGCAAAGTTACTTTGAACTTACTTGTAATCAACATGTGTTTTTTTTAATTAATTTTAATGTGACTTTATAATAGCCATGTTAAATATTTTAGTAGGATCTTGTCTTTTTATATATTCTCGTTGGTATCTGACAGCAAGAAGCAATTTTGAGCTCTCCGAGCACAACATGCTCAATGTGAGCTTTCGATAATACCCTGTCGTTCGTCATTCAGCGTCAACAATTTGCTTGTAAACACACTAGATTCTACATTTTTACCCAATCTTTACCAGACTTGGTCAGAATGTTTGTCTGCATAAAATCTTTAATCAGTTTGTGAGTGGGTCACGTGGGCTCAAAAAGTAGGTCACTAGGTCAAATCTTAGAACAAAATTGTGAGCAAAAAGCTAGAGGCTTCATTTCTGAACCAATCTTTACCAAACTTGGTCAGAATGTTTGCTTATGAAATCTTGGATGAGTTCATGTCTTGGTCACGTGGTATTAAAAGTAGGTCACTATGTCAAATCTAAGAAACACCTTGTAGACACACTAGATGCGACATTTACCCAGCCTTCAGCAAACTTGACCTGAATATTTGCTTACATGAAATCTTGGACGAGTTTGAAACTGGTTAACGTGGGGTCCGAAGGAAGGTCACTAGGTCAGTTCTTAGAAACACGTTGTGAATACACTATATGCCACATTTATGGCCCAATCTTCACCAAACCTGGCCAGAATGTTTGCCTATATTAAATGTTTGATAAGTTTGGAACTGGGCCATATGGAGTCAACAAGTCGATAACTAGGTCAAGTCTTAGAAAATGTTATGATTACCCTAGAGGCCACACTTATAGTCCAATCTTCACAAAAGATTTCTAAAGTAACTGCCTTGCTTCTCCCATACCACCAAATAAAATATTTTTGCCTTAAAATTTCCCCAAAAATACTATTTTAAGGTGCCCTACATTCATTTGAAAAGAATAGCATATCTCCATGAAGTATTTCTTGTCCAAAAGACGCTACACAGTTAGCTATTTTTAAACTAAGAAAACCACGTGACCACTTTTGAGATCGCGACATATGATTATCCAGATAATCAGCTTTGACGTCTGTGTATTTTAAGCTGAAATCACCATCATGCTTATTTATAGATTTAGAAAAAAAATACAGTAAAAATACTGGCTAGCGATTGAGGTAATTTAGCTTTATGTATAAGTTTGTGCAGCAATTATGCCCAACTTCCACAGAACAAGGGAAAGATGTTTTACATGTACAAGATATGATATACTTTAATAAAATATAATCAGTTATTTCAAATATTTTGTCAGAGTCTCATTATTTTCTTTTTTAATCGGTATCACCCAAGAAAAAATGATGCCTAGTTTGGTGTATTTGCATCAAATAGAATAGTTTTTCCACAATATTGCTCCATTTTATATGTATATTAGTAGCAAAATACATTATCTGCTGTTAAAGATGCATTATGTTATTTATATCTTAATAGTGACCGGAAAAAGAACGTTGTTAACCTTTTAGGGCGGCATAGTACTTACCGCGCATCTACAGCCTCACTACCTAAGTTATTTTTTCGATCGCATCTGCTTTGTATTATAATTCTATTTGTGATCATTATTCCCATCAGGACTTAAGCTGGGTCGCCTAATTATTATTGTTATTCTTACCAATACATCTGTTCAATTAGCACACTAAAGGCGCCTTCGTACTAGTTAAACGTTTATTCTTGTTTTTACTTCCCTCGATCTACCATGCATTCCAAAACTACTGATTCCAGTCAGCGGAAGGGCACTTGTGGTCATAATGAAGGAAAGATGGATAGTCATCATTCACGTTCATCTTGTTGCAGCTGTTCGCTTGAACATATGTGCCTCTTTTTCTTGTCTTTGCTAGATCAGTAGGAGCTCGCTGTTCGCCCTACCTATCGTCCACACTCGAAAGGCAGCTCCCGAGTATCTAGCTCTGCTAAACTTGAACCTGACCGTTCTCGCCCGAAGGAGCGAAAACATAGACTCCAATAACTCTAAATACTTATTTGGATTCTTCTCTGAGCACACTCCACTCTCGCTCCAAGTAGCATTCGAGTGCAGCTAGTGCTACACCAGGAAATCCTTATTCTGAGTTTGTCACCGGTCTCATTTGGGTCACCACTCGCCAGTCCTTGAAAGTACAGTAGAAGGCCTGTTTCTATCTTGGAATTAGATGTTCGGGTATGGATTGCCCAATTTATTCTGGTTCCAATAGGGCTTCCAAAGATCAGAGTCTCTAATGGCAGGATACTCTCGATAGCACATTAGTGGCCCGAAAAGGCATGATTCAGTGACCTGCGGAGTCTGTTGCCCCTATCTCAACCCCTTCAGACAGACCTTGTATCGCAAAAAGGGAAATCTTTTTCACAGAGATCTTCCTAAGCTGCATCTTCAGGCCTGGTTGTTATCAGGGAAGGCTTGCGAAAGAAGAGGTTTTCTCCGCAAGTTACCTCTATTACAGCCTAAAAGCAAAGCGTTCCTCAACTTCAGTGTACAATGCAAAGTGGAAGATATTTTCCGATTGGTGTGGAGGGAAGAAAATTGAAGGTATCCATCCATCTATAAAACAAATAGCTCACTTTTTCCCTTCCTCTTTGAGGAACAATCACAGGCTGTCATCACCATAACTATAAAGATAGGTAAATAAGAAAAGGTCCTATCAAAACTCTCACAGATATTTAAATTTTACATTATGTCCACTCTGCATTTGTGCGGGGGTATTCTTTACATTACTACTAGAAATGTTACGTAAAATACACGACTGTCCAAGAATTAAATTACTCGAATAAGAAATATAAACCCCGGAAGACGGGTGTAAATTTTATTAGTGAAATATTGACAGTGACTCTTCTAGAAAATATATCATCAGCACCATTAGACAAATGCACAGTAGACACATTATGCAATTTTAAGGGGGAAATATTAATGTTTGGTTGTAGTAGCCTGTTTATGGTTGTTTTATTTCAAGTAAAATAAACCAAAGTCCAAGGTTTGACAAAAAGAAAAAATACGTAACAACCCTGATAGGATGAATTAGATGACAACATAGATCACATGCACGGGGAGATTTTTTACGACCGCTACACTGCACAAGTAACACTGTTGTGATTATGAATAGGTAAATAAGAAAAGGTCCTATCAAAACTCTCACAGATATTTAAATTTTACATTATGTCCACTCTGCATTTGTGCGGGGGTATTCTTTACATTACTACTAGAAATGTTACGTAAAATACATGGCTGTCGAGGAAATAAATTACTCGAATAAGAAATATAAACCCCGGAAGACGGGTGTAATTTTATTGGTGAAAAATTTAGCTGTCTAATACCCTTAACTTTCGTTGACCAGAGGAGTAAACCCCCTTTTGTCGGAACTTATTTGTTCCTTAAACTTTCTAAACCTAATGGGACTTGTCTTATGTCTTATGGGTCCTCACCAAGGATCCCTTTGAACCTTTGCTGAGGCCTTCACTACTACATCTCACCTGGAAGGCTTTCTTCTCAATCTATGGTTTCTGCCAAGAGGTGTAGTGAAATTCACACTAATTACCATTAAAGATAATTATCTTTGCTAGGTCTCTGTTTGTTCACTTACACTTTATGTCAAGCGGGGTTTCTTGCCGAGTCAACTTCCTTCAGTGGCTTTTCGTCCCTTTGCTATCCCTTAAGTCTCTCTTAAGACCTGGATTATTCTGACCCAGACATATTTTATGTCCTGTCAGAACCCTGAAGTTTGATCTATCAATAAATCCTATCAGATCAGGCAGGAATCGTCTTTTTATTCTCATTTAAGGATCTAAAGACACTTCTGCAGCCTCCATTTCTAGATGGATTGCTTCGACAATACGAAGGTCTTTGTTAACTCTCCTCCTGAGGATATCCTCAATGCAGCTACAAGGAAAATAACTCTTCTTACGTTTCCTTTTTCTGTCAACTATTCCTTGCTTCTGCTTTTTATACATATATAATTCACTGGATAATATTTTTTTCTAAAAGATGCTATCACTGAAATTTTCTGCAAATTGCCTTTTTCAAAAGTTGAACAAAAACATTTGCTCTCTTTACATGTTTGCAAACGTTCATGGGCGCCGCCATATAAGATAATACGGAAACAACGTCACCGTCATTTAATGATAACGTCGTTTTCCCGTCATTTACTGAACATATTTTCCCGCCATTTACTGATTGTCAAATAGCATGACTTTATGGCGCGCATTTTTTCACATTGCTGCCAAGCGGTTCGACAGTTTGTAGTTTATAATTCCAGAATCCATTGCCTCTCAGTTTTGTCCGCTGCAAACATTATTTTAAGTATGGTGAAACGGAGGTCATCTGCGAATCGGCATGGTTTCAAAAAGTGTCTGTTGATGGGCTTGACACTAGTCTGTCGTACATCACGCAGGTACTCGTTTATCCTCTCGCAGCCATACTCTGCACAGCCTATACCATATACAACATTCCTCTGTTTACAGTTCATTTTGGTGGGACGATAAACCCAATAAACGTCAAATTCTTTCTTTTCAATGGTGTCTTTTACTGGATTGCTCCACATAACATAATAATGTGTTGTAATCGGTTCTGCGGGGAAACGCATCCTACAGCACGGATTGTCTTGTCATGGACCAAGGTGTCACATAGGTTCCTATCCCTTTTATATCCTACAAGGGGAAGTTTGTCAAACATTTGCTTCATCTTATCCGATCGGTACAACACATTGGTGTTTTATACAAACTTACGCACATCTGCTGGAAGGAGATTGGAATATGTTAAGACCAAAGGTACTCTATCAGGTTTCCGCTTATCAGTCTTAATTTTTCGAAGAAGTGACTGCCCGGCGAAGAGATCAGGAAACATAAGCTTTATCTTTTTGAACAGTATACAGGAATTCAATTTGTTGCTCATTGCACCTTTTAATTGCACTCAAAAGCTATTCGTCACAGTTCCTCATATAGGCACATGCAAAACTCTAACCTAGCCGTGAACCAATAGCTACCACTTTCCGGATAAAATTGCTTCATTCCAAGCTCAGTCATGTTGTTGTCAAAGACAGTATGTATAATTTTTAATACATTGTATCTATCAATACATCCGACCTTGACATCAAAGCCTCCTTGCATGCCTGCATTCATCCTTTAATTGGAACGGATGCGTATAACTTGCATACATGAAACAGAAAAGTAGGCAGTTATTAGAAAGTGGCTCGTCCAACACACTGAGCTTATTGATACAGTCTCCACTGTCTCTGATGAAGCTAGGAGAAGCCTCCGAATACTCACCTAGTTCAACAACCTCCGCAAGTCGATCTGTTGGAGTTTCGATGCCACTTACAATGGTATGGGGGCATTCGGTTTGTGTATCTTCGGCAAAACCTTTAGGTTGCATTATCTCTGTACATATTTCTTTCTTTATGACAGCTTTATGACATTGCTGAACTATGCCATCTGTAGTTGCTTCATACGATTTACTTTGCATGATCTCCTGCCCAAATTCCTGGATATATGTATGCCTGTCTAAAACAACTATGCCAGAACCATTGTCTTCTGGGCGTATAATATCTTGTCTTAGTATAAAAGCTCATAAATCTCAAATTGTTATTGGATAGTTATATTGTCACTTGATGGCATCCCCGCAGTCATGCCCTGTCTCTTTGGGCCTTTGGAAAGGTGAATAACTACATTTCTACCTTTGCTACAAAGTATGCATATTTCCTAGCAGGTAAGGTATTTTACTTCTTAAATTGGATTTTTTATAGTAAAATCTGTTTTAGTTAGAAATACTTAACCTGCTAAAAGGTGAGTCCCTCCTCCGATCCCGCTAGTTTCTTTCTACTATCGTCAAAAAGCTATGATAGTGAGCCTCCGCCTGCGCGTTAAGTATTGTGTACTTTGTGGCCCTTAAGGGGAAGATTAGCTTTCTTTTTTCCGGTCACTAGTAAGTTATAAATAATAGAATGCATGTTTTAAAGTTGCGTACTTTGCGGCACTTAAGGGGAAGAACAGTGTATTTTTCCGGTCACTAGTAACTTATAAATAACAGGATGTATATTTTAAAGCAGGCAGGTACTTCTAACTAAAACTAACTTAAATTTAGATTTAACTACAAAAATCCAATAATATTGTTCATAGATAATGTTGTAAGACTAAGGAGGAGCGTAACTAACAAATCAAGGTAAGATAATTTCGTTCGCCAAAGCTGGCAGAATGAGAGTCAAAGAAAGTGATCAGATAAAAAAATGTTCTTAGAGAGTAAACGTTAAGTTGGAAGCATATATCAAAACCTTTTAATCATCACTTGACGCAAGAAAAGCAAAAATAGCAGTTGCCATTCACTTTGCACTCACTGTTAAGCAATTGTTTTTGAAGTTTCGATGTTTAAAATAAACAGATAAAAGCTTAATTTACATATTGAACTTTAAGCATGACAATTTTACGAATAAGGAAAGTTATGCCACGCACAGTTTCTGTGTCACTATAATGTCCAGGTTAAGGCTTTGCTTGAAACTTTAATTAAGCATACACGTTTGAATCTTTTTAACAAATGCATAGGCTGGAATGAATGATTTCCTAGCTATTATAACTTCTGATATAATGAAGTTTGATATATTTATGGGGGTGGGGGTGGGGGGGGGGGAGAAATCTGTCAATGAATTGACCTTTGGTTTTGATTGCTTTAAATGAATGCACATTAAAGCTTTCGTGCAATACTATCTAGTTTATACCATTTTTCCAGTTGATGTATTGGAGTTAATTGACTTTTGGGCGCCTATACAATTGTACATGTTGTTTTCGGTTTAACATTAAGTACTAACAAGCTTACGTCGTACTATCAAGCACGCTGGTCGGTGACAGTGCTATCAGTTCATCTTCTACTTCAATTTTAGGTGGACTGCCCAAATTGTATCTACCCTGCTTGGTGAGTTCTGCGCCCTAAAGTCCACTTCTTCGGAGAAAGAATTGTTTAATGCAGTAATGCAGCACATTGCTATTTGGGAATTAGTTGTTTGTGGGAAAGGTCACCACATTAAAAGTGTTCACAGTGAAACTGTCTGTATGTCTGCTTTTGCATTTTTTAGTAATTTTGCGCAACGTTTACTTAAAAATAGACTGCCGTATGACTTTTGCAAAACCATCATGTGCCATAAAAAAACAGGACTGGACGTTTTAAGCTACATGTTATGGAAAAAGTATAATGTACCTGATTTAATGACTGCTTTGAAAGAAATTGAGGAAAGATATGAAAAACAAAAAGCCAAACTTTGTTGTGTTGTTTCTGTATTTTCAAGGATATTGGATAATATAAAGCAGGACATTTTGCCAGAGAACTTCAAGAATATTAAGGGTACTCATCAGGAAAACCTTGACAAACTACAATATGCGGATTTGTCCAAGGATGGGATAAGTAAACTATGGCATAGGACTGGGAAACTGGCTGAGTATTGCTCTAAACTATCTATCCTAACAAAGTCTCGGATGTTTTGGAATGTTTATGAGGAAGCAGATCAGGATCAGAGTGCAGTACTTTTTTCAGTAAGGACATTATATGCACATACTGAATCCTTTGAACCAGATTATAAAGGGGTTAATTATTTTCTGGAGTCTCTTCTAGAAGTCGGTACAGAGGCTTACATCAAAGCTTTGGATGAAATTGAAAACAGTTCCACTTTGAACATTGCCAAGATTAAAGTGATTTTTAAAAATGCCTCAAACGTGGACGCGGTTAAGAAGGAGAAAAAACTAGCTGAGGCCTTCTTGCAAAAAGAAATTTGTGAAGAACAATTTCAAGCACTACAGCAACTTGCTGAGATAGGCACACTAACTAATAATATTGACATCTTAAAATCAGCTGCAGAAGCATTTGATTTGCTCCAAGGAGACTTTCTATATAGAATGCAGATGTGTAACAGCATTTTAAATAATAAGGAGTGTGGTACTCTTACTCTGAAAAACTTACAAGAAGAGCTACGGTACATTTTTTGGTTGAAAAATGATATATCTGAGAAAACATTCGAAATATTATGTGAACTCGGATTTTCTAAGACACTGCTCTCATTCCTTAGAAAAATTATTGATGAAGATATAAGAAATCTCATTGATGCTGTTGATGACATCTCTGAACAATATGTCCAAGAATCCACAGTTTCAGGCCTTATTGAAGTCAAAACATTTTTACATCCGGTGCTGATACAAAAATTTAAGAATGCAGATGAATTGTTCAGCGCAATCGGTAAACGTGAAAACGCGTATGGTCATAAAGCTGATCATATTCCACTGAAAATAAATGCATGTCAAGAAAACATCCATCAGTTAAAAGCTCTTTACAGAAATGTTGCTAACAGAGGAGAGCAAACAAAAGAAACTATAGAAAAGATTCTATCTAAAGGAACCTTCAATCTTTGCCTAAATGAAAGTACACATGTAGTTGATGTAACTTGTTCATGTGAAAAGGACAAGTCATCGTATGTGGAAACAACCCTTGTTGATTTAAGGAGTCGTGCATTGTTGCTGATGAACTCAGAAAGAGCCAAGGAAGACAAAACTTGCTCTAGTGAACATCTTGTAATGTTTGTTCAATATGTAGACCAAAGCTTAGAAATCAAGTTACTTTTGAAGAACCTATATCTTGCAGGACATACAGACTTTGAAACCTTTAACATGAAATGTAGTGGAAAAGATCTACAAAGTCGTAAGGTTAGGCTAGAAAATGATCTTAAATTATGGGAGGAGCATTTGAGCAAGTGCAGAAAAAAGTTCTTCTTGCTAAATTTTTTGCAGAGTGTTCAGCTTCACACATTTTTTCAGTTCTTGAAAACTGGAGAACGACATCACCAGGTTGAAATGATGCTTAACTTCATTAATCCCAAGTTTCCTATAATAATATGGAAACAAAATTGCAAAATGTTGAACGATCGTGAGAAGAGTGATCCCTTAGAGGTGCTGGGGATGTCCCTTGACTTGTCTGTTGATAGAGATTGTTTCGGGCCAAAGCTAATTAACTTCGAAAGCAAGACAAGGAGGAATGTCGGAGAGACAGTTCAGAAAGGAAAACTATCTATTGTCAGCTTAGATGAAAACAGTGTATATGTAGTTAAGACAATTCTTGCACTGTATGAGAACACAACACACACACTACCTGAATCGTATCAGATTCTGTTTTGCAGCAAGGACACGGAGTGGGATGAAGTACGAATCCTTCTAAATCGGTGTGAGTACTCCAGAAATTACCACGAAAGAGATTTACTCTATTGCTTGGCAAATGTTGAGTTACTACCAAGTGAGATGCAGCTTCAACTAGTGGAATCAATTCGTACCCTTTCAAGGTCGTCTCAGTATCTCCTTTGTATAGTATTTAGAGGAGGCAAAAATCACTTGTTTGTTGATGAATTTGCTGAACATGTTATCACTGTTCAGCCATGGTCTGATAAGACCACTGAGGAAGTATTTAGAGAGAAATATCCAGGAACGCTGACTCTATCATCTGATATTGCTGGTCTAGGAAAAACTACACAAGTCAAACTGTTAGCAAGTATCAACCAGCAAGGGGTAGTGACCGTACACATTAGTGGAAATGTCCTGAAGAAGGTGCTAGTGCATCAGTTAAATAAATTAAATCTTAGACCGTATCTAGCACTTCATATTGATATTGCAAATGTTGATGATGTCATAAGCCTTGACACATTTTTGTTTGAACTACTTTTTTTACGATATGTGACAACAGGAACAGAAGCCTTCCACTTGACAAACGACAACATATTCTTGGAAATAGCTAATACAATCCATGATAAGTTGAGGAATTCATTACAGACAGCAATGTGTTTTCGGAGAGAAAATTTGATTTGGCAAAATTTTGCAGATTTTATTGTAAGAACTGAAACCAATAGCCCAGTTCAAGTAGTTTGTGCATACTTTGACGCATTAGAAAGAAATGAATTGGATACAAATGATATTACTTTTACAGAAAAATATGTTCCACTGCCCTCAGTGCGTTGCAGATCTCTTTTAGCTCAGTACATTAAGTTCGAAGATGAAATGTCATTCGTCGTGGTAAATTCGTTTCTGAAGGTGTTAGCTGATCAATTGAAAAAAATGTCATGTAGTTCGTTTTTCAAAACTGCTCGTTTAAAGGACATGGCTGGAAAAAATGAGATAAAAAGCTCTTTAACACAAGCAGTAGCCGATGTGTCGATTGAATTTGCGACACGTTCTATCAAATCATGTAAAGAAAGACAAATACACACAGTTACATCTGGAAAAACAACAAATAAGCCACCTGTGGATAGGATGATTAGATGGGAAGACAGTAATCACTTGATATATGTCTTTCATTCTCAGAATATTCAGACGTTGTCAGCTATGTATCGAGATGTGTCAAAGGTCCCAGGGGATGTGAAAAATCTTTTCGAAAGCCAAATGAAAAAACATCTTGAAGACTTTAAAAATATGGATCAGGTTCAGCTGCAATGTGTATTGCAGAAAGTAGCAAGAACAAATAATTTGAGTTTACCACCTGATCACTTGAAGTCTTTGGCTACAGAATATGCGTTGACACCTGATAACCTTTTAAAAATGGTTTTAATAGCAATGCGTATAAGAGCGCGTGTGCCTGTAGTGGTGATGGGAGAAACCGGTTGTGGGAAGACCTCTTTGATACGCTACCTGGCCAACATTTGTGAAGTAGAGTTTGATGTTCTTAACATCCATGCAGGCACAGAGCTTTCAGAAATAGAAACAAAATTGATTGAAAATAACAACAAAGCCATGGCCTGTTTGCAGAAAGAGAGATGGGTGTTTCTAGACGAAATCAATACATCTGAACACGTTAGTCTTATGAGCGATGTTATCTGTCATCATCGACTTGCCGGTCAACAGCTCTCTCCTAATCTGGTCATTTTGAGTGCCTGTAATCCATACAAGCTAAGGTCAAACGAAGCTATTTGTACAGCTGGATTGAAAGCCAAAGTAAGAACTGATGAATTATCAAAGCTCGTCTACCGAGTACTTCCCCTGCCACAACAGTTGGTAGATTACGTTTGGGATTTTGGAAGTTTAAGCAGTCAGGATGAAAAGTTATATATACGTCGTATGACACATGACCTGTTTTTGGATAAGCCCGACTTGCGCGAAACCTTAGTTGATCTTTTGACAATGTCACAAGAATTTATCCGAACTACAGAAACAAGCTACAGCGTAAGTCTAAGAGATGTACAGCGTTGTCGAATACTGGCAAAATGGTTTTCAAACGTATTGAAATTTAAGAAATCTGACTGTAGTAAACAGCATGATTCTGATTTAAGAGCAGTTATCATGGCAATTGCCCACTGTTACTATAGTCGTCTAATTTCACATGAAAAACGAAAGATGCTTTTACAAAAGATGGCCGAAGTCTTTAAAAAACGCAACACAATGTTGCAAAGTGATGATATAAAAGAAGTCATTATCCAAGAGCAGAAAGATATTCTTCAAAGGATGGAGCTCCCCCTTGGAACAGCACAAAACCAGTCGTTACAAGAAAATGTCTTTATGATACTGGTTTGCATACTAAACAAGATACCTATTTTTGTTGTTGGAAAGCCTGGGTGCAGTAAGTCATTAGCAATGCAGGTGATACGCAGCAGCCTAAGGGGCAAGGACTCGAAGGATGAGTTTTTTAGAAGAATGCCACAAATTTACTGTGTGTCATTTCAGGGTTCTGAGTCATCCACATCAGATGGAATAATAAAGGTTTTTGAGAAAGCAGAAAACTACCAGAAATCAAATTCCGAAGATGTTTTGTCAGTTGTTATTCTTGATGAGATAGGACTAGCTGAAGTCTCCAGATTTAATCCATTGAAGGTTCTTCACAGCTTATTGGAACCAGAAGGCAAATCTTACCCAAATGTGGCTGTTGTTGGTATATCAAACTGGGCTCTTGATGCTTCCAAAATGAACAGAGCAATCCATTTGTCTCGACCTGATATGGATTCAGAAGAACTGTTTGAAACTGGAAAGTCCATCAGTCAATCGTTTGAACACATTGAGGCCAAGAAACAGAATATGATTCAAGACACAGAAGATAGATTCTCAACAGCAAGCATTGAAGATCATTTGAGGAACATGGCAGTTGCATACCATTATTATTGTGCTCATTTAGCTTTTGAAAACTTTCATGGACTACGAGACTACTACGCTCTTGTCAAATATGTTGCCAAAGAATGTACGGTCTCCAATGAGGCACTGTCTCTAACTACGGTTATTCAGAAAGGTCTTGAGAGAAATTTTGGTGGCCTTCCAACAGAAAGGAGTAAACTGCATTCCGCCTTTAAAGAAACATTGGACACAACATATTTCCAACGACCTGTGATTGACATAATAGAAGAGAATATCAAGGATTTTGCGGCAAGACATTTGCTGCTCATCACTTCTGGCCACTCAGCTTTAGGAATTCTAGTGCAAAAGCTCGTTGACATAGGGAGAAAAAGACATGAGGTAATATTTGGCAGTCAATTTGAAGAAGATCTTACGGATGATTACAACTACAGAATTCTGAGTAGAATAATACTTTGCATGGAAGAAGGTGTTGTACTGATATTGAAAGACTTAGATACAATTTATGGAAGCCTTTATGATATGTTGAATCAGAATTATACAGTTATCGGTAAGACCAAAAACTGCCGAGTTGCTTTAGGGCACTACAGTAACCCAATATGCCGTGTATCAGATTCTTTCCGTTGCATTGTGTTGGTTGATGAAGCCAAGCTTAATTTCCAGGACCCTCCATTTCTCAACCGATTTGAAAAGCAATTGCTATGCTTTAGTGATAGACTTACAAGTAAACAAAAGGAAGTGATAGCTCACCTGAATGATTGGCTTATCAAGCTTGGAGATGTAGGAGAACGCTTTGATGAAACCGATCTTTTTCCCATTTATAACACAGATCTGTTAGCATCTCTTGTATTAAAACTAGACACTGCCGATGTCCAAGATTTGAACACAGACAAGGAACTTATTAAAAAATGCAAATCGGAACTTGTATGTGTCATGAATTCAGATGCTGTTCTACGCCTAAGCCAAATAAAAGATTATGAAATGCTAACTGAAGTTGAAGCTGTCAGAAAGGCATATTTTGAGAGGCAAATTCATGGTGGCCTTTGGGAATTTTATGAGTGGGACTGTGGGCATTGTGAAGAAAATTCCCTTCGCATCATCTTTACTTTTACAAGTGTACACAGCAGTTCGCTTCGTATGATTAAATGTGAAAAGGATATTCAAACAGAATTCATAGGGGCCTTCAAATCAGAGAAACAATTGTCTGCAAAAATCCAGCACTTCTGGTTTCAATCCAGTGCTTCGTTACTCTGTATGCAGTGCTCAGTGAAAGATGATGGAAAACATGTTTCACTAGTCATGTCCGTCATCGAACGTTTCAGAACTGAGTTCATGGAAAAATGTCCAAATGGAAGTAAACACGTTTATTTGATTCTTCATATGCGAAGAATAATGGAAAACCCTGTTTTGTCAGCTGTTTCGCATATAAACTTTCTATCAAACTGGAAACTTGCAACTATTGACAGTATTGACAGGCCACGTGTCCAGTTACCAAGAATGTGTGAAAATACTTTAATCGACACCATAAAATCTATGGGGCCTTTGCACAACCAGATTAAAGAGCAGCTGTTCTGGTCATTCACACGCATAAAATACAGTGCTTCTGGAAGATCTATTCAAAGTATACAGACAGTTCTAGAAAATATCAAAACTTGTCACCAACTGTTGGAAATAATTGATAAATATTTGTGGACACTCATATCTACCTCGGATACAAATTTAAAACATGATTGGCAGGTACAAGTTGCTCTAGACAGACACTTGTTAAGTTCCTCCTCAAGTATGGTTGATGCTCTGGAAACGTTTTTGCAAAAACAAATACAAGTTCCATTGGCTAGAATAATATACCACTTAGAGACACATGGCGTCTTGGAAAGTTTCCTTATTGAAGACATTGACACTTGTAGCAGAAGAAAGGTATGGGAATGCATCTTCCTCGATCCTCACGTGTTTGACATATCAGTTGTTTTGCAGGAATCTGGACCCGAGTGTTATGAATGCCTCACTCCTGATCATTCATTCAGAACACCATTTTTTAAACACATGTATGAACTTGTTGAAGAAACAAAGGCTGATTTTCTTAAAATCATTTCGCTATTAAAAGAAAGGTTAGGTTTAGAAGATGAAGATGTACCAGAAGATGTGGTCAATGATGTCATCCGTGTCCAACAAAGTACTGTTGTGAAGTCCTTCCCTAAGATACATCCTATGTATTCCAATCTGGCTTCTGATTACTTTGAAGATTTCTGCAATGTAATTTCTAAATCATGTGTAGGCTTTACTCATAAAAATCGCGCACGGATTGCTCAAATTCTTGTTTTACGAAAGGTTAATTTAAATTTTGAAGACTTCTTTGAAGTTGTCATGAAGTTACATTCAACCGTTTGGTTAAATCCATGTTTGTTTTCCACAGAAATGCAAGTTCTAAGTATTTATTCAGAAAATGTTCGACTTGATCTGAATGATACCTTTCAAACCTTTGGGCAAGTTGACGGTAATAAGTCAGATAACCCACTTGAAAGCACTATTGTTAAAGAAACCAAAGATCAACTAGAATCTAGTCTGACACATGGAGAAATATATATAAGTGAAGAATGTGGAGTAGACTCTCCAAGCCATATTGCAGTCTGTCAAGGTGAAAGTGAAATGTCCATGCAAACAACTTGGGAGGAAGACATTGTTGATGAATATAGTAAAAATTCCAAACACAAGGAGATAAAGGAAAGTATTGTTGGCCAAAAAAAACATGAATTTTCTCGTTCAGTAGGAAGCAAGAATAATGAAAAAGAGGTGTTTGTTAAAGAATTTGTTGACAAAAACGATGATCTGTCAGAAACCTGTACTGATGAAAATGAAATTATGTCAGACGAAGGTGACTCTTTTGATGAACCCAAAACAAGAACAGACAAGGACATCCCTTCATTTGATCTTGCAGAACTTGTGGAGGACAAATATGAAGAAAATGCATCAGAAACTATGTTTAGTTCAAAAACACATTTAATTGGAGGAACCACGTACGGACCTTGGAATAAAGATGGCGAAAATAGTGCCTTTGAGTCCCTTGACCATAATGATCTCAGTAATCAGAAAGGAGGAGATATGAAATTAGATGTAGATCTTTCAAATAGAAATACTTTTGTAAGAGACATCTGTAAAAATCTGTTACCTTGTCGTACAACAATGAAGATGTTTAAAAACACACTGAACTGGAGCAGCACAACAGGCCGCATTTTACCACTTGTGTCTGTTGTATCAAATGAACCAGTTGAACTCGATATGTTACGATTTTGTCACGGAATAGCTGAATACTTGATTTTCCCACTGGAAATAGATGACAATTTTCTCTTCAATTTAGCTGATGGTTTTCATCAATTTGGTGCATTCTTTTGCGAACAGGTATATCGGAGCGTTTTAGAGATTTTTGAAGCAGCTAACGGAGAATTGATAATTGAACGTCAACGTGTGATTGCAGATTTCATGTTGAAAGGTATCTTTAATGAACCCTCTGATGTGAGCTTACGTTACTTGTACCGGCTGATCATTCATTCACAATTACCTGATAGAACTTGTTCATTTTTAAAAGTAATAATTGATGCCGCAATTGAACATCAGCTCATGGAAAATGAACAAATAGACCTCTTTCAACATCTTCTCCAAGATAATGATTATGAAGATGGATCTGGTTTGATGCCATTGCCATTTTTTGAAAATATGGATACTTGTCTAAAGGAACTTAGTTCACAAGGAAGAAATACCGACCCATTTGTAGTTTTGCTCGTTGATATTTTTGAAGAAAGGTATTTGAAACACTTTATGGAACATGATCCATCTACATTTTTTTTAACTGCTCACAATAACATTCAACACGATTCTTTATGTGTTAGGTACATTGCTTCTCTTGGATGCTACAAGGCTATGTTGAAATATGCAATGGTAGAGTGTGGTATTAAGAAAGAATACCGTGATGTTCTCAACACAATATTCACTGCTGACCTTGAAACACAGAGCCAGACACTGCCATTTTTCAACTTGCTAAGAGGAAAATTGTCAAGTAACAGGTTTTTAAAAACAGTTATGGAGCTGAAATCATGTCTTCCCGATTTGAAGTTGCAACTTCAGCCAACATTTGCCGAGATATGCTTAGATAATTCTCCGTTGATATTTGACAATGCCAAACTGTTAAAGTCACAAGATACATCCACTGACGAAACAATTCTGAAACTGCTGGAGCATGATATTATAGATACTGATTTACTGAATACATATCATGTACTGTTAAAAGAATTCTATATTCCACAAAGCAATCAGGCGCTTAATGACAAACAAAAACAGAGAGCAGAACTTCTTGAAACAAAGATAAACAAGAACAAAACACTTGAACCATTCAATGTAAAATTAATGGGTTGCCTGCTTGGGAGAACTGATTTCAAAGTCAAACAATTTATGCACACATCTGAATCAACATCAAGACAGTGCTTGATTAACACCATTTTAACATTCCTCTATTCAATTTTACTAAGTAACCATGGGGAAAATGGTCTTTCTTTATTCCAGACATGTCTTTGTGAACCATTGAAGTTGAAAGAGATGTTTCTCCCAGGTTTAAAAGAAAGTCAAGATTCGGGACTGTGTTATGGCCTAAGCGATAATAAGGACATGGTTTTCACTTCTTGCTCGTGTAGCAACAGAATTCTCCTAAAAAGTGTTCATGAAAATTCAGCTTGTCTTGTATGTGGAGAGACATTGGACATCGACGTAAACCCTTCTTTCTTCATGACGTCAGAGCAAAGAAAAGGATGGCAGTTCTCTAAAAAGATGGAAAATTGGGATTTTGAGCAAAACTCAATGTCATCCGCTGCATGTAGTTTGCTGTATTTCTTCATGAAGGGTTGTCTACTTGGATCATTTGCCATAGGGATTTTGGATGGAAAAGGCCTAGAAGATGTGCTGGATGTTCCGGAGATAGATATTGACATACCAGAATGTTTAAATCTGGAATGCCATTGGAAGAACCTTCTACAGATGTTGAATCTTGAAGACTACCACCTTTTCATACTCATGCATAGTTTTATTTACAAGAACCAGGACATATTATGTTTCAACCGGAACGCTCTTCAGTCATGTCAAGATCGAAATAAATGGGAGGAACTTTTTGCAAGGGCTGTCCAAACAATAATTCCTGAAAGGTTTCACTCTATGAAACAACTAGTCAGTAAAATCACAGACTGTGCGGATGCAAAACTAGACGATTTTGAGGCTTGCCTTGGTGAATTTAATGAGCTTGAAGAAAACAACAAATTAGCATTATTCCGAATGACTTCAGAAGCCAGTGTTAAAAACTTTCGGACCGAGCTCTCCTGTTGCACAGCTCAGTATCCTTTTCTCAGTCTTGTGATACATAAGGAGAATGATATTAAGCTAGTTTCAAGCATGCATGCTATCATCCAGTGGCATTTAACAGTTGTGTCTGCTACGAGTTACTTGTTTAAAAGAAATGACATAATAAAAATGTCTGTACAGGATTTTGTGTATCATGAGCATTGTATAAACAATCAAAGTATTTTGAAGAAGAGGTTTGAGATCTTGTGTTCTTCCTGGAACAACATCTGCTCTGACCATCCATATAAAAGTATACATTGGTCAACCCGCATGTCCGAATGCCTTATCTTAGATAAACATTCACAGCTGTTTCAATGTCTCCATTTCCTTGCAGGCATTCAAAACAAGGTAATTCAGCTAGCAATGAGCATGGCTTCTGATTGTAGATCTCTGAACCTTTTTGCAAAAAGTACAAACGGGCAAGTAGTTGTACCAGAGGCTAAAGTTTTAGAAATCAATGAAGAAATGTTGATGAAAATATCACACAGTATTGAAGATACAATTTTAAAGGAGTCCCAGTGTGATTATAGATATGGTTATGGACGACATGTTATTTACAACTTCTTGGAAATCGAAAAATCACTTGTTCGGGATGTCTTGATTGGAAAGGTGTTTATTAAAGTTGACATAAGTATTTTGCCTAAAGTTACGTTCACAGATGAGCTTTATAAAAATATATCTATGCTAATACAAGACATAAGAAACAGTATCCCGCAGGAAAACCTACCAAGTGATATACACAAAATTACTCAAGACTTGCATGAGAAAAACCCAAAGATGGTATCACAGCTTCTCGTTCATATTGGCATGATGTTGCCTCTCCTGAAAAAGACCACGGGAGACACCGAAGAAACGGTGGAAGAATATGTAAAGAAATGGAAAAACCTTTTGACAAGTGAGTTTCCTCTTGATTTGTTACCGCGAAGAAATATGAAGCTCTGTCACATTGTTGGGCTTTATGAACTGCTTGAAGAACTGAATGCAGGTTTGGTTGTCAATGGCCTTGGAGAAGAATTCAGGATGCAGATGGATGTTAAAGAGAAACAATATTTTAAAAATATGGTTGAGAAGCACTTTAATGTATCAGAAATTCTCCTGAAGGCTTTAAAGAAATTTGTGCACAGATGCCTGTTTAACAGAGAAACTGAACACAAAGAGGGTGACACTAAGCTCCCACTGGGAAATTATTTGTCAGATTCTTCTTTCTGGCCTATCCAGTTCTTGTGTGATGGATATGTTGTGATTGGAGAGCAAAAGCTTAGTGTAAACACCATGATCCCGGCTGCAGTAACTGTTGGTCACATATACGATGTTGTGGAAGTGCTCAGGGACAGCATCCAGGTATGTTTTTACCATGCACTTTGTTTAATCTTACAATTAATTTTTGATCTCATGTTTAAGAAAACAATGGACAAATAAATTTCAAAAAACATGTGCCACAAAACACTATTGATGTTTTGTGATTAATGTCCTGCATCCAAGTAATATTTTTATAATCAAATATCAAACTTGCATCACGTTGGTCTTTTCAAATAATATGGTATGGATAGGTTATGTAGCCTTTAGTTGGAGAAAACAAATTGGGATTTTTTTTATTTAAGTAAGTAAAAAAAAAAAGTAGAAGTGGAGAAAACAAAATGTGTTTTGCCACAATGGACTAAATGTGTAGAAAATAAAACAGCTAACATGATAATATTACAATTAGGTGATTAGCTATTAAACCAAAGTGTACAAGCAGAAAATGCAAAGGTACAGCAGCCTCAAATTACACAAAGCATTATTGTTTAGGTAGTATTTTTCTGGAATATGGTATGTTCTTTCTTTCTCGATGTCAAATTTTCAAAGTTGTTTTGTATGGCATCATATTTTTATCTGGATTATGTATACAAAGAACATGTTTTTTATTTACTAAACTTAACCTACTTCACACGTTTAAAGTGAAATGGACGAAGACAAACTGAGGGAAACAGTAAAAACAGAATGCTCTGTATGACCTTAATCCCGATGGAACTAGTGTTATAAAATTATTATGTGCTGATGTGGTTTATAATTAAACACTGAACTGACATTAAGAATAGAAGTTGCTTTAAATGGAAAGGTAGCATGTCATTCAATATAGGGCCGAAATATTAATATCAATTGACTTATTGTGAAAATTAAGATTTTAATATCCGAGATAGATACTGCTTTTGAGTAAATTTTGGTTTAAGGAAGCAATTATTTGAGCATATTCTTTTTTTGCAAAATGTTCGTGTTATAAAGGTATTGGACAAAGAACAAAATTTCATGTCAGATCTAGGGTTTGAACCCAGAACCCTCAGGTCCAGTGGTCATAACCTTAACCTCTTGATCCAGAAAACTTCAACCATGATATAAATGTGAATTGATTATCCGTATCTTTAATAAGATTCTTTTGAAAACTTGTCTTGACAGGGCTAGGGTCTGAATTTGAAACTCTCCGATCCGGAGCACTGGAAATGCTATTTTTAGGTTTGCGCGGACCTTGCAGAAATCGTTTACCTAAATTGCCCGTGGCATGGTGGTAGAATGGCCAATTCATATTTCCTCTGACTGCTAAGCCTCTCACCGCGTGGGTTCGAGTACAATTCGGTTCGGACCTAAATGTGGAAATGTCTTCCACTGGTGTGCCCGTGGTTCTACCAAGACATTTGTCTGAGTTCTTCCACCAAATAGCTGGACGCTATAATGTTCATAATTGGTCGCTTCGATGTATTTCAAAAACAGATACAAACATTTATTGCGAGCATGTTTAAGTTTTGCATAAACATTGCATCTAAAGTCATACTTTACCGTGTAAACTCATGGTTCGTTCAGAATAAGCTTTTTCTGGCAATGGACTATTTCGTTGCTAATACATAATCGTAATTTATTAACATGCAGTCCGAACTTCAAAGGACGTACCAAAGAGCGTTGCCATCTACTTTAGTAAGTTATGCAAGTTTTACAGATTTTAATAACAAAAAGAAATAAACCAAAAAATCTAGTTTTCTGCCATGTTCGAATGAAAGTTACAGACACACAAAAATTAAAGTAAAACAAAAATTAATGTAAAAAAATAAATACATGCCGTTTACAGAATTAGTCCGCAGACAGACGTCCCCCTTATGCAAATTTCATTGAGCATTCCATATATAGGTCGCGCGCTCCAGCTCTTTACCAAAGAAACGACATGACGTAATGATTCTTGGGGCATATAACATTAAATTAAAAGTTGTAAACACTACAAATTGTTTATGATGATTAAAACACAATGACAATGACATTCTTTCCTAGACATGTTCAGTTGCATAGAACATTGTACACATTTGTCAGGTAACAAAGGTGTCTGCATAAAATTTAAATTAAAAGGTTATTGCTGTAAAATATACTCTTCTGTGTTATTTTGAAGAGAGTATCCTTTTAAGCTTACATGATACTGCAAGGTGTTTATTTTGATGATGCTGATAAATATAACTCTTTGACCATTCTGCCTTATACAGAAAATCAGACAGGGGAGTGCCTTGCTGGATATCATAATGGAACATAAAATACCGCCACCTAGCCGGACACAGGAAGAGAAAGTCAAGAAGGGCATGATGAAGTTAAAACGGAAATATTAACACGGTATTTGTTGTATTGTTAATACATGTTTATCTCTAAATCTATGGATACATACCTTGCCTTAATATTATATTTATAATGATTTTCAAACAAAATAATTAATGGTTATAAAAACAAGTACAACAATATTCTAATTAAAGATATAGTCAAGAAACTGGATAGATTTATACAATTACCGCTTAATTCAAAGGTCCATTTACTTTATTTTTTAATATTTATGTCATACCATTGATATTGCTATTACAAAGGAGTATGTATAGTAGCCATTGTATAATATATGAATAACAGACATCGAGCATCGAGCATCTGTCGCTCACAACGACCCCCGTGATTATGGTGTTCGACCCTCAAGGTGTTGCTAGTTTGAAACCCATTAATATTTTTAATTTTTTTTTTAATTAACAATTGTGTAAATAGATGTAATCGTTATACATTTATTTCACGCACAAATTATTAAATTGTCAGTAATTATAACAGTATTCAAGCTGAACTCAGGATATCTTACTTCAAATAAAACAGTTTACATTTTGTTTCTAACTGAAATATTGTTGGTAGGACGATAAAACCCAATAAAAACAAATAAACATTTTGTTTCATGTTTACTATACTTTCAGCTTGATGTTGATGAATGCGGACAGAGGGAGATCGGACGTGTCTGTCCTGGAAACACCTAAAAGTACAATAGTTAATGAAACTATTAGAGCTGTTCAATGTGTATGATGGAATGGACACCACGTGTGGCAATCTTTGCTTTATGTTTTGCAGGGATAAGACTCACCGATGTACATACATTTCATTTGTGTTGTTATTTATCAGTTTTTTCTTCACAACAACTTGCTGAGCAGTATTGCTTTTAAATATTTTTCAGAATTTCACTAAATATGTTTAATATGTTTTATTGTAAGCACACAATCATTTGTAGTACTTTATTGTATATTTGTTTAAATATAAAAAGCATATCATTCAGGCATAAATTCATACAGCATCTATTATTCATAGATTTTGAAACTATTAGCCGATGCTATTTTGGTGTACATGCTATATAGATATGAACCTTTTGGGTAACTTTTGACCGTACTATTCATTTATATGTACATTTTGTAGTTTTAGACACAATGTGCTTGGTTCTGTTGCACAAATAGTTAAATCACCCTTTTTGTGCAATTCATATAAATAATATTAAACGTTTTGTGAAAATAAATAAAAACAAGTTTGAAGGACTACTCTTTACATGTCTATTTACTTTATTTGTTTCTAACACTCTTTATATTTGTCATTTCACCTTTCCAAATGACGATGTTTAAGTTGAAGAGTGAACATTTAAATGTTGTATTGTCTGTAAATATTTAAGTTGTTTTCTATGATTGTATTTCAATTATTCATTTATGATTCAGTTTGTTATATGCTGTTCATGCTGTATTTATCATTGAAACCATGTAAAGTCTTTTCATACCAAAAAAAATAAATAAACATGGGAAAATAGTTGATCTTAGGTTCATTCTTATTTATATTTTTATTCAAGCAACAGAGAAGCATTGCTGCTTGCAATACATCGTTTGCCTTAATGTTAATTGAGCTATGTTGTTGTAATGTCTACATATATATTTTAAGTTTTTGTACATAAATTGCAGAAAAAATGCATAAGAGAATTTGTGGTTTTGTGTTTTGCTTCAATTATTCAGTTTGTTACATGCAGCAATTCATGCTGTAATTATCATTGAAACCATTAACATGTAAAAGAAAATCATACCAAAAAAAATATAAACATGAGAAAATAGTTGATCTTAGTTTCATACTTATTTATAGTTTTATTTTTATCCAGGCAACGGAGAAGCATTTCTGCTTGCAATACATTGTTTGCCTTTATGTTAAATGTGTTATATTGTTGTATTGTCTAGATATATATATAAATCATGACTTTTTGTGTACATACATTGCAAAAAATGCAGAACAGAACAAAACTTTTCGTTTTGTGTTTTGCTTCAATCATATATTTCTATTTACTAGTAAGGTTGCAATGAAATGTTTAATTTTGTATAAAAATGTATGTTATATTTATATGTATGTATTTAGATACATTAGTGTTTTATAGTGTGTTAACTGCTATAATACCTTAAATGGTATATGTAATGTACAGACTGTTAAAACCAGACAATACGTAAGCAATTTTTGTAAATATTAAACATAAGTCGTGTTAAAAATATTTAACACATGAAACCTTTTGACAAAGTTTTGTTTCAAGTACTAATCATGAAATTGTCATTATATTTAAAACTACCGATTTATAAATACAATCAGAAATATATATGTGTATTTGTGAAGACTTATAGTTTATGTGATAAGGGATTTATCTAAATGATACGCATCTGCAAGCTGTAAGTAATGTAAAAGTCGACATTTTAGGTACAAAATATAGTCCTATGTTAATGAATATATATATTCTTTTAAACGTTACACTGTTTGTAAATATTGTACATAATATGGTTGTATTGGTACAACAAAAATCACAATGTAGTTAATATGTGGAAATGTTGCAAGGTAATAAGAATGGGGACACAGTTAAGATAACTTGACTATTTTATGAACAACTGATACCGATGTTTTAGATCATTAGGTTTCAGATCTGTAAATTGTTATCGTTAATATTGTATTTTTACTGTAAATAGTAGATTGTTATTGTAAATAATGCACAGTGACTGCAGATAATGTATAGTTTATTTAAATAATGTATGGTAGGATCAAACTGATTTTGACTGTAAGAACAATTATAACCTATTCTACCGTTTATATGTAAATACTAAGTTTCATTAAATTTTGTTGACTATTAGCTCATTTGCCGTGAATAATCTTGTTTTAATTAATGAAAATGACTTTGTTGTTTCGTCTTAATTAAGCTAATGTGTAAATAAAGTGCTTACAATGTACATGATTGGACTATTTCACAAAGATTGTAAAGTATTTCTGTCAATTTAAATGTTGCTGACGTGTATGTAATGTTGATATATTTATTAGACTTTAATCGCAGTCATGACGTAGTTTCATTGAACCTTATATGAATTAAGGAAAACTTTTATGAAACTGTGTTCGTCTTCTAATACTTGATATTTGTCTATAATTTAAGACACATGTAGTTTGTTTTAATTAATAGCACAGATGTTGTTACCATTGTGTTATATTTTGGATTTGTAAATATTGTTTTTAAACAGGACTGTAATTTTGACACTATAAACTGTATGTGATTTTTCATGCCTACATTATGTGGATTTGTAAATAATAATAACTACACTTAACCTGTATAAACATGTTAACATAGCGTATGGTCTAAAATACTTATGTTACATGTATGTATGACTAACTGTTACAGAACTGTAATTATTGTACCACTTATGAAGCATGATGCTACAGTTGGCACAACAGTATGCCACAATAATGTTATGCCGCTAAATTTCATTGTAAATAATATTTATGTCGGTGTTAATCAAAATATAAATGTTGCGTACTTATTTAATAAAAATACCAGAGTGAACTCAACTATGTTAAAACGAAAGTGGATTTTCTACCATCAGAAAATTAACATTTTTGTTTTAAATAATTCGAGGGACTCTTAATGATTCTATGTTTGTAATACAAATGAGTGAACTCAAAGTAGGCTTGAAATTTACCAGTGCAATTTTCTTTAGGAGAAACTGAACTTTTGCATTTGTTGTTCAAACTCTTTGAGGGGCTTTTATTTTTTATTTTACGTAAATCAGAGTGAACTCATATTTTGTATAACCGTAGACTAGAAAACAAGGGACTTTAGTGAAAGTGAACGTGTTTGGTTGTTTATACAATATAAGGGACTCGTAATTGAGTGATTCAAAATTTATTTATTTAATAATCAAAGTGAACTCAGATTTTGTATAAGTGAATACAAGAAACAAGGGGCTTTAGTGAAAGTGCACTTGGTCTGGCATTTATACAGTTTGAGGGACTCGTAATTTAATTATTTATTTTATTTATTTATCAATCAGAGTGAACTCAGATTTTGTATAAGTGAATACAAGAAACAAGGGGCTTTAGTGAAAGTGAACTTGTTCTGGCATTTATACAGTTTGAGGGACTCGTAACTTAATTATTTATTTTATTTATTTAATAATCAGAGTGAACTCAGATTTTGTATAAGTGAATACAAGAAACAAGGGGCTTTAGTGAAAGTGCACTTGGTCTGGCATTTATACAGTTTGAGGGACTCGTAATTTAATTATTTATTTTATATATTTATCAATCAGAGTGAACTCAGATTTTGTATAAGTGAATACAAGAAACAAGGGGCTTTAGTGAAAGTGAACTTGTTCTGGCATTTATACAGTTTGAGGGACTCGTAACTTAATTATTTATTTTATTTATTTAATAATCAGAGTGAACTCAGATTTTGTATAAGTGAATACAAGAAACAAGGGGCTTTAGTGAAAGTGCACTTGGTCTGGCATTTATACAGTTTGAGGGACTCGTAATTTAATTATTTATTTTATTTATTTTTCAATCAGAGTGAACTCAGATTTTGTATAAGTAAATACAAGAAACAATGGGCTTTAGTGAAAGTGAACTTGTTCTGGCATTTATACAGTTTGAGGGACTCGTAACTTAATTATTTATTTTATTTATTTATCAATCAGAGTGAACTCAGATTTTGTATAAGTGAATACTAGAAACAAGGGGCTTTATTGAAAGTGAACTTGTTCTGGCATTTATACAGTTTTAGGGACTCGTAACTTAATTATTTATTTTATTTATTTATCAATCAGAATGAACTCAGATTTTGTATAAGTAAATACTAGAAACAATGGGCTTTAGTGAAAGTGAATTTGTTCTGGCATTTATACAGTTTGAGGGACTCGTAACTTAATTATTTATTTTATTTATTTATCAATCAGAGTGAACTCAGACTTTGTATCAGTAATTACTAGAAACAAGGGGCTTTAGTGAAAGTGAACTTGTTCCATTGTTTATACAGTTTGAGGGACTCTTAATTAATAATTCAATATAATTTCAGTGTGAACTCAAATAACATTTTGAACTAAACAAATCAAGTTGCCAAGCTAACTTGCTTTTATCTGTTCTGAACTATTTGAGGGACTCCTATAATTACTTTATAATCTCCTAATCAGAGTGAACTCAAATTTAGTATAAGCATATGTAAGAAACAACGGGCTTTAGAGAAAGTTAACTTGTTTTGATTGTTTATACAATTTGAGGGACTCTTAATTTTAAAATTCACTTATTTTATTCCAGAATTAAATGATTCACTTATATTATTCCAGAGTGAACTTAAGTTTATTGTAAGCATATACAAGAAACATGAGGCTTCAGAAAAAATGAACTTGTTTTGATTGTTAATACAATTTGAGGGACTCTTTATTAAATCATTCACTTATATTATTCCAGAGTGAACTCAAATATATTTAAGACATAGATAAATCAAGTTGCTTTTTTGAAGAGCTGACTTGCTATAATCTGTTTAAAACTATTTGAGGGACTCTTAATAATCGTGTATATATATATATAAACACTAACTTGCTAACACCTGTTTTCTTTTGTTTTTAGTTTTTTGTTGTGTTCATATACAAATCCAAATTTAGAACAATTAAAAAATCATTTAACTTAGCTGGCGGTTTCTGTTTTACCTTGGTCGACTGAATCTGTCTTTTTTGAAAATGCCTTATTGTTGCATGTATTATGAGCAGCGTTTGTCAGATCAATTTTTCCTTTGAAAATAGTGCTTTTCAATCAGGCAAAACTATCGCCACAACAGAAGTGTTAATGAATAGTCGTTGTTGTTAAAGAAATAGCTGAAAATCATGCGCATAACTTTCATAATCCCGCAAAGTTTGTATTGGTATTCATTTATTTAAAGAATGCGATCATAAGGTCGATTCGAACCCGTGATATGTTTCTTAGTAGACACATACTTGAACATTTTGACTTACCAGTCAGTCCTAATTCTACTATATTAACGTTGTCAAGGGGGTACCGAAGCACGCTCCTTTATAAATAACTTGTTTAAGATAAACAGGAGTGTCAATTTAAAAAATATTTGTTTGTGTGTTTAGTTTTAGAGATGTAGGTGTGTGTTTCTATTTTCATTATTTATTATTAAACTGAACTTATTTCTGTTATTAATCAACTAAAATGTGAATGTAGATTTGTGTATTTTTATCAGTATGGATGCCTTTTACTTTTTCAGCCTATCAGAGAGAAATTGGGATTGAAATAACACAATGGTAAAGGGACCTCTTCAATGAGCCTTAGCCATTTGTATTTCAATACTTTTAGGCACCATGAGTTATGTATTCATAGATGACTTTACAATAAACAAGAATCACAAGAAACTTTAAACTAACTATGGTTTAAATGTTGGGTTTTAACTTTTTGTTTCGAAATTTTAAATGAGCAATTTTATTGTACATAATAATTAGTAGGGATGGCAACAGTTATGAAATCAGCAACCGGTTAATAGGTAAAAACATTTGATTGGTAAACTGGAAATATATTACCAAAATATATATCGGTATTTAAAAATAGCTACAGCTATTGTTTTAATGCCTTGTGCAATATTAAGAAAAAAAGAACAATGTAATAGTAGAATGGTGAAGTCGATATTAGTTGGCATTTATTTGGCAATAAACAACATCATGCGAATGGATATAAAGAAGAAAAAAATCTGTTTTTAAAACCGGGCCTTTCATAGTTTTGTTAGTTTTGTCTTTCTGAAATAAAGAAGATGACTGTCAAACATAAATAAGATGTATGTGGTTATCACCTGTGTATAAGAATGTTTTATCGTTACTCCCCTTCTGTAGATTATAGTTATTTCTTAAATTGCTTCATCACTTCGTTTTGACATTTGCTTTTGAGCATCTCCTAAATGTCCGTTTGATTGAGTATGCTGAGGAATATAACTTGTATATTTGACGATGAACAATTTTCTCACGTTAGTGCATCATGGAATCACACCCAGACACTTTCATCGACGTATTCCCCCATCTGACGATAATTACATGTAGTTCGGTGTGAGAGAATGTGACACTTCAACAAGTGATTTCGAGAAATAGGGTACATGAATATGAACGTTGCCAGATATATATTATTTTACGAGAGATTAACCGTTACAGATTCTGTAAGAACCAGTAACCCTACACAGAAAAAAGATTAACCATTGCCATCCCTAATGATTAGTTGTGCTTTGTATGAACATTTTATTCCAAAAAATTTCTAAAACTTCCTTAAAGAAATCACTTGTTGGAAAACAAAATTATAGAAACTGTTTCTATGTATCTCTTTCTTTTTCTGTCATGTAGAAATGTATATTTCCTATATATATACAAAATGAACATACATATTATTTTTCAACGTTTAATAGGTTGTTTAACTGTTTGATGTTTTTTAAGTTAACAACCTAAATTTGTAAAATTATTTTACTAATAAGTTCACCGAAGTAACTCGTTGTTTGTCATGACATTCTTTAAAACAAAACAAAGGATACAATGATTTAACAGCTTTCCTATTGCTAAAAAACAAAAACAGCTATACTGATTTTAGCATGTTTGTTTGGAGTAAACTTTTAAAATGTGTTTACCCACATAATTGTGTAGAGACTGAACATTGAATTAAATAAATGTAGTTCTCAATAACGAGTTGTGTGCTGTTTAACTTTTCCTTTCTTTGACAAATCATTAACAAATTGGAGTTTGGCCAACGTGAAAGATATTGTGCTTCATATGTTAATTAATAATGCAGAATTACAAGTGATTTACTAACAACTTAATATAGGTAAACAGGTGTAGAGAGAAAGACTCGACAGCAAATACTGTAGATCTTTCTGCTCTGCATCTTTACAATTTGCTTAAGGTTATATTCAATGATGCTTAGCAGCCTTAAAAAAATTATCATTTGAAATTATTTACAATATAAAACATTAAATTATTTATCTACCTTGATATTCAAATATATAAAACACTAAAATACTTAGCCAAGTAAAGGGTGTACATGTTTTATATTATTTAACAATTTTTTTTTTTGCTTTTAAATATACGAATTATATTGGAATGACAAATTATGACTTGTTAACAGTTATTATATTGGAATAACTTATTATAAACACATCTCTTAACGATTCAGCTGTATTAAAATTTAAGAAGATTTTTAAGCAAAAGTGATACAGAAGTAATGAGCATTGTTTAAAAACAGGTCTTATCAACAAATAAGTGTACCTGTTTGTAAAAAATGTCAAATAATTTTAAAAGTATATATAAGCACAAATTAACATACATTAGTCATACAACATTGGCCATTTTGCTCTAATATTTGAATCAGTATAATACTGTACATACAAAACAACTGATGCCATATAAGGTCTCAAGGGTCTAATACACATTTTAATGCTATCAATATTTTACGTTTATAAAAAGAAGCATTCTGCCGGGATAAAACAAACGATATATCACGGCATTAAGCGGAACTATTTTACTGCAGTAGAATAGCTGTTCCTTTTGCTTCCCCTACCCATTTTCGTATTGCGGACCAAGCTGACATAATGTGATAAGTTGTTATTTTCGTTCACATTCGCCTTAAACTTCACCCTGTCTAGGAAATTAACGGTTTTGTTTAAATATTAACATACGCATTAAATTATGATAAAAATACCTTAATTAAATATGCAATTTCGTCGGTTGTTGATATTAAAAGAAAATAACCAGAAAGTACGCGGGGTGAATTCGAACAACCAAGGGAAACAACCTAACAACATTGCGTACTTCGCATTGTAGTTCGCATTTGTGTCCCTTTTCAGTAAACTTTCTTGTACATGGGAATAGATTGTAAGTTTGCGTAATCTAACGTCCAATATTTCACGGTTTCTCGTTCAGATGCTATCACTCAGGCCTATGGTCATCGTGATTAAATTAATATGCATCTGAACTCGAAACCGTGATATATTGGGCGTTAAATCACGCAAACATAAAATCTATTTTTCAAGTGTATGGCCGTTATAAAGTCTCTCTTGCCAGATGCGCAAATAGCCATTGGACGATAAACATACACCCTGAAAAAAAGGGAACGTCTATGGCCAATGTTTCCTATCATGTCAGGGGAACGTGTGAGGCAATAGTAATGTCATTAATCGGTAATTAAAATCACATTGAAGAACTTTAAGTCATCAAATTGTGGATAACTGTGACATTCACCTTAACCACGCGGGTCTCAAAATTATTAAGGGTCAACGTCTTTCCAAGACCCTTGTCCTTTCAAAGTGTATGACTTGTCGCTCATGTATTCCCAAAGTTGTGGAACGGAAACAATCAAAGCGCTGTTTGGGCGGTGTAACTTTGGCCCTGTTTTGTCAGGTTCCATTCTTGATCCAAAGTCATCTAGATCTATATACATAACAGATCATAAGTAATGTGACGCAGATCATTAACGTCGGACGCGCCAAACGTCATTCGAGTCTCAAAGCGCTTTCAGTTTAAACGTTCTTGGGGCCACAAGTTTTCACTGTTAATAAATTAATTAAAATACTAACATGCACATGATAGCATCAGTTATGTTAATATTTGTAAAATCTATCAATAATTTAAGTTTTTAAATTTTTAATAGTTTAAAGCATAGAAATGCTGGCAGTGTTAATTCTGTAATGTTAATACAAAAGTAGATCTATTCATTTAATATTACTTATTTAATATATTATGTTTGGTCGCCGTTCTCTTTACAGCCCTCCTCCCAATGATAACATCATGCTGCGATATTTAATACTAGTCTTCGGAAAAAAAGAAAGAAGATAACAATGCATGGAAGAGTTAAATAAAAACAAGATAATAATGCATGGCTCGATGCGTGCTTGTAAATTGTGGAAAATCCTTCCGAGTCTAAAACTATGGATAATACTGTAAGAATGATAAAATTTTGTTTAATGATTTTTTATTAGTAAAAGCTCAGACTCTTGTCTTTCTGCTAGAAAATCCTATGGCCCTATACTTATTGAAGTGACAAAGAAAACACAATTCGACCAACTATTAAAACTAAAAAACTGTTCACTACTGACGTAACACCATCCTAACACAAATCTATAAACTTATTAAAAGGAGTTATCAAAAACCCAATACTTGCAGGAGTTTCTGAAGAGGCCATGGTGACAAATCTTGCTAATCAATGAACAGCAGCAAAAAAGCATCAAAATTACAAGAAATGGGCTGCAAATCGAAACCAATACAGTTATTCTAACGTTTTATTCACCTATTGCACCATCAAATATCACAATAAACAGCAGCAAAAAGCATCAAAATAACAAGAAATGGGCTCTAGATCGAAACCAATACAGTTATTCTAACGTTTAATTCACCTATTGCACCTTCACAGTTTTATTAAAGTTAAAATCTACATCATACCCAAATCTTATGCGTTGTTTTAAATGTCAAATATTTGGACACCACGCAAGTGACTGTTAAAATACAAAAGTTTGTGGCAAGTGCAATTCTCCTGGCGACGAACACAATGAATTCACCTGCACCACATTTAAATGTGTCAAATGGAGCAAAGACCATCCAAAATTTTCACATTCTTGTAAACTTTGGAAAAAAGGAAAGGAAATTGTTCGTATCGAAGCTATTAACAGCATTTCATATCCTGAATCCAGAAAATTACTAGAAACTCCAACGAAAACATATTCTTAAAGGGATCTCAAAAGCCTTATATAAGTGACCCCCCCCCCCCCCATTTATTGCCCCACCCAGCATGTGAGGGCATCTGTTTTCTGATAAGCCAGGCTGCCACAGTCTGTAACGATGTGTCTGTCACACAGGTATTGTTCAAGATCCAAGTGTATGTATGCTATATCTGGGGGTTAAACATATTCATTCACAGTTTGTAAAGGAAACAGTTGTAAATATACCAATTACGCAATCCAATATATATATATATATATATATATATATATATATATATATATATATATATATATATATATATATATATATATATATAAATCTTTATTTGTATTCTTTCTTACTTTGTTGGTTGATTTTGTTATTTCTTATACATTTTGTTATTTCTTTCATTCTTTTAGTTCTCATATATATTAAAAGTTATATTTTATTTTGATTTGTAAAATGTAACGAAACGTTTCTAACAAAAGCAATTTAAAAAGTCATTCATTGTCAGAATAATGTCCTTCAGAGTCATTTTGAATACTAAAACTTGTATCTCTCATGAATTTTCAAAATTAAATATTTAGCTATGAAATAAATACATAATCTTGCAGTTACAAAATTGACACCTAGTAATTAATGCAATAAAGAATTTGTAAGGGATCATATAGTAAACAACCCACATTATGCTTTGTGTAAAACTAGCCTACTGTCTCACATCCATACTAGCAGGTAATTTAGTTTTGCATTAACCCATCAGAGGTATTACTGTGACAGATTAGTACTATGTTGGCTAAAGACTCCCTGCAGTGATGACCAGCAATTAGCAGGTCTGGTCATAGCATGACTCAGTGGGATACCACATTCCTTTCGAGATGCCTTTAAGCCATAAAATCAAATACAAAGGTCACCATATAAGATGCACAAACTCAAACAGAGCCAGAGTCAGTTTCCGATACAGCAAACGCCAAGACTCTAACAAAACGAACAGTTACACCGACAACAACACAATCAACGTCACAATGCAAACCAAACAAACCATCCGTAAATACCAGTCCACGTTCTTGAAACCAACAGAAGGGATCAAACGATCCCATCAAGGTTGCTAACACGTTAAGCTTTTTTTTACTGGCGAAGATGATGTGGATTGCATTCCATATCCGACAACAAAAGCCAGAAAAATGCCAAGCTCACCCGTCAAAGCTCAGACATAATATTGAAAATCCCTTTTAATATAAACTCATGAATAACAAGAAAGTACATTGAAATTGTCGAGTTCTTAGAGCCAATTTCATTGAAATTCTACTTTTGTTGACCACTTTAAACTCTGCTATGCTATGCTTTCGAGAAAAATTCCTGAAGGGAAATAATAAAAAATGATAGAATTGAATTTAAAGGTTATTTTACTTACAATCACATTCATACAATGTGTGATTGATGGTATTGAGGATCAATTAATTTGACAACTCCAAACTGCCACATTCTAAAATTAACCTTAATACAGATTTACAGGCTATTGCTATTCGTATAACAATCTATAAAGCTATCACAATGTTCTCTGTTTATCTTCCACTTAATTCAAATATTTCAAAACCAAAATTAGATAATTTAATAAGTCAACTATCTATCTACCCCTTATATTCTTGTCGGGAACTTTAATGGACATCACCCATTATGGAGATGTTCTGATTATAATAATATGGTTAAAACCTTAGAGGATTTTATTGCACAAAATGATATATGCCTCATGAACAACAAAAAGGTAAATTACTTACATCCTGCTACGGGACTATATTCATCTCTTGACCTTTCTTTGTGTCATCCTCCTCTATATCTTGATTAAAGTTGGGATGCACATGATGATTTATGTGGAAGTGATGATGATTTATGTGGAAGTGATCACTTTCCGGTAATATCAAACAAAGACTCTGTAAACTTAAGTGACAATAATACTTACTGGAGGATGAACAGAGCAAATTGGGAATTATTCTCAATGGTTTGTAATAAAGAAATGACTATTTCAACATTTGAGGATGCTGATGATAAAATACATTGATTTTCAAAAATTCTTCTTAGCACAGCAGAAAAGAGCAGACGGATCATTAAACAAGTCAAAAGACTTATACAGAAATTTCGTTTTCGGGAGAAGTACCAAGTTCATGGGAAAATGCATTTGTCATTCCAATACCTAAACAAGGTAAGGATCCATCAGATCCTTTAAGTTACAGGCCAATTGCTTTGACTAGACTTATTTAGTTTGGTATCTTGAATCAAATAATTTAAACACAAAATTTCAAAGCGGATTCAGAAACCAACGCAGTGCACTCGTTCGATTTGAAACTTTTATACGTGATGCTTTCATCAAGAACGGTGTTGAAACGGTGTTCTTTAATCTTGAAAAGGCGTACGATATTACCTGTAAACGTGGGATTTTAAAAGATTTCGGTGACCTTGGTCTCAAGGATCGTTAACTCACATTTATTAACAGTTTTTACGTGTAAAGTCTTAGAAAACCTATTAAATGGTGTTGGGTTTTGCTTTTTTATTTTGTTTTTAACCAATCTATGGTCTCGGGAATATAAGGTATAGCTCTACAGACTTTTTCTCGAGATTTATAGTATACTGAAAACTTTCAAATAAAAAACACAACGCTTCACGTGTCTTTTTACTTGCCACCATATTGCTTTAATCCCTTTACATCTTCAACTTTTTGCGTCGGCTTTGATGCTTCGCATCAACGACATTTTAATAATTATGTGGAAATGGGTACCAGCAGTCCTGATGGAGTAGCGTCCCCTGAATAATGCGACATTCGGCATACATCATATTTATCGTTAAGGAGGCGTAGATTTATTTCCTTTGGTAAATTTGTAAACAGGTAGGTCTGTTTATTTTCCCAAGCATTATTGTACATTATTGACCTTACTTATTATTTTTCCAAGTATGTTTATGCAAGTAAAAAGCCGTTAAAATGTCAATACATTCAAAGCACACGAATAACAGCAATAACTGGATATTTATCATTACGATATTAGCCTTAGGGCAAGTTAGGCCTAGCATCCCAAATTATTTACATCCTTGTATTACATAAATTTATTGTTTAATGAGCGTTTTCAAGTAAATCTTAACTAACAGTATTGCCCAGGAGCTGACAAAATACAACAACATGAATTTATTAGAACCGGGAATTTTGATAAGTTGTCGATATTATTTTAACTGTTTATTGTAATTTTATCCTTCTTGAATGTTTATTTATTATTTTTTAATTAGGAAAATAAAGACACAAGATTTTACAAATGTGTTCCATTATTACTTCTGCCAACTCTGAAATCTTGTGAATTACATCATGGAAATTTGAGGGTCAATTCAGAAAATCAAAGTCATGCTATCATTACTGTAAACATGTAGATCTGCATGATGTTTTAGAAACAAAATATATGTATATATATGTAAATATTTATGTTTTAAAAGTAAATTTTTTGGAGTGCAATCACTGTAAACATGTTTTCTTATTCTGTGGTTCGAATCCCAGTGGAGGCTCATTTTTTTCTGCTCCTGTTACATCTGATGTCATGACCTACTGCATTAACCTGTTTGTATATTGATATACAATGGTGCTGTAGAGTAGAACCAGGGATGAGATTCAGGGTGAATCTAATATACACATAACATGAGTTAGCGATTAGTCATGTCATTATTATTCATAACATATTCTTTAATGTTAAACAATAAATAAGGGATGTTACAGGTTCTATTATAGCCCAGAAAAATTTCTGGGCTATAATAGAACCTGTTACATCCCTTATTTATGAGAAAATCTGTGAATTTAAAAAAAAAAGTTCATCATAATCAATGGTATTAAACTGCCCATGCCAAACAAAAAATTCCTGTGAATTGGCATGGACTTAATATGTTGTGTGTAATTAAAAAATAGAAAAAAAATTAATTTATGACTGCCACATAGCCATAAATAACAAACACTGATTTTTAATTACTGTTCAATTTTCATTTCATCTATGGTAACAAACAAGTATACATTTGTACATTTTTCACTCATTCTGTTAAGAAACCCTGGGCTGATATCAAGACCTCAATCATTTAAATAATATGTGGCAGTTTACTGATTTTTTTTCCCGTATAATTGTCTGCTAATAAAATTGATACTACAGTACTACAACACTGTTCAAGGTACAAGTTAAAAGTAAAAATCAAATTGTCCTAAGTCTACACCATAAGGGTAGCTGCAATTTGCACTTTGTACTTTTGAAAATGGCTGAAATGCTCTGTTTAGATGTAAACAGCAATAGCTCAGGTGGTAGAGCGTCGGCTTGCAGATCGTGAGGTCGTGGGTTCGAACCCCGGCAGGGTCAAACCAAAGACTTTAAAGTTGGTAGTAGTGGCTTCCCTCCTAACGCTCGGGGCTAAGGGGACAGCATTATGCCTGACTCGTCGGTGTCAGTATAATGGACTGGCCGGGTTCAGTCCCTGGGCACCTCATAAGTGCCCCTGTGCTATAATGATAGAAATGTCGCTGCACAGTATCGGCAAAAATACCGGCTAAACCCAATCCCATGTAAACAGCCTTATCATTAATCTTTAAAGTTTGTTTAGCACCATGTTTTGACAAATCAAAATTATGAGAACCATTTGAATAACACAGATAATATTAGGCAGATCTTAACAGAAAATCATTGCAATTGCATGTATTGATGCTTTTGTTCTTTTGAGCATCAATCACATTTTAATAGAGCTGGTTGTACCAAGTTGATGTTAGTCGAGTCATTGGGTGGCGGCCTTGTTCTATGAGTGTCAGAACATTAACTTCAGGACACTTTCCTACTTGTCGTCATTGTTTCCTCTAATTACAACTAGAAATAGGCATCTCCAGCCTTTCAATTGAGTTTAGAAACAGCTGTCCTGTGGGTAGGTCTTGTTATGCACATCCATGCTAATTTGCTGCCAAACCAACCTCTACAGGAAGATTCCAGGCTATCTACCTCTCTGATGTCAGACCATCATGTTTGGTCAATTTTCTATAGTTTGCATCGTCCATATGGGCTTCCGAATGTACAGCTAGTTCTACGAGAAGAACCTGTTTTCTTGTTCAGGACTACAAGACATTATCAGGCCTGCACTGAGGTGAAAGGTTCTCTTCTGGAAACAGCAGCTGTTTCTTCAGATCAACTGTCATTTTCCAGTCTGTTACTCTGGGCAAGATACTTGTTTGCTGTCTGCTTTAAACAAAGTAGATGAAAGGAGGAACCTTCTGATTTACATGTTTTTTCTCTTTCTTGTTTATCTATGTGGTGGGTTTGTTATACAGTACCTGATTGTGCCTCCATTGATAACATTGATCAGTTTAAGGCTGCATTGTATGATGACAGAATGTGTTGAAGGTTGACAGGATTTTGGTAAAAATGAGTAGTTAATGGGAACACATAATAAATGAATAGGAAAAGGAAGCTGATCTTGACAATGACCATTTTGAACACATCATGACAGTGTTATTGCTGACTCTCATCCCTTCTGTCATATACTTGTACTAGTAGCTAGTCTATAGTAACTTTTAATCAGCCTCTCAAAGCTCCACCCACTATCTATTTATCTGTCTATCTATATCCATTCAGTTCCCTACTGTTACTCTTATAGTTAACACATACTCTAGCACCAATAAAAAAGTTCCTGCTGCTTCAATTATGAAAAATACATATGCTTAGAGCCTTAGATATACATTATAATATATAAAAAATGGTAAAATAGCCAATACACCAGTAGTCTGCATTCAAAAAGTAGTAATATAATGTCACCATTATCAGAATATCATTTTGTTATGAAAAAGTAAATGCATGTGCTTTTATTACTACAGGCATATCATAGACTTCTTTTATAACCCATAATCAATTTTGTTGGTTGTGCCTAGACAATTTTCGAGTGTCTTCTTTCACCAGTAATAGTTTGGCATTGTCAATATGCTAATAATAATGCATTTTGTACCATTTTAATTAAATGTCATGAGTTTTATAGGCATCAAGCAGTTTAATAATTTGTCATTTGCACGACCGAATAATATGACTGGATGTCATCTCTATATATGCTTGCTAATACATGATAACTGATACAGTACTTAATTAACTTGAGAAACACTTAATCAGTGTTAAGATGTAAAGGTCAAAGGTTTACATGTTGTAAATATTGCTGTTCTTCAGTGTCTTCTGTTTATCTATGAAAAATGTTTACTTAAGCCCTTAATGTTTGTCATTGGAGTTTTCTGAAAGTGTAATCACATAGAATCAGTAAATCTCCTTTGGTAATACTTAAAAAGTACCCAGCAGCGTGCAGTCACTTATTGGCCCATAATTTAAGGTTTATGGAACAGTGGTTGAAGAAACGCAGACCCTCTCAAAAACTTTTGTGATTCTACTTTCATGTGAGAATAAAATGGGTAGTATTTTCAGACTTGTGCATACAAGCTTGAGTAGATGTTGGATCTTACAATCATGTTGTTCTCTTGTTTGTTCTTGTACCTGTATAAATCAGGTGAAGTTTTTAAAGGTGGTATCCGACAGCTTGTAGATATCAAATACGTGTAACAATATGCCTGACCAATGTTTTGGGTAATTTGGGCATAATTTCTGCATAAACTCATAATTATGTCTAAGTAAAGACTTATTACACTACCTTTATTGTAAGACTATACAAAGCAATAAAAATAACCCTTAATGTTCATTCTTTTCTACATTTAAAAAATAAGCAACATTGAGATCTCAGCTAAAAATAGATAGCAGTTGGGAGCTGATTACCTGGATGACAATATATAACATGATCTCAAACATAAGGGGTCACATGGCTTTCTTATAATAGTTTAAAAATAGCTAACTCGCAGCGTGGCTCAGATAGGAAATACCTGTTTGCATTGACAAGTGGAGATAAATGCTTCACTGTTTACACAGATCTTGGGCATCAATAAACAGCATTTTGCTGGACCTTTCAGTTAATAATAACTTATTTGACTTTTATGAAAAAAGTTTTGTTTAAACTGTGAGATACCACCTTTAAAATTTATTTTATAATAGAAATTGATTGATCAGGATTTGCATTTCTGAATACTGCAGTCTTTAGCAATATATTTAGTCGCTGTAGATATAGATTGTATGCAGTTGAAGCAGCTTAACATAAAAAAGTGTAAGAAAAGTGAAAACAATTAAGACTGTTTAATCCTCAGTTACACTACCTGCACAAGATGTCTGCAAGCCATTATGTTCAGTTTTTAACAGAAGATTAAGTACGTGTTCTGTGCAAGCATTGGCAAATCCATACGACAATCTTGGGCATTTGGTTAAAGTAAAAGGGCTCAGCTAGTTTGAAATTGGATTTGCCAAGATCAAGCCTGATTTTATTCAACAAGAGCATCGCAAGTACATATTGCTGATATTGTGTCAGATATGAAAGATTTTGAGGACTTTGTGAGAGTGTTGTATAACACTTTGTTCAGGATTCTTGAGAAAATCTCCATTGGTATCATATTAATGGTGTGCCATGTCCTCCTCCTGGATGAACAGTCTTTTGTTACAATGGCAATACCTCTTAAAAGTTTAAACATTCACATATTCAAAGACTACATGTATTGTTTGATCTGCATTTGAGTATTTTTTTCAATTATTTCTCTGCAATGTTTACACAATAACCAACTTAAGCAGTCATACAACCTTGTATCTTATCAGGACTTTTTTTCACCATTTTGGGAATATGACCCATACCCCAGGAATTGGGAATTTTCGCGTCGTTTTGCCAGATATTGGGAATTTTTTACACCTTTGGGGAATAAAAAGCTGTACTGTTATACGTTTTTTTTTTATCATGTTTGCCACATATATTTAATATTATCAATAAACAACTGATGCCTGATTAGCTAGCCTGACTAGCAATAAATTTTATTTAATGACTGATTTTTTTTTTTCGATTGGGAATTTTTCTTCTCTGATTGGGAAAAAAGTATATGTTTTGCCATTGGGAACATGACCGAATATCGGCTATAAAATTGGCCAAAAAAAAAGCCTTGCTTATGTGACCTGACTTAAAAACTGATTGTGCAAATGTCTATGAACTCTTATAATGATATGAAATAAAAAAAAATCTACTGACATCGCCAGTCTTGACAAAAGAAACTTAAAAACACTGGTTCTTCGGTCCACCAAGCTGGCAATATCTACTGGAATGGTCCATTTTTTACCTGACCAGTTTGATTTGGGCATTTTGACACAAAAGGCTGGTAAGCTAACCGAGGTGTTACGAATGGCCGGGCTCAGTAAAAGGCTGTATAGCATTGTTTAGTTTAGTATATATATGTTTTCATAATAATTCAGAATTTTGAAAATGATGTGGCTAAAAAGTCTGGTGGTCTGTTTGTTCATTTAACTTATAAAATTTAATGGACAGACAGAGATTTTGATGAAATCGAGCCACAGTCCACTGGGTTTTGTCGAAGACTGCATTGCCTAGATAATGTTACTTTGATCTTGCTTAGTTAAATAGTGTTGATCAACGAAAGTCAGCTCCTAGTTGGTGTTGTCCAATAAGGATCTGCATTATTTGTCTGTAGATTATTTCTTGTAGCATTGCTTCTTGTAACCATTGCATTAAGTTTTTATCAACATACTTAAAATAAGTAAGAACAACTTAACTAGGAGTTAAGACTAAGTTCAATAAGCATTATTTCTTTCTTCCATGTTTCAGACAAAGCAAGCATAGACCAGAGCTGATGTGTTGATTCCTCCCTGTAAATCACTGTGCTGTATCAAACCAAAGGACTCAAAACAAATCATGGTGTTCAGGAAATTGAAACGCCTTCTATGTAAGTATTAACAAATTTTGTTCTTGTGTTGTTGTTTTTTCTATGTAGGCTGGGTTGGGGGTCAGCACCCATGGTCTTGTAGTCAAGAGTTGTCGATTTAGTACATCTCAACTCCAAGTGAGGAGCTTTTGCAGCTGACTTATGATGTGCTGGTGGTTATAACTAAACTGTTTATTTTGGGTCTATCTTCACCAATAATAGCTAGACACCATAATTGTGGCCCAGTCAGTCCTTTTTGCCGACTGACCATTCTAAGGCGGTAACTGTTGGGGTTGCTCTTTTTGTTAAATGACTCATCACAGATTCGTTCTTAGTTTTACATTTGACTTGCAGGTGAGTACCTTTGTCCTGTGCCTTTTCAGGGTTTGGTATATGTTGCAATGCTCATAGGACTTTGTCATACATTATAAGTATGATGTATCTTAAATCCAAACGTGAGTTATGTTTTGTCCACTTATACAGGCTTTATGCACTTAATCCTGTACACTTTACCGTTGTGCTTATGAGGAACATATCATGGAGAACAAGATTAAACTGAGTAAATGACTTTAGGGTTACTTTCAGTTTTTTTATTTTAGTAACTGTGTTAAAATCAAAATGCACACTCATCAAATCTCTGATTAGACTAGAGATTGAGACTATAAGTTTTGAGTATTATTGATGCGTTTCTGAAAGAGTGTTTGAAGTTTTGTTAGTTCATTACTAAAAAAACTTTTACTTGTGATGATGATGGTAAAACCTGTAAACTGGTGATGGTGATGGGGCTGCTGATGATTATCGTGATGATGATTATGATGACGATTGTAATGTTTGAATTGTTGATGTTGTTGATGTTTCTGGTGTAGATGTTGAAATTATAATGATATAATGATGATTTTTTTACATTATGGATAATATTTACTAAGTGACCATTTTCTTGAATAAGGAATATTACTATATAATGAATTTTGTTTTTGTTTCAGCTGCCAAACGACTCCTCTGTATGACTGCATGCTGCACAGTGTTTTTGTACCTTGGGTCAGTGGTCTCGCGCTCACAGAGTAAGTACAAAGGGTTACCATAGAAACCTTGTAATCTCTACCAGCTCAGTGCACTGCATAGCAACAAGTCAGTGAATATCATGCTTTGAAAAATATCTGCTTATTTATATATCACAAGCCAACTTAATATTTATGGCAGAGGTGCCATTTTCTTTTTACTAATTTGTTATTGTAATTCTTGTATTAAAGCTGTAAATTAATTGTTATTGAGCAGATGTGGTGGTAGTGATTATATTAGTATTTATATAAGTATTTATATGGTATTCTGTTTGCATGATATGCCTTTTGACACATTTAATCCTTGTGGAAAAAACCACAGCAATTTAATATATATACTAACTTGAATATTAAATGTAAATACAACTATTGTATTTTTCTGAACTTAAAAGACACTTACTTCAATGGTATATTATAAGTGATATCTTATTCTGTCTAGATTTTACTGTATGATAAAGGCTCATTAATACAGAGTTTGCTTTTTTATGGACCAATAATAATAGTAGAATAAAAGTTTTAGATTATTTTTGTACATTGGGTATTTGCTGCATTTAAGAAGTAAGAGAAGCTATTTGTAAATGTTTTCATTAACCTCCGTAAGTTTGAGTTTTAAATGGCCTGAGAAAGTGTTTAAGCTAGCTTATGGGGATGTTGTTTTTCTTTCTAAAAGCTTTTCTTTTTAATTTCAATATTTAAATTGTGTAATGAAAATTATTGCTTCTTATGACATTGTTGAATTGTATCATTTCATCTTTACAGAGATTGTGGCAGGTAATTGTATGATAACCTATTTTTTCTGTATTATAAGAGCACATAAATAATTGTTAATCATGAAACACTTTAAATTTCAGAAAACAACAAAAAAAACACATAATCTGTATATATCTAGAAAAGGAATGAAAAGAATGTTATGTTGCTTAGCAATAATATTTTATGTTTTGCTAATAAGGCACCACATTTCTACACTCTGAATCCAAGATCAAATTCTTTAAACTCTAGTCTTAGACCCTGTTAGTAAATGCTTTTTTCTTTTTATTGAAATCAATAAATTGCTTGATAAGAGTCATAATTGAGCAAGAGAATATTTGACATACTGTCATATTAGTTTTATCAAGTCTTGCAAGTAGTAAAGCAAATATCTTCATGTACGTCTTTTATGAATTATGAATTCTTTTATGTTGTTTCTGTATGTTTTAAAAGATTTTGTCATCGGTACTGTTCATTGAGAAAAGCTGTCAACACAGATGCTTTGAAATGTCAAATGTTGGACAATTGTCAAATACATTAACCGGACCTGGTAGTGCAATTGGTAGAGCTTTGGCTCCCAGTTCAGAAGGCCTCAGGTTCGATCCTGGGCCGCGACATACCAAAGTCGTTTAAAATGGTAGTGATATAGCTTTTTTGCTAATGTTCAAGCAAATATAAGGGTAGTTCCAAGACTGGTTGGCCCGGTGTCAGGACAATGTGACTGGGTGTGGTATCATGACAGGTGTTCATGGCATGCTATACACAGTGAAGGCAGTACTACACCAGCTTCAAGTGAACACCGTCTCCAGAGGACTGTTTGTGGGATTATAAACCTAATAAACAAACAAATACATTGGGTCATTAAACAGAGGGGTACCAGGGCAAAGCGGTTAGACTCATGAACTATTTTCTCAGCTCCTCACAGTGTGGGTTCGAATCCTTCTATGCGAAAGAACTTTCATGTGGGGAGGTTTTCCAACTAACCCGTGGTGTGCCAGTGGTTCAACCCACAAACAGGTCTGGGGTCCTCCTCCACCATTCATTAGCAGGACATCACCAATATGACCACAACTGCATCGGTGCTACATGTATGTAACAAATAAAATTAAACATTAAATAACAAGTCCAAACTACACACAACACAGTGCACAAAGGTACAAATGCATTGCACCTAATGTCTTTAGGTTAATGTATGCTTTCTTTATTTTTTATTTTGTTTGTTAATAAACGTTCAGTCATAAGATATTTTCCTAAGAAATGTACACAAACTTAATGCACTGATCAGATCACACTTTTATGCCTAGTCTCAGCAGGTATATTCTGCTTGAAATGCCAAAGTCAATGGAAGACAGTAGTTATTTTAATTAGAAGTGATGCAACAAATACCTACAGAAACCACTGCCATGTAAATAAACTGATAAAATGTTTATAGAACATATACACATAATGATGACAGGCCATCTAGTTAAAATAAATGGAAGAATCCTGAAAATTTCAATTTTGATCTTGTGTCAAATATAAAATGTTTATAACCTAATAGGCTGTCTTAGTATTACAAGGGAAGCAATTAATTTACTTATGACGTACAAAGGCAAAAATGTAGGCTTCAACATTAAAAAAAATTGTTAAAGAGTTATAATGTTAAAAATAGGGATGAGACGATACGGTCGTCACCCGATATGATACGTATCGATATGAAGGGAGATATGGTTATTTTCGATATGATACGATACAGATAATAATTGTAAAAATACAAACATTCACAATATTCACATCCTTTTGCTTATGAACACAACAGAGGAATGCTTCGACTAGTCAGTTTTACAAACACAGTGACAAGGTTCACAAAGGAATTAGATAAAACAAATCTCTTTGTTAAGTTAAAAAACAATGCACAGTTGAAGTTTTGAATAGGAATGTAAAGAAAATGACTCTTGTCTTAAGACCTCATTCTATTTAAAAACTTCTGTATTAACATGTATGGTACATGTAGGACAGTTTCATGGAATGTAATTATTCTAAACAATATAAATGACAATATAGTAAATAGTAAACAATATACAATGTTCTTTGAGATTCTTGAAATTTGACTAGAATAAGCAAAGTAAAATATGACTAGACAATAAAATGTTTGACTAGACTGTGAAAGTTTAAACGTTAAAAAACTTTTTTTTCAATACTGTAACTGTTGACCATCTTTAACCACTGTTAATGAAGAATAGTCCACTTAAAGGTCCATTCCAACAGGCATTTTACACAATGTTTTAATTATTTGTGTTACATCTTTTAACATGAAAAAAATGAAACCTAATAATAAAAAATGAAACATTTCCTTTATAAAATATTTTTTAGCAAAAAGAATTTTTGTCAGATAAGATTAATTAAAAACTGATTCAATTTGTTTTCAACTTTTGCCCGTATGTCAGTGTACATGCTAGGTAAAACTGTGTCAGCAAAGTAACATCTTGTAGGAATTGTGTACATTGGGTCCATGATGTTCAGTAGCTGTCTAAAGTAGGGTTTATCCACCACAGACAATGGTTGTAAGTCACCAACAATAAATTTTCCAATTGCTGAAGTTATTTTCACTGCCTTTTGTGAATTTGATGGGTAACATTTGTGTTTTTTATCAAACAATTCCTTGATAGTTGTTTGAGGCTTATCGACAGTTAGTGTAACTGTTTTGTCAACAGAACTCGATTTCAGTTCAACACGAGAAGCAGTTGCAGAAGACTTTGGTTGGCTTACACGACCTTTTTATTTTGTGTACCTGAACTTATGGTGGCGCTCTAAATGAAACCACATGTTTTGTGTACCTTTGCAATTTTTTATTTGCTTACGACACAACGTACAGACTGCGTTTTCTCGATTGACCCTGCATTTTCCATCACTTTCAAATACTGGGATTTTAAAAAAATCCCATATTTTTGACGAAACATTGGATGGTCTTGACAATGCAACATATGCAGGGGCAGGAGAATCGCATTGAACATCAGGTTCAACATCGTTGTTGTTTTCGTCGGCCATGTGTATACCTTGAATACATAGGATGTATTACGGATGATTGTATTGGTTATTTAAAAATACACTAGCCAATCGGTGATCATTTTACAAATGCCCACAGAGATTATATTTCTTAAACGAATACGAACAACTTGTCGAATACAAAAAATAGAGACAACGTAGTGACTTCCCCTGATTACAAATGTCAAGGTCGTATCGCGATATATCGCGCTGGGCCACGATACGTATCGTGACCCGCCGTATCGATACTGTAACGATATATCGCCATATCATCTCATCCCTAGTTAAAAAATATAGGTTTGACATGCATTTAAGGAAAAGAAAGTTCCACTGAATATTTTGTTACTTCAATACAGGAAATATATATGGAGCTGTAAACATGCATCTTAACTTATATCTTAGCATTTTTTTAATTTATGGCAACCTTTATTATCTTTTCTTTTTTTTGCCCAAGCATAAAATGTATCATCATACATGTATGTTAATTGTTTTTGTTTTTGTTTCATTTTGTTTACTTAACTGTACATTAGGGCTCTCACGATACGCTTGCAGCATACCACGATATATTGCTGTATATCAACATATATATATATATATATATATCAATACTTAGAACATAATAATTACCTATTGTTCGGCAATTAAATCACTTTCAGCATTCGAAGAACAGTTTCAGTTATGCACAACTTTTGAAGAAAGTGATCAGTCACTTGCAATGTCTAAAATGTCAGGTCCAAATCTGCACTAGTTTCTGGCAACATGTTCAATTAACTTGTATGGCAGCTGTTAGCAGATAGCTTATAGCTGGCATAATTTATCAATATATGTATATTGAATTTATTTCTTCTAAACAATCATGTCTAAACTATATTGCACCATTTGAATTCCATGTAATTTTCTTGATTTTAATTTACAGGATCACCTGCGGGTAAATTGAGCATAGATACCTTTTTGTTCTCTTCATATTTCCAATGACAAAATGCTGTCTTTCCATTATACTTACTTCCTCTGACATATATCACTATATTTTACTCTTGCCTTTGCTGACAAACTTCATTGTACCTATTAAAGGAAAGAGACAACAACTGTATAGTAGAATATCATAATATTAGATTTTATGTAACAGTATGTTCAGCATTATTAAAAGCAAATCCTCTATTTATGTATTTTGTTAATACTTTTAACAATCTTGACAGAGAAACATTTCTTCTGAGTGATCAGCTTTTAATCTCTTTACTGTCGTAAATATATGCTTCTAGTTTGCTAAGGCATATTTAGTACCCTACTGACTACATCTTATGTTTTTCCACTGCTTACTGTAGTAGATAAACTAAATTTTCCAGATTTCTTTATACTACATATATTAATTTATTCAGAAAGTTTTACACTTATAACATTGCAAAGTATAAAAAATATAAATTTATAATTGTAAAGTGTGTATATTTTATACTGTCTCCAACAGCCTATTCCTTTTCCACTCTTCATTATTTTGTTATGCATCGCTGAAAAAAACAAACTTGTCACTTACATGTACATAGTGATTACTGACTGAGGTTTTATATGGCTATGTAACTCAATTTAAAGTGTTATGAAACTCTGCCTGCAATTTAGATCTTACTCAATTCAAAATACAAAATATCTTTTATTAATATATATATATATAATATAAAAGTACTATTAAAGGTGGTATGCAACAGTTTGCCTACATTTTATACATGTAACAATATGAGTAAATAAGAACAATTGGGATTCCTGCTAAAAATAGACATTGATGTCACAGCAGATGACATAAGTATGACATAAGTAGTCACATGGTTTTCTTAGTTAAAAATAGCTAACTGTGCAACTTGGCCCAGATAGGAAATACATGTTGGTAATGACAATAATAATTATTGTAGCATTATGGTTCACTTTTCCGACAGGTGTAGGACATCAATAAACAGCATTTTACAAGATATGTTCATATAACAATGGTTTGCTAAGATGTATAATGAAAATATGTTTGGTCCAAATTGTCGGATACCACCTTTAGTGTATATAATATAAAATTACTATTAACCTTTTCACTGCCTAGAGCGACGGACATATACCATAAAACACGTCTTTTTTCGTCCCTACAGCTATATAGTAATAAAGAATGCTGGCATACTGCTAGGCAATTTGTTCAGTAAATGATTTATTTTCATTACCTACCAACAATGAAGAGCATAGGACATCTTATTTACGTCATATAAACGGTGTTAAGGTAAATAATTGCCCTTAAAATTTGTAACAGAATGGCATACCACACTGTGTTGAACTATTAGCATTCGTGGGTAGCCCGAGAGGACGTGGGTATGAACCCCAATGGCAGTACAGAACGTATATAAAACATAGCCATGCTATCTAAGTAGTATACAATGTATGTAGTATAGACCAATGAAAGGTTTGATGAGTTACATATGAGCTATGCAGTTTTCCATTATTTACCCTCGGTATATAGAGGCATATTGTGCTTGGTGGTGAAAAGGTTAATGTATATAATGGAAAAGTACTATTGATCCATAAATTATGTCTTGAATTTAAGTTGTTTGAGTTTCCTGTACCTGGCCATCCAAGAGGATGAGATCTGAAAAAAATAAATGCTATGATGCCCACTACATAAATCTTAAATTTTTTAGTCTATGTCCATGTGCCTTACAAACCTAAACAAGAAACTCCTTTGAGCTCAAACACTTAAACCTTAAGAATAAATAGCAGTAGATGAGTATTTCTAAAACCTATTCCACTAGGTTGCATTCCTATGCACTGCAAGGTCCTTCCTCCTATGCTTTTCTGTTAACAGCAGGCATCAATAAAGCAGTGTATGTTGAATTAATGAAGCATGTTTACTGTTACCTGCAAAGCATCAATGAATCAGGCTTAGGTGAATAGTGTATATCCAAATCTGGGAACCGTCTTATAAGGATATAGACTATTTTCTTCTTAGTTTATAATTATTTGTGTCTATTTACCTGTTCATGAAGTTATAAGCAAATAAGTAGGAATTTGGGATGGATATATTTATTGCGAGATTTTGCATGATAAAGATTATACACAGAAAAGTAGATTCTGTAGATGTTTATCAGACTTTCCAGTTTCTAAAACTACATTCTATAGTCAATCAAAAAGCCCCAGATTATAGAAGTAAATCTTTTTTGACATAGCATTATATCCAAACGGCCACTACCACACCCTTTGCTGTGACTACTCATTGGAGTAATTGATTAATTGAGATTAACTCTTAGAATGCTAAACAAGAATTAATCAGGTTAAGATAATAGTGTTGATCCAGATTAGGCTTAGAGCCATCTATTCAGGATCTACATGGTTTGATGATTTTTTTGTATCAGTATATATTGTTGCCTTTGCATGGCCTTGTGATCAAATAAGGGGACAATCATGGCCAAGTACCTTGCCTTGCTGACTTATTACTCCTCCACCCCTTACTTGTTGGTTTGAGTCCTTGTTGGGGCAAGAACTTTTATGTAAGGAGGTTTTCCAGCTGACCTGTGGTGTGATGGTGGTTTTAAACAGTCTGGGGTCTTCCTACACCAATAATTAGCTAGATGTTGCCAATGTGACCATAATTTGTGTCAGTGTGATGTAACAAAAACACACAAAAAGTTAAAATTAAATAATTTTTATTGACTATTAAAAAAATCACATATGATAAGTTAAGGCCTAAAATAAAATTGTTTTTGTTTCCCCTCCCACGACAGACCCGAGAAAAACGTCCCGACCCCAAAAAAATTATCCACAAATTCAATTTAATATTATTTTTTTTACTTCAAAAACTGATCGTAGTTCAAATGTTCCTCTTGCCTTGCTCTTATTTATTCTAGTCAGTGTTTATCTTGACTGTGTTTGTCTATCAATTTTTTATGATGGTAGTGTTAAATAAGGAGGCATTTCTTTTCAATCATTAAAATATGAAACATTTTCTTGTTTTGTCGTTAAAGGTAAATTTCTCAAGGCAAATAAAAATAATTACAAGAAGATGAAAAAAAGTATTTTACCTACCTACCTACCCATACCTAATATACCTGGGTCGTGGGAGGGGAAACCAAAAAATATTTTAAGTCCGGCCTAATAGTTATATCCAACAGTTTGCCAGTAGTAAATACAACTAATAAAACCTTACTCCTGTTTGGGGGACTTTGGGCAGAAATTTTGCAAAAGTTCATGCTTTTGTCTAAATTAAGATGGTTTTTAACACTTCCCTAATTTTTTAGACAGTAGAAATGCTGACAAAATTGCTTAATTTTTACTCTTTCCAAATCTATAAATAAGCAAGATGGGGATTTTGGCTAAAAATAGATATAAAAAGTAGAGTCAATTACCTGGATAATGATATAAAGTGATCTCAACAGTAAGTGGTCACATGTTTTTTAGTTCACCTGAGCATGTGCTCAAGATGAGCAATTCTGATACCCCTTCGTCTGTCGTTTGTTGTGCATTGTGAACATACTAGAGGCTACAGCTTTAATCATATTTTCACCAAACTTGGTCAAAATGTTTGTCTTGTTCACTAGGTCAAATCTTAGAAAAAACAAAACCTGTGAATACTCAGGAGGCCAAAGTTATGGACCTATTTTTACCAAACTTGGCCAGAATGTTTGTCTGCATTATATCTTGGATGAGTTTGTTACTGGGTCATGTAGGATTAAAAAGTAACTCACAATCTCAAATCTAAAAAACAACCTGTGAACACGCTAGAGTCCACAAGCATGGTCCTATCTTCACTAAAGGTTTCTACAGTACATACATGTAACTATTAATCACATGAAGTGATATGAGCCAGTGTCTTTAGGTGAACAATTAAGGGCCATTATGGCCCTCTTGTTATAGTTGAAAAATATGTTATTTGTGCAGCGTGGCTCAGATAGGAAATTCATTTGTATTGACATGCATGGTGTCATGCTCCACTATTCACACAGATATAGAACTTATATAAACAGCATTTCACAGAATCTTTTCAAGCACAGTAAAAATAATTTATTCGGTTGTTAAAGAGAAGAAAATCTGGCCCAAACTAACTGATACTAACTTTAATAAGTACATGTACCAGCATCGAAGGATCTGGAATAATTTTGTTTGAGAAATGCATTCTTGAGCTTGAGTGCTGTATTGGCACATTTGTTTCTCTTGTAATTCAGTTAGCTGATGCAGTGTCACTATTAAGTCTTTAAGTATCCACAGCATTTCAGCTGGACTTTACTAATTTTCCATATACTTTGCTATATACTAAGTTTGTTTTTTTTAAATAATGTATTTTCACTTCATATTTTAACTTTTTCTATATAAGTAAACATCCTGGAATAAAAACTGATACTCATATGTGTAAATCAGCAATTTCTAAGTTATAATTTTTCATGATTGCAATAACCGTCTTTGAAAAACCTAGGATTCTTGGCCAACTATTACCGTATTCACTCGTGTAATGGTCGCACCCGTGTAATGGCCGCAACCCCAAAATGATTGCAAAATTTGAAGAAAAAATCCTAATTCAATGTAATGGCCGCACACCCAAAATGACCGCAAAATTTGAAGATAAAATATAAAGGCCGCACAGTTTCACAGTTTATACAGTGGAGCTCTGCTATATCATGAATACCGCATATATCGATAAAGACAATGACGGTCGTTCAGTAATGTACCGAGAATCGTTGAAAAAAAAATTAGGTATTCGGCGATTTGAAAGTGAAGTCGGAGTGACAATATGAGAGATACGCTATGTTTGACAATTTGGGAGAATTAATTGTTGAAGTTTGGTAGGTAGGTTTTTAAAGGCAGATTGAGCTACTCATGTCAAGTGTCAATAAGATATTTCACACTTTCTCAACATGTCACCGTCTTCTTTGGGGTCTAGCGGACATGTGAGAATAACTTGTCAATTAGTGGCTCTGAGAGATGAGAATAATGTGTCAATTATTGACAATTAACAGTAACAGGTGATGTACAAACTTGTACCAATGATTGTGATTCTTAGTTACGTATGAATGGACCTTGAACTTTAAATCATTTTTTTTTCATAGAAATATAATAAAAACAAAATTCCGTATAAATTTAAAAAATTTCCGTATACATGTAATTTCACAAACTTGTTTTAAAAAATCCTTAGTTCATATATGAACATTTTGCTTTGATCAACCGTCCTGTTAATTTCATATGAAGGCTTGTTTTATTGACCGGCTGTATGGAGTTTAACATCGATATTTCCTGTCTATGAAATGCAACTTCAAAGAGATTGTCGGCTTATATCAAAGCTGTGTTGTTTTATTGGCTTTACTTTGAAATCCTTTGATCTGCATTGTAGTGTGCACGTGACAGCTGGGTGAAATTGTTTGATGATGCAAACATTCAGAAATATGATACAAGAGATAAAACTAGGAAGTAGTTTATAAATTATGGAATATGTTCACATTGGTTAGACAAAAGCATAGAACATCGCTATCTCGTTCATATCGTCCGTCAACCTTCTACTTAGAGAGTCATCTAGAGGCATGGCGTCCCAAAAATTGGCAAATTCGTTCTAGAAAAAATGTTCCAAGGCCTTACACCTATAGAATGGCCGCACCCCCAACTCCTTAACAATAAAATCGGGTAAAAAAGTGTGGCGATTACATGAGTGAATATGGTAGTTACTTCATGTTAGCCCCTTAGATCTCACCATTGGAAGTTTATATAATATATTGTTTTCAATTAAGGTTGATTTCCATATGCAGTGCAGTTTAACAGTGGTTCTACACAAGTGCGTGCTTAATGTCATCCACCACCAGTAACCACTGGAAACCACCAGATAACCTAATCTGCCAAAAGCCAACATAGGACTGTCTAATAAATCCCCCAATGTATTCAAGAAGTTCCCTCTGAAGGTTTCTGTTTATCAGATCTACAGTATACATTTACCCATTATCTGTTGAAGATATCAAAATCTATTGATTACTTATATATGTTGGGCATAATATGCATAGTGTTTGAACAGATGAACAAATCTGAATAAAGATGCAAATTGATTAAAAGAGGTTTTTATTATAAAATCAATAATAACAATAATAAGAATCTTTTTAATAAGATGTTTTATTGATTCTTTTTCCTATCAAATTTACAATAGAATATAAATTGAAACGGATTAATCTAAACTGCATTTATACAACAGTTAGTCTTAAAAACCTGCAAAAATAAGGGAAACATTTATTTCTGGTATAATGAGAGCACTCCCTACTTAAGCCACCTGACTCAAGGCAACATAGTTTTTGCATCTATAAATCAATTTACCTTTTTATCTATTTATGAAGGTGTATGCAGATAACCAAGAATTAAGTATTCTTATCAACAAATGTAGCATGACAATGTTTAAGATGTATGACAAATAGAGCCGCCAACTTATAACTCCTCAGCCCCTCACCACATGTGTTTGAATCCTGATTGGAGAGAGAACTTTCATGTGGGAAGGTTTCCTAGCTTTTGTGTGGTTTGCAGCTGTTTTTACCCAGACTTACATCTAAGGTCTTCCTTCACTAATAATTAGCTGGATGTAGCCAATATGACCATAATTGTGCCAGGGTTTTGTTACGTAAAAAACAAAAAACGAAGACATTCATGTTTTCCTATAGACACTATTGACTTGCCAGTATGAGTACCGGTATGGCTTATTGAAACCAATTGTAATTTTCAGGTAGCCGACATGTCTGGACCATTCAAGGGTTTACAAACATTTCTGGTATGTCAGTTTTTTTTGTGATTTATTAAAATAAGGTATCTTTATCTTAAATCTTTTGTTATTTAATTTATTTGCTTTGTTTTATTGTTGAGTTTCAAGCTGTTTGATCTGGCTCACCATCTGTTGTTTTGAACTGGGGTCCGGACAATTCTCAGTCCGGACATTTCTCAGTTAGTGAAATTTGCAGGGTCGGACAATTCTCAGTTGGTTGATTTGCAGGGCCGGACATTTCTCAGTTACTTGTTTTGCAGGGTCGGACAATTCTCAGTCTGGACATTTGTCCGTTGGTCGATATGTATGGCGGGACAATTGTTATAGATTCATTTTTGACGTTGATTAAACCAAAGCGGAATAAAACAACACTGTAATTAAATACTGAAAGACAATCACCAAAAACAAGATAATTTTCTTTGCTGTCAATCATATATAAACCTGTGAACCAAACAAACTATTTATCCTTACAAATTGCATCAATGATTATTTCTATACCCCTTGATTTTCATAACAAACGCTTTGACCAAAGCCCCGAAAATTCTTTAATTGGCTAACCCACTTAAGTGTTATAAAACAACACTGTTATTAAATACTGAAAGACAATCATCAAAAACCAGATAATTTTCTTTGCCTGTGAACCAAACAAACTATTTATCTTTTCAAATTGCATCAATAATTATTTCTATACCCCTTGATTTTCATAACAAACGCTTTGACCAAAGCCGCGAAAATCATTTAATTGGCAAACCCACTGTTCTTTAATATTGACATGCTTTACTCTAATTTCAAACTGAGATGCTTGTAAGAATATAAGTCTCAGCGCAGCCTACGATCATTATTCCAAAAATGGAAATTCTAACAAGTAAGACAGGTTCAAGAAAATTCTCCATGAGGGGTACGTCTACGTAAAGAACCGGACGAACAAAACAACCATCAGATGGATGTGCTCTAAAAGAGCCTCAAAATCCTGCAACGGCACCCTCGTCACCGATATAGATGTACGTTTTAATTAGAAAAATAAAAGCCAATGGCAAATATACCCAAACCAAAACACAAAAATATAAAAAGCTGTTAATCTTAATAATCAATCATTTTTATATCGATTATGATCACAATTCTTACAAACCTTCTTAAACCTTTAGATACCTTTATATAGATTTTTTATAGAACTTTTATATAGATATATAAACTTAGTATTGTTCTTCAATAACGCAAAGAGCGATTGATGCGTTTACATCAAATACAATGCGTTCATATCAAATACAATATCTGCATCATTTTTTAATTATTTCAATATAACGTCAAAATGGATTTAAGCAACAATTTTATCACAAATATTGCTATACTTTGAAATATATTAACGGAGAAATGTCCAGACTGAGAATTGTCCGACCCTGCAAAACAAGTAACTGAGAAATGTCCGGCCCTGCAAATCAACCAACTGAGAATTGTCCGACCCTGCAAATTTCACTAACTGAGAAATGTCCGGACTGAGAATTGTCCGGCATTCGTTTTGAACTATGTCTAGTTACAGTAGTGTATATACTTGTAAGCTGATAGCTAAAATGTATAATAGGTCAGCTATAACAAACACATTGTATTAACAAATTTAGAAGCATATCTAAAAATAAAATTACACCATATATTGACAATGTCAACTACAGTAAAGATATATTTTGGTATGAAGTGGTTACCAAATATCAGTGCATACTATATTAATAATAATTGTTTGAATATTTCACATTAAATGATTTAATTAGATATTAACTCTTAGCCAGCTAAGTGAATCAATCAGGCTTGGGCAAATAGTATAGATCCAGATCAGCTCCCAGCTGTCGGATTATAATCACCACTATATGCTGCTAAATCTCTTCAATACATCTTGTTACTATGCATTAAGTTGCAAGCATATCATAAAAAACGTAGCACAAATGGTACACTGAATTGGCTAACACTTGTCTACATGTGAACATATGTACATATTGCTGTTCTTCTTCACAGATGGCTCATGTGGTCTTGAGTGCCCAATGGATCAAGTACCATTCTACATTCGCACCGGGAAAGACAACACAGATGGACCAGTCATTTGTTATAGAAATCAAGTGTAAGTACTAAGGCTGAGTACCAGTTCTTGTATGGATACACATACCGGTATGAAATGTTTGGTTAAAGAACCGTATCGGTTGTTTCGGTATCAAACAAATATCGAAAGGAAGTACCTTAATTCCATTTTCTCATTCACATTTCACTGAAATCGTGCAAAAGTCCGACTGTTTTGTTTATAATTTATGGGAAGTTAAAATAATTATCAATCATAATATCCGTGTTTTCCAAAATGCTAAATTAACTAAGTGTTCAGAATATGGACTAACATTCTGTGTGTTTCAGTTATTAAGGAATTAAGTTAATTAAGTCAATTTATGTATAGATTGACACCACCAAATTTTTGTGACATTTACTTTTTGCAGTTTCAGTTTTTGTTGATACAATTTTTTTTTCAAATAACCCTTAAAATTATTTGCTTTGTCTCATAACACACTTCTTAATTGCCTTTGTTATTAAAAAAGTTAAACACTTGCACATGTTTACATATATAAAGTTTTTTTTTCACTTCATTTTCTTACTATTGACCTTTTATAAGCCAACTATTACATGAAAAGATATATTAAATGCAACAATGAATGAATTTTTTTTCTATCACTTGGCTACAATATTTGTTATCAAATAATTTTGCAATTAAGCTTTTTCTATTGGAATAAGTAGAATCATGACTGGTCTGTAATGTCAAAGTAATAAACAAAAGCCAGAGTGTAGGGCTTTAACAATACATTAATAAAAATTAATTCTTTCTCTTCATTTTATTTTCAGAATTATGAGTGATGAGAAGAAGAATGTTGGTCGAGGGATAAACATGGTTGTTGTTGATGGTAAATATTTGTTCATCTTGACATATATTTTACTTTGTAATTTTATTGAGATAATTTCACATTATTGTGCAAGCCTTATCTTGTAAGTTGGTACATTTTGGTAAGTTGCTACAAATTTAATCAGTTTATCAACAGAGCATTTACAAAGTATCATTCAAAGGAATTTGAAGTTTTAATAACATACCTTGCAATTATCCAATGAATTGAAAAAATGTCTATTTTGCCTGTAGAAATTCAATATGAAATAATATTTATGTACATGAAGGATCCATTTCTATACTGTGTATGTAGAACCCCTCTGTGTACTAATTTTGTCAATAATAATGCTTAAAACATTTTATTACTTGACTATGACTGGCATATTTGATTGTCTTATGTTTTTTTTTGTCAGACAAAACATTGGAACTTCATGCTGCAAAGACTTATGATACCTATTTAGAAGGTAAGTAAAATTGAGCTGACACTGTCTCATATTTGCATGTATTTGCTAAGGCTTTTAAGTTGCCTAGGCAATGAAATTTACAAAAACAAAAAATAGGATGTTAAAAAAAAGTCTGGTAAATAAGGGGATAAATTGACACGAAAATAGAACAAGCCACTGATGCACAATGATCAAACAAATCAGCTTGAAGCAAGCAAAATTTGTGACCAAGTCTTAGTGGAGAACATACCAGCTGCCAACAATAACAGAACAGATCCATATTATGAATAACAATTTGGGATACTTCATTGGAAAATTGATACTCAAGTTTAATAACTAATCAAGTTCTTGGAAGAAAATACATGTAAGAGTAAGACAAATACGTATTTCATTTTAAAATAAAGTACAATACTAATCAAGTTGGATGCTGGTATAAATTTTATGACAAGTATGTGTCTGGCTAAATACTCCAAGGTACTCCTCATCATCATTCCCCAATCAGAAGTTCAACAGTGATCTCGAAGCCTTTAAGTGTTAGCCCATTTTATTGTTGAGCTATACAGATGTGGACACATTCATAATGGTAACATTAATTAGCTGAACTTCTTACATCACAAGCCACTAATCACCACCTAAAATTTTTTCAGTCTTAAAATATTACAGACCTTTCAGACTGGAAATCAGCACTCTTTTTTGGGTGGGCTGGGTAAAAGTAATACAATGTTTGCAAAATGTGCTAGTATATTTACTTGTTGTAATTTGGGAAAATTTATTTAAGTTTTTATCCAAACGAAAAACCAGAAAATACACTACATACAGTACAATAAGCATATTATCCTTAATAATATTTCATATTTTCAATACACAATGTCAAAAAACAATATTTCATGATTTTCTTCTTACCTTTTACCACTATTTTCAGCCTATTTCTTGTGCCTGATTGGCAGGTTTTAAAACAAGATTTTCATTTAGTATAGACAAACCTGATAAACTAGCATGTATCAAACCGCTAGCAACATTGGAGTCAGATGCAAGTGCATGCCTATACATGTACTAAAGGGACAATGGTCGACAAGTGACACGATCGGGTTTTGGATAAGGCATGTATCAAACCGCAAGCAGCATTGGAGTCAGATGCAAGTGCATGCCTATACTAAAGGACAATGGTCGACAAGTGATGCAATCGGGTTTTGGTTAAGATGTGTGAAGATAGCATTAAAATTGTATGTTGGGGAGCAAAACTTTCTTTGAATAATGCTGAGGTTTATTACATTAAAATATATAGGGAAATTATCGAAACCAACCAATGACTTCGAATAATGCCTCGGCTTCGCACACCCTGAGTTTGAATAACCGAGGTTCGGCTGTAAGTACTCGAGTACTGATGTTGGTATCCATGGACATCCCCAATAAATATGCGTACAGCAGAATACAAGCACATAAGGGGATAAAAATTAATTTGAAATTTTGACCTGTTAATATTTTTGTAGATGAGGAGTTCAATCGGGATATGAGAAATCTTGTGAAACCAGGCCAGCTTGTGATTATTGCTAGCTACGATGAGATCTCAGAAAGGTAATCTTGATGGTGACAGGTTTTTCACTTGTTATTAGAAATTAATTTTTTTTTTATTTTTTAGAACCCTTTATTTGTAACTATGCTGTCACTATGAATGCATGCTCAATTCTAGCAATACAGTCATGGGTCAGGTACATGTGTATATGTAAAGAGCTTTTTTTATTTGCTTTTTTTATCATCTAATTACTCGATGACATATAAAGTGTCTGTGTGCTGTAAAACCCAAAATATATTCTTTATACAAATGATGGTGTACATTTAATATTTTATCTACTGTAGGTTAACAATAGGATCTTTACATTATTATTCCAACCTTATTTAACCTTGGTTAATATGTTTTTTAATATTCATTTTTTAATAATTTAAATTATTTTTATATGTTATTGTTTACATTTCCATACACTTACCAGAAATACCGTTTCCATATAACTGAAATACTGTTGGTGGGACGATAAACCCCAAAAACAAACAAACATACCAGAAATAATCAAAATACCTTATAGTACAGGACATACATAGCTTAACAATATTTTTTTTACTACAATTATTTGTTATTATATAGTAATTTGTTCAAAACATTTATAACATTTTCCATATATCCTTTTCACTTAACATACTATGCTTTTTTAAATTACGCTTTTATTAGCTGTCTTTTCTAAGCTTCAGGTGTGAAAAAAAGCTGCTTCAATGCTCACATTGTATAGCATGTGCGATTGTATTTTGTGTCTTCAACAATTAAATGTTTGCAGTTGGGCATTCATCAAAAGATATCAAATCCTTGCAATTGGCAGAAATTTTTCAAAACATCATGCCCTTGTTTGCTTTACATCACAGATATTTTTCATGGATAAACATTTGACTGTGAATGCCCATAGATGCTAATGATTTTACTAATTTGGAGCTTGTGTTCTGTAGATAATGTTGAAAATTATGTAGCACTTAATCAGAAAAAATCATTTAATGGTTCATAAGTTCTTTACAGATTGTCTTAAAGGTACCTTATGTGGAAAAAGTTGTTTTTTTATTTTTTTAGAGTGATGTAAAAGTCACTAGAATCTTCATCTCATTAATTTGCAAAAAGAAAATCCTCATTTTATTATAAACAGTTCAGTACAGTTTAAAGGTTTTAGTGTTTAACAACATCTATTGTACTGATTCTGAGTTCAGTTTTCTACTGCGAGTTTCTGGTGTATTCAGCAGGCAGCTAGAAGGTCTAACACCCGCTCTCCTTGCAATTCTGTTAATCTGAATAGTGCTGGACAGATTGCATGCTTTTGCATTGGTTTTAACACATTCCGACAAAGTCATCCTTGGTCTAGCTCAAACACTGCAGCCATGAAATTTCTAGGCTTGTGACTGAGTTGATGCATATAGTGACATGTTCAACATGCCCATACAGCTTAACCGGTAGGTGTGTTGGACTGATGTTACATCCATGATACCAAGGCCTTTTGGCTTTTTGGCAAAGGAGACTTATTCTTGAGGTTTCATAGATCTTGCATTTTGGCTAGGCCTCTGTAGGTTTTGGAGCTGTATGGGCATATGTTTGGCCACCAAGCAGCAGGGCAAAGGGGACTCAAATGGCGATCACTTTACCTGAGAAAGTCATGAGAAATAGGTGCTGGAATGTTAATACTGGCAGAAGTTGTTTGCACTTGCCCTGTGCAATTCTATACTTGGTAATAATGATTAACTTACAGCCACCATTGGCACCAGCCATATTACAAAAATAGCAGAAACATGGCTCAACATTGAGCAAAGGTCTGTCATCAACTGGACCTGCATAGTCCTTACATTTTGGCATACAAAGTCTGGATTGGTAACGAGTAAGCCTTTGATGCCACTACACTTTGTGCACCCAAAGTTTCTCACAAAATTGTTTTATATGATCTTTTAGTTATTAGTGTTATGAAGTATAGCAAGCAGGTGCATTCTGTTCAAAGGTTATGAGTTTGCTTTTTATGTTATAGACCAAATAGTAATTTGAAACAGATCATAAGTTCACCTCGTATTACGGTGGTACTCGACAGTTATGAACAAAATTTCTTTTATCTTATAACCAAATTAATCATTGTTACCCGAAAAGGTCCTGCAAAATGCTGTTCATTGATGCCCTAGATCTGTGTGACCATCAAGCATAAATCACCACTTGTGATTGCAGACAGGTATTTCCTCTCTGAGCAACACTGCACTTAGAAAACCATGTAACCACTTACTTCGATGCCGATATCTAATTTTAGCAGAGACCTCTCTACAGTTTAAAAGAGTACACACTCAAAGTGATCCTTTTCGCAATTAATTCTGTCTAACAATTCAGTCATTGATCAAAATCATATTTATTAAGACTTAAATATAAAAAATTATGCCAAAATTCACCAAAGCATTGGTTCGATATGGTTATATGTAGTTGGTATATGCAAATTGTCTCGTACCACCTTTAACAAGTCACATATAAAACAAAATCTTTAACACTTTTCTAAAGCTATACCAAGTTTTCTTTATTTAATTTTTGATTGTGCGCTTTATGTATTCTTTTTCCAGCCATGTGTTTTTAAAAGTTGGTACGTAAAATTGCTTTTTCTTTGGTGGTTGAAAATGCACATATTCCCAACTTACCCTCATACTAAATTTATGAAGTTTGCTACAAAAGTTGATAGCTATAAATAGTTAATTAACATGACTAACATACTGTTCTATTAACATTGTATCTTACATTTATAACTGACATCCAGATTTATTTAAATGTCTATAATTTATAATAAAGATACACCTGTACAAAACTTAGGATATACATCCATATAGTTATCATGGGCATCAGTTCCTTTACCAAAATTTGATTAGTAACAATGGTTCTGTTAGTAAAAGAAAAACAGTTGTAAACATGTTGGAAGCAATTCAGTTTAAATGTTTTGTAGCATGCAAGACAAGTTTCGGAATGTACCATACATTTAGCTGGCTTAACACAAATGGTTAGGCCTTTGCAAATAGTGTAGATCCAGATCAGACAGTCATTAGTGATATGTCTTGTTGCCTTGGCATTTACATGTAGATTTTAGTAAATAATTGAGATTTGAAATGTGATATTAAATAGTTGTAGCTTGAAGGTTGATTTTTAGAACAATCCTGATATACACTTTTGTAAAAAAAAAAAATATGAATATAAAAGTATTGAGACAATGAGAAATAATATAATGACATTATGACTTTCATTAGAACTTAATTTACTGTTTTCTTACTGGAACTTTGATGATGTTTTACTGGGATTTTGTATACCAATACAATTTTTATACTTTTCAATGGTCTGATTGTAAAAGTTACTTGCAATTTATCCAATCGGATGCTTTTTTATGAACTAAACCACTTGTCCTATTATTTAGATATCTAACACAAGTATTTGTGCCTGTACTGGTCTGACAGTTTTGCATACATTACTGTCTACCTCCCGAAAATAATTACTCAACAGCAAATAATGTTACATCATGCATTTCTTTTTACAGCTGATACTGACATAATTAATAATATCCTAACCAATGGTTCTAAACCTAAAATACTTTTTTTGTACTTATTTGTTTGAAGATTTGCAGAGGTTTATTTATGTCAGGTTATTTCTGAATGATAGTAAAATAACTTTTTATTACTTACATGGTTCCCATGCTACTTGGAAAATGGGGAAAACTTGGGAATTTTGAAAATTCTATTCCCAGTCATGAAAATGCTGTAATTTTTATGATATCTGTTCAAAATCGAGAAAAACTAGGGAAAAGTATAAACGAATTTGTGCACGAAATCAACAATTTGTTATCATAACATGTAAATAACATGTTTTGCAAGCGTTTATTTGACAATTTTTATGATGTCTGCTGTATTTTTTGCTGAATACAGCAATCGTGAACACCCTTTGTACATTATTAAGTAAATGCAATGATCATGAATTTGTTGCAAATGCCCTTAACAAGTTGTCATTTACAATGAGTGACCGGGCCAGCAATGAGAAGCTGGCCGACAAGCTTCTTGACCAATGGAGAAATGAAATGCTTGAGACCTTCAAAGGTGACAAGGCTGTTGTAAACCATTTGCATTGCATGGCGCATGTGCTGCTGGGCTTCCATGCTTACATAACGCCTGAAATTAAAGAATTTGAAAGCACACTGGTTGAGGAAATTGGGCCAATAGGTCGAGATGGAATGTCTGTGTTCAAAACATGGAGTAGAAAGGAAACAGTTATTGGTCGTGTAGTAAGAACGACATCTGACATGTTTGGTCTGGCTGGAGAGCATTTAGGTGTCAGAGATAGGTGGGAGGCATTCTGCTGTAAAACTGATGTGAAATCCATGATTGGAAACTACAGAGACAATAGATTTAATGCGATATTTAAGACATCGGCAGAAGTGTTCGTTCATAAGCATGACTTTATAAGTGTGCTCGAGACCGTTGAAGCCCCCAACCTGAAACAACGAGCAGTTTTATGTGATTTAAAATCTGCTGAAGTAACGGCTCTTCTACAGTGTCTAGGACTGTTTTATTTGAACTGGACCTTACTGGAACTTGGTGACAAGTGGAAAAGTACCATATTTTGAGTAGTATTCACATGTTGAGGACATTGAACACTTCCTAACAAAATGTGAACTGTCACCAGAATTCCTCATGAGCAGCAATGGACACTGGACAGAGTGTGACCCCCTCGAAATTGATACAGTGTCTCATCATGAAAGATTGAAAACTGTTTTGATGACACCTACTGAAGACACAAATGAACATCTTCTGAAGCTTATATCACATGTTGCAAATGGAATGTTGAAAGTCATCCACAAACAACTTGTCGACTTCTTGGCAGGGGGAAATACCATGGAAAACAATCTGAAACTGCTGCGAAGAGGACCCATTTTGCACCAATCACCAACTTGGGTTGTGAGCACCATTTTGGTGATTTGGATAGCAGTCAACGGAGGAGACCAAATGCAAGCTACCATCACCATTCTTCAATTCAACTTCTAAAGCGAAACAGAACTTAAATCATGAAGTGGGTAGATGGTATGACAGAAAGCAAAAAGGCCGAGCTCATGACTACAGCAATTAAAGGAGGACATAAACTCAGGCAGCAGCACATAGATAGGGAGAAGCAAGTGTTGAATGAAATAAGTGAGAATATGATAGCTAGTGTTAAAAAGAGAGAGAAAAGAAAATTAACAAATGGAAAAAATACAGTGGCTAAAAAAACAAAAGGCGACAATGAAATCCAAAAATGTGACGATATTCCGGAACTACCACATGAAAAGAACTTTACAGAAAATTAGTATGTTGCAGTAGCATACCAGGACAGCTTGTACCCTGGATGTGTTGAAAAAGTTTTAGATGAATCCACTGCCTTGGTCTTATTCATGACACCTTGTAGACAACTTGGTCTATTTAGTTGGCCTGCTCGTGCTGATAAACAAGTTGCTAAATTGCAATTTGTTTTGCAAAGAAACTTTATACCTGACTGTATTGCCAATGGAAGACAGTGGAGAATACATAATGCTGACAGTATTGATAAAGTGTTTCATCAGTTCAGTGAGACCTATTTTAACTAAGAAACATATAAATTGTTGACTGAGCTTTTCCGATCAACTGAAGTTGATTATTTTTCATGATCAGAACAATAATAATATGTTTGAATAAATGCTATTAAAAGCTTTGTTTGATATTATCTATGAGACAGCATGTCTTATTTCTCCTAATTACATTTCATATTATGACTAAATGTAAGTTTATTTTATATTTTCAAAAGTATTAGCCTAAGGTTAATTTTAACAGCAGAAATGGATTCTGCAGGAAAAATCCTGTAAGATAGGTAAATTTCATCACTGTATCTCAATTATTAAAAAAGTTATTGAAATATTTCTGTCAAGTACCATTTTCTCTGTGCCGCGACTCGACGAAGAATGAAGCACAACTTTAAGCGTAATATTTTCCAGAAAAAGCATCACTTTTCGATTCTTATAAACATGATAACTTTTTTATTTGTGAAGATATTTTAAAAATTTAAAAAGTGTTGTAATTGGTAAACATTCAGCTTTATTAATATTCCTTCAAAACTGTATTATCATAATTTTGAAAAATCAGCTGGGGTTGCTAACATTAACATTATTAGTGCACATCGATATTGAGGGGACATCCTTGGCTGGAAAAAAATGAAATTTAACCAAAAAAAAACTTGAAAAAGTCTGAAAAAAGGCTGGAATTTTACCAGCAAAATTTTTTGGGAACCCTGTACTTAGAACAGCATTGCATTGTCATAGTTAATGAAAATCTCCAGGATATTAGAGCATGATGACTGTGAACAAATTGTGATGCCAATAGATATTATAATAACCTCTATAGTCAATAAAATGTATATTGTGCCATTAACTTTGTATGCCTGATAGTCATTTCTAAGCAGCATATGATCATTTACTATGAGTTAAATATTTGCCGACCGGACCTGGTAGCACAATCGGTAGAGCGTCAGCTCCAGGTACGCAAGGCCCCGGGTTCGAAACCAGGCCTCTACATACGAAAGTCGTAAAAAATAGTATGGCATAGCTCCTTTGCTTACGCTCAAGCAAATATAAGATTAGTTCCACGACTGGTTGGCCTGGTGTCAAGATAATGTGACTGGGTATGGTATCATGCCAGGTGTTCACGGCATGCTAAACACAGTGAAGGCAGCACTATATATACTTCAAGTGGACACCATCTCCAGATAACTGAAATACTGTTGGTGGGACAATAAACCAAATAAACAAACAATCAAATATTCGCCACTGTTTAACCAAGGCAGAATAATGCCAGTCTGACACATGTGTTTTCAGCTGCTTATTATTTTGGTGTCGATAAATGAAAAAATCCTTACCACATTTGCATGAAAACCTTTAACAAGATGTGTTTTTCCTGCCCATGTTTAGAACTTTTCACCTTGAGAACAGTGCTATGGAAAATAATACGGTACTTAGGAAAAAAGGATTAGTACTTATCACTGGTTGCCACATTGATATGTCACTGGAAGATTTGTTTATTTGTTTCCTGATATTCACTGAATTATGAACTGATCTAAACACAGCAATTTATATTTGGCTAAATTGTGTATAAAACTAAGGCTGTAACAAAACAAATGAAAAAAACTTGATTACTTATCCCTTTTGTTCAAGCATTGACCATTTTACACCTTTGCAAAGCATGCACCATTATTTCTCTTATCTTCAGCAGAATCTAGACTGGTTTAACCTGCTGAAATCTATAATTTTATGCTGAACATACAAGAGTTCAAACTGTTTCAAATAAAATCATTAAAAATGGTGTTGTTGTTGTGTTAAATTTTAAATCATATACATATACTATAAATGAAAGGTTTCAACATATAAAATTGTTATTGTACAGGTAGTTTTACTTCAGTTAGAGTACTCTTGATTAACTTGTGTTCTAGTTGGATCTTTTATTTGATAAAGTTGTCGTACACAAAATAAAAGTTTTTCAGTCAGAACGGTGATACTGTTTTTAACTGATGACTATTCTATTTTGTATAAAATAGACATTATGGTTTTTTAAAATGAAGGCAAAACAATTTAATATGCAAAATTGCAGTAATTTTGTTTATGCTAAATATTAAGTAATGTGTAATAAATGAAAAAAGAACATTGTTATGTTATAAAAATCGGTTTAGTCTTCACCTGTAAAAAAACTGAATAACCTAATTAGAATAATCTTCCATTGACTCATCAATGCCCTTTAGTAATATTATTTGCATAATATTCTATAAATTCTATAAAAAAATGTACATGTATTGCTATGTTAAGCTGTATTTTATAAACTATGTCATGTAAACACTAATGTAGATAATTCAGAGCTGGTTGAGCCTACTGAAGCTGGTACAATGTAGAGCCTATGTTCGCTCTGTTTGACCGAAACTTTGCTTCTGAATGAATATTAAAATGTATAGAGTATTAAATGATAATACTCTTTATTATTTGATTGAGGTCATTGCACCTGACCTGGTAGCCCAATCAGTAGAGCATTTGCTCCAGGTACAGGAGGCCCCGGGTTTGAACCCAGGCCACGGCATATCAAAGTCATTAAAAATGGTACTGGTATAGCTCCCTTGCAAAGATTCAAGCAGATAGAAGGGTAGTTCCACAACTAGTTGGCCCGGTAATGTGACTGGGTATGGCATCATGCATGGTGTTCACGGCATGCCATACACAGTAAAGGCAGCATGATATCTGCTTCAAATGGACACCATCTCCAGATAACTTTAATACTATTGGTGGGATGATAAACCCAGTAAACATCAACATGAGGTCATTGCAGAGGTTTTTGTAATTATGGAGTTAAGTAAAAAAAGATAAGTAATATTTCATCATAAAAATGTAATTGAAGCAATAGTAAAAAATAAATCCTTGGTATTTATGTGATTCAAATCTGACCTCACCCATGCTCTCCCATTGATTCCTGATACATGTATTCATGTTATGCATGTTTTAAGGGCGCCTGTGGCTGAATGGTTAGAGTCGCTGACGTGAAACTCTTCAGCCGCTGACCACATGGGTTTGAGTCTTTGTCCAGGTTAGAACTTTTATGTGGGGAGGTTTTCCAGCTGACCTGCAGTGAACCGGTGTTTTTACCCAGGCATATGTCTGGGTTCTTTCTCCACCATTAGTTAGCTGGACAATATGACCATAATTGTGTCGGTGCAGTGTAACAAAAAACAAACAAAACAAATAAAAATTGCATGTTTATATAGTTCTCTATGAGAATGAACGAAAGTTTGAAGGCATGAAGTGATCTTGCAGAGAATTTTGACACTATAATATATAGTTATATACTGAAAAAGTAATTTGCTGTGTTCATGTGAGATATAGCTGTAGTGTTTGTGTGACTTCTGTTTAAGCAGTTCTTTTCATTTGCTATCACTGTGTAGTGAATGTGATGAGTATGAAGATAGATTTGCAAATTAATTAAATAATGATAATTGAAAGTTGTTGACACTGGGAACAAAAAAGTTAAGATTTCAGTGACTAGGATTTGCAAAGATGGTAAGCATAAATACTGTGCAATGGAAATAGAAACTTTTTTATATTTTTGTTTTTGTTTTGTAACCAAATATGCTATTTTGAAGACAAAACTTGGTTCTTAAATGTTTAAAATCACAATGTGTCTGAGTTCTTCTTAGTTTTAAACATTCAGTATTTCAAAAAAGATTTTCCCTCTCTTTTTGACCCACTTTCTAGAGATGCGCACATTACACAAGTGCACACTTTGTAGAAGTAATTACGGTATAATTCATGTGTGACTGCTTATTGATTAATGTTAATTGGATATAAATAAATAAAAAGCCACAATCCTCAATTGTATTTCTGACTCATGAAAACAGATATGTATACAATTACTATAATATGATACCTGCCAGGAACATACGTAGGATTTGTAAATGTATTCAATTTATATAACTTTCAAAACATTTTTGTCAGTGTTGAAAATGATTAAATAAACAGATTTTTTCAGGACCTGGGTAAAGATACAAGTATGATTATCATTATTGCAACTGGCATGCTGCCTGCCTTTAATTTGTAATCCTGTCTACATTTTATTTGCAAAAACAATTTTCTAAGAGTATAAGTGAGTTTTTTTGTTTTTATTTCAACAGTCAATATATCATCATTTTCAGCTTTCGACAGCTGTTTCATAGCTCTGTTGCATAAACCCACTGTGGTTGTTAGACATTAAATTAGATATTTGATATTAATATTATACCTGACACAGTATTCACAAACAACTTGCTTAACGTATGTAGTGAATTAAACATATTTCAACAAGCGCTTATCAGTTAATTTGGATTAAGAATGGGTCCAAAGAAGGACCAATCTCTATTGTTTTGGTCAGTTTCATGTGGCATATACTTTATATTCTGTACAAATTATTCTTCACGTAAATAGTTTGGTTTTAATATTGTTTTTTTTCTCTCCTCAACCAGTTTAAAGTCTGATGGTCGGAAGTGGATCAAGCTGTTTGGTGCCCAAATGATTGACCAGGTCACGTTCAGAGATGCTTATATCTACATAGGTCAGAAAGGACTCAAACAGGGGCATGGTATAGAGTTTGTAAGTTGCCAATGTATGTCTTCCATATGCCCAAATTGTTACCTGTTTTATTTCATTTTTTTCACCTGTATATATTTCTACTAAAATCATTTGACCTTTAATATAACACTTTTTTAATGTTTCAGTGAAATTAGTAATTAAATTATTTTTTTTTTACAAATGTAAACAAATTTTCATCTTATATTAAGACAATAAATAAGTAAACAAAAACATCCATCTACATGTGTCAGTATTTGTAATTAATTTTTCAGACTGAGAAAAGAGGAAGTTTAGTATATGCCCCTGTGATTGAGAAGATAGGGTGTATAACAATTCCAAGTAAGTTTTTACCTGTATAAAGCCTTAAATTATAAACTGAGATGCTTAAAAGGTTCTGTGACATTTTCAGACAGTATGGATTTATGAAGTTTTAATAATATAATCTTTTAAGAATATAAATAGTATTTAAGAGTCTAAATAGTTTGTTCATAAACAAGCTGATCCTTTTAAAAAGACCAATATATTTTTGCATTGTAAATTTATTTTCTTTCCAATCTATGTTGAAAAAGAGCTCTTTTGTATGAAAGTTTAATAGAATAATTGACATGTTCCTTGTTGCGATATCTTACTTCTGAGAGTTGTATCCCTGCTAAATGGCTTAAGCTTATTCATATGACATTACACATTTTAGATTTTTCTTGCCCTCGCACCCTTTTAATGGGTCAAGTTGCTGTGTTCCTGATGCTTCTAGTTTATTAACATTAACCCTTAGACTGCTATAAAAACAATGACAAGACTTAGGTAAATAGTTTAGAACTAAATCAGCCAGCTCCCACTTGTTTCTGATTCTTTGAAATACTTATAGTTTTTTTGCCTTACGATGACAGAAAAATTAATGATTAGTATGTGTCATAAATAAATCGAGCTCGATCGAAGGAACTAGTAAAGAACAAATTCATTAACCATGCTTATTAATTAATTCCCACACTTCTAGTGGGTCCAGTGTTGTCCATAGAAGATGCTCTCCCATTGATAGTGACGGCAGGACCAATCCAGCAGGGGGAGCCACTGGAGAACTGTGATCTCAATGCCCCCTGTCCTCAGGGTCAGTATGATGTTATGCTCGACTCTGGCAAGGAAAGCTCAGAGCTGCCAAGGATCTGTGTCAAGGGAAAAATGTACGTATCATTTATAAATAAGGTCGCTTAAACAAAGTAAAGAATCAATAATAATGAATCATTTGCTTACTTAATATGTTTTTCCACCATCAGTTCCAGCATCAGAATTCCAGCTTAAGTGGCTCATGTTTTAAAACTTGATAATAAGGCTGAAAGAGTGTATATTTATACATTTATTGTCAACTATTTATAGCAGTGTTAATTGGTTAGGTTGAAAGGTTGACACCTAAGGCAAGAGAAAACAAACTAACAATAAAATGTAGATTATATATTTATTTTATATACATATATTTTTTTATTTATTTATTTATTTAGTAAATGAACATACTTACCTACAAGGGAGATAACTAATATATTCCTTTCATTTTGAAAATGGGAAATTATTCCTGCATACATCTTTGTGGAGTGAAAACTATTTGAGGTTATTTTCTTGCTTAAGACAATTAATGGTGTTCCTTGATATGAACCATGAACCCTGTGATATGGATTTGTGCATCCTACTTCTGGATTACCCTGCTCCTCAATAAGACAATGATTATATTAATGTGATGATTTGTTGTTACTACTTTTTAGTATAATGGCAAAGGGTATCAATGATGCTGGCCGCGGTATCAACGTTATTGTGATGAATTCAGAAACTGGGGAGCCCAAGCAGGCAATCAGATTTGACACTTATGAAAAAGGTAATTTTTGTGTTTAAAATCTTGGACAAGTTTAAGACATTATTAAAGGGTGCAGCAAGGAACTGTAGTTATGATTTAACTAAAAAAATGCTATTTTCTACTTTTACGGCAGAGGTTTTTGGATTAAAGTAGATACTATTGTGCTTGACAGTGAATCCTTTTTTTTAAGAGTAGTATTCTTGCTTAATATTGGAGTCAAAATAATTTAGCAACCCATGGCCATTGAAGCTTATAACACATTATTTAAAAAAATACTAACAAAGGCAGGGTATCGTCATTGTTAAGTGGTCACAAGATAAACCCTACTGTGTTTGTAGTGCAATTATTCTTTGGGTGAGATGCCCATGGCATAGTGGTAGAGTCGCTGATTTGTATCTCCTCCGACTGCTTAGCCTCTCACCACATGGGTTCATGTCCTGTTTGGGGCGAAGGACTTAATGTGGGAAGATCTTCCATTTGACCTGTGGTGTGCCATTGGTTCTACCCAGACATATGTCTGGGGTCTCCCTCCACCAAAACAGCTGGACATTGCAATAATGTTCATAAATGGTTGCTGCGATGTAACTCAGCAACAAGACATATTCTTTCAGTTGATGTAGACTTTTGATATGAACAGTTTTAAGACATGTCTAACTAGTGCAACCTAGCACTGTATATGTTTTAGAAAAGCTTTTCTTTCCCAACAGTCCTGAACATAATAACACTAGCCTAGTCAGTTATGTTGCTATTAATCTTGGTTTAAGTTTTTAGTTCTAAAATAAACAACACAACATAAGTTGACGCTTAGCATACCAAGCATGACATAAGTTAACACTTAGCATACCAAGCATAAAATAGCACTTAGCATATCAAAGACAACATAAGTTAACACTTAGTATACCAAACATGACATAAGTTAACACTTGGTATACCAAACATGACATAAGTTAACACTTAGCATACCAAACATGACATAAGTTAACACTTAGCATACAAACATGATATAAGTTAACTTTTAGCATACCAAACATGACATAAGTTAACACTTAGCATACCAAACATAACATAAGTTAACACTTAGCATACCAAACATGACATAAGTTAACACTTAGCATACAAACATGATATAAGTTAACACTTAGCATACCAAACATGACATAAGTTAACACTTAGCATACCAAACATGACATAAGTTAACACTTAGCATACCAAACGTGAAAAAAAATTGACGCTCCAGATCAGCCATCTATCTCTTAGAGCTGTTTGATCAGGTACTGCACTATGTTGCTGTTGATTCTCTAGCAATATGGTTACCTTTGCATTTAGTTGTCACATAATAACAGGATGTCTGAGTTGCTTTTAAATAACTGTACAATGATTGAGGTTAAAGAAAAGGTGATATTGTTTTAAACATGTGTAGTATGAGTTATTTGTTTATATATTTTCAGATAGTAACAACATGGAGATATTCTTAGAGGGCCTGTCCCATGGAGACATTGTGCTGGCAGTCATTCATGATGATGGTTCTCGCAAGTATGTTCACCTTGTATTCGGACAGTATCTATACAAAAAATATGCTATTTATTTGGCTTATACCAAAATATCAACATTGCATCTATATATTATTATATTAATACAGTAACATATTAAGTTCATCTTTAGCTCTTAATTGAAACATATGGAGGACTGGAAAATGGTACCTTAAAACATTTGAAACCGCATATTATTTTTTTAACATGTAAAGCACATCTTGATGGGGCTAAGGCAAATTGCAGGCAAAGGCAAATTGCAGGCAATGGCAAATTGCAGGCAAATGCAAAATGCATGCAAATTGCAGGCTAAGACAAATTGCAGGCTAAGGCATATTGCAGGCAAAGGCAAAATTGAAGGCTAAGACAAATTGCAGGCTAAGCCAATTGCAGGCTAAGAAAAATTGCAGGTTTAGCCAATTGCAGGTTAAGGCAAATTGTATATAGCTAGATCTGCTTAGGATCAGCCCTATTCACTCATGAGTCGTTAGCAATTTATATAAGCACCTTGTTTATTTATTGAAGACTTTGATAACTAAGTATTTGTTAGATTATTATTATTACGTTTTTTTACACTGCACTAACATAATTATGGTCATATTGGCGATGTTCAGCTATTATTGGTGGAAAACCCCAGACTTATATGTGGGTAGAACCTCTGGTGCACCACAGGTTAGCTGGAAATCTTCCCCACATCAGGGTTCTTGAATTGACTGGGACTTGAACCCATGTGGCGAGGGTCTAAGGAGTTACAGATTATTAATAAAAATGCATCATTAAGAGGGTTAAATGGCTGATGTGTGTATGTACTGGTTCTCTATCTCCCTGCAGGCTGTCCTTCCATGGTAAGGAGTTGTTGAACCAGCTGGGAAGCAGTATGGTTCAAAATCTCAGATTCAGGGATGTCTGGTATTTCGTGGGACAAAAGGGCATTGATGGATTCACAACCATGGAAAATGTAAGAGCACCATCATGTCAGAGACCACCAGCATGTCAGAGACAAACGAAACATTAATGCTGTTTATAAATATTGTTTAAAATGTTGTTGAACTTTAACAGTTCTTGTTAAACAATTGTCCAAGATGTATCTTTTCAATTTTACTGCATTACAAACATAGATTTCAATTTGGAAAAAGTGTATATATATTTAAAACAGAACATTATAAAGGAAGTTTAAAAAGTGAGCCAGGTTTAAAGTTAATGAAAATAAACACAACAATCTAGATGATACAAGGTTTGATCCTTTTACATATTAACCAACAAGCAGCCAGGGCCTTGTATGAAGAATAAACTGCAAAAAAAAATGTTTTTGACTTCCATGTTGTTGTTTTTTTGTCTAGTGTTGCTTCAAATTTGATATATGTTGCATTTCTAATAGGACCTATTCTTATTTTCCTATTCTGACATTAAAGGTTGCTGTGTTTTTTCCCATCTATGTTAAGTCTTTATGAAATGAAATGGTTTAAAATGAAACATGAGTATCACAAACCAGTATCTGCTAAATAAAAAAAGATTAAGATTTTATGTATTTATCTTTTTGTGAATCTTACACATGTTAACATGCACCTTTTTGTGAAAACGCATGTTAACATTGCAAGTTTGCAATACTTGAAAGTATGAAAATGATTGGAAAACTTAAAATTATACAGATGAACATGTCCTCTGTATTTTTTAACAGATCAGTTATTCAGGAATGGATGCAGAGTGGCCAAGGCCTGTGAAGTCCAGTTACTGTTTACCACCCAAAAGTAAGTCAAGTTACTGTTTACCACCCAAAAGTAAGTCCAGTTACTGTTTACCACCCAAAAGTAAGTCAAGTTACTGTTTACCACCCAAAAGTAAGTCAAGTTACTGTTTACCACCCAAAAGTAAGTCCAGTTACTGTTTACCACCCAAAAGTAAGTCAAGTTACTGTTTACCACCCAAAAGTAAGTCAAGTTACTGTTTACCATCCAAAAGTAAGTCAAGTTACTGTTTACCACCCAAAAGTAAGTCAAGTTACTGTTTACCATCCAAAGGTAAGTCAAGTTACCGTTTACCATGCAAAAGTAAGTCAAGTTACTGTTTACCATGCAAAAGTAAGTCAAGTTACTGTTTACCACCCAAAAGTAAGTCAAGATACTGTTTACCACACAAAAGTAAGTCAAGTTACCGTTTACCATGCAAAAGTAAGTCAAGTTACTGTTTACCATGCAAAAGTAAGTCAAGTTACTGTTTACCACCCAAAAGTAAGTCAAGATACTGTTTACCACACAAAAGTAAGTCAAGATACTGTTTACCATGCAAAAGTAAGTGAAGTTACTGTTTACCACCCAAAAGTAAGTCAAGATACTGTTTACCACACAAAATTAAGTCAAGTTACTGTTTACCACCCAAAAGTAAGTCAAGATACTGTTTACCACACAAAAGTAAGTCAAGTTACTGTTTACCATCCAAAGGTAAGTCAAGATACTGTTTACCACCCAAAAGTAAGTCAAGTTTCTGTTTACCATCCAAAAGTAAGTCCAGTTACTGCTTACCAACCAAAAATAAGTCAAGTTACTATTTACCACCCAGAAGTAAGTCAAGTAACTGTTAATGACCCAAAAGTTAGTCAAGTTACTGTTTACCACACAAAAGTAAGTCAAGTTACTGTTTACCACTCAAAAGTAAGTCAAGTTACTGTTTACCACCCAAAAGTCAGTCACATTACTTTTTACCACTCAAAAATAAGTCACATTACAGTTTATCACTCAAAAGTTAGTCAAGTTACTACTTACCACCCTAAAGTTAGTCAAGTTACTGTTTACTATCCAAAAGTAAGTCATTGTCATAAAATTGATTCTCCAAAGTCACAGTCAGGAGGATCTTTTGGGACGTCTGTGGCCAGTTAGAGTTACTGACTTGCAACTCCTCAACCCTTCTTCCCTATGGGTTTGAGTCCCTGTCAAGGAAAGATCTTTTATGTGGAAAGGTTTTCCAGCTGTGCTGTGGGTTACTAAGGGTTCTACCTCTCCTTGTGTTTTGGGGCCACATCCAGCCATAATAGCTGCAATCAGGTTGTACTTCTGGGGTCGTATTTATATTTATTTTTTTTCCTAATTAGATTTAGAAATTTCCTTAAATTTGGCAAAATTCTAAGATATTTAACGTAGATGGTTTTGTGACCCCCAAAAAAATGGAAATTTTCTGATGTAAAAGGAAATTTTTCTTGGTATAATTTAGAAACCTAAATAAATAATATTTACTTGTACAGTTCCTGGCCTGAAGATTGTTCCTGATCCAGTTGTCCAGAGAAATGATGAGAAAAGGGCTTTCTGTAAGAAATATGATGGATATGGGGACTTCTGTGATGGTGAGAGATTAATTTTTTTATTAATTATAATGTTTGTATCAATGTTTGACTCAGTTTGAATACATGTAATAAAATTTACAATACAGTACACTTCAAAACATGTACATGTAGATGTATGTAATTAAAAAGACAAAGAAAAAAAAAGACAAATGGAATATATAAAAACTAATGGGTTGAATGTATCACTTGATAGATAATATACTGGTTATCACTATTTTTTTCAGCCCAACAAGTTGCTTTAATAATAACCCCTTGAGAATAGATCTGTCTCCATTGAGATGTATAATATGGTGACAAGGTTATGCCAGACTGTGTTGGGTGTATTTAAAGATAAAGTTCCTACTTAAATGTTTCACTGCAGAACATGGATCAATATTTTCAGATGCTGCCTGCAGAAAAATGCCAGCACAACCAAATGAGATTTCATGACATTTTTAAATTGATCTTTATAGAAGTTGTATATGAATACAATTGTAATATTACATTATTAAATTATATGGTAGATTCCTCACATATTCCAATCATAAGAAAGAAATGCAGAGTATAATTCAAAAAACAAAAACAAGACAAAGGTATTTGCCTAAGTCTTATCTGTGCAGGGTTAGTTTTGTTTGTCAGTTTTTCTCACCCTTACTTAACTTCATTATTTGTTGTCAGTTTTTCTCAACCTTCTTTAACTTCATTATTTGTATGTTAGTGTACCATGTGGATGAACCAAAGATCCAGCCAGTGGAGGTTGTGGATGAAAACCTTAAGAAATCACCTGTTTACTCCAGTCCCATCATTATTGTGCCAGGTAAGTGTGACAATAAACTCTTGCCAAGCACTTGACCTGGTAGCGCAATCGGTAGAGCAACAACTCCAGGTACGAGAGGCCCCTGGTTTGATCCCGGGCTGCGATATACCAAAGGCGTTAAAAATGTTAGTGGTATATCTCCCTTGCAAACGCTCAAGCAAATATAAGGATAGTTCCACAACTGGTTGGCCCGGTATCAGGAAAAAGAGACTGGGTCTGGTGTCATGCCAGGTGTTCACAGCATGCTATGCATAGTGAAGGCAGCACTATACATGTATCTGCTTCAAGTGGACACCATCTCCAGATAACTGAAATACTGTTGGTGGGTCGATTAACCCAATAAACAAACTCACTTTACTACTTCAAGGCTAACTCACTTCAAATACATTTGAGTCTCATTAACAGCAAAAACTGTTAATAAGAAGAGGTCCTGTAGCTGACCTGTGATTTGTCATTCATTTTATTTTCCTCCAAAATTCACATTGCATCTTCCTTCAATGATTAAATCTGGCAGTGAAATTTTTTCATTTATGTCAGGCACCTTACTTGAATACTCATATTTAATTCTGACATCATAGCACTAAATGTTACTATATCTTGATAGTGAGTTCTAGTTAAATGGACTTGCTAATAGTTTTCTGCACACTTCTACGAAAACTTATTTGTTATATAATCAATAGAAACAATATTTTTTGAGTGGATATATTAATAATATACTTTGAATTTATTACTTGCATGTTATTTAAAAGATTGTATCTTTAAATATATTGTCATTATATTATTGTTGCATTTCTATGCGAGTTTTCATTAGAAAAAAATGCAGATTGACTTTGGCCTTTTACAAATTCATTGTATCTAAGTTGACCACATGTGCTATTATTAAATGTTGGCTGTACTTCCAGGTATGAACAGCAATGCTCTTGTAAAGACTCTGTCAACTACAGTCATGCAGCCTGGGGTAAAGCTTGACTATATTGTGGTGAGTGAAATAGCCATTCACAATGTTTACTTTAATTTATTAGACCAATTTTCTAATAGAAGTTTATTCTAACTCCTAATTTTCAATCTAGTAGAAGAAACAAAAAATAAGTCTGAAATGGTGAAGTAACCTTGATATTGTAGACAGGTATTGAAGGGAAAAAAAAGAGTCCAAAATTGATGAAGTGGCCTTGACATTGTAGACATGTATTAGAAGAAACAAAAAATATGTTCAAAATTGATGAAGTGACCTTGACATTGTAGACAGGTATTAAAGGAAAAAATAAGTAAAAATTTGATGAAGTGACCATTACATTGTAGACATATATTAGAAGAAAAAAAAAAAGTCTGAAATTGATGAAGTTACCTTGATATTGTAGTCAGCTATTATAGGAAAAAAAAGTAAAAATTTGATTAAGAGACCTTGACATTTTAGACAGGTATTAGAAGAAACAAAATATAAGACCGAAATTGATGAAGTGACCTTGACATTGTAGACATGTATTTTAAAGAGAAAAAAAAGTCTGAAATTGATGAAGTGACCTTGACATTGTAGACATGTATTAGAAGAAACAAAAAGTCTGAAAAAGATGTAGTGACCTTGACATTGTAGGCATGTATTTTAAAGGGAAAAGAAAGTCAGAATTTGATGAAGTGACCTTGACATTGTAGACATGTATTAGAGAACATTATTTTTAGGACTGTCGTGGTACAATTAAGGCAACATTTTAGTGAAACCAGTAGAAAGCATTACAACTACTGCAAACAAATGCTATTTACAACTTTTCTCTCTGATAACATTTTGCCAGTCCATTATAACATTAAATCCTGTTTTGTTTAGGTTGCTTGGGATGAAAAGTTTCCTGAGTATGCAGAGCTAGCATCTTTATATGGCTGCCGTAACATCAGTGTCAGAAGTAGCACTTCTTATAAAGGTAAGATCAGCTTCCAACAGGGTTGGTGTGTATGTGTCGAACTACATATATGTCCTACATGTATTTGATTCAAGATGTTATAATTTGTAATTACATTGTTTTTGTATCTTTGTCATTTGACAATTGGTCAAGAGACATGAGATGGCTGGTTTAAAATAGCCTGCAAACAGGTTACCTTGTATGTACATGAGCCATGGACCATATTTACACACTTTTGATTTACAGATATAAAAGTTTTTTAAACAATATTTATAAAAGGCATAAATGTTTCATCTGTTGATTTAAATTAATGCCTCAGCATACTTTTTATTACTGAGTATACTCATTAAATGTACTAATGCAAACACACTGTGTCACAGTGCTTATATGTTATTTTATCTGGATTTTCTATTGGCTTTACGCATTCATTGAAAAGCTTTCAATTTTCTGAAAGTGAAGACAATAACATTGTTTCATATTTTGATGGAGTTACCAAGTGCATGTTTTTTTTCAGCTAGCTGTTCAACTTGTTTAAAGTCTGTCAACTATTTAAATTTGTTTTTGTATTTTGTTTTTCCTTGAAAAGTTAGGTTTGAGATCCCAAATATTTTTATTAGCTAAACTTTGCACAATGACATTGTGCACTTTTAATAGCTGTAATAAAATAGTTTTTGCATGCTATTTACAGTACTTTCCTTAAATCCATGCAGTAGGACATTGTTTACATGATTTTTGGTATCTGAAGAGAGAAAGATGATAGCTAACAACATATTTATAACATATTTGTGATATCTTTATTATCTTTGTTTTCAGAACAAATGATAAAGTCAATTGAAAAGGCAGCATCATTATTCAAGAGCTCAGTAAGGATTGTTTCTTATTTTAATGTCTTTAACAGTCTCAAATTCATAAACTCTACCACTGTAGACACATATTTATAAGGCTTATGCAAATAGTGTAGATATTGATTAGCCAGATCAGGATCTGCACTATTTGCTGCTGATCTGAATATTTGCATGTAACTGTAGGCCACAAATTAATATCTGACAGCTTAGACTCTCACCACGTAGGTTCAAGTTCCAAATGTGGAAAGGTTTCCCAGCTGACCTGCTGTATGCCAGATGTTCTATCCAGACATTTGTCGGTGGTCTTCCTCCTCCTAAATAGCTGGACATCACTATAGTGATCATAATTAGTTTCTGCAATGTATTTAAAAATAATAAATAATAAGCTTAACTCTTAATAAATGTGGCATACTAATTATTGATAAAGAAATGCATGTACATCTAAAGAGATCCCTTAACTGTTACATGTTGTGACCTCTATCCCACTCCAGAAGTATATGATAGTGTTGGAGGAGGAGCTGTTGCTGTCCCCTGACTTCCTGTTCTTCATGGCTCAGACAGTTCCTGCTCTGGAGGCAGACCCAACACTGCTGGGAACCACAGCTTTCAACTACAATGGTGAGGGGATAGATGGATGAATAATAATGAAAAGTCAGGGCAGAGAATACTTATCTGTTTGTGCAAGACTTTCTATAACGTTTACAGAAAATGGTTATATATTGACTTTTTTCTCATATTCTTGTTCACCTTAACTCTAAGAAATGACTTCAACAATGTTCTTTTCATCAAATTTGTAAAAAATATTTAAGCATTAGGTAAAAGTTACACAAATGTTTGAAATAAGAACTTTCTTATTTTCAATTTTAACTCAACAGAAATTATCAAAAGACAGTCAATCAACACCAAAGAAAGTAAGCTAGCAAGCAATGGTCCCAATGCAATTCATTTTGCAATGTTCCACCCAACAGCTGTTGGATATAGGATGTATTTCAGAGATTTTGAAGATATGAAGTTATACAATTTAATAACATAAGTATATATCAGTTAAGGAATGACAGTACTGAAAAAAAGCATTAAAATATTTGATTTTTTGTTTGAAACTGTAAATAAGTATTTGTAACCGCTTGCCTAACTGCCTGGAATGTTATTAAAAATTATTCATCCAAATTAAGTTTATGTTGACCATGAATGCTTAACCAAATTTAAAATAAATTTGGTTAATAAATGTTTACCACAGCCCACCATTACTCTTAAAAACTTGGAAAAGCAAAATTTAAAGAAACCTACAGAAAAAGTTTGTTTATCGGATTTATCGCCCCACCAACAGTATTTCAGTTATCAAGAGATCTTGTCCTCTTAAAGCAGATATAGTGCTGCCTTCACTGTGTATAGCATGCTGTGAACACCTGGCATGATACCACACCCAGTCACATTATCCTTTTGTTGAACTACCCTTATATTTGCTTGAGCTTTAGCAAGGAAGCTATATCACTACCATTTTTTATGACTTTGGTATGTCTTGTCCCGGAATCAATCCCAGGGTCTTCCGTTCCTGGAGCCGACGCTACTGATTGTGCTGCTAGGTCTGGTTACAGAAAAAGGAGTAAATTTCTAGATATTGATCGGACTTATTCATTTAAAATATTGATTTTCATTTTATGGTGAAACAGCATTTTTTTTTATTGACTATTTTTCCTTCCTTGGTAAAAAATAATTGTGTGTTTTTGGATTATATTTCCAAGGTTTTGAGGATGTGAGCGGTCCCCCTGATCGAGTGTTCAGAGTACAGGACTTCCCTGGTCTTGGCTTCATGGTCAAAATGTCTGTCTATCACCAGAGGATGAGTGGCACTCTCAAAACATGCTGTCTCAACAGGTATATGTTCGATATTTTCCTGGATTAGATTGCTGGCAACATACTCCCATCCCTAGGTAGTAGTCATGTATTACTCCTTGGGCAGAAATTTGAAGGTTAAACATTTATGTTGTGACTTTGAACAAATAACATGTTCTTTTGGTGACTTTCTCTTTAAAACAGTTATCATATTGACAAACATAGTTTTTGATAATCATAGTTTATTTGCTGCAGCTACAGTACTGAAAATCATGAAATTGACAAACGGAACGGAGTGGAAATGGAAATGCAACGGAGCGCTACAAACGCTTGAAACGGTGTAAACGGTATAAACGCTATAACCGGAGCGCTTGGAACGCTAGAAACGGTAGAAACGGAAAAATCGGAATGCTCGTAACGGTAGAGTTATTTTCACTACCGCTTCAAACGTTTCTAGGTCACCCGATTATTTATAGTAACATTTCAACCGTTTCTTGGTACGAAATAAATTTAAACGAACACAATAACTGGCTTCAATTTATCAACACAAACGCGCTTTTATATGTACTCTGCAGAAAGAAATAACATAAATTATTATCAAAAAATCGTATTTATCAAACTTGTACATTACAGTTCCGAAACCGCACGAGTTGTCCAAGTCATCGTGTACCGTTAAAACAGAAACTGCACTAAAAATCACTCCGCACGATAAAACACGCAATTTAACTATAATATTGCGTTTCTGTCGAAACTGATGTTTTAATTAATTCCAATGAATAGCTTAACATCCGCCTTGGATCGACATTCTTAGTCTTCATTGTTTGGCATATGAAGATAGTGTGTACACAGCTGTCATTACACGTATGCGCGCGCAATGTCGCAGCATTTCCCGAGTTTGAATTTTCGCTAATTACTTTGTAGCTGCATGGTCCGTTCCCGGATCAACTACGCCAATCATTTTTGTGTGAACATACTTGCTTAAAGTATTTTTCATTTACAAAGAATGCATTGCGTGGTACAAAATAAAGTTACTTAATGAAATTAAACCTCAACCAAAAGAAGGTAACACATCTCATATAACACAAAAAACATAAAACAACTACACATAAAACAAACAAACAATGCTATGTTTTATTGCAAGGTGTGTCCCAATCAAGAACCAATAACATCATCCCCGGCACTCAGAGCCAATGACAAGTATGATCCTAAAGTTCAACGTCTGAATAACCATAGATTGCCAAATAGTGCACGTAAACAATCATCGATTGACAGTTAAATGAAACAACCGTGATAAAAACTTACATCACGATAAATATTAAAGACATAATAACCATTACCGCCATTAAATTCACCTGATCACACATGATCATCATCAGGATCCCATATTACTTATATAATCACCACTAATCATCACCAAAAGCAGCATCACCGGCATCACGATCTACATCATAATCGTCATGAGCATCAGCATCACCGTAACCGTTATTACCATTTACATTATAATCATAAACAGCATCGGTATCACCGTCATCATTATCAGCAGAAGCAGCAGTAGCAGCAGCAGCACCGTCATTTACATCATCATTACTTTAGTTACAGGGGTATGGATATGTATTTTTTTTTATCTTGCCTCTTTGTCAAGCAAAGTTTATTCTGCTTCTAATCTTAATTGTTATATATCTTATAATGAACAATGTTGTAAATTTGGACAATAGTATCAAAATTCCTATTTCTAAATGCATAGTTCCCATAATGCGCTGTTACATATATAGGATTAATCGGAATTCGTGGACCGCGATTAAGAATCTGCATACAACTTTTGACTTTACTTGACTTGCAACTATTTGAATGAGGCCTGGATACGGCTCATTTTCCCATTCATGTCTTGAATGTTCTATGCCAAAATGTGGTCTAATGAGGGCCCTACCGGGTACTTAATTTTTGTACCCATTTAAAGATAGAAATATATTAATCTAAAATATATCGTTTTGTAAATTGATATTATGTTTCTCCATGCGCGTGGGTAGGGTTCATGCCATCATAAAGTTCTACTCTAATTGAATCCCTAATTTTAAGACATGAGCGGACACCCCAACTAATTAAGCTAATTGGCAGTTTTATGACACCTTGTTTGTCTAGTGGACAGGAAGTGTGACCGTGTTTTGGCGTCTTTTTCACTTCGCAAGAACACATGCATCCTCTATGCAGCTGTGTTTGAAAATGTCACCTTATGGCAGTCGCGTGGTTTATGACCTTCACCTTTTAAAGAGCAATATGCATTGACTTACGCGAGGACAACAAAAAGGACAAAACACTAAGGTGCACGATATCTTTTTTGGCTCATAAAAGGACCTAACGCTATATTTAGTAGTACCCACAATGGTGCACCCTTTCCCCACCCACTATTTTTTAGTTTAAGAAGAGGAAACGTGGATGTGGGGATTGGGGATTTCTTATAGTAAATACTACATTAATTGTCGTGTTTTTTGTAAATAATCAAGAGAAGACACATCAAGGAACACAGTCTAATGTATATTTTCATCTCGTGTTTATTGCAAATGTATTATTTCAATGGCTCGCCTATTCTTTTGTAGTTAATCCATACCTTAAATATAAATAATACCTTTATAAAAGTGTTTATGATCATTCAAAGGACTAAAAAGTTTTTGTAAGGACATTTATATAAGTAAAAACATGCGCAGTCTGAAATATTACTACATAGTACAGTTTCCTCCCTCCACTATTATTCCTTTAGAACTTATATTTATGCCGCGAAGGTAAATCGTCAATAACGTTGCATATTTTTTCATAGCACACGCCGTTCACGCGTACTTACCATTTTTAATCCCTAAACAGTACCCAGCGTTCACACCCTCTCTCTCTTCTAAATGGCAGCTTGAAGACAATTATCGATCGATATCATGTTGCACAGTATTGAGAGAAATAATAGGTCGGTCAATTTGAAACAAAACAAATCTTTTCGGCGACTTCAAATGATAGTGACCGGCGATTGTTTCCCAGAATATTCTTTGATGTTGCAGTGTTAGCCAGAGAGCCCTCCTCTCCAGCAAGAAATTACACCGCATCTAATGATTTATTTGTTCACCGCATTTATTTGTTACAACCTTGGAGAAATTAAAATCACATTGATATAATTAGCGACTTCATGTTATAAGTGCGTGAACAATATTGTTAACAGCCGTTAATTGGCGCTAATATGTGCAAACCGAAAACACAACAACACACACTTGTTTCTAAGAAAGTTGTTTGTTCTATGAGACTTTATGTATGTGCCTGTTTTCGACAAAACAACATGTTCATGTTTATATGAGATAATCATTTTAACCATGAAATGTGACTGTAGTGAGTAATACTTATCTAAAATTATTGGATATTACACGTTACTATCAGCGAGACGTTAAATCTAAAGTCCGCCATATAACAAATATCGGAAAGGGGCAAACATTCGCCTTTTTATTTTGGCAGTGGGGATGGGGGTAAACGCTGGGCCTTTTTATTTGAAGGGGAGAGGGGGTGGCAAACGTCCGGTCTGCACTTATAGGGGCGGGGGGCAAACGTCCGGGGGCAAGTTTTAAAAAAAATTGTGTGTGATATCGTCTTATTTTAAGGTCGGATCACCATTACGCTTTTTTGCGGATTAACACGTCACAGAGAAGTAACTTTTTAGGATACTGGGTGTGTGTGGACCATATTTGAAAGTTATTTCTTGTTTGTTTATTCCGGGATATGACGTCTGGCGAAGACAAGTAGGTAGGCATCTTCTCAATACTGCACTCCCTGAATTTTGAGGATTATTTGCAGGTGCTGGTTGTTAAGGGTATTTTTTGTCTGCAATTTCCCTCCGGGTGACTGACACTGAATATCCTCGTCGCAAACAATCTACTGCCGATTCCTTTATATGTGATGGAAGACTTTTGCCTCTCCCTAGAATGTTCACTTCTTTCGTCATTTTGCAAACCCACCGGAAGTACTTTACCTTTAGAAATTTATTAAACGAAATTTTTAGTCAAAATCGGAACGGAGCGAAACGGAACGCTTGAAACGGTAGAAACGGAAGAAACGATAGAAACGCTGGAAGCGTTTAAAATGCAGCGCTGGAAGCGAATAAAACGAAACAGAAACGCAACGGAAGCGGAATGGAAACGGAGCGGCAAACGCTTCCAACTGAAATGGAAACGAAACGGAGTGGAAACGGGAAAATTGTCAATTTCGTGATTTTCAGTACTGTAACCATTATAATTATTAAAAAATTATCTTGGTTTGGCCTTGTTATTGAAGCATATACATACACAGATTTAATAATGGCATCAGTACACTTCACAAACACAAAGTTCTGAAGTCATGACTTCAAACCCAACAGACTTAGCTAACACAGATTTTCTTTTAAAACAAGCCATACATACTTGGAAAGGATGAATCTTAGCTATGACAAGTTTCACCTAGCAATAATCTTTGTGTAAACCTGTATGTTTAGGGCATGGCTTGGATGGCAGCTGCCCTTGTATAACAGCACTCACAGTGGTGATATGTTGGTTCCCGGCCTATCAAGGGTATACAGGCAACCATACCAAGGATCCAGGACTGATGAAACCTTCCTGTCAGATCTCCTTAACAGGCAGAGAGTTACAAATATGTGAGTAGGAACATTCCCCATTTCCCAAACTGGCTGTTGGTAATTTGAGTACTAGGAGGTTAAAAGCTAAGATTGTGGCTATTTTTGAGAATTTTGTTGCGCTCATTTGAGAAACAGATTTGAGTGGCAGTCCATTATACATGAACAGAAGCAATTTATGTCTGGTTTATATAAGCACCTTCTAATATGGGACAATTGGCCCCTGCTAATAAACTAATCATGCATGTACTTAATTCTTTGCCAGCTCAAACTTATTACCATTATGCAAATAGTGCAGATCCAGGTTAGCTAGATCAGAATCAATATATTTGCTGCTTAGACTTTTTATTTTAATTTTGTTACTCATGCATGAAGTTGTAAGCAGGCTACTATAAATGTAATGTTGATTATTAACAAACATTTGTTGTTTGTGGTTAATTTCCAGTCATACACTATGTTACAGAGATAGGTCAGTTGTGCTGACCGGCATGGACCAGCTGACCAGTCCCGCCTATGACAGACTGGTAAACAGTCTACTGAAGACAGCTGGGCTAGTAAACAGTGTCCAGCTACAAACATGTGCACAGGCACAGTCCAAGATCAAGTTCTCCCTACCTTCAGATGCCAGGTTAGTACACTAATACTAAACAACAAGTGACCATAATTAATATTTGTGACCTGAGGTAATATAATACAGTTGTTAAATTAGAGAACAAAATCAGGCTGTTGATGTAGGCATATGTGTTTTTTAGAACCTTGTCTAACTTGTGTGAGTGAGATCTGGATTGACAAAATCTAAGAACTATCAAAGTTGTGCCATATTCATTATGAAATTGTCTTGGAACTGTCATATGCTTATTATAAATGAATATTGGAATCTTGCTATCTGTATCTTACAATGCTAAATAGGAATATTTCCTGTGAAAAAAAACTAAAGTGAAGTAATCATACCTTAACTTTTAAATCTGTGTAGTGAAACTTGATCTTTTTTCTGTCTTTTTTTCTCCTTTTTTTCTTTTTTTTTCTCTTTTGTTTTCTTTTTTTCTCCTTTTTTTCTCCTTTTTTCTCTTTTTTTTTCTGAAGTAAATATTCTGGTACTCTGTAAACCTTATTAACACTGTACTACCTTTATTTGTTTATATAAGCCAGATTATCAGGAATTGATCAGAACCAGGCAGATAATGAAGATTCAAATCAGCAAGCTCCTCCTGTGACTTCTGCATGTTTTTGTTAGAAAATATTTAAGAAGTAATATTGATAATCAATTAATACAGCATGTTGATTGTTTAAATGCTTACAGCACTAATTGTTGCTTATTACAGGGCCAGTGCAGTGTATTTTAAACAGTCTAGGGACAACGACTTCAGTAATCTGTCAAGATTATGTCGATGCTTTGGATTGTTTTCTTCCAACAATCATGTTCCCAAAAATGTATACAAAGGTGTACTAAGGTAAGAATTAACTGAAAATTATTCTCTGATGCATGTTACATGTAAGTTGAATACATCCAAATACAAAAGGTCATAGTTGCATTTTGAAAATGGTCATGGATGCATTTTGTAAATGGTCATGCATGCATTTTTATGGTTAGAGATGCATTTTGTCAATGGTCATACATGCATTTGTAAATGGTCATACATGCATTTTGTAAATGGTCACAGATGTATTTTGTAAATGGTCACAGATGCATTTTGTAAATGGCCATGGATGCATTTTAAATGGTCAAATGCATTTTGTACATGGTCCTACTTGTCATAAATTCATTTTGTAAATGGTCCTTGTTGCATTTTGAAAATGGTCATAAAAGCATTTTGTAGATTGTCCTAGTTGCGTTTTTATGGTTATAGATGCATTTTGTAAATGGTCATACATGCATTTTTGTAAATGGTCATACATGCAGTTTGTAAGTGGTCACAGATGCATTTTGTAAATGGTCATATATTCATTTTGTAAATGGTCACAGATGCATTTTGTAAATGGTCATGAATGCATTTGTAAATGGTCAAATGCATTTTGTACATGGTCCTTGTTGCATTTTTAAATGGTCAGAGATGCCTTTTGTAAATAGTCATAGATACATTTTAAAAATAGTCACGAGATTCACTTTTCAAAATGGTCATAGAGCCATTTTGTAAATGGTCATAGATGCAGTTTGTAAATGGTCATAATTTTTGTTCGGAGGTGTAAATAAAGAAGCAGAATTTTTTGTTTTAAAATTATATTTCATCATTTTACTTGAAAACCGGTTACATGTATGACAATATAGTATATCATTAAATAGGCAGGGGCAAAATGTCTTCTTTTAGAATTAAGATATTCTTAACAGATGTCCTAGCTTTCTTTATATTTTGGTAATTATCATTTATTGAAACTAGATTTTTTGTTTTGGAAAATGTCTTCTGTAAGAATTAATATAATCTCACTATTTGTGTTACTTTGATTTCTTATTCAAATGTTTGGTGCCTTTGGGGCCATTTAGATAAAGGTCAGTATTACTGTTACATTAAATAGATTTTGTTTTTGGCACCTGTGTATCTTTAGATTTAATAAAAAAATTTGATAGATAGCTTAGATATAATAAGACATTTGGGACTTTGTTTCTGAGGTAAATCAGGCTAATTTCCCTGTACCCTACAAAAGATTGTTAAAGTCTGGCTATCGTCTTTTGTAAGAATTGAATTATTCATACAAACATTTGGTATGAAGCTTACAGGATGTGGGTGTTTAGGATTGCTTTTGAGAACAAGGTCAAGGTCACTGTTACTAAAATAGATATAATCTTGTGCATATATTTTTTCTGTTTAAATTGAGATTTATATATGTACAAATGTATTTGCCAAATCTGTTTATAAATCTCAATTTAAACAGAAAAATATTCACCAGAAACGGAAAATCTATATTAGTAGTATTAATTATGACCTAATCCTGCATGCATTATTTCATTTCCCAATGAGAATAATAGGGGGAAAATGACATATTGGGGTAAAGTAGCTATAGGAAGAGCAAGTTTCAGATTGCTTTTGAGGTAAATTGGATAAAGGTCACTGATTTTGTTTTCACTGAATATCTCTTTTAAGAATTGGATTGCTAAGGTCAAGGTCAATACTACTAAAAACATTTTTCTTTGTTTCCAACAATATCTTCTGTCAATATTGAGATATTCTTACCAATTGTAGCAAGCTATCTTCAGACAACGTTTCATCCAGTTTCTTGCAAAAAGCAACATTTTGGTAAATCAACCAGTATTTGCATGTAAAAAGGCAGATATCCAGTATATATTGCTTCTTTGTTTAAACCTTGTTTACTCTTAACACTTTATTATTCTGATTTCAGGTTTTCCTATATTGGGTCTGAAGTATTACTAGTTGGATCCAAGTCTGTATTTTCAGTTCACAACCCCCGACCATCCAGTTTGTTTGAAGCAACTTAAGTCTCCACAGCCCCACCTACATTAACAGATATCTTAGATTACTGAACTAACTGCCAGATAGGAGCAATAGCATTCACAAAAAAGCAACCTTCTCAGAGTGACCTCCCTTAGTTCAGTTTTTTTTTAGCTTGAGACATCTCATTACATTTGTACATAGATACTGAACTTTCAGTTGCATTTAGATCACTTACATTAACATTTCCTGATATTTTGCCCTTTTTTTTACATATTTCACAGATTTCAATAAGTATAGTTGAATTGCAGTTGTAGTTTTTGGATTGAATAGATCTTGTACATCTTTTTATATATATATATATATATATATATATATATATATATATATATATATTCTTTTTCGATGGTACTTGTAAATTAAAGTTTTCTGTGCAGGAAAGATAGTTGCACATAAGGCTTATTTATCAGTTTCCTAGGATGTATTTGATAAAATTATTGTTTATTAAATGATAAGACTAATTATTTATTAAATGATAATGGTTTACATCTTTATTATGGTCCATTATTGTTGATTTTTGTTGATATATAAGAATGTGCAGATTCATTGTATAATAACTGCAGTTCATTTTACAATTGCATTATAAATGTTATTGTGTTAAAGCTTTTAAGTAAAAGATGTATTGTATATGACCTGTTGTGTGTACCTATCTAAATTAATGTTTATATTCTTGCCAGTCCACAATGTGAAGGGTAATGTTACTGAAATGTTTTTATTAAAATAGCTTACATTTTTAATCAAACAACATGCTTTAAAAAGTGACTGTTTGGGTTTAGTCTGTGCAATACTTTTGTGGGTTTAATCATATTAAAAGGATCTTAAACATTTCAATTTTTTGCTCGACTGTTCATTGAATTAAGAAATTTATTCCACCCACCTGTGATAGCATCTGCAAAGCTGTAATTCTTGAGTTAAAGTTTAGCTAGCTGATACTGTAAATCTTATGATGCCATAATCAATGGAATGAACCTTCACATGATTATTCATACTGATTTAAGCAAGTTTGGTTGTTCCAGATTGAATTTTGTGGTAATGGTCACGATTTGACTTTTTATGCATAGTTTCTTGCAAGTACTATTAAGCTTCCATCGTACTTTTGAGCATGCTGTCCAGTGACAGCTCTTACAAAATACTATATCATGTGACCTACAAACCAAAGGTATTTTTGTGTCGCCTAACTAGGCCACATATAGGGTTTACTTTGTCGGTGGCGGCGTCGGCGGCATCCGGATTTCCTTGTCCGGAGTCTAACTTTGTCACCCTAAGTCCAAATGACTCCAAACTTGGTATGCATGTTTCTGGCAATGACTCGAAGTGCAGCGCATAAGAACCGTAACTCTACCTTGTTCCGGTTTTGAATTATTCCCCTTTGATTGATTTTTATAGAGCATTTCTTGTCCGGAGTGTAACTTTGTCACCGTAGGTCCAAATGACTCCAAACTTGGTATGCATGTTTCTGGCAATGACTCAAAGTGCAGTGCACAAGAACGGTAACTCTACCTTATTCTTTTTTTTAGTTATTTTCCTTTGATTGATTTTATAGAGCATTTCTTGTCTGGAGCCTAACTTTGTACTAGTAGGTCCAAATGACTCCAAACTTGGTATGCATGTTTCTGGCAATGACTCGAAGTGCAGCGCACAAAAACCATAACTCTACCTTGTTCCTTTTTTTAATTATTCCCCTTTGATTGATTTTTATAGAGCATTTCTTGTCCGGAGTGTAACTTTGTCACCGTAGGTCCAAATGACTCCAAACTTGGTATGCATGTTTCTGGCAATGACTCAAAGTGCAGTGCACAAGAACGGTAACTCTACCTTCTTCCGTTTTTTTAGATATTCCCCCTTTGATTGATTTTATAGAGCATTTCTTGTCCGGAGCCTAACTTTGTCACCGTAGGTCCAAATGACTCAAAACTTGGTATGCATGTTTCTGGCAATGTCTCGAAGTGCAGTGCTCAAGAACTGTCACTCTACCTTGTTCCGTTTTTTAATTATTTCCCTTTGATTGATTTTTTAGAGCATTTCTTGTCCGGAGTGTAACTTTGTCACCATAGGTCCAAATGACTCCAAACTTGGTATGCATGTTTCTGGCAATGAGTCATAGTGCAGTGCACAAGAAAGGTAACTCTACCTTCTTCCGTATTTTAGTTATTCTCCTTTGAGTGATTTTTATAGAGCATTTCTTGTCATTCTTTTGAATTATTCCCCCTTGATTTGATTTTTAGTGCATGTTTTTTGCAATGAGACAAAAGGTTATTTTATATATCTGAATTTTGTGCAAAGACATTGCTAATATCTGTACAACAAAAAAACTAATTAACATTTTTTATGTTGACTTACAAAATTTTTGTCAGGCGACACATCCGACTCGCGGAGTTCTAGTTTTTAAATTTAATCTCTTAGCCTATTATACCATTTTGTAATATATGCTTTACCTTTCTAAAATCGCAGCTATCTTAAACATAAAAAATAAATATAGTGTTGCTCTGTTCACATTTACTATTAAGAAAAAAAGTTGTCTGCCACCTGCCACAGGTGGTAGAATGCTGTAAGCTCACCTGAGCACAACATGCTCAAGGTGAGCTTTTCTGATACCCGATCATCTGTTGTACAACATCCACATCAGTGGCTGTTGGTCGACAGTGTGGCATCAACATTTTAGCTTGTGAACATGCTAGAGGCCACAGTTTTTATGCAATCTTTCATCAAACTTGGTCAGAATGTTTATCTGCATGAAATCTTGGATGAGTTCATTATTGGGTCACCTGGGGTCAAAAACTAGGACAAAAGGTCAAATTTTAGGAAAAAAAACTTGTGAACACACTAGAGACCACATTTATAGCCCAATCTTCTCCAAACTTGGTCAGAATGTCTGTCTGCATGAAATATTGAATGAGTTCGTAACTGGTTCACACAGGGTCAAAAGTAGGTCAAATCATAAAAAAAGCTTGTGAACACACAAGAGGCCACATTTAAAGGCCGATCATCATCAAACTTATAACAAATATCAGAATATTTGACTGCATTAAAATCTTGGATGAATATATTATTGGGTCATGTGGGGTCAATAAGTAGATCTAAATCTCAGAAAAAGCTTGAGACCACATTTATGACCCAATCTTAACATGTTTGTCTGCAAGAAATCTTGGTTGAGTTTGTCACAAGGTACAACAACCTTGTGAAAACACTTAGAGGCCACATTGATGGCCTAATTTTCACCGAACTTGGCCAGAATGTTTGCCAGTATAAATCTATGTTTTTAAGTGGGTCATGTGGATTCAATAGGTTACTAGGTAAAATTCTAGAAAATGTTATCATCCCAGTGGCCACACTAATGGTCCAATCTTCACCAGAGATTTCTAAAGTAAATAACTCTTAATTGCTTGATGCCAGATATGAGCCTACTAAATGCCTGTGTCCTCAGGTGAGCGATTAAGGGTCATCATGGCCCTCTTGTTTTTGTGTTGTTCTCCCATTGTTTTTTTCTGTCTTTCAGTCACACTTTTCTTTCCTAAACTTTAAAGTGAAATTTGGAAGTAATATTTATAATAATATGAAAATGATGCATACAAAATGTTGTGACATTTCATTATCTATTAATAGACTTATTTTCCTTTAATTGATTTTTTTTACACTTTTTAATTAAATATTTATTAGTCATTAGTCCTTTTTATATAATGAAACTTGGTAGAGAGCTTTTGTATAATGAGAAACTGATGCATTTTGAATTTTGAGATGTTTTTCCTTCTATTCACTTAGTTTCCCCATTGATAAAACAACAGGATAATTTTAGTCTGTAGTCATAACCAATTGTAATTGTCTGTTAGGTTCTGATGAAACCTTTTAGAAAGATAAACAAAAATGGAAAAGATATGCATTTAATTTGCTGATATATTTCATAAATGGATTTTGTAAAAAGCATCAAATGCTGTCATTTTGTTTTGTTTTGTAGATGTCAGTTTGTAGACCATTTTGTTTCTGATCATTGTATAGAGAACAATCAAAGCCCACAATTATCAAACTTGGTAAAGACATTGATCATGATTTACAAGTCAAAGTTTTACTTGAACATATATTTGTTTTTGTTTGTGTGTGTGTGTGTGTTTTGTTTGTTTTTTTGTTAGATAGGTATTTATACACAAAGATGTATATAAGGTCAGTGATAAATACATGTTTAACATAATTAAACATGTTTTGTTGTGTGCTTTACAAGTAGTAATTGTGCATTTGAACTACTTAAAACATTGTGTAAAAGTATTGTTGTAAAGTTTAATTTGCATTCCAACTCTCCAACATGGGACATTCTTGCAAGTTTATGTTATATGTTTCAAGACGTTTTTTTTTGTTTTTGTTTTTATTTTATTTAAATTTTATTTTATTTCATCCTTTTTTCTTCCATATTATTTATTTAGAATACCCCCCGGTATTCCATTTGTTTTGCTTTGTTGCTATTATTAAAACATAGTTATGATTCTAGTATAAGTACTGATACAATGATTCTTACTTTAACTGTTGTTATGTCAATTACCCGTTAGTAAGATCCTAAGTTGATGTGAATAGACCTCAAGATGGTATGTGCTGTAATTGTTTGTTATGTCAATTACCTGTTAGTAAGATCCTAAGATGATGTGAATGAACCTCAAGATGGTATGTGCTGTAATTGTTTGTTATGTCAACTACCTGTTAGTAAGATCCTAAGTTGATGTGAATAGACCTCAAGATGGTATGTGCTGTAACTGTTTGTTATGTCAATAACCCATTTGTAAGGTCTTAAGTTGATGTGAATGAACCTCAAGATGGTATGTGCTGTAATTATTTGTTATGTCAATTACCCGTTAGTAAGGTCCTAAGTTGATGTGAATAGACCTCAAGATGGTATGTGCTGTAATTGTTTGTTTTGTCAATAACCCATTTGTAAGGTCCTAAGTTGATGTGAATGAACCTCAAGATGGTATGTGCTGTAATTGTTTGTTATGTCAATTACCTGTTAGTAAGATCCTAAGTTGATGTGAATGAACCTCAAGATGGTATGTGCTGTAATTGTTTGTTATGTCAATTACCTGTTAGTAAGATCCTAAGATGATGTGAATGAACCTCAAGATGGTATGTGCTGTAATTGTTTGTTATGTCAACTACCTGTTAGTAAGGTCCTAAGTTGATGTGAATGAACCTCAAGATGGTATGTGCTGTAATTGTTTGTTATGTCAATTACCTGTTAGTAAGGTCCTAAGTTGATGTGAATAGACCTTAAGATGGTATGTGCTGTAATTGTTTGTTATGTCAATTACCGGTTAGTAAGGTTCTTAGTTCGTCAGGATGAAGTATGATTATTGGTTGAGGCTGAAAACAGTTTTGTGACTGTGTTTCTACAGCCATTCTCAAGCTGATAATTATAAGGGTAAAATTTGGTTGAGTCCATTGCCAGTCTCCAACTTCAGTTGCCTTTTTTACACCAACTCAGTCATTGGAAAAACAGCCGTACACTCAAACTCTTAGAATTTAAATTCTATAAATTATATACTGGCCGCAATAGCTCAGGTGGTAGAGTGTCGGCATGCGAATCGGGAGGTCCTGGATTCAAACAACGGCCGGGTCAAACCAAAGACTTTAAAGTTGGTAGTAGTGGCTTCCCTCCTAACGCTCGGGGCTAAGGAGACAGCATTACGCCTGACTCGTCGGTGTCAGTATAATGGATTGGCCGGGTTCAGTCCCTAGGCACCTCATAAGTGCCCCTGTGCTATAATGATAGAAATGTCGCTGCACAGTATCGGCAAAAATGCCGGCTAATCCAATCCTATAGATTATATCTTAACATTATAAGCTGACATGAGCACAATATCATCATTGCCCGCTTGTTGTTATTTCTTATTGAATGTGTCTGGTACATTAAACTTTTACTCGATAGTAATCAGCCTTTCATTGGAACTGGGCACTGGATCTTCAGTAGATGCACCAATACTCTTGAGATCAAAACGTTACATTTTTACTGATTTTTTTAACTTACTTTATTTCTTTTGAAAACATGGGTTTTATCTGTGTTTTGATATTATTAATGAAACTTCTTTCTGTCTGATCCTGAGTTAAGTTTTTTGTTGCAGGTGTTCAAGGTTTTTGAAAAGTACTTGATTGGTCAAGTTTATTCTGTTATTACAGTAAAACCTCTCCAAAAGGCCCCTCTGAGCAACAACAGGTTCATAGTAGCAATCCTTTTATCCCCTCCCCCTAAAAGTACTCGATTGGTCAAGTTTATTCTGTTATTACAGTATAACCTCTCCAAAAGTCACCTCTGAGCAATAACAACCTCTGAGCAGCAACACTTTTATTTCTCCTTATAAGTTTTAAGCACATTTTAACCTCTGAGTAAAGGCAAAGGGCCATTTACATATGTCCCTAAAGGCTGTTAAACACCACCTGGGGAGCTACTTTAGAAGTTTCACACTTGTTTTTATTGATAATCATGGTTGACTGATTTAGTTGTTTTTGGCTAACACAATGTCTACTTAACAAGTAAACAGTTAGGTGTAAAAACACCTGATAACATTTGTTACAAATTAATGCTTAAAAAGATGTTTATTTACTCCACCAAAACTTATTGGTGGGTTGACAAGATGTGAAAAATGTAGAAAATCTTCTTCAAACTGACCAATCCAAATAGTGAGAGTGCTTTGGGATTTAAACTTAATGTTTTGTTACCTTTATACTTTATCTAGATTAATGTTAATTATTATTGTTATTATAATTATTATTATTATCATTATTGTCATCAGTTTATTATTGAAAACAACATTATATGTTTGTAGAGATTTAATTTATACAAAAAAATATTTTTCTTTTCTTTCCCTAGATTTATAAATTATTTGTTGTGTCAGTATTTATATATTTTTCTTACATACATGCCTCTGTTTTGTTTTTCATTGTTACCATTTATTGTTTGTTTATTTGTCTGAGGTTGGTGTATTTCTACAATGTTCTGTCTACTTTTTTTATCCAGAACTACTTTTTGAATAGATTTGTCATTGTTGAGTAGTACCTGTAGTTTAGTGTACATGTATAGGTTATTTATTTGTATGTTTACACAATTTGTACATGTATAGGTTATTTATTTGTATGTTTTCACAATTTGTACATGTATTTATATTGTAAATCCTTGTACATTTACTAGAATGATACACTTAACTGTATATTATTGTTGCTGAATAATAAAAGTGGCAGTAGGTAAGCATAAATACACACTTTACATTTGTTTCAAGCAAATAAATTATACTATACAACAAAAGCACAACATATTTTATATTTATTTATATTATTGCTTCCTTTTTGAGTCAATTTTTGTGACAGGTTGATACACCTGGCTTATGAATTGTGTTTCTGTATGTATAGTTTTAAGCAAGAATTACCCATCTTATAAGTGAGAAAATACGGTAATTGTTAATTTCTCAAAAAGTACACTGGCAAAAATGTATTCTCCCAACCTAGAGAAAATAAAAATATTTTGAAGGGCAGCATACTTGAACATAAAAAGGTGTTTAGTTTAAATAATTTAAACCCTTTTTCATTGGTGATTTACCACCAGTTTTTATTTTAAAAAAATGCATTGATCCAACTGAGATCTGTGTCACTTACTAGACTAGTTTCACTGGGCTTACAATTGGCAATGTCATTTTTCCAAAATTAAAAATGATGTGCACATGGACGTAAATGGTAGGAATACAGATAATTCTGGATCTAATTTTTAGAATACATAGTTGGTCCTAACGATTGGAATAATTGCATAATGTGTGACTGATTTATCATTTTACTTAACAATTGGACTGGCCAATATTTTATAAATTAAGGATGTCTTCTCACATATATTTGTATCTTTTTTCCTGGAAAGAGCTTTGTTAATCTTATAAAAAATATATTGATATACAACTTAATTAAATGAATATTAATTTTTCACATTATATTTTGTTTCTTTGTTTTGACAATAGTCTTTATCTCATTATCTCCAACTTTGTTGTACTTTTTGACAGTAATTATTCTGCTTGGGAATGTTTTTTTAGTCTTTTGAATATGTAGAAATATTTATTAAAGTCAAGAAAAAAGTACAAATAAAGGAGTAAAAAGCAACAACATTTAGTTCCATTTTTTTTTAGAAAATTATTCACAGAACCTGTTGTGGTGGATTATTCATGAGGGTTAAATGTGCTAAAAAAAATAAAAATTCAAATCCAAGGAAAACTGTCTAGTTTCAATGTTGCCAGTAATTGGGGAAAGCAGACTTAAACCCTATGTTTCACCTCTGCTTATTCACTCTGTTCGTATGTAATGGGACTTTACTCAGACTATTAAAAACAACATTCTTACATCCGTTGTGATTAGGTATTTGGTATATCTTTAATGCAGAAAACTTAAGATATGTCCTCTTTTTAAAGTTGGGCGCCCGTGGCGTAATGGTAGAGTCGCCGATTTGTAACTCCTCTGACTGCTAAGCCTCTCACTGCGCATGGGTTTGAGTCCCATTCGGGGCGAAGGACTTAATGTGAGGTCTTCCTGCTGACTTGCAGTGTGCCGGTGGTTCTACCCAGTCCCCAGTCGTGAGACTGGGGTCTTCCTCCACCAAAAAGCTGGACGTTGCTCATTAAGGTCGCTGCAATGTAATTTAAAAATAAATAAAAATAAACCACTTTTTACACTTTAGAACAACACTTAAGACTGAAGCATGCGTAAAAAATAGAATCTTATTGATTGAGATCAAAATTTATTAAAACGTTTGAGCGCTTTTTTTAAAATAATCTAATTAAAAATAAAATTTATTATATTTCTTATATGAAGTATATGACAATACATTCTCGCAAGGGAGATAACTAACACATTTCTTTTATTTCAAAAATATGAATATGTATGAATTTTCTTTGGTGTATATATGTCAATTTTAGCTGAAACATGTCGATAGAGACAATAATCGAGTCCTCTTCTAATTAAGCAACAAAATAACAAGGCCTACCCAACACTTTCCGTTATCCGAACTAATCACCTCCGTTAATTAGGATTTTATCTTAAATGCTTACGAGTAACGAGCCAAAATCTTTTCCGAGAAAATAAGTCTTTGGCAATAAAAATCAGAGTTTTTCCAGAAGATATAGATTTTTCAAACCAAGCCTGCGTGTAACATAGGGGAATGTTCAGAAATAGGATGACACAGAAACTTGTAGGCTGTTTGTAATTAGCAAATCATAAATTCCTCCCCTAAAGAATGCCGGATAAAGAGGATCTGACACGAGTTGTCATTTGATACAAACATTTATTAAACGAGTTCAGGAAAAGAGATAGTAAACGAGACTATGGAGAGCTAGCTATATCTTTTTCCTGGACTTTTTTTTTTTTTTTTTTTTTTTTGTATTAAATGACAAAAATCGTCACATTTTGTTATCACATTATTTTAATCACCAGTATACGATTTTACTAAATGCTAATAACACTACTTGGTGAAATAGTGGCATAAGAAGATTAGCATTATGATGATGTCGAAGAAATCATCAATCACAATTTTATTACACTAGTGTGATATAGCAAAATTTGTAATCGGTGAATTGAAAGAAAAAAAGGAGAAATTATGTGATAAAAACTGCACTAAGTAATTTCTCTTAACAGCATACCCACTGTGGATCTAAATTATACATGTAGAACCTTGATGCGGAGGTAGAAGACAATTAAAAAAAAATACAATCGTTGTCTATAATCTATATTAAAGGTGGTAACCGACAGTTTGCCTATATTAAATACACGTACCAATATCTGACCACTGTTTTTGATGAATTTGGTCATACTTTTTGCATAAACCCATGCTTTAGTCGTTATAAAGGCGATTTTGAACACGAACTATATTGTTACACTGTACCAATCGCGAAAAAAATACTCTAAATCAGGCGCGTTTCTGCCATTACGCACGTGCGTAACCTCCGTTCGAAAAATCGAAAATCTAAAAGTACCAAAAACACTCAGAAAGTTGATGCCGGACCCGGGTTAGGAATAATACATTTTATTTGAGTAGTTTCTATGTTATGAAATCTTATTGCCACACCAATCAAGTTGAAAAGGTTTAAAATGATTAAACGTATACACGTCAGGATTTTAGTCGTTCATATTTTTCGTTAAGTTCCTCGCATGTCCGCATTTTACCTTTTATTCATTAGAAAAAGAACTGGATATATTTTAAAGTATTGCTACAAAGGTTATTTTCCTTGCAATTATGTGTAACTTCAAAAACCGCCCAGATACGCGCCTGCTCTAAATGTTCAGTGTTTCCAACTCTACAAAATACGCGATAGTGGTCTTTGCTAAAAATAGATATCGACGTCAGAGCGGATATGACTATAAAAAAGTAAGTAGTCACGTGGTTTTCTAAGCATAAAAATAGCTATCTCTGCAGCGTGGCTTCGATAGGAAACACCTTTTGCAGTGATGTGTGGGGATTTATCCTTGACTGTTCACAAAGATCTTTGGCATCAGTGACCTTTCCAGGTACCAATGACACATTTGGTTAATTGAAGTGAAAGATTTGGACCAAACTGTCGGATACCATCTTCAATAGACACATTTCTTTTAAGTATGCAGTCAAACATAAAATGGCTTCTTGAAATACTTTGAAACGTGAACGATTAAGAAAAAGATTGAGACAACTAGTGGTGTGTCTAAAATGTCATAATTGTCGGCCAATAAAGTCTACCCTATGGTGAATTCAATTGATCCTATCATATCATCACCATGGACGTTAGGTAAAGCACGATATGATAACATTTGCTTTATTACCAACAGTATGGTAAACCTGTTACGCTATTCTGGATGGAGCACTCGTTTGAATGAATATGATTTTTTGTTGTAAACAAATAAAATCTAAGAATTTTAAAATGAATGAGGTCCCCTAATTTTTTATTAATTTTTATGTCGTGGCGTTACATGTAGTGTTGCACATTTCTTTTTGTAAAAACACTGTCATTTTTCTGTCTTAGCTTCTATAATACATTATGGCTTCGAAACAACAAGACCTTAGATTTGATACAAAAGTGGCAGTTGTGTAAGTGTACAACTCAGATTCAAATTAAGATTGGTTCTAATATTCAGGCTGTTAAGCAGGTATACTTTTGCTTCTTTTGTTGTAGTCTAGTTTTCATAATCATTGCATCAAGCATTACTTCAAATGAAAGCATGTGTGGTGCATCCATTTTGTTGATACAGCTTCAAGAAGCTCTGCACAAGACTATTGCCAGCCTTCTTCGTTGATACTAACGAACATTTGTGGAACGATGGTGATGACAAGATACTCGCAGGTCCTGTTAAGGTATTGGATGTGTAATAGTGACTAAATTGAATCCTGACAAAAGATATATAACATTATTCAGCATTTTTTCTGGATTATTTTCAAAATTTTAGCAACTTTTCACCTCAACTAACTTAAGTTTTGCGATTTTTATGTACTAGGTCGACGTCCTCAAAACTGACGTTTAAATAATCCCATACATGTCAAATTTGGATGAATAAAAAATAAAGAAAGCACAGAAATGTCATTTTTTACATTTTTATTAAAGTATACTTTTCTAAATAAAAATGCTCCAAAAAACACGTGAAAAACACATTTCTTTCTTTCTTTGCTTTAATTTTGCTTTTTTTTTTTTTTGACAAATCTTCATCGCTAGCCGCGATTCCTTGTCGCCATTTTTGAGTGAAGAATTTGACACGATTTCATTGGATAAAATTGGAAAACTAAAATCGGGTCATTTTATTCTCGGAAGGCCTAGTGCTGAAGTAAATGATCGAACATGTAACATCGTTAAACGCTTCAAGCCGACATTACACGAATATTCATGAAATTGATTACACATCTAATACCTTAACATAATCGATAAAAAACAAAACATTTTCTGGTGGGACGATAAACCCAATAAACAAACAAAACATTTTCACAAACACAGTTAGTTTGGGTGATGTTTCAGTATCTAGTGCAGATTCACTTTAATTTCTCTCTTGAACGATCAACCTGCTTTTGTTAAACATATTAAATTAAAAGAACACATTGAAAGTTTGTCAATGCGATCAAGTTGAATGCCACAGTTATTTTAAAAAGTTTCATAAAAGATATTCAGCAGTAAATGAGTCTTATGCCTGTGTTGACATTGCATATTGTTTTTTGTGTATGTGTGGATACATGTCTCAGGGAAAAAGGCCTTCTTTTTTTCATTTTTGTTGTTGTTGTATAAATGACAATGATTCAAATGCATTGTTTTCATTAAGTTAGGCTGGTAATGCAAAAAAGGCATAAAATGAAGTAACGAACAGTTGTGTTTTAAAGACGATATCCAGCTGTTTGCCTAAGGCTTGTAAGTGTAACAACATCTTACCCATTTACTGGTGAATTTGTGCATAAGTGCTGCACTGCTTATAATTAAATGTAAGTAAATGCTGTTAGAAAATAACCTCAGTTGTTAGACAGTACAAATTATAAAATAAATTGCTTTTAATAGCCATTATTTTAATATTATGAATAAGCGGTATCAAGATTTCAGCTAAAAATAGACATCGACGTCAAAGTTGATTACCCGGATTTTCATATAACGTGATCTTAAAAGTAAGTGGTCACGTGGTTTTAATAGTTTTAAAAATAGTTTTATCTGCAGCTTAGTTCACATAGGAAATACATGTTTGTAATGTCCAGTTTAGTCTTTTGCTTCACCTTCCACATAGATCTAGGGTATCAATGAAAAGCATATCTGGGACCTTTTAGGCAATAACAATTTATCTGTTTGTTTGGGAAAAAACAAATTGAAATCAAACTGTCGTTTACCACCTTTAGGAATAAATAAGAATAACATTCTTCCTAAGATATTTATCATTGGTTGTTGTTTGGAAGAAGCATTGATAACAACAATTCCACATCAGCTACAGGATAACAGGGATGCAAATCATCAAAGGTTGCCGTAGAGCTCATGTTCAACAACATTTATGCATAACAAAAGAAAACCGACCAAGAAACAGCAAAACCGTGTTATTAAAAGAGTTATAATGCCGTCAAACTCTCATATCTTTAGATTAGATGCAGTAACGAGCTGTCCTTTGACGTTTGAAAAGATCCAAATACAAGCAAAACAACATTTGACTTGTACACAATACATATCCTTAACAAATGCAATTTTTATGAAACAAAGCATACACGTACATATTAACAATTTCAAGTGACAGGTAAGGACAGGCAACATTTTAAACTACAACCTAGTTTAATCCTGTTGAATACAATCCGAAAAACAATGCATGAAAGCTCCGAACTTAACTTGTTTATAAAACAACATGACGCCATCGTCATCCGTACGACTTGTCCAGAAACGATTACATACAGACGCCGAGCGCATGCGAGGTGACAATAAAATATAAAACAGTTAAGTTTTTCCCCACACGTGCAATCATTGATGTCATTGCTTGATGACAATGGGGAGATGTAATTTAAGAGACCATAACTAAATATCTCCCCATAAATCCATTCAGTTCTCCCATGGCCATGGAAATACACTTTCCTTCCGCACAAATTCAAATTTGCGATGATGTGACATTTATATTAACACAGTTACTAGAGTTACTTCATTCTTTATGCCCTTTAGCATTGCAAGCTTAACGTTGTGTTAGTGGTCAGATTATCAGCGTTTTCTAATGCCAAATGAAAAAAGTATAAACATAATTTTACTAATTTTTTTTATTATATATCGTGAAGGTCACGCAGGTGCGATTTCAATTCTATTTTTACATGTAGAAGCTCTAATGTCAAAGTCGCGCATCCCTGGTTCATCTCAGGCTAGGTTGACTGCTAACATATAGAATCTGTGATTTAAATCATTTTTTAAACCTTTGAAATAGTATGTTAAATTTGTTTTTAAACGAAATTTGAGAAAAATAAAAGGTACAACTTCATGTATGAACACATTATTCATACTTGAAAGCATTAAATGTACATATGTGTATTTAATGTAAAAAAAACACTCTTGTCAAAAAAAAAAGTAAAACAATCTACTGATTTATAACAAGGTCGGAAAATATGAGCCCAAATGATTATAACCAGAATAATGTTTCCATTTTGGTTAGATTTCTGTAACACTCTTTACTATCAATTTACCCGACTGGTAAGTATGTTTGTGTCTATAAGTCGCCGTTCTGACTTGGGGATTCGCATCGAGCAATTTCGACGATATTTTTCAGATGCTTGTAAAATGAAATTTATCTAACCATCACCTCGGACATTAGATATATGAAGCCTGTGTGATTACATTTGGTTTATCAACCACCACAGCGATAAACTTGTCGTGCGAATCAAGATGGTCTATTTAGGCCAAGCCAATCTTTGAATGCGGGTAATCTTTTCTGTTTATGTTGTTATCACGGGTCTCTGTAGCCAAAATGCTTTACAAAAAAGCAACAAAAAAAAAAAAAGCACGAGCTCCACTTCTAATTCGACTTTTAACAGACAGCATATGTTAGGAGAAGTCCCACTTCCAGCATTCATCCATGTTTAGAACAATTTATGTTATTGAAGTTTCCAAATATTGTCAGTGTAATTTGTTCACTGTATAGTGTGGTTGATTTTATAGGAATAACGGACAAATATTTACTGTATAATTGAGAAGGAATATAGTGCGTATAATATATTTAATGCACACACGACATGTATACTATCTTGTCTTCTTTTCTTGATTTACATTTATCAAGAAAAAAGACAAGATATTGTGCCTGCCGTGTGTACATTTAATACATTGCACGCAATATATTCCTTCTCAATGGCATGCAATAAGACGAACATTACCAGTGGGCCATTTAAACAGAATTTTACTTTGTTAATTATCTAGACACAGCTCTAAACACCATTGTTAGGTTTAATAAAACTATGTCGAGATTTGTTGGGCTATTTTCGTTATTTAAGACAGTTTAATGGACTTCAGAATTAAGACAAAAGACCGACTTGGATGCTTAAACCTAGCTTACGGAGTGCTTTTCCCTAAGTGTTTGTTTATTTTTCCAAGTGTGACATGTCTACAGTCATATTGTGCCATTTTTAAAATTACGGATTGTCTTTGTGTTTGTCTAGTGGTATTCCAATCTTTAAATATGCATTTATTCTCATAGTAACGTTTATTGTTTTCTACAAATTCCATCATTTTTTATTAATGTAAGTTTATTTTAGCAAAACAGCATGTGCATATGCAACTTTCTTAATGTTCCGACATACAATGTAGATGTAATTGTTTTTCTTTTCTAGTGATCGTTTTTGCCGCTTGTGACGTATATAGCAACGAATGACAACGTTTATTTTATAATTTACTATAACCGTCACCGTAAAGTAGAGTATGGTCATATAATATCTAACACGCTAATGTACCACTTGAAAATCGGTCTTCCGCCATGGAAATGAAACATATTATTATCACAGTAAGTCTGAAATTGGAGCATACATTGAAATTACGTTACCCAGAAGCACGTGGGTTGTTTTGGAATTACATTAGTAATCATGACCAAATTAATTACTAATGGATAGATTTAGGCACACATGAGCAAATTATTTCGAATATAATAATTTCTTGTCGCAGTAGATCCCGTGTATATTTAAGTAATTCAATCTCTGACACCAAATTGTAGAATAATGTATACATAATTACCGCGTTGTATATGTCTGTGATGTCATGGTTTCTTTTTAACTGGGATAGAAGTATGGCTTTTATAATTTTATTACAAGAAATATTATTACAATCGGGCGATACATAATGCCAGACAATTGTTTAGAAGGAAACACGGTTACATAAAGTTAATAATAAAAATCCAATAAATAAACCTTATTTTTCTGATATGGCAGCGCCCATGAACATTTGCAAGTATGTAAAGAGACCAATTGTTTATGTTTAACTCTTGTAAAAGGCAATTTGCCGAAAATTTTAGTGTGATCGTTTTAAGAAAAAAATATAAAAAGATGTAGCCATATACTTTGAACTACTTTGTTTCTTTAATTATTATTATTTAATCCATTCAGTAAATTAAGACTAGAAGAATTGATTTGATTTTATTCTTCCTTTGATGAATTTGAATTATGGCAATATCATTTTAACCGAAAGTAATGAATCTGCGTTTTACAACATGATGTATTGCTATCCTACATTCCAAACTGAACTGTATGAATCATTGCAATAATTTTTATTATTTAAATATGTTGTCAATTTTAAATATTAATGTCGTCATTCTAATGTCGTTACTTTAAATCATAGATATACGTTTGATTCTTGTCGTTTAATTTTCACACATTTGTAACAAACAGATTTCTTTCGAAGGCGTTGATAATGACCTTCTTTTAGTAGTCTTCCCCGCACTTACAAAGATAAACATAATGTTTGAGATCACGGCTGGGCGTCGTATTGTTTACCCTCGCCTCTTACCCATAGACATATGGCGAGCACAAATTGCAAACGGACACATGATCAGTTTATTATATACAGAGATGTCATAGGGAAAAGGTTTGTCACATTTGATGCACAAAGGCTGACTGAAATGCGGTAACGCTGCCTAACCCCCCTCCCTTTCCTGATACCACCGCAGCCTAGCCAGACGGCTAGACCCACCCCACCCCAACCTCCCTCCCCAAACCCATAAACCTCCCACTATGACCACATCGTGAAGAGAGATAAGGCCACAACCCAATTTTAATGCCTTTAAAAACTAAGCCCACACTAATGTGAAAACCACGATGTCTACTAGTTTATTGTACGTGTTAGTTAAACTGTAAAAATATGTTATATATGTTCATAATTACAACTTTAACAACTATGAGCCCGCTAACCATTTCATAAACAGAAAACATTTCGTACGGACATGAAACTATGTCTTCATTTAATGCGGAAATATGCACTGCGTGTATGACATCAGGGACACTATTATTCAATATGTAACTAGTGTCAACCCTATTGAATGCGACAAGAACGGCTGTTATATACGTTTTCTCTTACGAATATATATCATGATTTATTTCTCTAATACAGCATCTATTTTGAAATTAACTTATTTTGGAACACTCCATGATACACGCAACATTTAAATCGCTCCAAAGTTAACATCTTTACACGTTTTGACAAATTTTATACATTATTTGCCTTTGTCAACAAAAACAACTACCAACTCAGACAACATAAACAAAAACATCACAAATTTTAAAGGAAAGTACAGAATAAAGACGACAATATTTATTAAATGAACGAGGAATTCTCCAGGGAAACCATGATCAGTTGGTAAGAATTTCGAAAAGTGATGCTCGAAAATTTACAACATCTCTCCTCAAACGTGAGAATATAAAGGCCACATTCGCATTTAGAAAAGAGAGAAATATTTTTTTCTATTAGAAGATTGATAACATCTATCCACAAACGTCTTACATGTAGTAACAAGGTTTGGTCTTTCGCCAAGAAATACTTCTCCTTTTCCTGATAAAATTAGCATTTACACAATGCGCATAATTTCTTTAAAATTTTGAGCATATCCAAAACATGTCAAGTAGACACTCGAAAACTGACATGTGACACACGCCTACTAAATACACTACTGAATCACCTTCATAAATATAAAAAATAAAATCCTCTTTCACTATTAAATGCTAACATGCCTTTATTTCTTTCAACAAATTCGATCGTCAGTCATGAAATATTCATCGTTTGGATATACATGTTGACATTTACTCAATAACGCAATTACGAAATAATGTCTCTGTAAAAAAAGAATGTAGTGAATAAACGGATTGATGGTCATAGATGCACATTTGGAAATTATTCCGAATATACCAGATACATGCACGTCTGGAAACTATTCCGAATATACCAGATAGATGCACATCTGGAAACTATTCCTAATATACCAGATAGATGCACATCTGGAAACTATTCCTAATATACCAGATAGATGCACATCTGGAAACTATTCCGAATATACCAGATAGATGCACATCTGGAAACTATTCCTAATATACCAGATAGATGCACATCTGGAAACTATTCCTAATATACCAGATAGATGCACATCTGGAAACTATTCCGAATATACCAGATAGATGCACATCTGGAAACTATTCCTAATATACCAGATAGATGCACATCTGGAAACTATTCCGAATATACCAGATAGATGCACATCTGGAAACTATTCCGAATATACCAGATAGATGCACATCTGGAAACTATTCCGAATATACCAGGTAGATGCACATCTGGAAACTATTCCGAATATACCAGATAGATGCACATTTGAAAACTATTCCGAATATACCAGATAGATGCACATCTGGAAACTATTCCTAATATACCAGATAGATGCACATCTGGAAACTATTCCGAATATACCAGATAGATGCACATCTGGAAACTATTCCGAATATACCAGATAGATGCACATCTGGAAACTATTCCGAATATACCAGGTAGATGCACATTTGGAAACTATTCCGAATATACCAGATAGATGCACATCTGGAAACTATTCAAAATATGCCAGGTAGATGCACATCTGGAAACTTTTCCGAATATACCAGATAGATGCACATCTTGAAACTATTCCGAATAAACCAGGTAGATGCACATCTGGAAACTATTCCGAATAAACCAGATAGATGCACATCTGGAAACTATTCCGAATATACCAGATAGATGCACATCTTGGAAACTATTCCTAATATACCAGATAGATGCACATCTGGAAACTATTCCGAATATACCAGATAGATGCACATCTGGAAACTATTCCGAATATACCAGATAGATGCACATCTGGAAACTATTCCGAATATACCAGGTAGATGCACATTTGGAAACTATTCCGAATATACCAGATAGATGCACATCTGGAAACTATTCAAAATATGCCAGGTAGATGCACATCTGGAAACTATTCCGAATATACCAGGTAGATGCACATCTGGAAACTATTCCGAATATACCAGGTAGATGCACATTTGGAAACTATTCAGAATATACCAGATAGATGCACATCTGGAAACTTTTCAAAATATGCCAGGTAGATGCACATCTGGAAACGATTCCGAATATACCAGATAGATGCACATCTGGAAACTATTCCGAATAAACCAGATAGATGCACATCTGGAAACTATTCCGAATAAACCAGATAGATGCACATCTGGAAACTATTCCGAATATACCAGATAGATGCACATCTGGAAACGATTCCGAATATACCAGATAGATGCACATCTGGAAACTATTCCGAATATACCAGATAGATGCACATCTGGAAACGATTCCGAATATACCAGCATGTAATCTTTGATAAATGATAACGTCAACCAGTTTCGTATGTTTCAAATATATTTGTGTAACTTTTACTAAAATGAAAGTTATTGTATTTTATGGCCTTCTCTAAATAGAGTAGTTAGATATAAGTCGACATATAAGCATAACAAATAATATGTACTTATACATTAGTATTTAATCATTTATATCAGATTGATTGATGCATACTTAATATGCATATAGATATCAACATATGGATGGTAAAACTTTAATAAAGCAACATTTTCTCAAATGTCCCTAAAATCGAGTGAGTGAAGTTTTGTTTTGATTTTAACCAACATTATTACTAAACTAAGTATAAAAATGCCCCTTTAACCAAATACGTGTCGATCAGGTCATATAAAAATACCCACAGATATTTGGTTTGCAAATATGTACTGCAATAAAAACTACATCTTTTTAAGTACAGCAATAAAACGTGTGATTTAGAGGTACAAAAACAACAAATAGACGAAATACCACGCATTTAACAAAGTTAAACATTTGCCTATCTACATTTTTACTTTAGAGAAAACATAGTAGGAAAATACATGCACATGTAATAGGCAGAACAACAGAAGAGTAAGTAAAAATACATCCAAATAAATTTGCATTTAATGCATTAAAATCTACGCTTAAATATTTTAAACAGACCATCTTAAGTTTAAACGCACTTAGCGATTACACATTTCAGAAAAGAAAAAAAAATATGTTTAAGACCATGATTATTCCATTACGAGAATTCCATTTTGGCAAGTTTGTTGTTTTGATTATTAGGTCAACCCAATCTTTGAATGCGCTTAATCCTTAACGGTTGTTAGCACTGGTTCTTAGATGACTGGACTGTTCCTTTCTTTAAAAAAAATACCACACGCGCTCCACTTCCAATCAGACACATACAGATAGCAGCTGCTCTGATGAATCATTTCTTTGCCATATTAAAAGTTCCACGTATTTGCTGTATAACCCTTTTCACTGTGAAGTGAAATGTATTTAAAAGGAATGATTGAAAAACAAAAACAAAAAAAAGCAACAACAATGCTTTGTATCTTTAATGGTGGGTTTTGATGATAACTTTTAAGTACAATATTGCATCTTTGCAACGTTCGCGCAAAACTAATGAGTTAAGAAATATAAGGATGTTTTTGCTAAAGAGCGTTATACACCCGTCAAAATTTCTAAGTGCACACTTTTGTCATTCGTGCCAGAGTAGGACACACCCATTATTAGAAGTGTGAATTTTGTTTTAAACACCTATGAAATAAATTGATCTTTTCTTAAAAGAGTATTGTCTTATTTTACTCGAGAACCTACCTGAACTACCTGGGACATATTTCAAAAATATTTTCAAGTATTTCATTGTCAGTTTTTATCAGGTATTCCGTAAAATACAAAGTGTGCACTTGGAAATTTTGACTAGTGTATATATATATATATATATATATATATATATATATATATATATATATATATATATATATATATATATATATATATATATATATATATATTATTGCACGATCTACTTGTTACAAATTCTTTATGGATTCAATTATATAGTAACGATTTGCCGCACATTTGATATAATAGTGACAAAATATTAGTTCAAACCTGATTTTTTGCGAGAATATGTATCATAAAAATATCATGCCTAGCATATAATGACACTTTTACATCATTTACATTTAAGCATCGTCATATTCTTTTGACTTTTTACATCATGGTAAATCAAACAAGACTCAAACATAAATGAATTGATAAAACAATAGTTCACAATTATCTCGACACATTTTCACATAATAAGTTGATAAAAACTATATTGAGGCTTGTTAAGCCACTTGTTTCTTTTAAAAATACTTATTAGAATTAAGATTCCCATATGTTCTATGAATTATTTAGGAGTATTATGACGCATAATTCCGTTCGTGCTCGACCAATGATTTCCGGAATGAAGATTTTTTTCTAACCATAGTCTAGTAACTAAGGATGAATTGTAAATTGCAAATTGCGTTTTAATTTTCATGGATTTAGACTAATTGAGTATCGATTAATGCTTAGGTTAAAGCTAGGATAAGATTAGTTAGCCTTTTTCTCTCACTTTGAGCGTACATTCTGATTCCCTTTTAAATGAAAGAAATAGTTCGGTATGACTCTACTAATTACACATGGTAACAATTTATGGAGTCTGTAATTACAACTAGAACACAGGAATTCTAGGACTAAACTAGTAAGATAAACGTTTATGGGTAGGGACGCAGTTTATATGCGATCATGAAAACGACCATAACACATTCGCAGTTTGTATTTAACACAAGAACTAAGGCTAAATTGTACCGAAGAATTGATCGAATGTGTAACTGGTAATATCGTAGCTCTACGACAGATCGGTTCGGCTCTAGCATAATGTGACTGGATGTGGAATCATATCTTCTACGAAAAAATCCTAAACAATTTCTACATGTGACTTTTAATTTAAACTACCAAAAGAGAAACACACACAAATAAATTTGACAATTACACCGAAACGAAACGTTACACGAATAGAGAAAAATAAAAATACCGCCTTGGAATGGACAAAAACACCGATAGAATTTTTAAACCTGCTTTAAGTAGCGTTCCTTCTCTGCCCCGCCTCAAGGCTATTCGACTGACTGTTGCAAGGCGGTGATTTTTTTAAAGTTGACGCATGTCATCATTTAGGACAGAATGTGCATCGGAAGGTTTCTTAATGATCTGACATATAGGGTATACGTTATTTCTCCTTTTTTAACATGCTGCTTTCTTATATCCATTATGCACCCCAGTGATTTATATAGAAATAAATGACAAACGTCTACTCCATACTTAACGTTATCGCTTCCGTTATTTTTTATATGACAATATTTTATCTTAAATGCTAACGAGCCACAATTGTTCTCAAGAAAATCAATCTTCCGCCAAGAATAAATCACAGTTTTCCTCGAAGATATTGACATTTCCACATTGATCATGCGCGTGAACGTTAGAGCGTGTCCCGTAACAAGGTTATGCAAAAACTTGTGGTCATCAGCAATGATAAGGAAATATGACACTGGCAAATGGCAAAGGTATTCACATGCAACCCAAATATAAAAGTAAAATCTTTGAATGAGTCATTTAACAAAAAGAGAAAATCCAACAATTACAGCCTTGGAACGGTCAGTCGGCAAAAGGGGCCGACTGGGGTGCTAAAACCGATTTTACAGAACTATAACCTCACGCTTCGTGAGGGGTTTCTCAAATGTAAGCAACCAAAAGAAAACCGATCTATTTGAATATAAAAACGTCCAAGCGCTGGCGTTCTCCTTCGTAAGTTATGACTTCGTTAAAAGATAGGCGACTGAGTTGACAAACAATTATCCACGAGGTAGAGGTAGAGGTAGAGAGAGAGAGAGAGAGAGAGAGAGGTAGAGAGAGAGAGTAAGAGAGAGAGAGAGTGAAAGAGAGAGAGAGAGAGAGAGAGAGAGAGAGAGAGAGAGAGAGGTCAATAATCACGACCAAATGACATTGTCATGGATGGTTTCAGGAACACATATATTAATTATTAAGAGTTATATTATTTTCTTTTCGCAGTACATCCCACGTGGTTCTAAGTAATTCAATCTCGTCCGAGGGGTGGAGACCAATGCATATCGAGTGTAACATTATATATGTTTATGACATCATTAAGGGATTTCCTTTTAACTCCGGTCGAAATTGGAATTTTATTATTTAATTGCAAAACATTAATTTCAATATGTGTCTTATCCTTGATAAAATCTTTAAATAATTGCCTTCTTTTATAAAGAACATTTATTCTATATATTTAATAAAGAATCATTTCTTATATTGGCCGTCGTATATTCAATGGACAGTAGCGATGTGAGCGAGACAATTTATTATATGCTGTCTATCAATAGACCGCTGGAGTTACCAGTAAATGTCAGCAGCTATCTTAGCGCTATAATAAATATACATAATGTTCTTCGCACTTATCCTCAGAGGAGACATAAATTACGTTGTTTCCAAGTCATTCCAGGATACTTTAAGTGCTCAGCTGGCCAAACATGTTAATTATGTTACCTGGTTTAGCGTATGCCTATATTTTACAGCAGATATGTGGCGACTAATATATAATTTGTTGTTGTTTATCGACATGCAATCATTACGATTACCATTAAACAATGGGGTATAGAAAATGAAAAGAAAGAACACAGGCGAGTTATAGTTTAGTAGCTTAACAACAGGAACATAAAGTCCATTGCAAATAATGTCAACGTCATCATCATGAGGGGGGGCTTCAAGAGAATCTATTAAAATTGATTATGTTTATTGGGTTTATCGTCCCACCAAGAGTTAGTCAGTTATCTGGAGACGATGTCCACTTGAAGCAGATATAGTGCCGCCTTCACTCTGCATAGCATGCTGTGAACACCTGGCATGATACCACACCCGGTAACATTATCCTGACACCGGGCCAACAAGTCGTGAAACTACCCTTATATTTGCTTGAGCGTTAGAGAATGAGCTATACCACTACCCTGTTTAACGACTTTGGTATGTCGCGGCCCGGGATCGAACTCGGGGCTTCTCGTACCTGAGGCCGCCGCTCTACCGATTGCGCTACCAGTCCGGCCTACTAAAATTGGTAACCTTCCAAATATAACATTCCATATATAAATAACAATTAATCTAAACGTAGTTTTGTTGCCCGCCAAAAGTAACATCAATGTACATGTAAATATTGATGTGTTGTACAAGTCGAGCCTCAGTTTGTCGTAAAATCAAATAAGCAGAATCCATTTTTTCTTTAAATTCGTGTGATTTCAATTAATTTTCCGCACGTGGCTGCTGTTCATTTAGTATGTTGGGTATCACATGTTTAACTCAGGCCATGCTTGATGCTTATCCACGGAAATATAGCATACATATTTTCTTTACCGTTCAGATAAATCTAAATTTACAACTTTGCATTAGAAAAAGAATGGTGGAAAAGTCCGGGAGTGAGTCATTATTTACACTTGAAACTAGCATGTATTTAAGAGTCACATAAAAAATCTACAATTTCAAAAATTTCAAAGGAACAATTTTCCAATAATGCCAAATTTTTACACACTAGACTTCAAACCAGAATTCTTTTTCCAATCCAGTGAGATATCTATGACAGCCTTCACATTCCTTTCATTACATTTCTCGTTTGGCGAATAGGTGTGCGTCGTTTAAATCGCCGTTTTGCTGGCGTTGTTTACGTCGAAATCATTGCCGGGCACTTAATATTTATAGCTGTTTTTTTTTTAGCATATATTATTGAGGTCAGTAAAAAGACGCCAGCGAGACATGGAACGGAAGTAATTTGTTTTCGATCCGATTCATTAGGAAAATTTTGGTTTTCATATACGTCCAATGGTTCAGTAGTTTTGAATTGTTTACTTTGTACAAATTGTAAAATTGAATATGAGAACATGTAACCTCGTACTTAAGTGTACTTCGCTCCGTATTGTTTTATTCATTCTGTAAAATATAAATTGTTTAAAAGTCTTGATTTGATGTTGTTGTTTTTGTTTTGTATTTAAATAGTGACTTAAAGCAATGCATCATCGGTTAACAATATGATATTTATTTGTGTCCTACTTTGCAAACTGATTTTCATTATCATTGCAACATTTGTTCTGTAATTTTCTTTTAATATTTTGTTATGGCAATATCTTAAGTTCGGCGATAATTCGTTAAGTCTTAACTATAAAACATACATTACGGTCGTACACGTTATAATTACCCGCATTTGAAACAAACTAATGTTGTTTTAAAACTAACTACACACTGCGCAAACATTCATTTATGTTAGAACTACGATGCTTGTTGGTTTATCTAGCGTATAAGCAGATGCATGTAACGAAAACAAAGATATATATGTTTATAATTGCAACTAAACAAGTAATAGCCCGCCAACCTTTTCATAATTAAAAAGGATTTCGTAAGGATATTAACCAATTCCTTCTTTTAATAGGAATTATGTGCGGTTTGTATAACATCGGGGATTTAATTAGTCAATATTTAACTAGTGCTCAACCAACTGATCGAGACTAGAACGACATTTATATACGTCTTCTTTTACGAATATCACGTATAGTTTTACTTATTCAAAATATGTCTTAAAATTAACTTATTTTAGAACACTGTTCGATGCACGCACCATTGTAATCGCTCCAAATTTAACATCTTCATATGTTCCGAGATGCCTAAACATAATATGCCTTTATCAACAACAACAAAAAAGTAATAACTAACTCATACACCATAGCCACAAACAACAATAATAAGTTTTAAACAAAAGTAAAGAATAAAGATTTTATTAAATAGACTCGGAATTCCTTTTGCAATCCTTTATCAGTTCTTAGTGAAGGGCAACAACTTAGTGAAGGACAACAACTTAGTGAAGGGCAACAACTTAGTGCAGGACAACAACTTAGTGAAGGGCAACAACTTAGTGAAGGGCAACAACTTAGTGAAGGACAACAACTTAGTGAAGGGCAACAACTAAGTAAAGGGCAACAACTTAGTGAAGGGCAACAACTAAGGAGTTACGAGGAGATTCAAGGACAGACATCGTACCTCCTCAAATGTATCGCCAATGAGGTTTGACCTTATGCCTTGAAATATTTATTGTTTTCGTGAAGAAATTAACATTAACACACAGCACCTAATGTCTTGAAATCCTAAGCATATCCACAACACGTTAAATAGGCAATCGAAAACTGACAAGTGACAAACGCCTACTGAATGTACACTACTGAATCACCTTAATAAATATAAAGAAAATGATCCTATTTCACCATTAAATGCTAACAAGCCTATATATCTTTCAATAAATTCTATCTACCGCCATGAAATATTTATCGTTTTCATAAATATGTTGACATTTAGTTGATAACCAATTACGCAAAGATGTCTCTGTGATAAAAGAATGTAGTGAATACACTGATGGATTGTCTTACGTGCACATCTGGAAATTATATACTATTCCGAATATACCAGAATGCAATTATTATTACATTTATCCATATTGTTTTTCAATTATCACTTTAAACAGAGGAATAGATGCTTTAACTATGACTGCATGCCTCAAACGTATATGGATTGTTAAAATCATGTTACACTTTTCTAGACACATATAACACATAATTACTACAAGTTAATAAAACTATGTTAAGGCATCCCACCCCTCCTCTCCTTTAAAAATGCTTATTTAACTTAATATCCCTCGAATTCTTTGAATTTTTTATGAGTATTATGACGTACAGTTCCGTTCGTATAACGACAATGTGATCTGTGATTTCCGGAACGAAGTGGCGTTTTTTCCCCCAAGCAGCTTTACAACATATTATAGAAACTAAGAATGAATAGTAAATTGCAAATTGCGTTCAAATTTTCTTGGATTGAGACTAAAAAAGTCTCGATTAATGCTAAGTTTAAGGCTAGGATAAAAGTATTTAGATATTTTCAGTTAATGCGAACATGTATTTTGATCGCTTTTAAAGTGAACGAAATAATTCGGCATGACTCTACTAATTACAAATGAATGAATAATAATTGCCCCATTTAAAAAATGAACACCAACAGGGAATAGGCACACAAGGTAAATGTGGTGTGGCAATTACACTAAAATGAGAAATTAAAAGAATTGAGGAAATACAAAATTTATCTCCTTAGAAGGGACAAATACTTAAACTTGGTTAACGAAGCGTTCCTTTCTCGCACCACCTTAGGGCTGTTTGACAGTTCCAAGGCGGTAACTGTTGGTTTTCCTTCAAGTGTGCATTTATCTTTCTTTGTTGTTTGCCACTTATTAAATTAACTTGTGTCTTAGTTTTGTGCAGTGGGATATTAAATTACAATATATATATATATATATATATATATATATATATATATATATATATATATATATATATATATATATATATATATATATATATATATATATATATATATATATATGATAATTTTCATAGGATCCTTTTAAATTTTCGCCAATTTTGATCAATTTAAATGTATGTCAAGTTGTCATTTTATTATGGCTACATGCGCATCTCAAGGTGTCTTAATGATCCGACATAGAGTGTATACGTTATTGCTCCTTTATAAACTGTATTCTTAACAAATAGTTTATGCACTCACGTGACTTATGTAGAAATAAATAACATAAGTGTACAACAAAACTACCGTTATCCCCTCCTCCGTAAATTTCAATGTGACCATATTTCATCTTAACTGCTAACGAGACACACTTTTCTTCTTGAAAATCGGCATTCCAGCAAAAAAAGCCGATGCTTTCCTCGAATATACTGACATTTATACACACTGAGCCTGTGCGTGAACATTGGTGTATGTCCCGAAAACCGATGAACCGGAAACGTGTGTCTGATGGCTGATGGGTGGATTATTTCATACATGTGCACACAAATTATTTCGAATCATACACTTCTTTTCGCTCGGATCTAAGCAATTTCGAACGCTAAATTGGAGACGTACTTGAATGTTTAATGTTATATACATATACATGTATGTCTATGATATTAAAAATGGATTTATGAAGTACGGCAGATATTTGGATTTTCTGATTTTATTAGAAATATTATTCAATCGGGAAATGTCAACATAAACATTATTTTCACTATTTGTTTAATCAATCATTGTATTTTCCCACTTAATTGTCTACTATCATGAAGCGCATTTGTATCAATATAAATCTTTTTCAATTTTATTTTGGCTTGAGAAAGAAATGATCTTTACATAAACCTTGATATAATTAACTTATAGTAGCATATTGCGCGTGACAATTTATGTACCCATGGAGAGACTCTTGGCGTTACCAGTAAATATTAAGCAGTGATCGTAGCTTGGTAAATTAAAATACAGTATCTTCTCCGTACTCATCCCCAGAGAAAACATAAGTTATATTTTTTTCAAACCATTCCAGGATACTTTAAGTGCTTTTCTGGTCCAATATGTTAATAATGTTACCAGGTCAAGCATATGGCCATGTTAACAAAGCGGATATGTGGTGACTTATAAATCATGTGCTGCTGCCACGCTAATTGCCGGCATTTAATTAATGCAATTCAATTAGGGGTTATAAATGTAAATAACGAACAAAGATGACTAACGTCTATGTAATAAGATAAATCGAAAGCATTCTATTCCGAAATATTGTCAAATGGCATCCTGACATTACTTTAGTGTAAACAAAAACTTTGCAACTGGGACTTTAAAAAAGCGCTGTTTGTGCTTCCAAATAAAAAAAAACGGATGTGTACAAGTAAATCGACAACCACGGATACGAGCAGCCCGCCTGTCGGAACGTCACATTGTCAAAGACATATAACGTACACCACTATGCGGATGGTTGGGTGGACCTGTGACTTCGTTAGCGCCGCCAGGGTGGACCAGTAACACCTTACAAACCTAATATGCCACTCAATAATGAGGCGGAAAAAAAATCTTTACTTATTATTTTATTATTATTATGTTACTTATTAATGGTTTTAAAACGCTTTCTTATAATTATCTTAGTGTAGTGGGTTAGCTTACCTTTTGCCTTTTTATACAAGGTTAATTGGTGGGATCCAGGCTAAATCTTGTTAGTTTTATACTAAATATACTAAATAACATACGCCTTCTTCCAATTAAAATTATTGCACATCTATGCGTGTCGTTAAGTTTATGTGTGCGGCTCACAAGATTTTAATGACTTAAGAGTAATCATATCGCTGAATTTCTAGTCATTTAGTCACACAGAAAGAACACCTGGAAATTAGCCAAACATATGTAATCTTAAAATTTAAATGCAAGTATTTTTTCCGGTAGCATTCTAAACTAAAAGTTCCAAATATCATGTACAAAGATTCAGTGGCTAAGTCGGTAGAGCACTGGGCTGTTAACAAAGATCTCCCGGATTCGAAACTTAGAAAAACCTTGTTTGCTTTTCCTTTATTTTGCATTTTCGTCTTTTATTTATTTATAATAGCTACCTTTCCTCATTTGTATAGACGAATAAGCATTTAAATATTGATGTTAAGCCACAAAACATGTTAGGCTGATTTAGATAGTGCAAAACGTCATACTTGTCAGCAGTTGTATGCCTTTAACTATTGAGCATGTAAGTTTTGAAATTATTGAGATTTAATGAAATCCATCACGCCATAAACCTACCGCAGAAGGAACCCAATCTGTGACAGTCAGATTAGCGGTAGGAGACCATCCATTACACCCATTTACAATATATCAAACAAAAATTATTTAGGATGCCGATTTAAACAAACGATCTAAGGTAATTTACCAACTTAAAATTAATTATTTTCTTTGTTGAACGTCCTCTTCGACACATGTATGGAAAATGAAAAAAAAAAATGCAGTAACTGTTAATATGAAAAAGGAAAACAAATCCAAAACATGCATTAAAATCAAAAGCTTGTTTGGTCCTCGTATGATTCGAAACAGGCACCTTGTGAGTAACTGTCGACTTCTGAAATTAAAACCACAATATTTTCAGAGAACAACAACAACATGCTATAGGTACTAAGTCATTTAAATCAGACGTGTATGGCACCGTGGATTGGCCAAAAGTTAACGAAATTAGCCACTCAATATGCATAACTTTTAATACAACTGAACTTATAATCTCAGATGGAAACCACTCAGTCCTAACATACGTAATCTTAAAATTTAAATGGAAGCATCTTCCCAGACGCAGTGTAAAAAGTACAAAATCATTCATGTACTAAAGTTCAGTGGCTCAGTCGTCAGAGCACTGGATTGCCAACCAAGATCTCCCGGGTTCGAATCCTATTAATATTATATATAATATTATTATACAACATATATGTGTCGACTTATGAATAATTTGTTGCTACTTGTCGACATGCATTCATTACCATTCAACTGTGGGAATAGAAAATGAAACGATATATATTAGTAACTTATCAAAAATTATTTTCAAACAAAAACTATTTAAATTATGCAGTGAGCTATTTATATTTTCAATTGATTTTTTGTAAAATTAAATCAAAAAAAAGAGGGAAATGTTGTACCTGTCGTGTGTGTTTTATACATTACACGCGTTATTTTCCTAGTCTCTTTAAAGACGATGGTAAGTAATAAGGCGAACCTTATCTATGGATATTTACACAAAATTATGCGGCGCTTAACAAAGCAATCTACTAAAATTGGTAACCTTCCAAATATAACATTCCATATATATAAATATCAATATATCTAAAAGTGTTTTTGTTGCACGCTAACGTACCATCAATATAGATGTGAATATTGATGTGTCACATGGATCGCACCCAAGTTTGCCAAGAAAACTAAGCAATAGGTAAATAAGAAAAGGTCCTATCAAAATTTCCACAGATATTTAAATTTTATCTACCAGTAGACAAAGGCAAACAAGGTAAATATAAATGTGACAAAAACACAGAGACCACACATAACACACATAAAGAAAAAACATCAGTTACCGCCTTGGAACGGTCAATCGGCAAAAGGGCCGACTGGGGTGCTTAAACCTGGTTTGTGTCCTTTTTTTATAACTTTGACTTTAAGAAAGAATGGTACAATCCGGGAGTGATTTCACTATTTATTATTCAAACCAGCAAGTATTTATGTATGTCATCAAAAAAGCTACAATTTAAAAAGAAATCAAATTAGTAAATTTTCCAATAATGTTAAATTTTAAAATTCCAGACTTCAAACCTGAATTCTGTTTTCCAACCTCGTGAGATATCCATCACAGCATTTACCATGTTTATTACATTTCCCGTTTGGCGAATAGGTGTGCGTCGTAGAAGTCGTAATTTTTCTGGTGTTGTTTACGTTGAATTCTTAGACGGGAATTCAATATTAAGAGCTGCATGTAATTGAAGTCTGGCCAATTTGCACAAAACTTTACCAACGGGATTTGGAAAAGGTGGTTCTTTCATTAACAAAAGTAATTTGTGTCCGATTCGATCCATTGGGAAATTTTGGCATTCTTATACGTTCGACGAGGTCTTAAGATAATATGCGTTTATAAACAAAAGTAACATCTGACTCAGACACCATAGATATAAACAACACAAACAAGCTTTGAACAAAAATAAAAAAAATAAAGATGACAATATTATTAAATAGACACGGAATTCCTTAGGAAGTTATCAGTTCTTAGTGAAGGGCAACAACTAAGGAGTTTCTAGGAGACTCGAGGACAGACATCAAACCCTCTCAAATGTATCACTAAAGAGGCTTGACCTTCCGCTTTGAAATATTTCTCGTTTTCCTGAAGAGAATGACATTTCCACACTGCGCCTAATGTCATGAAATCTTAAACATTCCCATAACACGTAAAATAGGCACTCGAAAGTGACAAGTGGCAAACGCCTACTGAATTCACCCTATAAAATCACCGTAATAAATATAAAGAACACGATCCTATTTCACCATTAAATGCCAGCAGTCCTATATATTTCTATAAAGAAATTCGATCTTCAGTCATGAAATATTCATCGTTTTGATAAATACGTAGACATTTACTAAAAACGCAATTGCGCAACGATGTCGGTGTGAAAAAAAATGTAGTAAAGAAACTGATGAATGGTCTTACGTGCACATCTGGAAACAATTAACAATTCGGAATATACCAGCATCTTATCGTTGATATATAATAACGTCAACCAGTTGCGTTAGTATTAAACAAAATGTTGTAACTGTTACTAAACTGAAGGTTATTTAATTTGATGGTCTTCTCTATATAGGTTAGTTAGATATAAGTCGGAATATAAACATAACAAATAATACGTACTTATACATTAGTATTCAATCGTTTTTATCAGTTCGATTGATACATACTTAATATACATATGGATATCAACAAATAGATGTTAAAATTATTTAAAGCAACATTTTCTCAAATTTCCTTAATAGGAAAATTGTTCATCAGTATGAGTGGAGTTTTATTTTGATGTTAACCCACATTATTACTGTATTAAAATGTGATCATAATCAAATACCTGTGGATCCAGTCTTATAACCATACTAACAGATATATGGTATGCATATATGTTCTGCAGTAATAGCCAGGATTAATATAAACTAAAATGTCTAACTACACTTATTCAACATGCATTTTAAAGGTTTAAAAACAAGACATAGCCGAAATATCAGGCATTCAACAACGTTAACATTGATAAATCTGTTGGAATATAAATCATGAGTTCAGTAAGTATTGTGTTTTACGAGGAATTGTTAAGAGCGTATGAAAATATTTAAACCAAATTCGAACGCGATTTCTATTTTCAGATTATTTTAGAGTGTTGAGTTATTTTGAGTGTTGAACACTATGTGGACATTATTTTTTCGTCATAACGTATAGAAAATATCAGCGCATGGACATTTTGTTTTCAAATAGATTGTTTTCTTTTTGTTGCTTGCATTTGAGAAACTCTTCAGAAAGTGCGAGGTTAGAGCTCTGTAAAACCGGTTTATGCACCCCAGTCGGTCCATATTGCCGACTGACCGTTCCAAGGCGGTAACTGTCGGGTTTGCTCTTTTCCTTAAATTACTCATCACAGATTTGTTCTTACTTTTCGCTTGGCTTGCATGTGAAATACCTTTGTTCTGTGCCTTTTCGGAGTTTGGTATATGTTGCACTACTCATAGGACTTTGTCATATATTCTTATTCATGATCACAACAATGTAACTTGTGCAGTGTGGCGGTCGTAAAAAATCTCCCCGTGCATGTAATCTATGTTGTCATTTAATTCATCCTATAAGGATTGTTACGTGTATTTCCTTTGATGGACATTGAACTTTGTTTCTTCAATTCCATCTTCACATGAACAGGATGCTACAACCATTTATTCGTCTCTGGTCATGTTTGTTCATGATCCAGAAAATTAAATTTATTTGTGGTCAACAATTTTTGTGTTGTTTTTCAAATCGAAATAATACCATACTCCGTTTCTGAACACTATGTGGACATTATTTTTCGATGACGTCACTACTTTCGTCATAACGTATAGAAAATATCAGCGCATGGACATTTTGTTTTCAAATAGATGGTTTTCTTTTCGTTGCTTGCATTTGAGAAACTCTTCAGGAAGTGCGAGGTTAGAGCTCTGTAAAACCGGTTTATGCACTCCTGTCGGTCCATATTGCCGACTGACCGTTCCAAGGCGGTAACTGTCGGGTTTGCTCTTTTCCTTAAATTACTCATCACAGATTTGTTCTTACTTTTCGCTTGGCTTGCATGTGAAATACCTCTGTTCTGCGTCTTTTCGGAGTTTGGTATATGTTGCAATACTCATAGGACTTTGTCATATATTCTTATTGAGTAACATTAAACAATATTTTTTTGCAATGAATTATATGTCTTTCGCTTGAATAACTTTATCCAATATTAATGAAGATATTTGACAGTATGTGATATCTGTTTGCTAATTTCAAGTCTTCACAAATCACTGCCAAGATCGTTCTTTATGCATTTTGTGTTTCGTTAACTAATAATTCAACCGTCGCTATTCTATAATACTTGTGGACATCACAGCCACATATATTACAATTACACCCATTTAAACAATCCATCCCGTTTTAATCTAAGCCTGCATTGCTAAAAAAGGAACATAAGTTCAAAATACCTTCCTTTTTCGTATAGAGAAAACAAAACAGCGTTTGCATTTAAAGAGGAAAATACCCGACTGCGCAGTGCCAGAAGAATTAATGTAAACACATCCAAATAAATTTGTTATTTAATACATGCTTAATTGTTTTCGACAAGTCATCTTACGTTAAAAACGGAAGATGCCATTTAAAAAGCTAACATGCACTTAGCGATTATACATTTCATCAAACGAGTTACTCAAGACCATGTTTATAAACATTCCATTATGAAGCCTGACACAGGATACACGTCTGTCGCAGTTTGTTTAGATTAATAGGTCAACCCAATCTTTGAATGCGGGTAATCATTTCCTGGTATGTTGTTAGCACTGGTTGCTAGATTATTAAACTGTTCATTTTTATAAATACCACAGACCTCCTCTTCCAATCAGACTCACATAACATTTGCGCTGATAAGCCTCTTCTTTGCCAGATTAAAATCATTGTATTGACTTATTGGCTATATAACCCGTTCCGCTGTAAAGTGTGATTAATTAAATAAGAACAATTGAAAAATATTTACGATCTTTAACAGCGAGTTTTGGTGTTCATTTTTTTAACCTTGCTGCGTTGCAACGTTGCTTAAAATTAATGGGTTCAGACATGTATGGCATCGTAAGGATGTTTTTGCCAAAGAGCGTTTTATATATTATTGCACAATAGACTTGTTATAAATTCTTTATGGATTCAATTATTTATTATTGATTTGCCACACATTTTTAAGAAAATAGTGATAATATATTAGTTCAAATAATTTATGATAGTCCTTATTTTGCTAGAATATGTTTCCTGTAAAGATCCCACCTATCATATCATTATGTCACTTTTACATCATTTACATTTTGGCATCGTCAATTTCCTTTGACATTCCAGATAATTTCCTAACTGGTATGATAATTTCTGCACTGTGCCAGATGTAATAAAACTTTCTTTTCTTGAAATGTCGACCGTCCGAACTGATCATTAAGTTCTTATGAAAACATCAAAAGTTGAGGACAACAGTATACAGGCACTAACTCGTAAGATTCTTGTCGTTTTGTCAATAGATCTTATAGGAACTTTTGTGGACTCTTTTTGACTGTTGCTCGTTTGGTTTTTGCGTTTATTCATTTAAAACTTGCTTATACAATTATCACTTTAAACAGGGGATTTTCTTTTCAATGATAGTTCAAACAAGCCTCAAGCAGATAATGATTAATAAAGTAACTGTTTACTATTATCGAGACACATTTAATACATAATTAATACATGTTGATAAAAAACTATGTTGAGGTTTGTTGAGACATTTATTTCCTTTAAGAATGCTTATTAGAATTAGGATCCCTTGAATTCTTGCAATTCTGTGAGAGTATAAGAATACTATGACGCACAATTCCGTTCTTGCTTGTTGTTAAGACAATGTGATAAGTGATTTCTGGAACAAAGAGGCTTATTTTCCAAGCAGCTTTTAACAAAGTGTAGTACCTAGGGAAGAATTATAAATTGCAAATTTCGTTCTACCTTTCTTCGATTGGGACTAATTAAGTATCGATTAATGTTTAAGGATAGAATCAGAGTATTGAGTCATTTCTTAAAAATTGAACATAAATTTAGATCGCCTTTTAAAGGTGGCATCCGACAGAATGCCCATATCAAGTACATGTAACAATATTGAACCACTGCTTTGGGGAATTTGGGCATAATCTTTAAATAATCCATACTTTAGTCTAAATAAATACGATTTTGAACACTAACTGAATTATTAGACAGAACTAATCGTGATAGAGATCACTCTGAATTTGACTTATTTCCAACTGTATAAAAGTCTCGATAGTGGTCTCTTCTAAAAATGGATATCTATGTCAGAGCGGATTACCCAGATGACTATATAACGTAATCTTAAAAGGTAGAGGTCACGTAGTTTTCTAAGTTAAAAATAACTATCTCTGCAGCGTGGCTCGGGTAGGAAATACCTGTTTGCAATGTCTAGTGGTGATTTATGATTGATTGTCCACAAAAAGCTAGGACATCAGTAAACAACATTTTGAAGGCCCTTGTCAGGTAAGAATGATTTATTTGTTTTTTTTTAGAAAAAGAATTTCGGCCGAAACCGTCGGATACCACATTTAAATGACAGAAGTAATTCGGTGTGACTCTATTAATTACAAATGAAAACATTCTATGAAGAATGTTAATACAACTTAAATATAAGAATTTAAGGACTTAACTACTAAGGTAAACTTTTATTGGTAGGGTCGTGGTTATATGAGACCATAAAAACAACCAAAACATTCACAATTTATATCTAGCACAAGTACAAATGTATCTATAATAAGTTTGAGCGAATGTGTATCTCGTAATCTCGTAGTTCTACGACTGATCGGTCTAGCGCAAGGATTTATTACCAGATATGATATCATGCCTTCTATGCAAAGGTCCTATAACAACTGCCACATTAAACACGAACACTACAAGGGATCACGCACACAAGGTCAATGTGACAATTACACCGAAACGAGTCAAAAATGCACAAAAACCCGGCTTGGACCGGACAAAAACACTTATGCTTAAACCCGATTTACGAAGCGTCCCTTTATCGAACCACCTTGAGCTTATGTGACTGACAGTTCCAAGGCGGTACCTGTCACTAATTAAATTGTGTCTTAGTTTTGTGTAGCGGTATACTAAATTACAATATAAGTTATAATTTTCATATGATCGTTTAACATTTTCACTAATTGTCATCAATTTAAATGTTTGTCAAGTTGTCATTTTATTATGGCATCAAGAGCATCTCATTGGGGTTTAATGATCCGACATAGAGTGTACACGTTATTGCTCCTTTATAAATATACTGTATTCTAAACATATCTTTTATGCACTCCCGTGAATTATATAGAAATAAAACCTACTGTTATCACAACATCCGTAAATTTCCATATGATCATATTTCAACTGAAATGCTAACGAGCCACAATATTGTTCTTGAAAATCGGCCTACGAGCAAAAAAAAAAAGCCACTGTATTTTATAATGTTTTAAATGAGACGCAAAGATATATCCAAAAACTAAATAAAAATAGCAACATATTACAACTACAATATGAAATAAAACTCAGACAAATTTATTCAAAAGAAGTGATGCCAATTAAAACCACAATAACTTCAGAGAACAACAACAACATTCTATTAGTACTAAGTCATTCAAAATCAGACGTATATGATAAAGTAGACTGACCCAAAACTAACGCAATTAGCCACTCATTATGCCCAACTTTAATACAACTGAGTTATAAGCTCAGATGGAAACCACTCAGTCCTAACATACGTAATCTTAAAATTTAAATGGAAGCATCTTCTCCGACGTACATACGTAATCTTATAGCTAACCCCTCGGCCGGTGCTGGGTTAGTTTTTACTTCCTTTCGTCCCACTTTCTTGCCTCCTACTTTCCACTCCTTTTCTTCTTTTTCTGTCTTTAAATATACCATGTTCCATAAACTCCTTTTCTCATATTTTCCACTATTAATTATAACCCAGCTGCCGGTCAACACCCCCTTAACGGATCAATCATACAATTTTGTATGCTTTATAGTATATTTTATGTCGGAGTATCGTATCCTGGTATCACTGGCGTTGGGAGGTCGGAGATCCACTCCCATAAGATGCCCCCTTGTTGGGCTCCGCGGTGGAGGGGGGGGGGGGGGAGCCAGGATGCCAAATAATTATAATAATGCCTCGTAGAACGCAAACGTAAATGCAAGGACCCGATGTCTACTTTATCGTCAGAAGATTCCGATACCAAAACACCTACAAGCACGTGCTGTCCTCATTTTATTGTTGTTGAATCGACAAAGAAAAAAAACGATAACCAAAGTATCCCATTTTGTGATAGAAAAATCCAACAAAGGTCTTATTGGCAGTGTTGTATCAGTCAAAAAGCTAAAAATGACTGCTTACTAATTGAAACTGATCGTAAAACCTACTCCGATAAACTTCTAAAACTCACAGACTTCTGTTCTTTAAAAGTAAAACCTTACCCCTACTCTTCTCTGAACTCGTCGAAAGGAGTAATTCGATGCCCTGACTTTGCTGGTGTCTCTGAGGAGGATATCCTCAGGGAACTCACGCCACAGGAGGTGTGTGGTGTCCGCAGGATTTCATTCCTGAAGGACGGCCGAGGAGTTCCGACAAATACTTTTGTTTTAACTTTCGCCAATCCATCACTCCATACTTCGATTAATGTCGGTAACCTCAACGTAAAAGTGCAGGTGTACATTCCCAATCCACTTAGGTGTTTTCATTGTCAGATGTTTGGCCTCCACGAGTCCCAGTGCAAGGACGACGACCATTGCCCACGTTGCGGTGAAGTGTCCGCCCAGCACAGGGAAGACGTATGTCCCAACCCACTTAAATGTGTTAATTGTGCTGGACCACATGAGACCAAATCAAGGGATTGCCCTGCCTAGAAGTAGAAAAGGAAGTACTAAAAATAAAGTACACAAAGAACATCTCCGTTCCAGAAGCCAGAAAGTTGGCAAAAAGGCAACTCCTGCTAGAGGCGCAACATATGCCTCAGCAACCAAAGAAGCATCTCAGAGCACAAGGACAATTTCACCCATAATGAGGTCGCGACTCAAAGTCATCATTCCTTCTAAATACAAGGTATCGGAATCTCTTGAAACTCGGACTTCTCCCTCAGTCAAGAACACTGCCTCCTCAAGTCACTCTGTGAAGAATAATGCAAAGGCACAAAACAAGCCTACAGCAAAGGACCAGGTCTCCTCTAAGGAGACTCCTGGTCCTTCGGGGCAGAGGAGCCACTGCTCCAAACACTCGTGTGATAAACACCCATCAAAACAAATTCGAATGTCTAATGGAGTCTCCATTGGATACTAGAAAACCACCAAGGTCACCTGTAAAAGCACCATAAAATATAGTCTATAAAAATTAAGTTGAATAATCCCATTAATAATAGAATCATTCAGTGAAACTGTCGAGGGCTAATTACAATGAAATACTTATTATATTATGTACGCTAAATCCTGCTGCACTTTGTCTTCAGGAAACCATTCTTAAAGACTGATAAATTTGATTTTAAGGGCTATACTTGCTATTATCATATACATACATCTTGCGAGAGGGCGTCTGGGGGATCGACAATAATTGTCAACTCAAAATTGCCACACTCTCAAGTCGAATTTGACACAAACATATAAGCTGTTGCTATTCGTGTAACCCTACATACAGTTGTAACTTTTTGCTCTGTCTATCTTCCATCGAATTCAAATGTATCTAAAGATGTATGTTAGTTATTCTGTCACAAGCACAAAACTTATTCCTACCTCAGAATTTATCAAAAGTACATAATTATATTACCTATTTTACCCAGACAAAACCTGTCAATTCGAAGGAAGCCCAGCAGGGCTGAGTAGATCAGTGTCGTCACAAAGTAGTGGCCTTTGTACCTAGACACAAGACAGCAGAATATCTAAAGATGATTTAGATAATCTTATTAACCAGCTGCCTATACCATATATACTCGTTGGAGACTTTTAATCGTCATAACCCGCTATGGGGATGTTTTGACTTTAATAATATGGGCAAGACAATAGAAAACTTTATTGCTTATAATGATATATGTCTATTAAATAATAAAAAAACTAACATACTTGCATCCCGCAACTAGGCATTATTCATCGTTAGACCTAACATTGTGTCTCCCCTCCATATATTTAGATTACACTTAGGATGACCTTTGTGGAAGTGATCACTTTCCTGGTATTCTTACAAACTATACTTCGCCAATAGGCGACGATAATCCTCGTTGCAAGATGGACAAAGCAAACTGGGACCTGTTCTTACCACTTTGTTCTGCAGAACTTGACCCAACTTCAATAGAAAATGTAGATGAAAATCGTCGCATTTTCAACAAACACCTTGCACAATATAACAGAAAGGTGTATACCTAAGACACCGACTAAATCAAAATATAATAAGTCTTAGTTTAATGAAGGGTGTTAAACATATATTCGTAAACGTAGGGCGGCAGTAAAGCAATTTGATGATCGACCTACCGATACAAATCTTAATAACTTTAAAAAAGAACGGGCTAAAAGTCGCCGGACTATTAAACATGCCAAAACATCATCTTGGCAAAAGTATGTTTCAAAAATAAATGGCAAGACTTTCATCAAACGTTTGGTCTGCTATTAAAAAGATTAGCGATAAACCATCATATTTAACTGTAAACCACCTTAAAACAAATCGCACCGTGGTAACAGATAAACTAAACATTACGAACACATTGGCTGAAAATGTTGCCCAATACTCCTCATCGGCAAACTACAGGACTCAATTTCAAACCTTTAAACACTCCGCTGGAAGGGAAGGGGTTAATTTTAAATCTAATAATAACGAAACTTCCAAGTCGATTTCTAAACTTACTTCTGTAAATCTTTAATGAAATGTGGATATCCGGTAAGGTACCCGATTTATGGAAAAATGCCTTCATTATTCCAGTACATAAACAAGGTAAGGACCCAACAGATCCTCTAAGCTATAGAACTATTGCTCTGACGTGCTGTATTTGTAAAACCTTAAAACGAATAATCAATTATAGACTTTACTGGTATCTTCAGTCCAACAACTTCATTTCAGAATATCAAAGTGGCTTCAGACACCAACGTAGCACAGTCGATCATCGTGTTCGTTTTGAAACACTCATTCGTGATGCCTTTATCAAGAAGGAACACTTTTGTAGCTGTGTTTTTCGATCTTGAAAAGGCTTATGACACGACTTGGAAACATGGGATTTTAAAGGATTTAGGTAACCTTGATCTTTTACCAATATTAATTGAGAGCTTTCTTTCTGACAGAAATTTTTAGGTTCAAATTGGGTCCATTCTGTCATCTGTTCATAAACAGGAGCAAAGTGTCCCCCAGGGTTGTATTCTATCTGTTACCCTTTTTAACATAAAAATAAATAATATTGTAAAAGGAGTTGACTGTTCACTTTTTGTGGACGATTTCGTTATTTGTTACCGCTCTAAAAATATGAGCACAATTGAAAAGACAATTACAACAATGTCTAAATAACTTGCAAAAATGGAGCAACACTAACGGTTTTAAATTTTTCCAACCAAAACCAACTGTATACATTTCTGTCAGAAACGAGGTCTTCATATTGACCCTGAATTGTTTTTGAATAACGTTCGTATTCCCGTCGTCCACGAAACTAAGCTTGGACAGGAAACAGACTTTTCTTACACATATCAATTACAGGAAGAAGAAATTTCTCAAGGCTCTAAACTTGCTTAAAATATTTATCCCATACAGACTGGGGAGCCGATAGGAAAACATTGTTACTTCTGTACCGTTCCCTAATTCGGTCTAAGTTAGATTACGGAAGCATAGTCTATGATTCTGCCAGGAGTTCCTACCTCCAGATGCTGGATGTCGTTTACAACCAGGGACTTCGTCTAGCTCTAGGAGCGTTCAGGACCTCACCAGTGCAGAGCCTTTACGCCGAAGCCAACGAACCATCATTATACTTGCGTCGCGAGAAACTTTCATTGCAGTATATAATCAAACTCATAATTATCTAGCCCTGATAACCCAACGTTTAATTGTGTTTTCATCCCTAAACCTGAAGAGCTTTATTATCGATCACATAAAACCATCAGATCTCTTGGTTTAAGGCTTAAAGGTAGCACAAACCCATCAGGTATAAAACTCGATAGCATTTCTGAAAACCCCACAATTGAACATCCACTATGGCAACTCCGTTCCCCTGATGTGAATTTAGAACTCTGTAAAAATAAAAGTCGAACACAGATCCTTTAATTTTACGATCTGAAGGTCTCGAACTTCGTGACAAGTATTCTGATCACCTTCATATATATACAGATGGTTCAAAGACGGACACTTACGTTGGCTGTTCCTCCGTAAGAAAGAACCACTGCATTAAACAAAGACATCCTAACAACTCATCTATCTTCACCGCTGAAATCCAGGCTATAAATCTAAGCCTTGATTTCTTTTCCGGTAAAAGTATGTTACATTTTCAGACTCATTATCTGTATTGCAGAGCATAAATTCACTGAATTATTCAAATCTACATGTTCGCACTGTTCTTGTCAAACTTCAAAGTTTATATGACGCTATCGAAATCTCCTCCTGGTGGCATGTAGGCATCCGAGGAAACTAGGATGCAGACAACAGTGCAAAATCTGCCTCAACCCCCACTGAGACATATCTTTGCATTACACACACTGATTTTAAATCACTTATTAACCGATATGTTTTAACCAAATGACAAACATTTTGGGACAATACTGTTGATAACAAATTACACGCAATTAAACCTAACGTCGGTGCCAATGTCTCCTTTTGAAGAGAAAGCAGGCGGGAGGGCATGGCTCTTACCCGCCGTCGCATTGGACATACTAGACTAACTTATTCATATCTTTAAAAAAAGAGAAGTTAAGCCTTATGTGGCCCATGCCAGGAACCACTGACAGTTTATCATATTTTATTGCATTGAATTGACACAGACCATATTCGGTCCAAGTATTTTAATGTCAATAACATGTATGAACTGTTTAAGACAGTGTCGGATTCTGAACTGAATGAGATTAGTATTCTTAATAAGTTATAAATTTTAAAAATGTTTATTTAGCAACCGTTATACATTTTAAACCGTTTAATATATTAAATTATTTTAAATACTTGTTTTAACCTGATAGATTTTTGTATTTTTCTATATTTTACTCACATAATGTAGTTTTAACCTGATTATCCTCTATTCGCATTAAACTTTTCTTGTATTCGGCGCCGTATGACCTGTTAAGTGTCGGTGTGCCGTAAAACCCAAATAAATAAGTTAAAAACTAAACAGTCGAAATGACAAGAAGTGTTACACGAGGATATTATCCGTTCAGTATGTTGTACATACTTCAACTTGCTATGTAGTATGCTACCCCAATATTACATGGCTTACATATTCTCTTAAAATTTTAAACAGTTTATTATCTTAAAACATGGTATTGGAGAAAGAATGACACAATGTAAGGTGCGAATGCATTATTTATACTAGAAAGCATGTATGGTTCTATTTTCAAAAAGCTACATTCGCGTAAAATTCTAAACCGTAAATGTGACAATTATACCAAATGGGAAATAACAGATTGACCTTAAATAAATTTTAAAATAGAACCAGTTTTCTATCTCTGTTAGATGTCTGTCACATTATCTATATTGTTTTCTCGTTTAGCAAATAGGTTTGCGACTTAAAACGATGTTCCGCTGGCATGGTTTGCATCAAAATCTCAGCGGAATAAGTTTTAAAAGCTGTGTTAAATCCAACATATGTAATTAACTAACATGTTATTAACTTGTGTACATAAACCATTGACAAAACCTGTCCACCGAGACTTGGAAAAAGGAGGCACTTTTATTAACAGAAACGTTATTTGTTTCCGGTCTATTGGGAAATACTTGTTTCCTTAGAGGTCAAATGGTTAAATAGTTTCAAGTTGCTTGCATTTTGTTCAAATAACACATCTTAATTGAAAAGAAATGTAACTACGTAATGCAAAGCACTTTGTTTCATATATCAGTATTTCATTCATTAAGCAAAGTACGTTTAAAGGTACGGATTTAGTGTTATACTACCTTTCGTGTATTTGATTAATGACAATCATATTTCAACAAGATGTTATATTGATGTTATATCTTTAAAAACGATCTTGACGAATCACTGCGACAATCGGTCTCTATATTATTTAATGTTTTGTCAGGGCAAGGTAAAGTGTTCTAGTCTCGTCACGCCATAATTATTATTATTATAATTATTATTATTATTATTATTATTACCATATATTATAGTGCCTTTATGACAGGGGTGTTCCAATGCAACTAACAAAAATATGAAATTGTAAATAAAACATTAAAAAGAAATAAAACATGTGTAACAATTGGCAATGATATATAATATATTTAGATGATAATATAAAAGAAATTAGTGAAAATGAGCATTAATAAAAAGGTGTGTTTTCAGAGCCCTTTTAAAGCTTGTCAGTGTTTAAAGGGCCCTGAGGTTAACAGAAAGGTTGTTCCATAGCCTCGGGGCAGCAGAATAAAAGGATTGCTCTCCGAGGCGTGACTTGGTCCTAGGTGTAACCTGAAGTCGTAGATCACCGGAGCGAGGAGGTCTCCTCGGTTGATGAATATTGGTCCTTTCTGATATGTAGGCTGGTGCAGTGCCATTCCATTGATTGCAGGAAAAGTGTGTACCAGAACCTTGTAGTCGATTCGACTGCTTACTGGTAACCAGTGTAAATCCACAATAATTGGGAGAAATGTGCCACAACAGACATCACAAAATAACTTCATTTAAAACTAAGCACACCTTGTGTAAGAAAGCAGTTTTGCAACTACACTACCTACTGGTTTTACGTATTAGCAAAACTTATTATGAAAACAATTACAATATATTTTAACAATAAGAACTTAACAAGTAGGAATATATAAAACAAAGTATTATGAGCATTGCAACATATACAAAATTTGAAAAGACACAGGTCCAAGGTATTTACATGCACGCCAAATGTAAAAGTGAGAACAAATCTGTAATGAGTCATTTTACAATAAGAGCAAACCCGACAATTACCGCCTTGGAACGGTCAGTCGGCAATATGGACCGACTGGGGTGCTTAATCCGGTTTTACAGAGCTCTAACCTCGCACTTCCAGATGGGATTCTGGAATGCAAGCAATGAAAAGAAAACCGATCCATTTGAATAAGTGTCAAAGAGCTGAAGTTTTGTTTGACAAGTTATGACGAAAGTTGTGACGCCATTGAAAAATAATGTCCACATATTGTTTAAAAGAGAAATAGATATTATTTCGATCAGAAGACCTACAAAAAAACGTTAATAGTAAATGAAATTAACTTTTTGAATCAAGAAAAAAAATGAGCACAGAAGAGTAAATGGTTGTAGCATCCTGTTCATGCGGAGATGGAATTGAGGAACCAAAGTCCAATGTCCATCAAAGGAAATACACGTAACAATACCATGTCATATAGACAAAACAGTTTGTACGAAGTCAAAATTATGTCTTTATTCAAGTGTGAAAGAGTGCCCAAAATCACGAGTTTATTTATATATTTTAACAAGTGATAATTCGTTTTAACTTGACAAGGACAACACTTATAAACGTTTCCCCCCTACGGATATTTCTGATTTCTATTCCATTAACATATCTCTCGTATCGTAACATATTACCCGAAAGTGACTTATGAAAGAAAGAATTGCCATACACGTACCAATTAAATAAAACCCTCAATATTATTTCTTCGCATGTTTTTCATTGGACCTTGTCGTATCCTTATTGATGAAGATGTGTGTAAACATATAATGCCATTATCAATTACAAAAACAAAAACAAACTTACACAATATGAATATAAATAACATAAAATAAGCGAATCAGCAATAACGCATAAGGACGATATTTACATCAAATGGATGCGGAATACCTCGGACAATCATTAATCAGGCCTTCTTTAACTGCTAAAGATTGACTAGTTTTAAAAAGATGATTCTTAATTATTGGCAACATCTTCCCTTAAATAAATCGCTAACAAGCCCTATCTTCAGTCAATGAAAAGACACGCTTTTCTTAAGACAGCGCATAAATCCTTGCAAATTCGAGCATATACAAACACACAATGACACACGCCCACCTCATGTATACCGTAATTACCACAATAAATATGAATATTGTGATCCTATTTCACTTTTTAAATGCTAACAAGCCTATAATTATATCAATAAATTCCGCCATGAACAATTAATCGTTTCGATGTCAGCATTTTCTCATATATACAATTACGAAATGATGTATTACCTAAATTACAGAGACACTCGTTATCAGTTTTATAATTTGTAAGTCAAAAATGGGAACCACATAAATATCTACTGGATGAGTTAAAGGTGTTATCTGACAGTTGGACCAAAAATTTCTTTTCTCAAATAACTAAATAAGTCATTGTTACCTGAAAAGGTCTGCTAAATGCTGTTCATTGATGTCCTAGATCTGTGTGAACAGTCAAGCATAAATCACCACTCGTCACTGTATACAGGTATTTCCTATCCGAGTCACGCTGCAGAGATAGCAATGTTTAAACTTGGAAAACCACGAGACCGTTTACATTTGTGATAACAATTTAAATATCCGGGTTATCCGCTCTGACGGTTGTCTATTTTTAGCAGAGACCACTATCGATTTTTTTATAAATTTAGAAAAAAATACACATTCAGAGTGGGTCTTTACTATAAGTTCTGTCTAATAATTTAATTAGTGTTCAAACTGGTACTTATTAAGACTCAAGCATGGGTTTATAAAAATGTATGCCTAAATTCCCCAAAGCAGTTGTTCGATATTGTTATATGCATTTAACATAGGCTAATCGTCGAATACCACCTTTAAAGTGTACTTTTATTCTGAATATATATTACTACCAAAACGTGATGGCATCATATATCTCTATGCTAGACATTTATATAATTAGGCGAAAAATACAGTTCCAGCGTATAATCTTTATTAATGATGACCCCAGCTAGTATCGTTTGTATATAATAGCAGTTGGTAACAGTTTCTAAAGTATGGTATTAAATTATTTGCTGATTCGATCTTATTTAAATTGGGTAGTTATATTCACGTCAACAAAGCAACACCATCAAAAAGTCAGACATACTAATAGATCAATATAATTTAAAATGTTTTAAATTCAATCGATTAATGATTATTTTATATTCATATATATATTAACATACTGATATTAAATGTGACCCTCGAAGGCCTTTATTCGCGGTTCTGAGAGCTCGAGATAACAAAACACAGTGGAAAGTAAGCAATTTGTTTTAACGTAAATAACTATTAATTACAAAATAATTACTCAATTAAATTTTCTGAAAGATAAAAGATACTGTTGTTGTTTTTTTCACGTGGTTATCGTCGATGAATGTGTTCATTAAATGCCGAAAAGGGATTACATTAAATTACTGTTTAATAATATTTATCGTACAGATCTATAGATATTGTTTTGGCCAAAAGAAAACTATTTGAGAAACACAGGGAACAAATATCTTTCGCCATTAACTGCAAGAAATTATATTTTCCTTATTCGACAAAATATACTACAGAGTAATAAATGAAGTGAATACGACGTCATGAGCACATTCGATTTAAAAAATCTCGCGAGATCTGGATACAAACGAAAAAATCCACGAGATAAGGTTAGTCGAGCACTCACTTTTGTAAGGGTACGATAATTGAAGCAACATTTCCTCAAATGTCATGAATTAAATATACAATATGTGCTCATATTAACTACGTATTTCCCTAGAGTGTTTAGTTGCATCGAACCAGGTCTACGAACGTTCTTACAGATGTATAATGTTCAATTATGTCCTGCAGTAATGGCCAACATTAATTTAAGGCTACATTTTCCTTTTATTACAATAACAGAAATGCATTTAAAAGGTGTAATGACAATAGCCGTACTATCATGCATTTAGTAAAGTTAGCCTTTATAAACCATATTTGAATATGAACCATAATAAGAGAATATAATAGATCCTTAAGTAACAAGTGAAGTGATATTTGCACAGACCTTGACGCAGAACTCAGGTACGTTTTTTTTATTATTTCAGTCGTTGTTTATTTCATTGGTTTAAAAACTCTTTGTGTGGCAATTAAGTATCTACTTTCCATTAATGGTGAAGTAAGCACATGTCCGTTACTATCGTAGCTTGAGTTTTAAACATTTTGTTCACAGTTATTCTCAGAGGAAACATAATTTATTAATTATTCATTGCTACAGCAAACATTCAAGATTTGTTACTGTTTTTCAACAGAGCAGTTCTCAGCAAATGTGAGTAAATAAATGAAAGCAAAGGAAGGACACAGACCAACCAATAAATATATATCAATTATTCCATTAAACTAAAAACAAATCTATTATATAACATCTACATGCTATTTTCTCTTAAGAAATCAGGTTCTTTAATCAATCTCCTATAATTCAGTAATTTATATTTATTTCATATTATTTTGATTATTAGTTAAATAAAATAAGAAAATAAAAACACAGGCCACGAATTTCCTTTTTTCAATTGAGCAAATAAAAGATTATCATTCATTGACAGCACATTCTTTTATAAATTCATTTTAAATGTTTATATTTACGCTAACGATTACCATGGTCATCAAATGTATAAAATATACAACGTCGAGGTTTTATTTTAAATTCTACTGCTAAGAACAAAATGTGCGCATTAATGTATTTGCAAAACCTAATCTTTGCCAACGATCAGTGCAGTGACAATGGTTGTTCCAACATTTTTTTCTGTTCGCATCAAAGGTTTGGGGAATACTGTTTAAATAGAAATGTCAGAACAGACATATGTCATGAATGTTTGTACAGAAGAAATTCCCAAACCTTCAACCGAGACTCGGAAAAAGGTTCTTTCATAACGGTAAAGTTATATGTTCCTGTCCGTAGGGAGAACGTGGTTTAAAAAACCATCATAGTTTGTTGAACTGAGACATTTTTGTAAAGAAAAAAACTTTACGAAGAACAAAATGTAACAAGTTCATAAGCACTGCGCAATTCCACGATTGTCATCTTTGTGTGAGTAAAATTGCGATTCCACGATTGTCATCTTTGTGTGAGAAAAAAACTTTACGAAGAACAAAATGTAACAAGTCCATAACCACTGCGCGATTCCACGATTGCCACCTTTGTGTGAGTAAAATTGATACTTTGTATAACGTGCCACTACAGACGCTATCGGTCTAGTTTTAGAAATAGAGAAAATAATAAATTTTAAACAAATAACCAATAGTTTTCATAAGATTTATAAACATATTAAAACAAAGAACAACTTTACCTATAATAATAAAAGTGAATGCTCGTTCTAGTTAGTTATCATATAGGGAATATAGAAAATGACAAGCATCTGCTTCAGCAAAAAGCATACATAAGTAATTAACTCCTGCGTACTAAGATCTACCGCCACATATGCCTGTTCATAAAGAATACAAAACAAAATAAAGTTAACTATTTATTGGCAGACTTTGTCCACGGCTTCCCGTATTGACTAGATAGATAGATATTTATATAAACAAACACAAAAATTACACAGCAATACTAAATATACTATGAGATACGCAATACTTTTCACAAATTTGCTAACTGTGGATTTGTTTGAGTAGATGCTCACTGGATGCCTAGATGAGCCCCACTTAATTACTACTTACCAAGCTTAAATAACTGATGATGACTATTTTGATGCATTTTAACCAGTAATAAACGCTACATGCCAGGCTGCGACCTGGCACCGCCAAAAAGCATCAGAAGAAAGGTTCAAAGTCTCTCCAACATAACTTAAGCCAACCTAGAAAATCAGGTGTAAAATAGCAGCCCGATAATCAAATATAATTTCAATTTTAACTATGGCGCCGACTCAGAAAATCAGGTGTAAAATGGCAGCTTGAAAATCAAATAAAATTGAAATTTCAATTGGGGCGCTGACCCAGAAAATCAGCTGTGAAATGGCAGCCCAAAAATCAAATAAAATTAAAATTTCAATTAGGGCGCCGACCCAGATAATCAGGTGTTAAACAGCAGCCCGAAAATCAAATAACATTTTAATTTCAATTGGGATGCCGATCCAGAAAATCAGGTGTAAAATGGCGGCCCGAAATTCAAATATAATTAAATTTTCAATTGGTGTGCCCACCCAGAAAATCAAGTGTAAAATCGGAGCCTGAAAAACAAATATATTTAATATATCAAAGAAATATTGAGCCAAAATCAATGTGCAAATTAGTAACCTGTCATTTAAACATATTTGAAATTACTAGGAGGCCGACCCAGAAAATCAGGTGCAAAATGTGGCAGACCGTAAATTTTCAATTAAAAACAAATTCTTATGACTCAAATTGACAAATAAATATCTGTAAGCTTAAAATGTAGAATACAACTTCTGATTAAATCCCTTTTTCAACTTTAAATGACTAAAATTTATTGGACATTGCGAGGCTTACTATACCATTACATACATGTTGGACAAACTACGTCAATATCTGCCATGGACCAAATTCGCCAAAAGGTGGTGAGACTAAGCATGCTGACGGTTCAGAAAATGACTGGAAGGCTTGGCAAATCCTATAAAGAAAAATATCATTACCAACATGGGGAAGATGGACACAATCACAAAATAAATTGGTATCTTTTTCAACTAATTCAGGGTAATGAATGTATCTTCCACCTTGCTTGAGAACTAAAGTTGCAACAAAACTATTTATACGCTGTCTACATTTACCTAGAGCTCTGTGGGAAAATTCGTTCCTTCTCTGCAAACAGGGCAAAATCTGAGACCATATTATTGTAGTTTTTGGCAAAAGCACAGATATCTCACTGATTAAGTTAGCCATATCTGCCCGCAATTGCTCTAGAGGTATTTGGCCAATATCGTTACCCCTAACATGAAGGAGAATTGCTGAAGAAGGGTCCTCATATTTAAGCAGAGTCCTTAGGAATCCAATAGTGTCGTTGACGTGCAGTCCACTCTTTCCCTGCCACCATAGGTTGATGCATGCCCTAGGTAAACCCAAGTTGACTCCGTCCACCGATGACATCCTTGCATGAACAAATGCAATTTTTATAATGGAGGAGCCAACTATCCCTAATACTGGTGACACCTGAAAGACTTTAACCTTTCGTTAATTCACCACGAATAGAAAGTAAAGACGAAAATATAAACTGTATGATAGCATGCTAAATAACAAATAACTACCATAGTTGTACTATATTATAATACTAAACAATTAAAATTAATATTATTTTTGAAGGACAGACCTATTTAATGGGTGGAAATAACGCGCCATTTCTGCAACGGCCGCGGTCCAAACAAATCAACAAACATTCGCATAAGTAAGACATATTTACACTCAAAGGAAGTAACAAACATTAAAATACAGCTTTATGATTGCAAGGATATATTTTTAGAAATAGTTTAAAATTAAACAATAGTGATAAAAATTGTTTTTCGCTCCAACTTTTGTAGGAAAAAGGAAGACAATAATTCTCAAACCTAATTTCAATAAAATTATCAACATCGTCTTGAGAAAAAGAGGAGAGAATAATTTTTACCCTAATACAAACTCAACAACATCAACATCGTCTTATTTTCCTCCCAAATAAAATGAACAAAATCTCCCCATCTGATAAGCAAAATTTGATGTGTTAATACATCCTATTCTAATATAAAAAGAACGTCACTTACCGAAATAGGACCCGTACGTTGGGAATGTGTAAATCGCGAAACTTCCGGAATTCGGAAGCCTTTTCCATTTTTCCTCGATCATCTTCTAGCTAAAACGAGAAAGTCCGAAAACATCCGCTCACATGTGCATTTTTTTTTAGCATTCCATATAAAGGTGGCGCGCTCCAGCGTGTCGCCAATGAGTTTGTTTTGCCTATTTATTTTGGGACTTTGAGTTTTGCGTATTTCACTAACCGTACAACGCACATGCAAATACTTACTGAATGCATATTTACTCTTTTATACGAATCTATTTCACTTAGTTAAACATCTTTTGTAAACAATATTAAATGCGTACGATCTTGCCTCTAAAAATAATTAAATTAAACACGCATAATTCTTATGATAAAATATGGATATTTGTCGGTTTTTAAAAGCGGAAAAGTTTGATAAGGAAGATTATATCATCATTGGATTTTACAGCTTTACTCATAGAGTCTCGTTGTAATGTTGAAATTTTACTACATATGCAGCATATATTCGTTTAATGGGCTGTAACATCTCCAGATGATGCGATTTTTGCCAGAAACTATATAAGCACCCACATACAAATAACTTTTATCTCGCTTCCGTATTGCGGCAACTATCGTTTTCAATAACTTATATTATCTTCTCAGTTCAGCTGTATGAAGACATCACATAAAAACAACTTTAACCATTTGGCAAAACTGGCTTAGAGGCGACATTGTTTGAGCAGGTATGCATCACACACATATTAATTAATTATACAAGTTAAACTCCAAACACATCTTACTTCACGAGACCTAGACTCATATTCACCAACCATTCTTAAGCCTAAATCATGACTAAAGCCCAAGTCACAATTTTTCATACCAACAAAAAAAGCTTATTTATGAAGTTTCAATGTTACGATAAGCTCAAAGCAGCAACGTAAGAGTGTCATGCAAAAATACAGAAATGTAGTAATATAAGTAATCAAGATAGTAAGGATTGAAATCCATGACTTAAGCAATTATTATTTAAGAATAGCTGGTGAATACTGGCCTTAGCCTATTTGGTTTTGTCCTTTGCAGGGGTGGATCCAGAAAATTGTGTGTGTGTGGTGGGGGTGGGCGTATGAATCAAGGTAAGGGACCTTAACTTCGACCTAAGCAGTCAATAGACAAATTTTAATTTAAAAGCTTAAAAAAGCTTGCCTGCATGTGTTTTCACAACTCCCCTGGCCACTTGTTCCTTTACTAAGTATACCTTTGGGTTATGTAGTTAAAATTGTAATAGGTTCTGTGAGAAATACCCTATAATGTAATTATCATAGAAACTTTTTTTTTATTTTAAACATGATCACATATCAATTTCACATGATATAGTTGTGAACATTAAACAAATCGGTCAAGCTTGAAAGGGCTTTTGGCTTTTTTCATTTCAATGAAACGATGGTACTACGGTAGGGCGAAATTAAGGAAAGTCTTCAACACTATTTTGACGCACGATTCCGTTAGTGCTAATCATAATAACTACGTGATCAAGTGCTATAGTGAAGCGACTTAGTCTTAAACGTATTAAGATGGCTGTTGATACAATCAGAAGCTATAATCGAATAGCGATTGTCATTTATTGGATCGTTTTCAGGAACGATCAGAGCTGGGTTAGACTTTGAACACAATGGGTGCGTTCCATCATAAATCTTAAGATCGTTTTTTTCTCTTAAGAATGGTTTTCCTTGTTAAGCGCGCTTTATTTATGTTTCGGAAAGTGCTCTCAGAGCGAAATCGCTTTTAAACCTTAAGAGTGCTGTAGATCGATTTGCTGCCAATCGCTCCTAAGTGCATCTCAACAAACTGCCGTAAGTGCGGTTGGTAGCAAATCCACCAAAAGCACATCAACAAGATTTAAGAGCAATTTCGCTATAAGAGCGATATCCGAAATATTAATGAAACGCTGTTAAGAATGAAAATCATTCTTAAGAGATAAAAATACTATCTTAATATTTATAAGGAAACGCACCCCAATTTTCTACCAACATTAATCACAACACCATGTTGTAGAGGTGAATATGCTTAAAATACAATGTGCATGAGAATCTCGCATTTATTTGGCAGTTTTACATCATATTTAGACAGGAATGAACCAGAATAGTTTTTTTAAAAGTGTTGTCCATCACTGAGATGCTTCACTCATTAATTTTAAAACAACTTTGGCAATAAAACCCTGAAAAGACCTTCCAAGTCCAAACTCTAATCTGGTGTCTGGTATTATTTTTCCAGTTTTGTCCAACATCTTGCTACTCAAAAGATTTCTCTCCACAAAATTAGGAAGATGACATATACCATTGATTGGGGATTTTTTAAATAGATTTTTTAACCGAATATGAGAAAATGAAATAGCTCATTTTAGCATGTCCATGCATTTGGAGATCAAGTCTCAGATTGTATGTATGTATTGTATGTGCTATAAAACATGTTGTGTTTTGATACAGTACAGTATGTGTATTGTATTGCATGAACTTCTTATATAACTCTTTGTATGTATATTTCAAGAAGGACTTTAAAATGTTATTGTTTTTAATTGGGACTTTGGGAATCTGCAAGAATAACTGCTATAAAACTTGATTTAATATACCCACTTTACAATCTTTTCAATGCACGTTCATATTGATATCTACGTATGTCACAGTCAAAATTATGACTGTATTGACGATTTTCAAAGTATTTGTTAAATATAAAATATATAAAATGGAGGCTATATTACTGAATGACACAACATGGTGAATACGAAAACAACAACAACAACATGTTGAAATGATATTTTTAATACTTGTTTAAGGCACTGCTGGCGTTAGATAATTGCATAAAGGTCTGTCAACTTCTTTAAAAAAATGAATTCTTATTGATCCTAATGTTATGCTATAATTTGTTGTCTGTATCGGACTTTTGACCATGCGTCCAAAGTCGATTCTTTACTGCATATAATTTTTAAATATGAAAATTTGACGGTATTGTAACTCTTTTAATAACGACAAGGTTTTGCTGTTTCTTGGTCGGATTGTTGTTACGCAAAAAGTGTTCCATTGTTGAACAGGACCTTGACGGCGACCTTTGATGCTGCTCATCAATGCTTTCTTGTTTTGAACATGGAATTAGACATGCGCATAAGTATTATAAACTGCAAAAATTAATCCATTAAATCTTAATGCCAGTGCAAAACAAGTGTAACGGAAGAAAAAATTGGGTAACATAAGAATACTTACACTCTGGGTAGGACCGCCAACGTCCTTCCATGTTCCCCACATGCAATTTATGGACAAGAAAGAGCTAGATGTGAGACATCCAAGGCGCCGTAGAGAGCCCTTTAATCATGAAGATGAATATCCTGGGAACTAAACGCTCTCTCACATTGTCGATTAATCACATTTGACTGTAACGAACCATAAATCTGATGGGAAATAGAGTATTTTTGCTACATTGTTTGTTTTCTTTGTTCTCTGCTACATCTGTGTTTGCAAACTGCAATGCTAACATCGGTATACATGTACTCGGTTTCTCTAACAGCTGCGAATTCCTATAAAAACCCGCTATTTTTTAAAATTCCAGATTTCCAGATTTTTGTCTTCTTCAGAGGGGAGCTAATAAAAATATATTTAAAAAGATGCCAGTCCGGATTGCTGTCAGGTACGCAATTCGTCATTTACCAAATGCCATAAACATTCTATCAATGTTCATTTGATACATGTTTCAGTCGCATATTGTCGGTCAATATGGATTTGCGTCATTGTAATGTTGCATTAGTAAAATTCACAAATTGTAAAGAAACAACAAATCTTCTAAGATCTCGTTAATGCTCGTATCCAGAAAGGAAACACTTCAAAATAAGACAATAAAATCAAGACATTTATTTTAGTCTGAAAACGAGAACATTGAAAAATGTCATCTTAACTTAGCCAGATTATACTTTTTTTCTATCTTGAGGTCAATATAAAGTACAGTTACTACATTGCGCTTGTTCTATCAACACTGACACCATGAAGCTATTTCATATAACTATAAACAAACGGTATTAGCTTAAGGGAGACATTAGTATACTGTAACTTAACAAGTCGATAAGTTTGAATAATATATTTTCGTGACATTTACCGGTTTACTCTAATGTTTTGATTTTGTCCGACAGGCCCGTTCTAGCTTAGGTTCATCTTATCGATATTGTTTGCATGTACGAAAATTGTCAGAGTGCTGCCGACACCATAAAATCTAGCCTTGGAAATATGCTAGGACCCCAGACCCAGTCGCTTAATGAACCTATGTCATGCAGTCAGACCCAGTCGCTTAGTGAACATATGTCTGACCACCAGACACCGTCGCTTATCAAACATTTGTCAGACCGTCAGAACCAGTCGCTTAGTGACATGTTATATCGTCCGACCCAGTCACTTAGTGTCATATGTCATACCGTCCGACCCAGTCACTTAGTGGCATGTCATACCGTCCGACCCAGTCACTTAGTGTCATATGTCATACCGTCCGACCCAATCACTTAGTGACATGTCATACCGTCCGACCCAGTCACTTAGTGTCAAATGTCATACCGTCCGACCCAGTCACTTAGTGTCATATGTCATACCGTCCGACCCAGTCACTTAGTGACATGTCATACCGTCCGACCCAGTCACTTAGTGTCAAATGTCATACCGTCCGACCCAGTCGCTTAGTGAAAACATATCAAACTGTCAAATCCAGTCGCTTATTAAACATAGCTCAGACATTAAGACCCAGTTGCTAAGTGAACATATGTCAGACCGCCAGATCCATTCGCTTATTAACATATTTAAAACCGTCATACCCACTTGCTTGTTAAACATGTGTCAGACCGTCAGATCCATTCGCTTATTAAACATATGTCAAACCGTCAAACCCAGTCGCTTAGAGAACATATGCCATACTGTCTGACCCAGTCTTTTATTAAACATTTGCCAGACCGCCAGACCATCTGACCCTGTTGCCTATTAAACATATGTCAGACCGTCAGACCCAGTTGCTTATTAAACATATGTCAGACCGTCAGACCCAGTTGCTTATTAAACATATGTCAGACCGTCAGACCCTGTTGCTTATTAAACATATGTCAGACCGTCAGACCCAGTTGCTTATAAACATGTCAGACCGTCAGACCCAGTTGCTTATTAAACATATGTCGGCCGTTAGACCCAGTTGCTTATTAAACATATGTCAGACCGTCAGACCCAGTTGCGTATTAAACATATGCCAGACCGTCAGACCCAGTTGCTAATTAAACATATGTCAGACCGTCAGACCCAGTTGCTTATTAAACATATGTCAGACCGTCAGACCCCGTTGCTTATTAAACATATGTCAGACCGTCAGACCCAGTTGCTTATTAAACATATGTCAGACCGTCAGACCATCTGACCCTGTTGCTTATTAAACATATGTCAGACCGTCAGACCGTCAGACCCTGTTGCTTATTAAACATATGTCAGACCGTTAGACCCAGTTGCTTATTAAACATATGTCAAACCGTTAGACCCAGTTACTTATTAAACATATGTCAGACCGTCAGACCCAGTTGCTTATTAAACATATGTCAAACCGTCAGACCCAGTGGCTTATTAAACATATGTCAGAACGTCGGAAACAGTCGCTTAGTGAACATATGCCAGACGGTCAGATCCATTCGCTCATTAAACATGTCAAACCGTCAGACCAGTTGCTTACTAAACATATGTCAGACAGTCAATCCTTTAGACCCAGTCGTTTATTAAACATATGTCAGACCGCTAGACCCAGTCGCTTGTTGTATATATGATATCCATTATCAAACTTTATGAAGATGAAAGTTGAGGAAAGGTTTAGTTTAAACTGTTTATGAAGCTCTGCTGTCATATTATAAAATAAATCATTTTGGTCTGAAAGCTTCAGAGTGATGGATAACACTTACACACGCACATTTAAGTGTATATCTAAAAGGTTAAAAGACATTTTAAGTGGTACGGCAAAACTTACCCTACGGAAATAGTATTAATGAAAAATTCTTGATGATATAATGTCCCCTTTGTCTCCTACATTTGACAGACAGAGAGACAGACAGAGAGACAGACAGACAGACAGACAGACGGACGGACGGACGGACGAACGAACGGACGGACGGACGGATTGACAGACAGACAGACAGACAGACGGACGGACGGACGGACGAACGAACGGACGAACGGACGGACGGACGGATTGACAGACAGACAGACAGACAGACAGACAGACAGACAGACAGACAGACAGATAGATAGATAGATAGATAGATAAATAAATAGATAGATAGATAGATAGATAGATAGATAGATAGATAGATAGATAGATAGATAGATAGATAGATAGATAGATAGATAGATAGATAGATAGATAGATAGATAGATAGATAGATAGATAGATAGATAGATAGATAGATGTGTTTGAGGTGTTGGATTCATTTCCGATCCTATGTTTATACTTGTTGTCTGTTTTTCGGCTGTCTGACAGGATCTATTACGTTGCAAATATATTTTTCTATCCTTTGTTTTTCATGAGAAATAAGTATGGATTTGTATTCATAAGACACAAATCCTCTTTTCTTTTTTTTAAATTGTGTGGGTGTTGTTTTTTTTTCGTTTTTTTTTTTTTCGTTTTTTTTTTTCTTTTTGTTTTTGTTTTGTTTTGTTTGTTTTCGGACATTTTTTTTGTAACCAGTTCATCATTTTGCATTCTTGTTTTTTTTATCTATTTGTCTAATAATTCGGTTTGTGTTATAAATCGTATTTATTAAGACCAAAGTTTATGCAAAAATTATGCCATATTCCCCCAAAACAGTGGTTCGACATTGTTATATGTATTTGATAAAGGCGAACTGACGGATACCATCTTTAAGGCAAAGCAAATGTAATGTACCTCCAAATTAAGAGTATCAAAATTAGGGGTGAAATGCTTAAAAACTGGGGGTTGAGGGTTCGAATCCCAGTATGGGCACGAATAGTCAACATTTTTTTCTTTCTTTTTTCTCTTTCTACCAGATTAAGAAGGAAACCTGTATAGATTTTTATTTTATTTTGTAAATAAATTCTAACTGTATGATTTGCGAAAGATTTAATTACAAATTCTTTATCTGGTGTATTTATCATTGTATCAATGATCTATGATATATAATACATGTTATTTAATATATATATACACCGCATAATGTAAATTGGCTATGTTTCCAAAGTTTCAGACTATTCCGGATACATACCATTAAAAACAATGAACAGTGTTGATATTGCGATCTAAGAACTTATAGAGAAACAGAGCGGCCTGATGTTTAAATGAAAAGGATACACAGCTTTTATAAACTAATACTCATTTATAATTAATAATTTATAAACAAGCTTAAGGAAATTTAAAATTACATTCTCACAGACATTTTAAGAATTTTAAAGTGCATGTAAATTTTGGACTACGTTTACGTTTAATGGAAAATAGAAAATGCCATCAGAGAACTTTAAATTATTTTAAAAATGGGAAGGTTTCCGCTTTGGGTTAAACTTTTAACGAATTAATATCGAAAATTGCTTTAAAAGGATGTTACCATAACCGATAAATATGTCAATTTATACTATTTTAAGAAAACTGTTTGTTAGAAATGGGTATAAATTGCTTAAAACACGATCAGTCTACTTAGCAAATAATGTTCTTTTTTCTACAGTACAAGCTTATACTCGCTTTCAGGGGCGTGGCATTTTGTCCAACAACTAATACAAATTCTCGACAATTTCTCTTTACCTTCTGGTTGGAATGTCTTGTTCGCATACTCAGTTAAATTATTTTACAGGTGAATATGCAACTGGTTACTCATTCAACGTATAAGATAAATATTCGATAAATTGTTCGTTCATACGTGTACATTCTCTTCTGTACGTTAGTGGAGCTTCAATTCAAAATAATGGGACATATCAGTACTGTACAGTTGTCTTTTCACAACACCAACCTTACACATGACATGGTGAGCCTCGAACAATAAAATCTCTGGTTGGGGAATCTATTAAATGATTTCATTATGAAAGATCATAGCTAATACTTTAAATGTGTCAATTTAATTAAAACATGAATCACAAATTGAGCAAGAAAATATTAGTGTTTGAATTCAGCTTATGTATCTTTTTGATTAGCGAAAATAAATATACTCTAGATAATTTCCATGTGATGTCATAGGCACTGAAAAGAGAGTTTAAGGAAGCCATCTTTAAAAGCAGAAGCTAATGCAGGCTGAAATCTGGAAATATGTGCTGTATTAAACTTACCACTGTGTGATTATTTTTCAGTCTATTTTACTGAGCTTCATATTAAATTTAACAGATTTTATGAAGTATTCTAAATATCAAAATTATATTTTGATAGTGGAAAGGGTAAAGAAAATACAAGCAAAAAAGATACACTGTTCATTTTGTTTGAGGATGAGCCAATAATTTTACTTATTTTATGTATTAATTCTTTGTGCATTTATCGATTTTAAAAGTATTGCATTCTAAAATATGAATTTCAAGAGCTTTCCAATGGTGTATAGCTTTTAATTGTGGGACCAAAAATGAAGAAATTACAAGAAAATAAAATTTACGCTTCTATACAATTCATCTGAAAATCCCTTGAAGTTGCCATCAAAGATAGCTGCCAAGATAAAGGATCTTCACTGATGTGATAACTATCTATTAGATCAAAACTCGCTGCTTTCCATCGAACAGAAGATCTATGCTTTCATAAAACCTTTTCTGTCTAGACATGTAATTATTATTATTATTTCCAAATATGAACATGCTGCCTCACTAAATGGCACCCTTACCGGGCCAATATTATATATGAAATAACTAGGGCAAATGAGAAATATAAAAGCCAAAGCGAAAGGTTACTTAAGATAAGTATTTGGCATACGCAAAAAGGTTTTATCGACAAAACAACAAAGCCTATATAAAGATGGAGCATTTTCATGTGCTGAAGCATTATTATTCTTTCGTTAAATGCCAAGCTTTCTATTTTTAATAAAGTTGTTTTTAAAACCATGTTGACGATCAATTACCGATCATGACCGTTGGATCTTTTTTCCCGTTGCAATCGTTTAATTGCCAACAACTCGACACACATGAATCTATCATTGCAGACGAACGTGCTTCGAGCGGAAACTCTTGACATTTTACCGTGATACAGTGCAGTAAATGTACAAATGAATAAGGAAATATGACAAAGTTATAACAGCATTGCAACATATATGTCAAAATTTGAAAAGGCACAAGACAAAGGTATGCAAGCCAAATGTAAATGTAAAAACAAATCTTGATTTATCACCAAACAAAAGAGCAAACCCAACATTTACCGCCTTGAAACACAACATTTATATTTTTACAAGGATACTACTGTTATTATTCGCATTGATGGAAAATTCGGCCACTCAATGTCTGTATTCCTCTCTAAGATACCTTCAGTTGATATTTTTCAGACTTTTTTAGAAAATGGATAATACCAAACGACAAACAATACCAGGATGAACATAGGAACAGTCACTTTACTTTTGCGCGTGGGATTGAACAAGCTCGTACATAAGTACAAAATAACTCATTGGACTAATTCGTTAATCTTAACAATTTTTAAAACATGTGTGACCAAAGGTATCTGTTTTGGTTACGTAAAACATTCGCTTTCTGGATCCAATATTTACTAAAGCGATTGATATATAAACACAGTTGTTTAACACATAGACGGACAAACGTAATGTAAACGATACAAATATATGTCTTTTACATAATTCGAAACGAATGTTATCTTTTATCAATATATCTTTCACATATTTGTGTGTTCACCACACACCTTTTCAATCAAGTGTTTGCATTTGTATTACTGTAATGCAATTTAAAACGGGTCTACAAAAGTCAAAGAACTAGCCAATCTTCTAACATCTAACTGCTGTGTATATCCTCAAAAGAAGCAATTCATAATAAGACAATAATATTACCTAGCAATTATTTCAGTATGCAACGAGTTGATTAAGATAATAGTTTTTCGAACAGTGATTTCTATTGGATAAAAAAAACAAAAAAAAAACAACAACAAACATTTTAATATCTAAGCCAAACAGTTAAAAATATGTTTTATATTGCGGTCAGCACGTCCCCTCCCGTCCGGCCATTTTCAGCAACGGTCTCCCGAAGACATATTTAGCCTACCATTGATCACACAACATTAGCTTTGGAGAGACATTGGTTCATGGGAATTAGAAAATTGTAACTTAAGAAGACGATTAGTCTGAATAATATATTTTTGTTATCAATGTTGATTCTCCTTCTCTGATTTTGTCAGATTGGTCCGTTTTCATCATCTAGCTTCTCTTCCATTAATAACAGCATTTGTCAGATCCAGACTGAATCGCTTTAACGAATATATGATACGATATCAAACCCAGTTGTGGTGTGTACATATAACATATACACAGAATCCAGTGTCCAGGATCTCAAACCTAGTAGCTGTAGTGAACATATGATAAAATCGCAGACACAATATTACGATCTGGATACTGTTAAGGTTAGAACTAGAGAAAAATATCTTTGTGATAAGAGCCATTTTGTAAATGTAAAACCGAAAGAACCTTCTACGCAGCCTACCTAGGGAATAAACACCCTAACGCTAGGTGGCTCTCGTCTTAATTCGCTCCCCGCACCTCCCAAAGTTATAAATGAATAACGATGCCAGAAATGAAACCTTTATTTTTATTTCCTATTATGAGGCATTTGCAATAATAAAATCGCTTGATTGAAATCGACTGTAGTTTATAAAATGTCATACCGAAAAGTTTGCATCGGGGCACTGTGTTGCTCAACAGTTCGATGCACTTAATTTGTGAATATAAGAAACACTCCGTTTTTACCATTCAACCCAAATAATCCGAAACAAAAATATTCCCGTGCCAAGCTTTATAAAAGGCACAAACTGCTTTGATATACCTTAGATATGAGGAAGAAAAGATTCGCTAGGATAACTGATTGACTTTTGTGATGGACTGACACTTCGTTGTTTAAGAGATACTTGATTTGTTAAAAGCTAAAGTCTATCTTCTTACAAAAGTATATACATAACTCGTATTTTATCAACCTGTCTTATTAATTAATTACCAACATGAATTAGGAATCGTGTTGATTAGAGGTTTAATTTAGTCTATTTCTGAAACTTTGTTCTCATAGTATAAAGGAGATAATTTGTTCAAAAGCTATTGAGTGATTGAGGGTATTTACTCACGCTCATTGAGTGACACTATGTATAGTCTCCCTTGAATAATGCCTAAATGCAAGTGGGTCCTTTTATTTGATTTACTCGGTGTTTATGCTTGTTCTCTATGGAGTGTATGTTGACGTTTCTGCCTTTGTTGTGATATTCAGGTTAACCACCATCAACATCAACATCCACTTCCATGTCCATTTTTAAATAACATATCTTTATAAATATTTAAATTAATTTTAAGCTTATATATATGCAAAAATGAGAAATTTTCCTGATGTAATTGCAATATCTACAAAAAACAGGCGATTAAGTCCAAGAATTCCAACTAAAAGGACATACCTATCGTTTGGAATACCTCGGATATTAACTAATAAGGGAGATAATTTCCATTTCACCAAAGCACCCCATTACTTGAAGATCTATAAAGTTTCTTCAATAATTTTCAAACTTCACTGACATTTAGGCTCTCACAGCGTTGGTTCGAATCCCGATCGGGGCAAAGGACTTGGTATGTGAAGGTCTTCCAGCTGACTTGCGGTGCGCCGGTGGTTCAGCCCAGACATAAATCTGGGATTTGAAAAAAAGCTGGGCGTCGCTATAACAATCATAATTAGTCACTGCGACGTATTTCAAAAGCAAAATCATAACAATAAGTTAAAACACAAGGTTAGTGGTGAGTGTGGCTAAACCTGGCATACGGGAATAGTGTTGTCATGTATTATTGACAAGTAAGTTCCTGGTGACAAATATTGTCTTGCTATTTTGTTCTGACGGATTCAATGTCTTCCTGGTCCGTGTATATACCGTCTTTTCTTTTTACATTAAGGTACCAACAAATATCAACGCCAGTAAAGATGAATGACCGCACGCCTATTTCTGGCAGCCATTTGAAACTTGTGTATCTTGTATTGCTTGTTCCTTCCCTTGTCGGACCAAGCGATCGCAGCGCCACTCTTTTTTCGTTCTCCATTTTTAATCTACATGTTAACGTTAGAAAAACGGTTTGGAATACATATATTTCTGCTTTGTCTTTTTCTAAAAAAAAAACATTCTGTACCTTTTCCGTTTTTCTAACTAGAAAACAAAAATGAAAAATGAAAAGATGATATATACACGGACCCATCCTTAACAATGTCAATCAAATGTGGTATAATCAAGAAACGAAGAAGTAAACATCTTTTTTTTGGCGATAGGGATATGATGGGATTTACCGGCACTTTTGCCGATACTGTGCAGCGACATTTTTATCGTTATAGCAAAGGGACACTTATGAGGTGCCCAGAGACTGAACCCGGCCGGTTCATTATATTGAAACCGACCAGTCAGGCGTAATGCTGTCCCCTTAGCACGAGCGTAACGAGTACTACTACCAACTTTAAGGTCTTTGGTTTGACCCGGCCGGGGTTTGAACCCGCGACATCCCGATTATCAAGCCGACGCTCTTCTACTTGAGCTATTAGCCTATTGTTGAAGGATGATATTGATAAACGATTTAAACCGTGCCTGCAAGGCTGTATCCGACTTACAAACAGCGCACAAAGTGCACAAAAAGTATTAAAAAATGTTAAGAAATGTGAGGAAGCAAAAATCGAATTATGCTTCTTATTCTTTTAAATACTCAATTAAATATCAAATAAAATAATATCCATCATTGTTTTGTTCTTTCTAGTAATAATAAAAGATATGCATAACAAAGCTGAAATATATCATTTTGTCTAGGTCATACTAAATATAATCTACAAGGCTAAAATAATCTAACACTGTCTATAAATTCGCCCAAACTTAACCTAATAATTTTAAGTATGGCAGGATTGACGTTTTATTATTACTGTATCAATTATTTATGATAATTATAATACATGTTTTTTTAATATTTCAACACCGCATAATGTAAACTGGCTCTGTTTCCAAAGTTGAAGACTATTCCGGATACATACCATTAAATGCGAACAATCATTGTTTTCCGATCTACGTACTTTTAGAGAAACAGACAAAATTGTATATCTGCTTACATACATGTATTGTATATCTGCGAATTTACAAGTATTGTATATATGCGTATATACAAGTATTGTATATCTGCGGTTATACAAGTATTGTATATCTGCGTATATACAAGTATTGTATATTTGCGTATATACGAGTATTATATATCTGCGGTTATACAAGAATTGTATATCTGCGTATATACAAGTATTGTATATCTGCGTATTTACAAGAATTGTAAATCTGCGTATTTACAAGTATTGTATATCTGCCGTATATACAAGTATTGTATATCTATGGTTATACAAGTATTGTATGTCTGCTTATATACAAGTATTGTATATCTGCGTATATACAAGTATTGTATATCTGCCTATTTACAAGTATTGTATATATGTGTGTATCAAAGTGTTGTATATCTGTGTATATACAAGATTGTATATATATGTGTTCTTATTGTTTCGGTTTGATTTGTCACCTTATGCCAACCATTTTTTTCATCTTTGATATTTTATATTTTGATTATTTCAGTAAGTTGACAGGATCAAACATGTTTTTATTGTAAATTTGTTCTGTCTATTTTACACGCAGTAAGGATCTCACGTACAGCCGTTGTTTACCTTGGAAAAAGTTGTGTACCGGACCTGATAGCGCACTCGGTAGAGCGTCGGCTCCAGGTACGGGAGGCTCCGGGTTCGATCCCGGGCCGCGACATACCGATGTCGTTAAAATGGTAGTGGTATAGCTCCCTTGCTTACGCTCAAGCAAATATAAGGGTAGTCCCACGACTGGTAAGCCCAGTGTCAGGATAATGTGACTGGGTGTGGTATCATGCCAGGTGTTCACAGCATGCTATACACAGTGAAGGCAGAACTATATCTGCTTCAAGTGGGCACCATCTCCAGATAAGTGAAATACTATTGGTGGGACGATAAACCCAACAAACAAACAAATAAGGGTGTTGTACTTATTAAAGTTAAAAAATAGCTAGACCCAGTCGCTTGTTGTATATATGATATCCATTATCAAACTTTATGAAGATGAAAGTTGAGGAAAGGTTTAGTTTAAACTGTTTATGAAGCCCTGCTGTCATATTATAAAATAAATCATTTTGGTCTGAAAGCTTCAGAGTGATGGATAACACTTACACACGCACATTTAAGTGTATATCTAAAAGGTTAAAAGACATTTTAAGTGGTACGGCAAAACTTACCCTACGGGAATAGTATTAAGGAAAAATTCTTGATGATATAATGTCCCCTTTGTCTCCTACATTTGACAGACAGAGAGACAGCCGGAGAGACAGACAGAGAGACAGACAGACAGACGGACGGACGAACGGACGGACGGACGGATTGATAGACAGACAGACAGACAGACAGACAGACAGATAGATAAATAGATAGATAGATGTGTTTGAGGTGTTGGATTCATTTCCGATCCTATGTTTATACTTGTTGTCTGTTTTTCGGCTGTCTGACAGGGTCTATTACGTTGCAAATATATTTTTCTTTCCTTTGTTTTTCATGAGAAATAAGTATGGATTTGTATTCATAAGACACAAATCCCCTTTTCTTTTTTTTAAATTGTGTGGGTGTTGTTGTTTTTTTTTTCGTTTTTTTTTTTTTTTTTTTCTTTTTGTTTTTGTTTTGTTTTGTTTGTTTTTGGACATTATTTTTGTAACCAGTTCATCATTTTGCATTCTTGTTTTAATCTATTTGTCTTACAAATCGGTTTGTGTTCTGAATCGTATTTATTAAGACCAAAGTATTGGTTTATACAAAAATTATGCCATATTCCCCAAAAACAGTGGTTCGACATTGTTATATGTATTTGATAAAGGCAAACTGACGGATACCATCTTTAAGGCAAAGCAAATGTAATGCTGCACCTCCAAATTAAGAGTATCAAAATTAGGGGTGAAATGCTTAAAAACTTGGGGTTGAGGGTTCGAATCCCAGTATGGGCACGAATAGTCAACATGTTTTCTTTCTTTTTTCTCTTTCTACCAGATTAAGAAGGAAACCTGAAAAGATTTTTATTTTATTTTGTAAATAAATTTTAATTGTATGATTTGTGCAAGATTGAATTACAAAGTCTTTATCTGGTTTATTTATCACTGTATCAATGATCTATGATATATAATACATGTTATTTAATATATATACACCGCATAATGTAAAATAGCGATGTTTCCAAAGTTTCAGACTGTTCCGGATACATACCATTAAACACGATGAACAGTGTTGATAATGCGATCTAAGTACTTATAGAGAAACAGAGTGGCATGATGTTTAAATGAAAAGGGTACACAGCTTTTATAAACTAATACTCAAATATAATTATTAATTTATAAACAAGCTTAAGGACATTTAAAATAACAATCTCACAGACATTTCAAGAATTTTAAAGTACATGTAAATTTTGGTCTACGTTTACGTTTAATGGAAAATAGAAAATGCCATCAGAGAACTTTAAATTATTTTAAAAATGGGAAGGTTTCCGCTTTGGGTTAAACTTTTCACGAATTAATATCTAAAATTGCTTTAAAAGAATGTTACCTTAACCGATAAATATGTTCATTTATACTATTTTAAGAAAACTGTTTGTTAGAAATGGGTATAAATTGCTTAAAACACGATCGGTCTACTTAGCAAATAATGTTCTTTTTGCTACAGAACAAGATTATAAACGCTTTTAGGGGCATGGCATTTTGTCCAACAACTAATACAAATTCTCGACAATTGCTTTTTACCTTCTGGTTGGAATGTCTTCTTCGTAGTTAAATTATTTTACAGGTGAATATGCAACTGGTTACTCATTCAATGTATAAGATAAATATTCGATAAATTGTTCGTTCATACGTGTACATTCTCTTCTGTTCGTTAGTGGAGCTTCAATTCAAAATAATGGGACATATCAGTTCTGTACAGTTGTCTTTTCACAACACCAACCTTACACATGACATGGTGAGCCTCGAACAATAAAATCTCTGGTTGGGGAATCTTTCAAATGATTTCATTATGAAAGATCAAAGGTGATACTTTAAATGTGTCAATTTAATTAAAACATAAATCACAACTTGAGCAAGAAAATATTTGTGTTTGAATTCAGAGTATGTATCTTTTTGATTAGCGAAAATAAATATACTCTAAATAATTTCCATGTGATGTCATAGGTCCTAAAAAGAGTGTTTAAGGAAGCCATCTTTAAAAGCAGAAGCTAATGCAGGCTGAAATCTGGAAATATGTGTTGTATTAAACTTACCACTGTGTTTTTTCTCAGTCTATTTTACTGAGCTTCATATCAAATTTAACAGATTTTATGAAGTATTCTCAATATCAAAATTATAGTTTGATAGTGGAAAAGGTAAAGAAAATACAAGCAAAAAAGATGCACCGTTCATTTTGTTTGAGGATGAGCCACTAATTTTATTTATTTTTTGTATTAATTCTTTGTGCATTTATCAATTTTAAAAGTATTGCTTTCTAAAATATGAATTTCAAGAGCTTTCCAATGGTGTATAGTTTTTAATCGTGGGACCACAAATGAAGAAATTACAAGAAAATAAAATTTACGCTTCTATACATTTCTATCTGAAAATCCCTTGAAGTTGCCATCAAAGATGACTGCCAAGATAAAGGATCTTCACTGATGTGGAAACTATCTATTAGATCAAAGCTCGCTGCTTTCCATCGAACAGAAGATCTATGCTTTCATAAAACCTTTTCTGTCTAGACGTGTAATTATTATTATTATTTCCAAAAATGTACATGCTGCCTCGCTAAATGGCACCCTTACCGGGCCAATATTATATATGACGTAACAAGGGCAAATGAGAAATATAAAAGCCAAAGCGAAAGGCTACTCAAGATAAGTATTTGGCATACGCAAAAAGGTTATATCGACAAAACAACAAAGCCTATATAAAGATGGAGCATTTTCATGTGCTGAAGCATTATAATTCTTTCGCTAAATGCCAAGCTTTCTTTCTTTGATACAGTCTTTTTAAAACCATGTTGACGATCCATTACCGATGACCGTTGGATATTTTTTTTCCGCTGCAATCGTTAAATTGCCAACTGCTCGAAGCACATGAATCTATCATTGCAGACGAACGTGCTTCGAGCGGAAACTCTTGACATTTTACCGTGATACAGTGCAGTAAATGTACAAATGAATAAGGAAATATGACAAAGTTATAACAGCATTGCAACATATATGTCAAAATTTGAAAAGGCCCAAAACAAAGGTATGCAAGCCAAATGTAAATGTTTAAACAAATCTTGATTTATCACTAAACAAAAGAGCAAGCCCAGCATTTACCGCCTTAAAAACACAACATTTATATTTTTACAAGGATACTACTGTTATTATTCGCATTGATGGATAATTCGGCCACTTAATATCTGCATTCCACTCTAAGATACCTTCAGTTGATATTTTTCAGACTTTTTAGAGAATGGATAATAACAAACGAAAAACAATACCAGGATGAACATAGGAACAGTCACTTTACTTTTGCGAGTGGGATGGAACAAGCTCGTACATAAGTACAAAATAATTCATTGCACTAATTCGTTAATCTTAACAATTTTTAAAACATGTGTGACCAAAGGTATCTGTTTTGGTTACGTAAAATATTCGCTTTCTGGATCCAATATTTACTAAAGCGATTGATATATTAACACAGTTGTTTAACACATAGACGGACAAACGAAATGTAAACGATACAAATATATGTTTTTTACATAATTCGAAACGAATGTTATCTTTTATCAATATATCTTTCACATATTTGTGTGTTCACCACACACCTTTTCAATCAAGTGTTTGCATTTGTATCACAGTAATGCAATTTAAAACGGGTCTACAAAAGTCAAAGAACTAGCCAATCTTCTAACATCTAACTGCTGTGTATATCCTCAAAAGAAGCAATTCATAATAAGACAATAATATTACCTAGCAATTATTTCAGTATGCAACGTGTTGATTAAGATAATAGTTTGTCGAACAGTGATTTCTATAGGATAAAAACAAAAAAGACATTTTTTAATCTAAACCAAACAGTTAAATATATGTTTTACATTGCGGTCAGCACGTCCCGTCCCGTCCGTCCATTTTCAGCAAAGGTCTCCCGAAGACATATTTAGCCTACCATTGATCACACAACATTAGCTCTGGAGAGACATTGGTTCATGGGAATTAGAAAATTGTAACTTAAGAAGACGATTAGTCTGAATAATATATTTTTGTTATCAAGTTGATTCTCCTTCTCTGATTTTGTCAGATTGGTCCGTTTTCATCATCTAGCTTCTCTTCCATTAATAACAGCATTTGTCAGATCCAGACTGAATCGCTTTAGCGAATATATGATACGATATCAAACCCAGTTGTGGTGTGTACATATAACATATACACAGAATCCAGTGTCCAGGACCTCAAACCTAGTAGCTGTAGTGAACATATGATAAGATCGCAGACACATTATTTTGATCTCTTAAGGTTAGTGTTAGAGAAAAATATCTTTGTGATAAGAGCCATTTTGTAAATGTAAAACCGGAAGAAGAACCTTCTACGCAGCCTACCTAGGGAATAAATACCCTAACGCTAGGTGGCTCTCGTCTAAATTCGCTCACCGCACCTCCCAAAGTTATAAATGAATAACGATACCGGAAATAAAACCTTTATTTTTATTTCCTATTATAAGGCATTTGCAATAATAAAATCGCTTGATTGAAATCGACTGTAGTTTATTAAATGTCATACTGAAAAGTTTGCATTAGGGCATTGTGTTGCTCAACAGTTCGATGCACTTAATTTGTGAATATGAGAAACACTCCGTTTTTACCGTTCAAACCAAATATAAACCGAAACAACAATATTCCCGCACCGAACTTTATAAAAGGCACGAACTGCTTTGATATACCTAAGATATGAGGAAGAAAAGATTCGCTAGGATAACTGATGGACTTTTGTGATGGACTGACACTTCGTTGTTTAAGAGATACTTGATCTGTTAAAAGCCAAAGTCTATCTTCTTTTCAAAAGTATATAAATAACTCGTATTTTATCAACCTTTCTTATTAATTAATTAGCAATCTGAATTAGGAATACTGTTGATTAGAGGTTTAATTTAGTCTATTTCTGAAACTTTGTTCTCATAGTATAAAGGAGATAAGTATTCAAAGGCTATTGAGTGATTGAGGGTATTTACTCACGCTCATTGAGTGACACTATGGATAGTCTCCCCTGAATAATGCCTAAATGCAAATAGGTCCTTTCATTTGATTTACTCGGTTTTTATGCATGTTCTCTATGGAGTGTATGTTGACGTTTCTGCCTTTGTTGTGATATTCAGGTTAACATCAACATCCACTTCCATTTTACTTTTTATAAAGCCTATCTTTATAAGTGTTTAAATTAATTTTAAGCTAATATTTATGCAAAAATGAAACATTTTCCTGTATGTAATTGCAATATCTACAAAAAACAAGCGATAAAGTCCAAGAATTCCAACTAAAAGGACCTACCTATTGTTTGGAATACCTCGGATATTAACTAATAAGAAAAATAATTTCCATTTCACCAAAGTACCCCATCAGTTGAAGATCTATAAAGTTTTTTCAATAATTTTCAAACTTCACTGACTGTTATGCTCTCACAGCGTTGGTTCGGGTCCCGATCGGGGCAAAGGACTTGGTATGTGAAGGTCTTCCAGCTGACTTGCGGTGCGCCGGTGGTTCAGCCCAGACGTAAATCTGTGATTTTCCTCCACACAATAGCTGGGCGTCGCTATAACAATCATAATTAGTCACAGCGATGTATTTCAAAAGCAAAATCACAACAATAAGTTAAAACACAAGGTTAGTGGTGTGTGTGGCTAAACCTGGCATACGGGAATATTTTTGTCATGTATTATTGACAAGTAGGTTCCTGGTGACAAATATTGTCTTGCTATTTTGTTCTGACGGATTCAATGTCATCCTGGTCCGTGTATATACCGTCTTTTCTTTTTACATTAAGGGACCAAAAATATCAACGCCAGTAAAGATGAATGACCGCACGCCTATTTCTGGCCGCCATTAGAAACTTGTGTATCTTGTATTGCTTGTTACTTTCCTTGTCGGGCCAAGCGATGGCAGCGCCACTCTTTTTTCGTTCTCCTTTTTTAATCTACATGTTATCGTTTGGAAAACGGTTTGGAATACATATATTTCTGCTTTGTCTTTTTAAAAAGAACATTCTGTACCTTTTCCGTTTTTCTAACTAGAAAAACAAAAATGAAAAATGAAAAATGAAAAGATGATATATACACGGACCCATCTTTAACAATGTCAATCAAATGTGGTATAATCAAGAAACGAAGAAGAAAACATCTTTTTTGGCGATAGGGATGTGATGGGATTTACCGGCATTTTTGCCGATACTGTGCAGCAACATTTTGATCGTTATAGCAAAGGGACACTTATGAGGTGCCCAGAGACTGAACCCGGCCGGTCCATTATACTGACACCGACCAGTCAGACGTAATGCTGTCCCCGTAGCCCGAGTGTTACGAGTGAGGCCACTACTACCAACTTTAAGGTCTTTGGTTTGACCCGGCCGGGGTTTGAACCCGCGACCTCCCGATTTGCAAGCCTACGCTCTTCTACTTGAGCTATTAGCCTATTGCAGAAGGATGATATTGATAAACGATTTAAACCGTGCCTGAAAGGCTGTATCCGATTTACAAACAGCGCACAAAGTGCACAAAAAGTATTTAAAAAAAGTTAAGAAATTTGAGGAAGCAAAAATCGAATTATGCTTCTTATTCTTTTAACAATTTACTCAATTAAATATCAAATAAAATAATATCCATCATTGTTTTGTTCTTTCTAGTAATAATAAAAGATATGCATAACAAAGCTGAAATATATAATTTTGTCTAGGTCATACTGAATATAATCTACAAGGCTAAAATAATCTAACACTGTCTATAAATTCGTCCAAACTTAACCTAATAATTTTAAGTATGGCAGGATTGACGTTTTATTTATCACTGTATCAATTATTTTTGATAATTATAATACATGTTCTTAAATATTTCAACACCGCTATGTTTCCAAAGTTGAAGACTATTCCGGATACATACCATTAAATGCGAACAGTCATTGTTTTCCGATCTACGTACTTTTAGAGAAACAGAAAAAATGTATATCTGCTTATATACAAGTATTGTATATCTGCGAATTTACAAGTATTGTATATCTGCGTATTTACAAGAATTGTCTATCTGCGTATATACAAGTATTGTATATCTGCGGGTATACAAGTATTGCATATCGTCGTATATACAAGTATTATATATCTGGGGTTATACAAGTATTGTATATCTGCGGATATACAAGTATTGTATATCTGCGTATTTACAAGAATTGTATATCTGCGTATTTACAAGTATTGTATATCTGCCGTATATACAAGTATTGTATATCTATGGTTATACAAGTATTGTATATCTGCTTATATACAAGTATTGTATATCTGCGTATATACAAGTATTGTATATCTGCCTATTTACAAGTATTGTATATCTGTGTGTATCAAAGTGTTGTATATCTGTGCATATACAAGATTGTATATATATGTGTTTTAACTGTTTCGGTTTGATTTGTCACCTTATGCCAATTATTTTTTTTCATCTTTGATATTTTATATTTTAATTATTTAAGTAAGTTGACAGGATCAAACATGTTTTTATTGTAAATTTGTCTATTTTACACACAGTAAGGATCTCACGTACAGCCGTCGTTTACCTTGGAAAAAGTTGTGTACCGGACCTGGTAGCGCAATCGGTAAAGCGTCGGCTCCAGGTACGGGAGACTCGGGGTTCGATCCCAGGCCGCGACATACCAATGTCGTTAAAATGGTAGTGGTATAGCTCCCCTGCTTACGCTCAAGCAAATATAAGGGTAGTCCCACGACTGGTAAGCCCAGTGTCAGGATAATGTGACTGGACGTGGTATCATGCCAGGTGTTCATTGCATGCTACCGGTATACACAGTGAAGTCAGCACTATATCTGCTTCAAGTGGACACCATCTCCAGATAACTTAAATACTGTTGGTGGGGCGATAAGCCCAACAAACAAACAAATAAGGGTGTTGTACTTATTTTAAATTATGTTTCAAATTAATACGAACATACCATTCGTATCTTCGGGCTTGTAATCACACGGTGTTTAGCACGTATGGGTTGAGTCCTAAATAAGTATATGTGTTTTGGGTTGATAATTACCGCACGAATCTCAGACACCAACAGACAGCTCAAACCAGCGCTTTAAAAGTAAATTTCATTTTGTTTGACTTTCTGCGATTTTTGATATATGACAACTTAAATGTTAACCCTAAATTTACAAAATGAATATGGGAGAAACAGTACAGGTGGTATCAGACAGTGTGCCTATATTAAATACACATACCAATATCTAACCACCGCTTTGAAGAATTTGGTCATAATGTTTGTATAAAGCCATACTTAAGTCGTTTTAAGACGATTGGGAACACTAACTTTATTGTTAGACTGTACCAATCATGAAAACACACGCACGCACGCACGCACGCACGCACACACACACACACACTCTAAATATCCAGTCTTTCCAATTCTAAAAAAAGCGCGATAGTGGTCTCTGCTAAAAATATATATATCGACGTCAAAACGGATTACCCGGATGACTTTATAGAAGTAAGTGGTCACGTGGTTTTCTAAGTTTAAAAATAGCTATCTGCAGCGTGGCCCTGATAGGAAAAAACCTGTTTGCAATGACGAGTGGTGATTAATCCTTGACTGGTGACACAGAAACCAATGAACAGCATTTTGCAAGACCTTTTCAGGTACCAATGACTTATTTGGTTGTTTGAGATTTTTTTTACCAAACTGTCGGATACCACCTTTAAAAATTATATGCCGAAAATGATTTTCTTTCTGCATCTTCATAGTACCATAAATACCGGGCTGTCATATAAAGTACTTTTGTATAATGAATAGATAAAAAAAAAATTCTTAAGGACAACTGACATTTTTAACGAATATGCGTTGTAAGAAACGTTGAACGGAATACTAATACTTTGTTTATGATAGCATATATGTCAAAAGGCAAAATGCTTCAGGACTGTTTTAAATTACTTGAAAATTGGTTTGTTTTCTCTTAGAGTAAAAGTCTTGGTGAATTTGTATAGAAAGTTTAACTGGTATATATGTAATAACATTTAATTGAAGAAAATATTTTTTCCTAAGGCATAAAAAGCATACTTTAGATGTCTAGCAATTAAGCTCGTCATTTTACTAGATATAAAACTTAAAAACGTTTGCATGGTCATTTATTTTTTTCAGTTAAATCCATCGTTAACACAAAACCATACACAATTTCTACAATCTCGCTTTATTCCTGAATTGCAATAATATCATATCCAGCGCATTCATTATAAAAAATATTTTACCCAAATATGCAACAAATTGTATCCTCATCCCACGTTTGAGACAGATAGTCAGTGATTTGTGTATCCTAAAATACAAATCTCTTAAAAGCACGAAATACTAATCTAAGAAAGTAAAACAATAATATCTACAAGTCTTATTTCTTCATTTTACAATTGCGGTCAGAAAAAAAAAGTAGATTTGTGTCATTATAATTTAATTTTAAAACTTACTGATCATGGAGTAACGCTTCAAATGTAAATATGACCATACACAAATTTAACAGTCAGTGGGCACAACCTACATAATACAACACAGAAACAGTACCAAATAATATCAACGCCAGTAAAGATGAATGACCGCATGCCTATTTCTGGCCGCCATTGAAACTTGTGTATCTTGTGTTGTTAGTTACTTCCCTTGTCTGTCCAAGCTTTGTTTGACGGTAAACGGTTAGAATTCTCCTTTTTTAATCTGCATGTTCGCGTTAGGAAAACAGTTTTAAATACATATATTTCTGTTGTTTGTTTTTAATTAGATATATAAAAAATAACATTCTGTACCTTTTCCGTTTTTCTAACTAGAAAAACAAAAATTAAAAATTAAAAGACGATATATACACGGACCACTGGTCCGGATCCTGCTTATTTTACATATTTCTCATCGAAAACTATTACTTTAGCTTTATTTTGCCTACATTTCATTACTGAAATTTGTTATCTTGCAATGACAGTTTCCAAGAACAAATATGTATATACGGTTTAAATGTTACGGTTACTTCAATCTGTGTCATAGTAAGTTCAGTTAAGACAAGTTTATAATGCCATACATTATAATTATTGTCCTGTATAGTTTTGGTATTCTAATAAAATAAAAACTGTGGTAAATAATATATGAAATTAATGGAGAACACGGCCAATAAAACAAGCTGGACCTTCAGGTTTACTGACAAACAAATAAGGATATACAAGCGTAGTGTCTCCATGTTTTCAGAAGAAAGTGCGAATAATAAAAAATAATTCAGTATTATGCAATGTATATTTATATATTGCAGGCATTAAAACGAAAACACAGAAATTCTTGAGAATGCGCGACATTTTTTTACATAAACATGGGTTTTTAAAACAGTGCACTTTAGCATTTTTCTTGTTCTAAAATATAATTTATAAAATTTATAAGTTGATACAAGAAAAACGAGTATTTCATGATCGCTCGTATGCATTCGCTTTTTGTTTGCACGGAATAAACCTACTAAATAATGAGACAAATCTGTACCATACAGAGATTTCTTTCACGTATTTGCAACATACTTTGAGAATTGTACAGAATAATATCACTGGCTTCGGGAATTTTACAGGTTATTCGTGTACAGAAGACTATAAAATAGCTTTTATTTTATTGTGATATGCCCATCCACTTAAAAATTAAAAGCCACAATATGTCCAGAAAAGTAATTGTGTTTAAATTTAGATTAAGTTAATGAATAATTGTAATCGAATAACAGCTATAATATATGTTAAACTTTCACTTTCCTATAGATTTGGCTTAATGAGCTTTAAATGGGCATTATACAGTAGCAATATAAATATTGGCATATAACTGGGCTTTCATTATGTTTTGTCGTCTTAGGACAGAGTGAAATATTTGCAAATATTTTTACGGGAAATATATTTAGAGCTCTGCACCTTCCCATTTATAAACGAGTACATCTGTACATTCTGGTGTAATGTATGTTCTTTAACCAAGTGATTCTGCTGCTCTGATTTTACCAGACTGGTCCATTATTAATTATCTAGCTTCTGTTCCTTTAATCATAAAAGTTGGCAGAATACAGACTGAAACACTTTGGGGACATATAGCACGATATCAGACACAGTTGTCCTGTGCACATATAACAGGATCCAATATCCAGTCGCTTCATAGAGATATTGCATGATATCTATAGCTATTATAAACTACGGAAAATACAAAAAGGCAATAATCTAAGTAAATTAAATTGTTTTGTATATAATTTACCCAAATTAAGTTGTAAAAAGAATATTTATAAAAGGTAATTCTACACAAGACAAGACCAAAATTGTAATGGTTATTTATATTTTGGTTGGTATTCAGTGCAAACGAAAACTATGCCTAGGGTCTTATGTTACTGGATTTTCAAAGATACATGTCCACGGAAAACGCGGAAATAAAACCCCCGCGGAACTAACCCTCTATATGGTATTTATTTCCTTTATTATAAGACATTTGCAATAATATATTCAATTGATTAAAATCGAATATTGATAATTATGTCACATTGAAAATGTTTGCATTGTGGCATTATGCTCCCTATTTTGAATGCACGTAATTTGTGAACATAAGGAACACATTCTGTTTCATCATTCATACCAAATATTAATAGTAACAATATCACCAAGTCCGATATTCATAGAGGCACGAAATGCTTGCATGTTCCTAAGATATAAGGAAGAAATGTCTCGCCAGGGCACATGACGTACTGTGGTGATGATTGGCACTGTCTAAGTAAGTTATAGAGAAACTTGATCTTATAATCACAACAAAAGTTTTTTACTAACTTGTATTTTTTCAATCTTACTTACTGATTTCTATTTCCAACATAAAGTAAGAATCAAGCTGAACAGAGGTTTAATTGGGTCAATTTCCAAAGTTGTGTTTGTCATAATTTAAAGTAGGGAAAATAATTTCTAAAGCTATGGAGTGACTGAGGGTACTTTCACAGGCTCAATTAAGTGTAGATCTACAATAAGAATATATGAGCATTGCAACATATACCAAACTCTGAAAAGGCACAAGGTTCCTTCAATAAGTTACGACAAAACTTGTGTGGTGAGTGTGACAAAACCTGGAAATAAGGAAATAGTGTTGTCAAGTATTAATGGCAAGTAAATTCTTGGTGATATATGTTATGTTATTCTGATGGCAAAATGTCACTTTCTTTTCTTAAGAATGCCAATCAAATGTTGTGCAATTAAGGAACCAATAAGCATACCAGTGTTTTATTTGGTGATGACAGATTTCATAAGCTTCGGTATATACCGCAAATCAGCCAATATCAAAAGGATGATATTGATAAACGATTTAAACAATATCTGAAAGGCTGTATCCATCAGTTTGCCGATTGTAAAACCTTCAACTATAGTAAAATATATATATATATATATATATATATATATATATATATATATATATATATATATATATATATATATATATATATATATATATATATATATATATATATATACTATATATAACTGTTTCGGTTTCATTTTTGAATTATACTTAAGCTTGTTGTTAGTTTAGACATTTTATTTTCACTAATTCAGTTAAGCATTTAAATATCTTAAATTATCTATTTTATCAATATATTGCTATAAGAATTTCCACTATGTGTAGATTTTTTCACATCACACAATGTGTATATTTAACAAAGTTATTGTACTCATTATACTTATAAGTAATTAAAGTGCAAAAAATATTTCTGACTGTTGCAAAGGGTGCACATTTCTAAACATCACATCAAGTTGAAGAATTCCTTCCATATCCATGAATTGTTAGATTTGATAATAAATTATCTCCCTTGAATCCATAATATATTCCCACTTAAGCTGGATAAACTGGTATGAAGTACGAGAAAAGTAAAGATACCATTGACAGTATAACACATGACATTCAATACCTTTCTTGTTAACATGCCTTGTCCGTTTGCAGACCTAATAATGCCATAACGCATCTTACGTATGTTTGTTTTTGCATCCATGTGCTTCCTTCAAGGTGTCGTCATTTTCACACTCATGTAATAAACCTCGTTGAGTGCTTATAAGTTACCGAAAAGTACCGAATTTTGGTGTTATCGGTTCCATAACGTACCGAAACCTATATAACGAAATTCCTAAATATTCAGACTGCATATCGTAAGGATGCGGAATAGTTATTATTGTTATGGAATATTCGATGTACGTTGCTTCATATTGGTTATTATAATTTTCATACATTCTAAACATCTTTTTGAGGGTATGCTGTGTGACCCCAAGAAGAAATAAATAAGTTTTCCGGTGACATAATGTACTTGATTCCCATGCCGAAATTCTTTAGTCAGGTGGCATCTCGTATTTTTTACACAGACGTGTGAGTCTTAATTAACGTGTTTTCTGTTCTGTTCTGTCCTTATTTCTCATTCTTTATTACTATTCCAATTATTACGGAAACATCATTCGTATCTTTTGTCTTGTAATCGCACGGTTCTTGGCGTGTATTGATTAATTAGAAAATGCGTTTCGGTTTGATAACTACCGTACGAAAATCTGACACCAACAAGCAGCATCAATCTTTTTTGTAAGTAAACTCCATTAAGTTTTACTTTCTGCGATGTTGACATAAATTGTCAGACACATCTTAAATGGCTTTAATATAACAGTACTTATATATAATTATCAATTTAAAATCTAGCTTAAGGGCAACTGACATTTTAGAGAAAATGCATTCTAAGAAATGTAAATGTAAATATTAATCCTACGTCTCTGATAGCATGTATATCCAAATGTAAAATGCCTCAAAGGCTTCAAGGTTATTTTAAGTTACTTGAAAATTGTAAATTTTCGCTGAAGGTAAATATTTAATGAACAATTGTCATAACCTGCTTATTTTGTACATGTTTAAATGTATGTTATGTAAAGAAAATTATATTTTAAGAACTTCCGTAAGCCTAGATAACATATATAAAACACCATCCAGCAACAAAAGAAATGTTCGTTCTTTTGCTACAGTAAATACCTGTAAACCTTTGCTGAATCATAAAAAAGTTACAGTTAAAAACAAATCTTAAAAAATCTTCGGTAATCATGCCACATTCATGGCTGACGATAATGTCATATCCAAAACATTCATTACAAAAATATTGAGAGCAAACAGAAAACAAATTATTTTCTCATCCAACGTATTTAATAGATAATGGCACTGATGTTTGTACACTAAAACAAAAATAAATGGCAGTGATGTTGTACACTAAACAAAACTAACTTAAGTAAGTAACACTGACGAAAGAAGAAACACTGACAAAAGAAGGGGAAAGTAAGAAACACTGACACGAGAAAGGGAAGTAAGAAACACTGACACAAGAAAGGGAAGTAAGAAACACTGACACAAGAAAGGGAAAGTAAGAAACACTGACACAAGAAAGGGAAAGTAAGAAACACTGACAAAAGAAAGGGAAAGTAAGAAACACTGACAAAAGAAAGGGAAAGTAAGAAACACTGACAAAATAAAGGGAAAGTAAGAAACACTGACAAAAGAAAGGGAAAGTAAGAAACACTGACAAAAGAAAGGGAAAGTAAGACACACTGACAAAAGAAAGGGAAAGCAAGAAACACTGACAAAAGAAAGGGAAAGTTAGAAACACTGACAAAAGAAAGGGAAAGTAAGAAACACTGACAAAAGAAAGGAAAAGTAAGAAACACTGACAAAAGAAAGGGAAAGTTAGAAACACTGACAAAAGAAAGGGAAAGTAAGAAACACCGACAAAAGAAAGGGAAAGTAAGAAACACTGACAAAAGAAAGGAAAACTCAAATTCAAATTCAAGTCTTTATTCGTTTATTTCACAATTGCAAATACAAAGATGCAAAAATTGACTACATGTATAAGGTTTGGTAATTTATAACTTTCATCAGCTTCAGCGCAATAAATCATTTAAAAAGTAAAATAAACTCTACATATGATAGCTTTCCCAAATTTATCAATGGCAAACTATCTGTACTTTTCATAACAACATTGTGCATATCCTCTGTTCTTTTTCACAGACACCCAATGATTTGTCTGTTCGAGCTACTTGTCGTTTGAAGAAGCGTCTCAATATACGTCTGGCTTTTGACATCACACATGTTCTTTGCTGCGTCACGACTGCACGCAATGACGTCATTGTATGCGCTGCAAATATAAGTATTCTCATCTAGTCGCAATCAATATTACACTCTTGTTATTAACGCCGCATAAAAAGTAGGCATATATTTCAAATTTTTGAACCATTTTGGAGATCTTTTTTGTTGCTGTTTTTTGTTTGTTTCTTTGTTTTTTGTTTGTTTAGAAGAGGTCATAAAAACAGCACATCGTCCCATTTCATACAGCTTCCTTTAGTTTATTATAGTTAAGTCGAGTTTTGTCCTGTTGGTTTTACGCAAAGGTAAACATGGCTGATACGAAAGCTTTTGTTAAATAGTTCTATACAAAACATTGTTTTCGTATAAAAAAACATTTTCTGGTCATATGGACGAACACAATGATGACTGATGGTTTAACAAGCAATATAGACGGTAGCGTAGTATGTTAACGCTTCGCTTGCTTAAAGGGGTCAGGCTTAGTCAACTTATGTAGATCAGCCCGCTATCAGATGTCTGGTCGGGATCTTTACTATTCTCCCCACAGCGTCAAGCAGCTTATATTTGCGTTTGTCCATGTTGTTTGGAAAAAAACTAAGATTGTGTATTCCTTTTAATCAAGAAGCAAGCACAGGATTATGCAAATAGATAGAGAAAAGCAATAACTACCTGCAAAGGCCTTTGTTGACGTCACTGCCATCAAGGTCAGGGTCGGACATCACGTTATCAATAACAATCTTAAACACTTGGAAACAAAACCCCACGGCACGCTGTAGGGGTCGCTGGGATAGGCATGAGGTCTGCTCGTTAAGCTCTGAAAAATGCCCACAAATTATAGTCAATTAGTTCAAATTCACCCAAGCACCCACGCACATACGCACAAACATTGACATTAAAGATAAGTTGAATAGCATAAGAAACACTATAACATAAAATAGTTCTTCATAAATAGTTCTTCAAAGTAAATATGACAAGGAGAAAGAAATTAATTTAATTGGCATGAATTAATTTAATTAAATTTGTTATGAAGCGCAAATAATAGTTTGCTTCAATACAATATATCCGTTAACTGTGCAACTGCGTTACAAATCTTGAATAGTAAGTTGGTTTACTGAAGAACAAATGTAATTCTGCACCTACAGTTGCAGTGGTTCTCGGGGCTAAGGGGCACAGCATTACGTCTGACTTGTCGGTGTCAGTATAATAGATCGGCCGGGTTCAGTCTCTGGGCACCTCATAAGTGCCCCTGTGCTATAATGATAGACATGTCGCTGGACAGTATCGGCAAAAATGCCGACAAATCCCATCCCATCCTACAGTTAAATGGTGTTTGTGTGGATTACTGATCAGGCGCTTAACCTATCTCAGTCAGTGCTTAGTATCGGAAGACAAAAATGGATTTTGAAAAATCTTGAGGCGACATAAGATTACTTTTTTTCATAAAACTGCCATGAAATGGATATACTAATCGTGAGAGGTTTTATGACAATACAGTCGCAATGAAAATGTTATTTTCATATGTGAAATAAAATAGCTTTATGATAATGTATAATAAACTCAAAGCCTTATTTGACACACTTATTAGACGCAACTATGAAAAATAATTGGAAACATTGATGCAATCTGATCTTTTATATGCCATGCCTATATCAGTTGTGTATGACCAGTCCAAAAGATAGGCTGTTATTTATTATTTATTAATGTTTGTACTGTTAGTAACATTTAATTTTTAATTTTACAAGATTATGCACTATGAAATACGATCTTTAGATTCAAACATATTCAACATCGAAAACATTATATATATTATAAATATATATATATATTATAAATATAATGGTCTGTGAGGTTATCTTACTCGTAAAAGACATATCTTAACATTTTATGTATGAAAAATGTATTGCGATGATATCGCGTTAAAAAGTTGTTACATAGCATTAAATGGAAGAAATGGAAGTGTGTTGTTGTTGTTTTTTTTCATTAATATAAATGCTTTAGTGAAGTATAAAGTATTAAAACGTTAATTTTAAAATGATATTTTATAAGTGTTTTATTGAAACGTTTCTATTAAAATACGACTAGATAACTAAGATTTTAACATGGGTTTGGCAAACGAATTTATACAAGCTGGTTATGACTTTAGTGAAATGAACATCTTTATCAACAACTAAAATAGCCAACCCAAAACATTCTACTGAAAATCGGAGCGGACATTTTTAATTTAGTTTGAGGAAATATGACAAAACATGCGTAATATCTCAAAGGCTGAAACTTTTCCTAGAATATTTATTGACAAAATCCAATTTTCTTGGAGTTATTGAATGTATATCTGTTATTAGTTTGTGTAGACATATTGGATGTGGCGACAGAAGTTAGTCTACCATGTTTTCACCCATTTAAAATAACCCTCGGAGAACATTTGCACTATTTTCACAAGAGATGATGTTTATAGATTTCGCGACAGCAATTTAGATAATTAACATTAAAAACTATTTATTCACCTTTTTTCAATGTACTTTTTTCTACAATGTTTTAAACGAAATCTCGTTGTTTAGCGAAAACTTAATAAAGTTAAAAATTAAAAATAGCCGCAAAGAATTTATTCATTAAAAGTAATACAGTTAAGACAAATAAAATATCTTAATGTGTTTAAGCGTATGCGTAACTAATTGAGTAGCTGATGATTTCAATTAGGTTAATGGGATTAAATAACGAATGTTCTGTTAATGTCATATATGTACTGTACTGTGAAAGCAATCTTTTTATTTCTATAATAATGTAAAAAATACAAACAGGTGATTAATTAGTAATAATAAAGAGATATAAAGAGGAAGTATTAATTTCAATTCTAAATTGATATATAGTTTATGAATTTATTATTATAAATAAAGCGCTGCGGCGATGAGTAGTTTTAACAGTTTTTGTCTTTTATTTTAAAAATAACTAAATAACGATATCACGCATTCAAAATTAAATCCACATTTATAAAATATACTCATATCTTTTATAGTTAATACTTTTTATAAATGTGTTCCTTTTGTTTCGATTAGAATCAGTCGTGTAGCTAGAGAAAAATAAACGCACAAACAAATAAACCTAGAGCCATCGCTAGCCATAAAGTCGTCATATATCAAGTAAATTTAATACGTTTAATCTCTTTATTTTTAATTAATTAAAAGAACAAGAATGTATATATTATTTTAATGCTGCAGCTGCTGCTATAGCCTGAAGCTTTGTCATTACAAATTACTCTAACCAACTAATGCACTTCCGTTCGAAGACCTTGGCTTTATTATATAAAAGCGTGTTTATTATCGCCATATAACATAATTATTATAATTATACACTTTCTTATTCTCATGGAGCCAAACATGTCGTAGATGGAGTATCATAGCAATATTGAACACGACGAAGAAAACAAGCACTGACCTTTGGGATTGATGACAAGCAGATAAGTGTTTAAGAGGAAAGTGTCTGCATGTTCAGCGGTAAGTAAGAAGATTAAAATTTTAATCAATGTTATGTTTGTTTGTTGGGTTTATCCTCTCCCAACAGTATTTCAATTATCTGAAAACGGTGTCCAGCATATATATTGCTGTTTTCACTGTGTATAACAGGCCATGAACACCTGGTATGTTTGTTTGTTTATTGGGTTTATCGTCCCACCAACAACATTTCAGTTATCTGGAGACGGTGTCCACTTGAAGCAGATATAGTGCTGCCTTCACTGTGTATAGCATGCTGTGAACACCTGGCATGATACCACACCCAGTCACATTATCCTGACACCGGGCCAACCAGTCCTGAAACTACCCTTATATTTACTTGAGCATTAGCTAGGAAGCTATACCACTACCATTTGTTCGACTTTGGTATGTCGAGGCCCGGGATCGAGCCCGCTGCCTCCCATACCTGGAGCCGACGCTGTACCGATTGCGCTACCAGGTCCGGTCCTAATCAATACTATGTTAAGTCTGATGATATAATACATGGTATGAAAAAGGTCATAGAAATTCTTCAGAATGCGTTGCATTTTAGGCATCAATATGGACCTATTAGTATGTCTTTTGTTCCAAAATGTAATGTTGGAAATTTTGTCATACGGGACAATAAATGTTGATACGAGAAGAACACGTGTGTCATACAAATGAAGAGCAGGAACAGGAAAACCAGCTTTTTAGGAATGTACAAAAGTATGGATCTAACTAGGCTTATTAGCATTTAGTAATCCTTCCAATTAAATTTTAACTTGAATCGTACAAAATAAATTAAATATTCAATTTCTCTCAAGTAATAATCATGATGTACTGGCTGCTGTGTTTCGATGTATGTACTTTTAGCGACACAGACCAAGTCAATAGCCATCCTAATGTTTTAATGAAACCTATACATCGTCAGCTTTTGTCTGGAACAGATCGTATTTCCACACCAAGAAGGGAACGTCAGTATTTTTGTCCCCGAACTTTTCGTGAATTGTCTCAATAAGATAAGCGGTTTTCATTTGTCAAGGTAGGGTTTCAAACCATCTAGATAAATTCATGCGTTCGGCAAAATCGGATAGTGGCATTTCCTGCCTGCATTCCACATTTAGAGATTGGAGTAAACCATATTGAAATGTTTTTAAGGACGCTCGCCAACATTTTATTATGAACGTCTAGTCAATTTGTACAAATGTCATACATTAGGGACTTCTTTGCTAATCCTATAATGACCATTAGTTTTATATCTTGATGTCAATAATAGTCCGTCTAGTTTCTGTTACTCACAATACTTTCACATTTCACAGAAGAGATAATCTTTTTAACCCCTAATTGAGTGGCTTTATGCCTCTAATCAAATCTGACGTGAATCTTATTTCAGAATTATTGAGATTTGGAATTTGCCGGCAATTTTGCCGATACTGTGCAGCGATATTTCTATCATTATAGCACATGGACACTTGTGAGTTGCCCAGCAGCTGAAACCGGTCTGTCCATTATACTGACACCGACGAGTCAGGTGTAATGCTGTTTCCTGAGCCCCGATCGTTAGGACGAAAGCCACTACTACCAACTTTAATGTCTTGAGTTTGACCCGACCGAGGTTTGAACCTGCGACCTCCCGATCCGCAAGCCGACAGTCTACCACTTGAGCTATTGCGGTCGGTTTAGAATTATTGACTGGAACAACATAAACTGTTATTGCTGTGATTTAGTCATAGATTGCGCACACTAAACGACTCACAACTATGTTCATATCGCCATGTAACCACTTAAACTTCTGTTACATGCGCTTCAAGAATAATCAATTTGATATTCTTATAACATGTAGGTGCCTGTTACTAAAATATTTTGCGGTGCAATGCAACGTGATGTCAGAAGGTCTCACCTTGGTTTTCTTACAGTAAAACACTTAAAATAATAATGTTAAACTTACTTGAATATGCCTTAATATAATACTGTAGACACTGACCTGTGTGGCATAGGAAGTTTACAGTGGAGACAATAGTGCGGAACGGTGCCAGTGTGACGTCACTGCAGTTGCCATCGACATGCCTCATACACGTCTCAATTCTAGAAAACAATCGGATAAGTCTGATAGTCTGAAAATTGGGTACATTGGGGAAATGGAAATCGTCTCCCTTGTCAGATATTATCCAAGGTATTCCGAACAGTGTGTCGGTCCTTTAATTAAGTTGTAATTCTTTATCCCCCGTTCTTTTGTAGATATTGGAAATATAGTGAAATTTCTTACTTTTGCATCAATACAAGCTTAAAATCTATTCAAATATTTATAGAGAAAAGTTATTTCAAAAAGGAAATGGAAGCGTGTGTTGATGATGGTTTACCAGGGTATCACAAGAAAGGCAGAAATGTAAGCACACACTCCAAAGAGCACAAGCATATAAACCGAGTAAAACGAATGAACGAGCCTATTGAGGGATTATTCAGGGGAGACTATTGATTATTAATGTGTTTCATTCGATGTGATTACAAGAGGAGTGACTATAGTTTCTAAGGAAATAATTATAGCTAAGTCGTATCTTATATAGCATGTACTGACCCTAAGGACCTTACAACAACAGCTATTGATGTCCTTGAATGCAAGTTCTTTTCAGATTCTTTTATTTTGCTATTAATTATTACATGAACTATAAATAGACGCAACACGATTGGTCACACCCCCAAAATAATCGAGTCAATAAATGTAAATATTGACCCGCTTTCGCTGATATTAACAGGTCTATTAATGGAATGCGAAATTTCCTTCAATATTATGCGCGCGCATCTACAAAACTTCCTTAGAATTGTACGCATTGTGGGATACTCGTCCCAGACGAACAATAAGCACGAAGTAAACAATGTAAACTATTTTCTTGCATTTAAGTTTAGATAATAATTAAAGAAATAAAAACTATTTATTCTTAACTATTTATATTTCATGTAATAAAACAGTTATTTGCTTATTATTATTAGATCGCCTCGGTCAATAACGATTGTTTGGTCAATATCACAGCATATTTCCCAGCTAATAAGTAAGTAATTGTATAATATCCCACAATTAACGCAACTGCGCAGTGGTCTACGGAGTTTAATTAAAGAAACATGTCAATATGACTAATAATTAAATGAACTTTGTATTTTTCATACGAAGTAATTAACTATTTTCCTAAAAATGATAAAATTGCATACGCGAAAAGAATAAATCCAGATCACCGCTGGAGCTTTCAAATCTGCGTTACTGGCTTCTGATGCTTTTTCAATATACTCATTATCTTTTCATGTAGTTCTTTGTTGACAAATAACAATGTGTAAGTATTATTGTTAAATTTAGACTCAAAAAGGCTAAAACACAATCTGAAAACTGATGACAAAGTAAGATTTGAAGTCACTTACCCTTTTCCGCAGAACTGTTGTAAGACCAGGTGCCTGAGTTCGGCGTCAACAGGGTTGAGGTAGAAGCGGGGCACCAAATCCACCGAATTACCAAGACACAGCTGGGCGGGATTTAGGTCACACGATGCTGGTGACGCCACACAATCTGAAACACGCACCTTTTGCATCTATATTTTACCAACTTTACCATTTTGTCCTTATGTTGAAGGTTATATTTCATAGTTACATGGTAAATGTGTTTCTTTTTTTCTTTTGTTAAAAGAAACAAAAAATAACGTTACAACAAAGTTTGGTCTTTAAAAAGTTGTATTGAAACTTTGTTGTTTGTCACAAGTGCAATTGACGTAGTTGCAGGCTAAGATTTCTGTGCACTTATTTCCCTATCTTCTAATGAATTCGGTTAATGTTTTAATTCTAGACGCGAGAGGGCTCTCAAATCTTCGATAGCAATTTAATTTCTAAACAATTACAAATCGCATGTTACTGATGTAGTGAGCTGTTTTATATTATACAATATATGTTCAATAAGCAATATCTTTTTATAGATTTACTTCGAGTTAAGTTCTTGATTACAACCTGATTAGCATCTCATGTTTTCTGTCTTAACGGAATCTTGATGTTGATAATCAAAACTTTCGTGTAAATAAAATATCGTATTTTATTTTTCATGTTTATGTTAATTATGTGATATATACATCACATGTTTTACGATCAAACACAAACGTCTATATTCTACAATGTGGTTTTCTGATTCCGTATTTCATCCTGACGGCAAGTAAAGCTATTCTTTTAGCAAAATTGTAACACCACTTCACTTCAACATGTTGTTTAATCAAACCTTAAGTGTATAATTTGTTACAGTTCTATGACAGACATATCCTGACATATATACGGACCTCATGGAAATCGAGCTCAGCATATTCTAACATTAACGTCTTGATTATAAACGTGTGACGTAGTAAAAAAAACACGTGACATTAAGACCTACATAAATAATTCCGTTAATGAGAACATTTCTCCTATTTATTGATATGTTATGCGATTTCAGCTAAAATATCATAAAGTGGTTGAAATCGTTATTTACCGTGATCAACGATATAAATTGGAATGGTATTATGTTTGTCAAAATGAGAGTAAGTTTAGTCATCGAAAGTACCTTGTATGTAAGTCAATGTTTATTTATTAATGTAGCATGTCTAGAATTAACAATGTTAGCGACAAGTTATGAATTAACAATGTTAGCGACACGTTATGAATTAACAATGTTAGCGACACGTTATGAATTAACAATGTTAGCGACACGTTATGAATTAACAGTTATGAATTAACAATGTTAGCGACACGTTATGAATTAACAATGTTAGCGACACGTTATTATTTACATGACTATACATCCGGCCCGACTGTACCAATATGTCATCAAAATATATACGTTGTAAACCATTATTTAAGTTAAATATGTTAACAGTTCATTGATACGGGTATAGTGATAGAGCAGATTAATATAATTGTATATTATATAAATACAGACAACTGGTATAGTGGTTTAGGAATAGAGATCTGATTTTATTTTAGATAAGCTATACTGATAAATCTTGCTAACTGTTTCTATGGTGAGATTATTGATATGTACAAGTTTCGTGCCATTACTAAAGTCTGTTTGTCTGTCTGTCTGTCTCTGTCTATCTGTCTCTCTGTCTCTCTGTCTCTCTGTCTGTCTCTGTCTGTCTGTCTGTCTGTCTGTCTGTCTCTGTCTCTGTCTCTCTCTCTCTCTCTGTCTCTCTCTCTCTGTCTCTCTCTGTCTCTGTCTCTCTCTCTCTGTCTCTCTCTCTCTCTCTCTCTCTCTCTCTCTCTCTGCAACAGGAAATGACGTTCGTCTTCAATGGAGTTACTGCTACACATGACACAGAGTCTTTCTTTTAAACATGTTTAATCACAAATTGTCTTTCGGTGTAAAAATACAATATGTGTAAATATATCAATGCGGGGTTTATGAACATTTCTTTATATTTTTACTAATATAGTTCGCAACAATTGTATAGTTAATTGTGGTTTTTTTCCAATTGTTTATTAATTTATTTTAAAGAATACTTTACACTTTTAAGAAAATCCTCTATTACACTTACACTACATGTCTAAGTCTGATAAATGCGTTCTCGGCGGGACAAGATTTCATTAAATGCGAAAATGTAGGAAGCAAAATTATTTACACCCTGAAGCAGTGTTTTACAGGTGCCGTTATTGTACAAACCATAATATATGCAATGCTGTTTTATTCATACTAAAAGATGGTCGTATTATACTAAAAAGATGCGTTCTTTAATTAAATATTCATTAGAGAAAGTTGTCATTTAACCGAAGCGGATGGTTTTATCAATAAAAGCTACATATGTCCTCCTCCACATCCTCTCTACATTAACTGGGAAAATTATTTTCCAATTAGCATTAATATCAAGGCTTAACGGCATATCAATGATTAGTAACTTTATTGTGAATTATACTTATAAAGTACACTAGAATTCGGGCTTGTTTAAAGGCACTTAATAACAGTTAGATTTTGCAAATAGTTTCACTTCTAAAGAAAATAACATATTTTAAATTATAAGAGACAAACGTGATTGTAGCGTGTTTTAATTTCCGATATTTTGTACAAAATTGCACCTTTCAAGAATATAGATACCAACTCTGTTCAAACTTACGTCCTGACTTTCAATGCTAATGTAAAGCAAATGTAATAGAACTATTATTCATGTTTATTTACGTATTCTGTTTTTGTTTTGATACACGCTTACAGAATGCTTGCACTTTAGACGAAACTAAAAGTGTGCCTGTTTTCTTTAATTATTTAAACGTATGAACTTTAACAACACACATAAAATTATGTTTGTTACTATTTCCTAGTTTTTACCTAGTTATTTAGGATAAGGTGTTTAAACATTTAATGGTATGATGTTTTTGTTTTTATATAACTTAAAGTTAAACAACTGTACTAAATATCGGTTAAGGAAACAGTTCGCGTGATATTTAAACATACATTATCTTTCACGAAATTGAATTATAAGATTACCATGTTAATGGTTCGAGGCAGCATAGAATCTGACTCTAACTGAATCCTGAAAGAATCACAATGAATTAAAATGTATTTTAAACAATTTCTGTCCATGATTTGGAGCTTGTTTTTTAATTAAACAAAACAGGGCATAATTACAATTCTTTGAAGTCGTGCCTCTTAAAAGGCATTAGAGTGGTAGGGTGGAGCATTGCTGTGTAAATTATACTGATTTTAGTGAAGTTAGTATAATTTGCGAAAGTGGTCTTGTTTTCTGTTTTTATAGATCAATTCAAATTCTTGTGAAAATGTCGGCATCTCTACCAATTTTACCTTTGAAATGTGAACCGCTTGTTTATATTGCTTATATATATTAATATCCAACAGAAATCGATATCTAAAAGTCCAGAAGGACGTTTTCTTATTAAGTTTAGTTTGGGTTTATCGTCCCACCAACAGAATTTCAGTTATCTAGGGACGGTGCCCACTTGAAGCAGATATAGTGCTGCCTTCACCGTGTATAGCATGTCGTGAACACCTGGCATGATACCACACCCAGTCACATTATCCTAACACCGAGCCAACCAGTCATGGAACTACCCTTATATTTGCTTGAGTGTTAGCAAGGGAGCAATACCACTACCATTTTAACGACTTTTGTATATCGCGGCCCGGGATCGGACCCAGGGCCTCCCGTATCTGGTGCCGACGCACTACCGATTGCGCTACCAGGTCCGGTATTTTTCTTGTTTATGAATAATTACTACTATTTTTCAATTGTTCTTTTCACGCCACTTACAGTTTGGCACGTACTTCATAAACACGATTCAATTGTAGTAGGAAAACTAGGCAAATATGCATGCCTCATTTCCGTGCATTGTTTGGGCATTTTTTTCACCTGATAAAATGTATTTCACCTTCACCTGCTGCTGTTTTAACTTAATTGCCATTAATTACTGTTGAAAGCATGATTACATTTTTCTCCTCACACAAAATACGTAACAGCAGAAGACTTCAATAATTTAACTATATAATATTTAATATATATTCTATTTGATTTGTGCCCCACATGTATGCCTTTTAATTTACTCCCATTATGAAACTACTTTCACAAGTTACAGATTACTTACTTGTTATTGCAAACAACAAAGATGCTCAGAAAAGTGCCCCCCCCCCCCCCCCCCCCCCCCGCCCGCAAAAAAACAACAGCAAAAAAAACCAAAAAAAAACCGCCGCACCTGAAAACCAAACTACCTTCACCTTTTTTTTTATTTCACTGACACAAACATGATCTAATAGCCTTAAGTTATAATACAGATTCTATTTTCTTTTTCGTTTCTGCATCGTTTTCTTGAGCTTCAACGTACGGCCTTTTTGCTATGTTTTACTGTTAAATGTGCGTCTTTTTTGTTTAACTTTAATACAGAAGCCACCGGGGAAGTTTACTGTTAAAACAGCTTTTCGCTCAGAAGAGAATTATAGCAACTCTGTCAAAGTTAGTCAACTTCGCTTGTTTAATGTTCTAGTCGAAAAGTACCTTGTTGAACCATAATGTATAGCGACTTTTGCATTACATTTGACCAATAGATTATATGAAAACATGAAATTTCAATCAACAAAAACACTTTTCCATATCGTCATTAGAAAAAAAAAGTTCTCTGTCGCGAAATTTCCTTTTTAATATTTCAACTATTTCACCGGATTTTTTTTCGCGAAAAATCACATTCAATGCCACATTTCCACATTTGGGTGCCATAAACAATTCACATGACATTCGAATAACCTCTATACTTACGTGCTGCATACGCCATTGATAGAATTAGTCCAGCAAGAAACATCATTTTTATCTTATTTTCTTTTAACAAAAGTATATGGCGCTAAAGTCCGACTTATAGAAAAGAATTGGAATAAACTCTTCTAAGCGGATACACCAAAGACTTAAGCTCGTATTCAATTTCATTTCAATTATATACTGCGCGAAACCTCCGACTGAATGTCAGATTGCCCTAAATCTCGTGACTTCTCTTTATTTCGATTAATGCAAATAGGGTTTGAGGCTTTGGTCATAAATAATTCGATACTTGAACTTTCGATTTTGGAAATCTCTTCATGAAAGTAATACGGACTATAGAGGATTACAATCCCTGCGGAATTCTGTTACTATGACAACTGATACACACACGCAAAACATTACCCGGGGGTATGGATGTTTATTGGTTATCAATCAGCGTAAATCATTCTCCAAGGTTGCGGTCCCTTATGGTCATCAATTCACGTGAGTATGATGTCAAAATGGGCACCTCGGGTATGGAAATTCAGAATTATATTAATTAACAATGCGTAGACAGTAGATGCCAGTGTGTTCAAACGATCGTTATCTTCAAGTGTTGTCATTTTTAAGTATTTACGTCATTTATTACAAACAGATGACTTTTTGCATTCAGTGTAGCACTATTATTAGATCCCTAAATGAAACTGTTTACGCACTGCAGAGTCCTGCAATATTACAGCGTATTTTAATATGCAAGAACTTATTGAGGAAGATAAACAGTGGAAATGCATAGTTATGTATCAATCAATAACGATTCAGTACATTTATACAAGAGGTTTTAAGAAAGAAAATCGAAAGATATGTATAAACCTGTTAATTGAAGTTTATTATTTTTATTTCGGAATTAACTGTTATTTTGTTTAATTGTCCTCATTTTCTTAACAAAGGCGTAAGTCACGCCTTGACAGTAGCTGCTGAGACCTCGTTATTACCAATGGCTGCTGTCTTCTCTCTGCATTATGGTGTTTACTTTTGAGATGCAATAACAATTTAAACAGGCTGTGGATTTTATTAAATTGAAACATTATGATTATTTATTTGATATACTTTCATTGGAACACAGCGATAGTTTTATTTATGTACATGACACATGAAACCGCACGATCCGCACTTAAATACACGCAGTCCTATTTATGACTAACTTCTGCTCTGCGTCACTTTTGAGTCAATCAGTGGACAGTTCACTTGTGTATACAAGTAACGTATACATGTGTTTCCACATGCGTTTTTGTTGTTGTTGGTGGTGGTGTTTTTTTTTTTTGTTTTGTTTTTTTTTTGTTTTTTGTTTTTTTTGTTTGTTTGTTGTTGTTTTTGTTGTTATTTTCGATGCTTTATTGTGTTGTAACGCTACAAAGTGCTAAAAATGCTTGCATTAATTAAAGTTTTAAAGCAACTGAAGATTGCATTTCATCACTCTGTCACTCTGTTGACGGGTCCCCAATACATCTATATATCACTGAAGCTCCGTAACTTTTGAAGGGATAAATCTGAAAACTTTATATCTTGCAATTCGTTTACTCTGCTCTATTTTTTTCGCTGAAGATTCTGTAATAGCCATTCGAAATACTTAAATCCGTTTATACGTTCTCGAATAACAGCGTATGCAGTTCTACTTAAACGAATTAATAGGTTGCCGAGGTGCAATAATGTTAAACGAAAGGAAAAGTGGTTAAAGAAGAGTTCATGTTCATAATTATGCTTCTTAAAGGAGATATTCGACACTTTGGACCATTTTCCTCTCATGCCACTCAATTAATGTTACACAGAAAGAACCCACAACATGATGTCTATTGGTGTCGTACGTCCATGCGAAAAGTGAAGCAGATCACCCAACTTGACATTACAAAAACGTGATTTCTATCTGAGCCACGCTGCACAGTTAGCTATTTTAAACTTAGAACCCCACGTGACCAATGACGTTTAAGATCACGTTACATTACATGATCATCCGGGTAAGCTGCTCTGAAGTGGATATCTGTTTTCAGCTGAAATCCCCATTGTGCTTGTTTATAGATTTTGAAATAATGGAAACAGAAGCTGATATACTTCATCTAAATATTGATGTAATTTAATAAACAGCCTTTACCTAGACTAAGTATAAGTTAATGCTTCAATTATGCAGAAATTGCACAGAACAGGGTTAAGATGTCGCTACATGCGTTAGATGTAGGAAAACTGTCTGAAACCACATTTAAAAGTGGTATCCGACAGTTTGTTTATATAAAATGCATGTAACAACATTCGAACACTAACCTTATTGTTAGACAGTACAAATTGCTATAAAATACACTAAATTTTTATTCTTTCCTAATCTACTCGTATAAATACGCTTGATAGTGATGTTTTCTAAAAATAGATATCGACGTTAGAGATGACTACCTGGATAACGATAAAACGTAGTCTCAAAAAAGTCATTTTCACGTGTTTTTTCATAGTTAAAAAATAGCTATCTATGCAGCGTAGCTCAGATAGGAAGTTACTGTTTGCAGTAACAAGTATGAATTTATGCTGCACTGTTCACACATATCTAGGAAATCAATGAACAGCATTTTGCAGGACCTTTGCAAGTAACAAAGTCGGTTATTTGGGAAAAGAATCTTTGGTCCAAACTGTCGGATACCACCTTTTAGGCGCCTTAGTTATAGTTAAATGTTTTTACAAGACGTACAGAACAACGGGTAAGGTAAAGATCCGCTCTTCTTGTGTATTGAAAAGAGTTTATCGCAATCGAACAGATCCCACTAGTGTTTTTGTTTGACTCTCAGTCCTGTACGAGAAGCTTTATCATATTCCTGAGTTAAACAGGTTGAAATTGTTGAGAATATTTATCGAAGCTTTTGATGCTGACAATCTACAGACAAGACAGTATTTAAGGACAGCATCGCCTCATATGTTTGTGGGAGTGTTTTTGTCGTTGTTTTTTGTTTTTGTTTTGTGGTTGTTGTTTGTTTTGTTGTTGTTGTTTTTTTGCATTAATCCATCGATGATTGTAGGCAAAATAAACAACAACAACAAAAACAACAACAAAAAACATCATCTAACTTAATCTAAAGTGAACAAGTCGTTTTCAAACCATAAACTTTATATATGCATTACGTTTATCCTATCTAACGTGACATAGTGCTTACTTGTATGGCGAAAGAACAAACAAGACAACATACAAACAGCGCCTTGGATATAACTGCTTTGTAGCTGCGTAAATATAAAACATTTGTACTAGCCTGAATCCTTTGCAAAAGCACTGGTCGCTTAAAGATGGTATGCGACATTTTGCACTAGAATTTTTTTCTCAAACAACAATACTTATAACTGTTACCGGAAAAAGATGCCGCGAAATGTTGTTTATTTATGTCCTACATCTGTGCAAAAAATTAAGCATAACACCCCACTCGTCATTAGAAAACTTTAAATTTAAAACTTAGAAAACAACGTAACCTCTTTCTTTCAAGATCACATTATATCATCATTAATAATTCGCTCGTACATCGGTACCAATTTTAAGCATTTATTCTCATCGTCCCTATTTATAGATTTGTAATTACTGAACATTTAGAGCGAGGTTTTCATAGTTTTTACTATCTAACAATTGAAGTGGTGTTCAACATCATCTTTACTTCTATGCATGAGTTTATGCAGAAATTATGCCCAAATTCCCTCAAATATTGGTAAGGTCTTGTTAATTGCATCTGATATCAGTAAACTGTCGGATGCCAACTTTACATGTAATGGTGACTGCCTTTGGTAGTTTTGACTTTATCACGGATGTCCCTTCCTCGTCGTATATGCTCCGTCTCATCGTTGCATGTCTGTTTTTATCGAGATAACTGCTGCCACCATCCATATTTTGTGCAGTGAATACATTTTGGCAATAAATACAGGACGTGATGACGCTTAGTCCAGAGGAGCAGCTGTGTTTACAGTGACACATAATTCACCAATTTTGTTTTGATGTATTAAAGCAACTGTCTCACAGTTTTGCGTAGGTTTATCCGTTCTTAAACCTGATATCTGCCACTTTGGACAGGACTTTTTCCTCAACCATATAACCAATTATATAAAACGTTGCTACCTAAAAAGATTCCTCAAAATGATGTATATTCGTGTCCTACATTTATGTAACAAGTGGAGCATATCGCCCGACTCGTCATTACAAATATCCATTATCTACCTGAGCTACGCTGCACAATTAGCTATTTTAAAACTAAACATAATAATAAACTTAAAAAACAACAAAACAAAAAACAACAACAACAACAAAACAACAACATGTGACCATTTACTTTTACAATGACGTTATATCATCATCCCGGCAATCCGCTAACTAATTTTACCAGAAATCCCCGTCGTGCTTTTTAATAAATTTGAAAAGAATGAACATTTACGGTGACCTTTTCACGAATTGTACAGTCTAACAATTAAGGTAACGTTCGAAATCGTCATCATTTAGACAAAAGTAAAAGATTATGCAGAAATTGTGCCAAACCATGGATAAAGTTTAATTAATTGCATTTGATAAGGAGGCAACTTGTCGGGTGTCACCTTTAAAGGTTACAGGACGCTAAATGAATTTGTTCTTTTCTCTATAGTGAATGTCACAACTTTGGAAGCAATTTAACAGCATACTGTTTCTTCAGTGAACCATAAAACTCCATATTATGAGAAAGACCAATGCAATATCTAATTAACTGTGAAAGAAAGTTACGCAAGACGGTTATCCTCCCGCGAAAACATACACAATAATTTTTGCATAGTGTACCCGTACATTTTCGAAGAAATGATGAATTCCGGTCTAAATGGATCAGTCCATTACTGAGCATAGGAGTATAGTCATTTTGAATTTTCATAACTCTACAATGTATTAGCTTTGTTTTGTACCAAACTGCATGATCTTAATAATAGCAAATACAGTCACAAAGCAAAATAATATACTTTAAATTATCAAAAAGACTTGCCAGGTATTCTACTTCCGGTGGACTTTTAGGCTTACAACCCCTTAAAGACGATCGCAATAGTTCGCGGGGCGCATTCAGTTAGCGCATAGGAGCTCTTCAAAAGGAAGGAAGTTAAGTAGTAAAATAAGGGTTAAAGGGGATTGAGGGTTCGAATCTTAGTACGGGCATGGTCATCGTTTTTCCGTCCTACTTCTTAACTTTGACAATTATTTCTGCATCAATCTCCCATATTAAGAAGGAAACGTCTGTATTTTTTAAATTTTAATTTTGTACAGCTATTAATTGATTGAGTTTGCAAAAATTCTTAACGAGCATATGCTTCAGTTGAACCCATTTTCCAAAAAATTCTAAAACGTAAACCATATTATTTTATTTTGATATGTTCAGCTTAAATAGAATTGCAAAATATGACAAACTGAAAAAAATCATGAAACATTTTTCAAGAAATTTGTCAAAGTTAAGAAAACAACTAATTTTATATGCATCATAAATCGTGGTCAGATTATCATACTGTATTGGAAATCGCAAATATTTTTACTATTCAATGTTCATGATATCTAATCGTGATTTATTGTTAAATCGATTGTATGCAACACATTAAAAGAGAATTTTTTAAGAAAATAATGCTATTCATACTTTTGTGTGTATTTAAATACTTTGTTCTTTGTAAACATGGAAAAGTGCTTAAAAAAATACACAGAAAAAGTATGTAACCATATGGTCAGGATAATTGTTATAACAACAACAACAACAACAACCAAAACGCACGTAATGAAAGCAGCAGACTTTTTTCTATAAAATTTGTAAAATGAAAAAAAAATCTATGAAGTAGGAATCGTCTTTAATATGTATTAAAATTATCAAGCCAATTAACGTAGGGTACATGTATATCACTGACTATCCATGAATTATATCTACCGCACGCGTAGTTCTAAGATATATTTGGTTAATAAACTAAACATGGCTAGAGAAGAGAATGCGCTGCTGAAGACCACACAAAATCCTAAAAGACGGCATGTTCATATATAATCTAGCCAGCAGAAGATTTGATTCCATTACTCGTTATGGGTCCACAAAAGATTTGCGTTTTGAACAAAACTTGGCTGCTATATTTTACTAACAAAATAAACAATCAAGTATAAATTCATCATAACACTAGGCGCAGATGTACATGTACATATATCAGCACCATTGGTCGCAGTGTTTTTATTTCACTTTACAAGATCACCGAAGTAAGCTGATAATTTTGTACGCCAAACATTCGTGAATAAGATATTTGCAAAATAAAGTCTAGAACAGAAGAGAAAAGAAACAAATAAATGGTTGACTCTCGTACATGTTCCCATCGAGGCATGTGATTAGCTAATCTGGTTATTGGCGATGCGCTGGAGCGCGCCGCCTATATATGGAATGCTGAAAAATGTGTGCACATGCGAGCGGATCTCCTCTGCCATTCTCGTTCTCGCTAGAGAATACGCGAGGGAAAATGGGCGAGGTGCTCCGAATTTCGGCAGTTCCGCGATTTACACGTTCTCAACATACGGGTCCTAATTCGGTAAATGATGTTCTTTTTATATTTATTTGTATTTATTCTTTGTTTGTAACTACCATGCAAACGAAGTATTTTCCTTTTAAATTTTTAAACATGAATGTACATCTGACGGTTATACTTGTTAATGAAGACATGTGTGTCCCTTTTTTTAGGATTGTACATATAAGTAGCCTTATATACCAGCATTAAGCTATTATACCAGTGATTTTAATGTTCACTTAATAATTTAAATCAGTCATCTCCAAATTTCTTATAAATATTAATTTTTATTGTTGCGTCGCCCTTTGTTGCTTCGTATCAATGCTTTTCTTGTATCTAGTAAGAATGATCAATTATTTTCATCAAATATGACACCCGTGGCGTGGCGGTAGAGTCGCGGACTTATAACTGCTCTGACTGCTCGTCTCTCACCCCGCGGCTTCGAGTCCCGGTCAGGGCGAAGGATTTAATGTTGGAAGGTCTTCAAGCTGACCCGCGTTGCGCCGACGGTTCCGCCCAGAGAGATGTTTGAGGTCTTCCTCAAAGGTCTTCCTCAAAGGTCTTCCTCAAAGGTCTTCCTCAAAAGTCTTCCTCAAAGGTCTTCCTCAAAAGGTCTTCCTCAAAAGTCTTCCTCAAAGGTCTTCCTCAAAGGTCTTCCTCAAAGGTCTTCCTCAAAGGTCTTCCTCAAACGTCTTCCTCAAAGGTCTTCTTCAAAGGTCTTCCTCAAATGTCTTCCTCAAAGGTCTTCCTCAAAGGTCTTCCTCAAAAGTCTTCCTCAAAGGTCTTCCTGCACCAAAAAAAAAGCCTGACATCACTTTAACCACCATTATAGTATCGCTGTGGTGTATTTCTAATGAAATAAAATAAAATAAACTATCAACGTTTCTTTTTCATGGTTGCATATATTTATGTGCAAAAATGCAACATGTAATTGTGAGACGACTAACAATGAAATTATTTCCTTTCTACTAAACGATATTTTATTCCTTATATTTGAATTTAAACTACAACAATTAAAAGGCACTGTAGGCAGTTAACAGCAGAAAAAAGAGAAATGTAACACTATAATTACTGTTATGTTTTTGCATATTTATAATACTGCAAAAAGAAGGTTTACAATAATGACATTCATAATAAAAGTTAATGCTATGTAACGGCTTTTCTGAGGTTTCCATTGATAGACGAAAATTCTGTTGCGATTTATTTTTTTTCTTTTCTGCAATGATAGTTACTTGTGGATGTTATGATATAAAATACTGGATAAAAATAAATAATTCCTTTCCTTATTCAGTGTTATTTCAGTTTTAGTAATTCGGGGTACAATCCCGGGTAAAACTAAACCGGAAAAATATCGAACGCCACCTATAAGATAATGGTGATGAACTCAGGATTGGTTGGTCCGGGTTCAAACCCCGTACCTGACACTCGACGTTAGTCCTTGGGCATTGATCAAGGTAGTTAATACCTGCGTACTAGTTCCAACTAAAATGGGCCATGCACAAACTTTAAAGAACTTCAGTGAAATAGTAAGTCCTTAATCTTCGCATTTTACTTGGGAAAAGAAAGAAATCGACTATATAAATATAGATGTAAAAATTAGTTGTTAACAAAACGTGCATCAATCATTTTTGTTTTCATATTTCACTTTTCCAAAAGAATTCCGTTTTCTTATATAATAAGTATATTCTCGTATTTTCAGACACACAGATATTACAGTAATTATGATATTTTTTATACACAAAACATCATCATCATCATCATCATCATCATCATCATCATCATCATCATCATCATCATCATCAACAACAACAACAACAACAACTAAAACATAAACAACAACAGTAACAACCACAATAATAATAAACAAAACGAAAAACTTCGTAACCAGCACGCAAAGAGAAGATCTAATTAACACATTTGGCTCTCAACTAGAAAACAACTAGAAATTATTAACTGACCAGGGTTGTGGCGCTTGATGTTGTTTTTTTCCGCCTATGCTCTTCGTGAAAAAGTTTAATTATTGACAACTAGCTTTATTTTGTCTTAAACGCACGTTTATATCCAGTTCCCGGGTGCGATTCCAGAAAGTTACCCGTTAGTCTGAAATGTTTTAGAAGATGATGACGTTTTGTGTCAGAACATAAAACAAACAATCAAATGCTAAAGAAATATACTTGAAAACTAAAACTTGTGTGGTAAATGTACCTTCTACTTATATCGTCAAAGTACCACTTGAGGAGTAAAATACATAAAGTATAAAAATACAAAAATGCGTTAAAGCTAAAAGCTAAAAAATTTAATAGTTTAATAAAAAATGCGTTGATATTCGTTTTTAATAATTTATCACATGGTCGAAAAAATATAGCGCGAAAACAATGAACGAAGAGCCGATATGACATGAATGACGTCACGACACGTCGGTTTTATTTGAATTTATTTATTTAGGCGCTCGTAAAGGTAAGTCGTTTCTTTTATATAAATATATAGCGCAGTATTTAATATTGCACACTTTAGCGGATAGTATCAGCTTTCGTTACTTACAATAGGTACAACTGCAGAGTATGCTCGTAATATAATTCTATTAAATACAGTTTGCATATGCAAAATATGAGGGTACTCAGACAAATATAATATTGTACCCTCGGCAATCCGTCTGTGGAACCAGTTTCTTGAGCACCTGGCCAAAACAGTAGCCTTGTGAAAGGACTAATAATGTTATCATAATGGCCAGAGTCAATGTGATTTATCGTTTTAACCGGCACATAAACTGCAAAACTTTACCCTCTAGGAAGATATCCCAGTGGAGAGTATGTACAATAATAGAAGAAGAAATGGGCTACCGTAAAAACAACTTTAATCAAAATTGTATTTTGTATAATGACTGAAAATTTAAATAAAAATCAATTTTATGAAAAAATACCAGAGCGAACCAAAACAAAAACATCTGGACTAAGAATTGTAGATGTCCTATAAACTTTCATTGAATGATAATGAATTCATAACACAATATACACAAAACAAATGACAAAATGCTGACGCCAACTTTGCTGAATCATTAAATATCATGAAAATAAATAAATAAATAACAAACAACAAATAACAATAAACATGCCAATTCAAGTATAAGTGTATCTTACATGTGTTATCCGACAATTTTGGACCAATATTTTTCTTCTCAAATTACCAAATAAGTCATTGTTACTTGAAAAGGTCCTGCAAAATTGATGTCCTTGATCTGTGTTAACAGTGAACAAAGATCCCTACTCGTCATTGCAAACAGTTATATTCTATCCGAACCACGCTGCACAGTTAGTCATTTTGAAACTAAGAAAATCGCGTGATTACCGTACTATTCTTTTAAGATCACCAATCGGAACTCCTCGGGTAATTCCGTCCTCGGGACAATCATCACTCGGATGTATCTGGCGCAATTATACTTACTGCAATCACGATCGTTTTGTTCGCCGGAAGTCGGAAGAAGAATATTCCTAAAATGCAGTTCGCACAAAAATCGTTTGACAGCTACATGTCTGTTGCGCTGAGTAAATTAAACATGGATGATGTAAATTGAAGCCGCCACAAACTGCCGTACACCAATTTTAAATAGTAATAACAATAATGATAATTATATATATAGGACGAAATATGACGGGTCTATTAGCAGCTGTGATAATGTTGTTTTTCCATTCTTGCATCTGTTGGACTCTGTAAACCGCCTTAAAGTCGTGCTATCTAGGTTCCTTTCCTATATATTTGACCCAGGGATGTATTCGAGAGAGAGGGGGGGGGGGGGCGAGGGATGCACCCCCACCTCCCCACCCCACACACCAGGTTAAATAGTAGATATACAATTAAGCTTAAAAATACTAAGCTTTTAAAGTAAATGTTGTCTGTTGACTGCTTAGGTCGTAGTTTGGGTCCATTACTGTGTATATATAACTGGTATTTACTGCGATTGAATGGATCTTGATTCATAAACCAACATTTTCTGGATCCGAACCTGATCGATTTATACCTCGATTGTATATATGTGCATTTGTCCTACATGGTACCCGATTTCTTTATGAAAGAACGCAATACCCCATTCGCTATAAATGCCATCTGGCTGATCAAAAAAAGGGACAAACAGGGGATTAGCAATAATAAAAATGTGAAATTTGCACAAGCTGTGATCGAATAAATTCAAAGGGGATAAAACAAGAACTCTAATTATTATTTGTAAGATGACCGCCAACACGTCCTTCAAACATCTATTTCACTAATCCAACCTAAAAAAACGATGATACAATATGAATACAATATATACACAACATACTTGCGGAAATGAAAGTGATTTAGTCTGGTAATAGCCCGAGAAGTAGTTACCGCGCTATTTTTAGCTGAGTCATAACGACAAAGGATTATTGCTCGATACACTGTGTGAGCGTGTGTATATCGCTTACAGCCACGGGTGATAGCTTCCATACATACATTTCAGCCACCGTTCAACACCTGAGAGCAGTCTTAGCGCGGAGGAAAAAGGTATGTGCACGTTTTGTTCTAATAATGATTCTACTATGCTTAAAAAGGGGTGTGTTGCTCGTTGAGTTTATTGACGTCTTGGCTTTCTTTTGTTTGTGAAACAGTTTTTGTGTGTGTGTGTGTGTGAGAGAGTTTAATAATTCTAGTTCAGCTATCTTCACAACACATTTAGATACTCGATTTACTTCTGTTAACACATCAAGATGTGTATGGATGCGACGTCGAATGGCATCCTATGATTGATTACAAATGAGCTAGAATACTGTATCGTCATTCCAGTTATCTTAACTAAATTTGTAGACATGAGTGTTTGCTTTGTTGTGATATGTATCTTCCCTTTCTGCGCCCATTATCTCCACATAGTAGCATGAGCGTGTCGCCTATACTCATCCCTTATTTAGGCTAGACTATGTACTAGATTGTTTGCGTATAAATACACAACCATACTTGATGAGTTATTTATGATACACTTAGCTATGGCTTATCTCCAATCAATGGCGCAGATATGTCGGTCAGATTTCATCGAAAGGTGTTAGTGAAAATTGATAAACTATTGTACCTTTAGGTTTGAGATGTTCGACAAAAACATTTTGTCCGTTGCAGGATTTTAGGTCAATTTATAGCCATTTTCGGGTATATTCCCAATGAAGAAAGTGGTAGTTTCTCCCAGTGTTTTAAATTTAAAAAAATCCAAATCAATATAATATTATTAAATTCTATCCTGAACCCACAAAGAACACTATTTTGTAACTATCTCTATACAAACCGGTTTGTTAGATACGTTGGTACTAATGCTCGTATTTAGCAACTATTCTTAAGTAAAAATTGCTCAAGTCATGGATTTCAATCCACAATATCTTCATTATGTATTTAGCTATATGTCTGTATTTGTGCACGACACTTTAACTTTGCTACATTTAGCTTAAAATCAGATTGAAACTTCATAAATAAGCTTATTTTTGTTGGTATGAAAATTGTGACTAGGGCTTAAGTCATGACTAATGCTTAATGTGGTTAGTGCAGGCGGGTGTAAGACATAATAAGACAATAATTATTTCACATTCTTGGGTACAGGAATCTGTTGACTCAACTCATCTCAGCATTTTTATTGTAAGTATAGCCCCCCACACCCCCACCCCACCCCACAACCCCAAATACAACGTGAATAATACACGCTCGTAAATACATAGTTGTGTCATTTCAACATGAGTTAGATCATGATTTACTTGTGAAATAACAAATATTAAAGACTCAAGGATACAACGTTGCTTTAATAACAATAATTGTATTTCAGTACTTTAAAAATTATAAAATTAAAGTTTTGTTTTCTTTACAGTTTTGTTACACATATACAAATTTGTAGGTACGTTTATGCTGCTGTTTCTAATTTTCATTATTTAGTTCCTGGTGTGAATAACATAATATGATACATTTGTCTCATATTTCAATTATTATGTTTCATTATGACACGAACAGAATAGCTTTAGATTTTATATTATCACCGTATGGAAAATGATTAAACTCCTTGCTGTTTAATATTGAAAATGCCATGAATATATTATAAATGTTTTTTTCCATTACGTTTGTTTATTTGAAAAAGAAACTGTATTGTTACCGCTCCACTAGATAGCATATTTAAGGTAGTGGAGACAGTAAAAAATAATCTGTTATATAATTTTCCATAACGCTTAACAAAGCTTTATGGTTTGGTTGGTATATGGTTGTTCCGATTTCAGAAATAGTGACTGGCCCGTTTTCATCAACCAATCCATTATTGTATGAAAATAGCCCAAACCACGTATTTCAAGGCACGAAATCACAGTTTTTAAAATTACATTTCCGATTATTTGCTTGGCATGTTGGCTGTGATAATTTGTGCTTAGTGTCACATTATAAGACTTAACTTTAATTCCAAGAAACTGGAGAATTTGAGTTCAAGTGATGATTGGGACTAAGGATCCTGCCTGCATTTCGGAAACAGCTATACATCTTCATTTTGTTAATTTTTAATTTAATAAAACAAAGATCGACAAACTGTGTTAAATGGTTGGTGAATTCAAGTCTGATTCTTATAAGTTCGAAACAAGCCCGGAATTACAAGGACGTTCATATGTGAAATCGTAGTAGGGAAATCATTCTGTCAATCCACCAGATCCAGCTCTCCAGTGGACTGAAAGAACATTCCAATTTAAGCTGTCAACAAACTATACATTTTCATCACCGGCCCTAGTGTCACTTTCGGAAGAGCGTCAGCTCCAGGTATGGGAAGCCAGGGCTCGATCCCGGGCCGCCACATAAAAAAATCGTTAAAAACTGCTTTGGTGCGGCTTTCTTGCTAACGCTCAAGCAATTATTTAGGCAGGGTGGCCCGGTGTCAGGATAATGTGACTTGGCGTAGTTTTATGTCCAGTGTTCACGGCATGTTATACAAGGTAAAATCAGCGCGAAAGTTTCTTCAAGTGGAGACCGTTTTCAAATCTCTGAAATACTGACAGCTGGACGATTAACCGACCTTACCACACTTTCATCATAAATTATATCTCAACAGAGGAGGCTATATTTGACATCGCCTGTTTAAATAACGAATCGACGCAGAGCAATAAGGAAACGTGACTAGATAAGAAAAGTAAATATCACGATTTAAAATAACGTCCATTAGGTGATGCAACCCGGGCATGCAGTATTTATCTTGCTAACTATATATCATCCCTACGTTCAGATGCTTTCATGTGGGGAGGTTTTCCACCCTGCGTGCTTCGGTGGTTCTTCTCAGTCATTAGTCTGGGACCTTCCTCCACCAATAATTAGTTGGGCGTCGCTAATATGACCGCAATAGTGCCGGTTCGACGTAAAAAACAACAACAAAAACAACAATACCAACAACAAAACGTTCGAATGCTGCAAGAAACACCCATTAAAACATGTTTTTATATCATCTCTGCAAAATTTTCATTTAAAGGGAATCAAGTTACCTATTAATGTTATATATAACATTATATGTATAATGTTAAGTATACAGTCCAATAACGATACTTCGAATTCTTCGATCGAACGAATAATTTGGCGTGTCCGATAGACATTCGTAGTATCGTGATAGGACTGTACTGGGCATCTTTGTGATCGTTTCGTCCGTCAGTCTGTCTATGTCAAGCTGTTAATTAAATAAAATTGCTCTTCATTCTGCCCAAATTTAAACACTGACGCACAGTTAAAACCAAAATATAAATCAGATTATAGACATGAGTCATAACTAAAATGCATTTAAAATATTTGTGTATTATGTTCAGAATGATAATCGTCTACTGTAATCTTATCAATATATCAATGTGGTATTCAAACATTGGGGTCTAAATACGCGAGTATTAACTGATTTTGATCAATTGAAATTATTGACACAATTTAAATGCTCTTGCATTCCTTCCCGATATACCACTTTTATCTCGATTCATAAAATCGATTAAATAAAACGAAGATTGGCTATGTAATAGGGTAGCAATCATGGTAAACGGAATGTTGCAGTACATATGAAACTGTTGTGATTGATGAAGATACGCACGCCCACACTATGTTCGATACCCCGATGTAGTTATCGTTCATTGTTCCGCTTTGTATTCCTGTGTGAAGTGGCGGTAATTCAATCCGTGTTTTTTTTTTTTTTTTTTTTGTTGTTGTTGTTTTTTTATAAATCAAATTTGACAGCTTGAACAGACAGCACTGACGCAACAGAGTTTACATTGTATGTTAGAACGTTTCACTCTTTAAAAATGACCTAGGAGAGACACGTCGTTACCAATGTTTTGGTGCGCGTTTGTGTGTGCTCATTTTATGCTAGTACACTAAAAGCAGCTCTATAACAAATGCATGTGACTACGGTGTCTGTGTAAAATAGACGCTGTAAATGGGTATTAAACCTAACTTGCTTAATTTTAATAACGGTGTGTGTGTGTGTCTGTCTGTCTGTCTGTGCGTGCGTGTGTGTGTGTCGCGGGGAGGAGAGGAGGTCGACCTTGGCGTAGTGGTATAGTGCCCGACTTGTAACTCCTCTGACTGCTTTAGCCTCCCACCGCGTGGGTTCGAGTCTCGCTCGGAATTAAGTACTGGGAGGTCTTTCAGCTGTGCGACGCTGATTCTACCCAGATAATTGTCTGGGGTCTAAACCGTATTCCTCCACCAGAAAAAAACTGGTCGTCACTATAATGATCATAATTAGTCGCAGCGATGTGTTAAAAACAACACAAAGCATAATAACCGACAATGCTGCATGGACTGCCAAATGACATTTGCCATTGAAACGAGTAATCTACTCTGCTAAGTTGTAAGGCGTGTTTTTCTACACTGTCGACTTAATGAGCGTGAAAATACATCGCAGTCACCCATTGATAGTCATTGTAACGATTTCCAGCTATTTAGTGGAGAAACACCGCAGACAGATGCCTGGGTAGAACCACTAACATAACGCAAGGCATACGCAAGACTTCATGCTCAGTCCTTCGCCCCACCAAGATTCGAACCCACGCGGAATGAGGCGATGGAATCCGAGGAGTTACAATTCTACAACGTTACCCTTAGACCTTGGACGACTCATATCTTTTGATGTTGACGCAACAGACAACCAGCAAGTACACAGTTAAACGCTACTCAAAATATCTATAGATAAGCTTTTAATGAAAGACATATAGCCATGGGATGTTTTTATAAACCCTAGGCCCCATTGAGCGCTAAATTTGAACTACCGGCTTATTAAAATACGATATCGTATTTTTCTAATAAAAGTGTTCATTCGTATTTTTCTAGCAGATTAAGTCCACTTCTACAATTAAACCATTTGCTACTAAAAAGTTTACCTTTCATAATCCACATATCCCCCATCAATTGTTTTCTTTCGGTTTTATTGTGGCTGTTTGGCAGCTTTGATCTTACACTTTTGGGCTGCTATATATTATTACACTTAAATAAATTACTTGTAATGCAATGTATTTGCTTTTCGTCGAATAAAACCCATGACGAACCCACACCGCGTGTTATTTGTATATCGTTATTTGTCCGACAAAATCATTGTCTCCGCGGTTAATGATACCGAAATATCTGGCAGATGACCAGCAACGACTGTTAGACTGTTCAGCAGTTTATCAGGCTTCCGAAAATAGTTCATACCCAGATCAGCCAACAACAACTAGTATTTGAATGACTGAGAGCTACACTGTATGCTGCCTAGTGTATGTCTTTGTACTGTAAATGACTGAGGTTGTTTGCACTTAACTAAGAATTAAGCAGAGATAGATCCAGAGAGTGGGCGATTGATCCCGCCCCCCCCCCCCCCACACACACACACACATACATGTATGAACTTGATTCATACCCCTCAATTAGAACTTTCTGGATCCGCCCCTGGAATAAAGTATGAACATTAATAAATGAAGCAGGCTCAGGGGTTGTATTGATTGTTTACACTGACAGAACAACGCACTAGATTCAAAACATACTGTCTAAGTGTACAGTTCAGTAAATCACACCGGTCTGTTGGTCAGATTGATTTTCGGTAATCGATTGGCAGGTCTAAGACGCACGTCTTCATTTCAGGTCGCGACACTGCCCGCTTCGTACGCTCGTACGCAGACACTCACATCTCAGGGGATCTTGTAGCTAACGAGAACAGACGAGAGAAAATGTGCTACAAAGTACAATGCAAGAAATGCGGGAAGACCACATGGGAAGGTAAGTTCAACTAAATGTTGCTTGCTCTCTATCTTACTCTTGTTGCTGTTCCTATGTTGTTGCTGTTGTTTTCTTGTTAGTTAATACGAAATAATCATCTGGACGCACGGACAAACTGTGACAGCCGATTGTGACGATTTATTGTGGGACGGTAAACCCAACAATAGGAAACCATCTCTGATAGGACGTTACTAGTATAAAAAAAAAAACTTCGTCAAGGCAACACTTTACAACTGGAAGTGCTCACCGTCTATGTATGGCTTCTTTTGGTGGACCGCAATTTAAATTAAACACTATTTTATGTGTATAGATTTCTTTATTTTAAATACACTGCAGGCGACATAGTTATGGTAATTTTAGCGATGTTCGGCTATTTTTCTGGAGAGACAAATACCTGGGTAGAATCACTGGCGCAATGCTAGTCGGTTGGAAGACCTTCCCACATGTACGGCATTTGCCTCCTCCAAGACTCGAACCCATACGTTCGGGTGTAACCAGTCGGCGGGCGATTCTACCTTCTTTGTCCTGTGCGTCATCTCAAGCAAAGTTATTACTGAGTCGATTTTATCCATTCTTTTTTTGCAAAAAAACAACACAACAACAAACAAACAAAGTACATAGAAGTGTGTGTGTGTGTGTGTGTGTGTGTGTGTGTGTGTGTGTGTGTGTGAGTGTGAGTGAGTGAGTGAGTGAGTGAGTGAGTGAGTGCGTGCGTGCGTGCGTGCGTGTGTTGAAAAGAACAGCTTTTGATAATTCGTCTGCAAGTTTTTTTCTTTTCTCATTGACCGAATGTTCAAGTCAAAAGCCATTTTAATCACACCACCTGTTCTATGACTATTCACATTTTCAACAAGGCCAATTTTGTACTATCATTGTAGTTATGGATATATAACCAGTACACTTTCTTTGTTATTTTGTTATAGTTAATTACACATTCGCTAATAACAGCAAAGGAAACTCGTCTAAAGACCGTATTTAATTAACGTAATTACATACTCTGTAGTTATGCGCAACACTAGGGCCAACAATAAAATTGTGTACAATTTCCAATTTTCCATTAATATTACCGGTATGCTTATAGTTTAAAAATATTTACCTATATAGTCTTAAATTCATTTCTGTTGGTGTAAAACATGCTTTATAATATTGAGGTTTCCATCATCTGAAAATCATCGCAATGAATGTGCGCGTATTCCAAATACAACCAATCTTAAGGTACGTGAATTGATTTTTTTTTGTCACACTGTTCTATAAACCTTATTTCTTATGCCGTACGGAACTGACATTAAAAGGTTGTTTTGCTGTGTGATAATTGTGTATGTGTATTAAGAAACATTTTACGGCACACCTGAACCTCTCAGTATGTCATCTTTTGTCTTCGTATTATGTCGTAGACTGATAATAATGCCTTTATGGATAATCTTGGGTGTTGGCATTCACATTTTTGGTTTTATTACGGGCATTTATCAGGACATTGTGTCATTATTGGCGAATTAAAACAATAGATCTATGTCGAGCTTTGTTGGAAGACCTTCACACTACCCAGAAAGGTGAGTTCATTAATCATGCATGACCATTCTACCTGGGTTTGTTTGTCACGTTCAACGGAACTTAGCAGTCACGTTCGCAGTATGGATTGTACAGGCATTAGTGAAGTGGTTATTTAATGTGTATATGTACTACTACTACTACTATAACCTGATCTCCTTAATAGATTTAATAGCAGCAATATTGCACGCAAATCGAGCGTATTTGAACGTCAGCACAACTCAACCGGGCCGCTTGATTTGCAATGGTCCGCCAGTCATCTAAAGGATCGGGTTGATATACATTTAGTATGCATTTAAGAGATTGTTAGATGCTAGAGATAGCCTTCAATAACCTTTGCAAGTAACATTCAAGGACACCCTTAACTAGATTCTACTTGTTTTTTGTGGGGTTTACATTCAGACAAAGCTAGTGCCACTCCTGATCAGACAGAATCCATCGGGATGTGGTTGATTCTGAACTACACATTTTAATTAGCTTGATAAATTCGCGCTAAACAGGCTAAGGGTTAAGCTACAGATATACTAGTATAGCCGAAGAACTCTATATAAGTACTGGACAAGTCTCAGTAGAACTATGCCGACACAACGCCGGGTGTCTTAAGCGAGTCGGACTGCCTGCTTGCAATGCTATTAAAGGCAGATTACCTTGCGTGTTCGAGCCTTAGCTAGATGTAGGTGGATTAAGCACCGTGTGAAAAGATTTTCCAGTTTAGCTCCGCTGTGTCGGTGATTCTACCTTGGCATTTGCAAGGCAAAGTTCAAGGCAAGGTTGTCACCAATTTTGTGTGGGATCGTCTCATGTGTAAAGAAATTATAACAGGTATTCACCGGTTGCCGTGGCGTAGTGGTAGAGTCGCCGGCATGTAACTCTTCTGACTGCTTAGCCTCTCACCGCGTGGGTTCAAATCCCGTTCATGTCAATGACTGAATGTGGAAATGTCTTCCAGCTGATTAAATAAAACTAATAAGATGTTGTTTGATCATATTTTAGTTAAAAAAATATAACAAGAGACTGACAAAAACATCACTTTTGCTGGATAAATCTTGCATAATATATTGACTTAGATGAGATTTTTTTTCTCTTACGATGTGGTCCGCTCGTTGTAACATGAAGTTGGGAAAATAATCTCACTTCTTCCGTATTTCTTCGTTACTGGCGTTCAGTGTAATTGCTTTCATGTTGAAAACCCATTCCAGATGAAAGCTATTGATTCATTAATGACACGGAACCGGCTTAATCATCGTTGTTGTTTCAACAGGGTTTTACGTGCAAATGGCATCGTTTAATTGCATGGATGTTATATAAAGGGTTTCAAATAGCTTGACATGTTACTGGTTTTACCCAGTTTCAAGTTTGTTCTACGCATTCTTCACCTTTCATTCTGCTTTTAAATGTCCCGACAGCTCGACCTTTACATCGTCAAATAAGGTGGTTGACATTCATACCTAATATACTGATAAAACACCCTGTTAAACCTTGACATTGTTCAATTAATCATGCCTGTTTATCAATCAAGATTATTTACGACCCCCCATTATGACCTGCAACGTTGCGTTAAACTCACTGTGTCGACTATGGTTTCAACTAGGTAACTGTAAACGAGTGTATAAAGGTAACTAAATGAAGAAACTAGTACGTTCATGCCCATAACCGATTTATGCGTAATCAACTGCAAAATTGCACAATGCTCGAACTTGCAAGCAGTCATCAAAATACTGACAGTTTTTGTTATAATTCAAAGATATAATTAACAACAGTCTCTTGATAACTGAAATACTGTTGGTGGGACGATACACCCAATAAACAAACAAACAATAAACCAAATGGATAACATGTTTCCAAACAATGAGCAATTTTGGTTTCATTGTACAATGGTATTTTTGAAGTACAATTACTTATATCGTGTTTCATGCTATTTTACATAACTTTATAATGATACCATTGGACACTCACTTTAAAAATGTAATCCTTGTAGAAGTACGTTAATTTGTTATTGTGTGTATAAACTAAACCTCACAATGAGAACCGTAGACGAAGTCATTTGGTATAATATATCTGTCTATTCGATTCGTAAATTTCGATAAATCACTCGGAAGATAAAATTACCAACAGAAAGTTATCTTGTTCTTGATATTATATTTGTAATAGGTAGACCTGAGGACGCTTGCCTAAACGACCGACAAACGCATAAATCATTCTTTAAATGTTGAGTAATTTCTGTAATATTATATACGTAGGAAATTAAATTAAATTATGTCAAGTATCAAGATGGATGTAGGGACACGTGACATTTCAGATTAATGACCGACTCAAAAAGGTTTTGTCCTACTCTACAGCTGTGCCATAAAGACACAATTTATTTTTATTGTTCTTATTACATTATGACCGTCTCTGCCCCTCTCCGCGTGGGTTCGAGTCCCGGTCGGGGCAAAAAACTTTCATGATTGCTTACCTGCGGTGCGCCGGTAGTTCTACTTAGACGTAAGTCTGGGGTCTTCCTCCACCAATAATTAGCTGGACGTCGCCAATATGACCATAATTGTGTCTGTGTAATGTAACAAAAAACAACATTAGGACCGGTTCGTTCTTATATATGCAGTTGGAGCTGGACGATCTGGATTAACACTATTTATCTTAGCCTGATTAAGTCTTGTTTAGCTGGCCTTTAGGGCAACTGCCGTAGACGCCCGGATGTTGTCCGGATATTTAGCTTTTGCACGCACGGTTATTATTGTTGTTCTCCAATATTATAAAATCAGAAAAAAACCTTTCTTTTCCAATAAGAACATCAGACTTTTACTTTAATATTTATTGTCACAAGCATTAATTATGAGGACCTAAATCATTAATCAGAATGACCTTAAAAGCGTATTTACAATCGATTTTTCTAGCTTACAATAATTTCTTTGTTCAATCGCAATATGATGCCTTTTATGGCCGCATATTTAGTTATGTTCCGGCTGGCTTGATTCAACCGGAATAGAAAGACATTCGACGGTGATTTGCGGTTTCCACTTTGTAAACATCACGGATAAGATTAGATTGAATAACAAACATTGATTTATTTCATGTTACAGAAAAAAAATCACATTATTATATTTGCCAACTGTGGGAATGGCCCTGGTGTACTGGTTGATGTACATGTATATACTATTGAGATTTTCTTGTTTAAGGTTGCGGCAACCACATTGAGAAAACGTTGGCGGATGTCCCAGAAAAAGACAGATGCCAGTGTCCTAGAAAATGATAACGCCTATTGCGGTACAGTGAGTTATAACTTTCAAAGTTTAAACGTTAATTGATGTATCTGGTATAAACATGGTTCTGATAATCACAATTATTGCTAATTCGTAATGAATTCTGCGAGTGTGTTGTGGATTTTTTTAAATTAATTTGTCATTATTGATAGTAATTAAACACATATGTATTCAATTAATTATAAAAATACAGTTAATTGATTATTGGTTAATGAATAGTTTCATACGAAAAACAGTCCAATGGCCACTTGATAGTAGAGCACCAAGGGCCTAGTAGAAGAAGTGCGGAGTTTTAACTCCTCTAATTGCTTAACCCCTCACCGTGTCAGTCAGAAGGACTGAATCTGGGAAGGTCTGCCAGGTGACCTGCGATTCGTCAGATTTCTGCCCAGTCCTTGGTCTGGGGTCTACATCCACCAAAATATTTGGACGTTGCTATAATGATCATAATTAGTCACTGCGATGGATTAAAAACAGTTGGATACAAAAGTATCGCCTGTATATACCAAACGCAGCTTGGTCTCTGTATTCTTTGAGAATACTCAAGCATAAAACGATGTTCAGCCACAATGTCATTTACTATTTAACTATACATAAAACCAATTGCGACAATTTTCAGTAACATAGGCATGTATCAGTCTTTGTTATAAAGTAATAATGTAATAAAGTTATAAAGTAATGAAGTAATATATATCGTAATAATGTAATAATATAATCATGTATAAAGTAATAATATAACAAAGTAATCATGTAATAAAGTAATGACGTAATAATGTAATAATGTTATAAAGTAATAATGTTATAAAGTAATATAGTAATAATTTAAAAAAAGATATAATGTAATAAAGTAATAATCCTAATTATTTCACTTCGGAAAAAGTATGCATAATCTCACACTCATAATCACTGTTCCGTTTTTATATCTTACCATGAATGTCTGTGCGATTAAATAATGAAGCAGTTAAACGCGAAATCTTCATAAATACGGCCTTCCGCAAACGTAGATGTTGTTCCCATTCTTACACCTTCCTGGCGGAAATGCAACACATAAACACGTACAAATGCGCAATACATACATGCCAACATTGTACCAAGAATACGTTGTATGTGCGACATGCCGCCATCTTTTTAAACCTTAAGAATATTTTTTCTACATCAGTTATGGAGAAACAACATAAATACACCCTGTTTGTGCGTTTGTCTTCAAGGGGCACCTTTGGTAAGAAAATATGTCTGTACGGGCAAAAAATGGCGTGGAGTAAAGTTAACTGCCTTTCGAAAGTAGTTTTAAAAACTTAATATGTCAAAGATTTTATCACGGCAAACCACTTGTTACTGGTGGTGTATTGCTAGTTTTTGCATAAATGATTGATTGTACACATTGCCTTAGGGCCGCTGATAATGTTGTACACGTATATTGTTTCTGTTACTTTCGGTGCGCCCCTGGTGTAGTGGTAGAGTCGCAGAGTTGCCGACCATTAAATCCTCTGACTGCTTAAAAGCCTCCCTCCGCGTGGGTTCGAGTCCCGTTCGGGGCGGAGGACTTAATGTTAGGAAGGTCGTCCAGCTTACCTGTGGTGGGCCGGTTGTTATACCCAGGCATTTTTATGGGATTTTCCTCCACCAAAATAACCGGAAGTCGCTATAATGATCATAATTAGTCGCTGCGATGTATTTCTAAAGTATAAAAATACAAAAACAAATTCTACTACTTTCAGATGATGACATCCATGGAAAGATGTTCCCTCTCTTACTCCGGTTTTGCCGTTGTGACGTACGACGTTTCTACACCACTATTTATACCTAATAATGTTGTGTAATATATTGTACTCGATAATGAACGAACGTCAACAAGACCTTGGCGACTATAATCATATCATATCCTTGAAAATTTAATGCATATCGTTATCTTTGCTGTGTGTTTTCAACAATTCTGTATTATTGTTTAAATGTGTTGAAAATGCAATTGACATTGCAGTATGTTTTTAATTTTTAATTAGTAAGATATGATATATTTATACGATAAGGTTAAATCAGAAATAACTAATTCGAATCATAGAAAATATTTAAATGTTTTCAGGACATTTTTGAAAATTTCCACTTTTTGTTTGAAATATAACTGTTGCTCACTTGTGTCTACTTATTGCCTTTCATTTTTTTTATTGTATCAAAATATTGTTGTTGTTTTTCATCCAATTTCATTTGTTGGTTAAGGTGCATTGTATTTTATATGCTTTCATTCTTTATGCAACGTCGTATGTTGGTATTTATTCCTAAAGGAAATTGTTTATTTATGTTGGTGCACACATTGCCAGTTTTTATTCAGGAGCTCATACGAAGAATGAATGTTACTATTTTATTTAATTACAATCTGAAGACTTTGGAATGACCAAAATTAAATAATATTTTCCAGAGTTCGTACAAAACTCGTTTGTTAATCTTACAAAGCCATACTTTGCTACCGTTATGTTTTTACACAGACGAATTTACTACTGAAAAATCCATATATATTTATTATATTGTTTTCAATTTTCTTTTTATTATTAATAAATGCACTGAAAAGTTTCTGTTTTCTTGGTTCTTCTATCAAACATCACACACATAAAGAACGGTTTTTACAAAACTACTATGAAAAATCCCATTAACCAGAAAAAAAGTGAAAAAAAAAAACAACAACAAAAAACAAGAAATGAACAACAAAAGAAAACCGTGTACCACTATAACTGTTGCATTTGGTTAAAGTAGTCCAAGAGTTGGTGCGCACTTTAACTTTCTAAACATTAATCTTCATGTTGTTTACATATCTTATTCATGAAATCTACGTGTTACTAACGCATTGAAGTTTCAAACGTAACTTCTTGCACCTCTTTTTCAACAAACAATGTCGAGATAAACCAATTAAGTCAAGTTAAATGAAACATATCTATAAACGGAATTACTGTAACATCGGTACGGTTGATCACGTGGTTTTAAGCCGGACACTTGAGTTCCCGGTTCAAACTACGTAAGCTGTCATGTGTTTTTCGTTTATTTGCACTTTCTTTTTGTATATAAAATAATTATTTTGTCATAATGGCTTTATTTCATTTATTTTTCAAAAATAAAATAAAATATCTAGTAACTTTGTAAATATTTGGGAACTTTTAGGAAATGAAAACAAATCGTGTTCCAGTCTTACGGTGCAACGGTCTTTGTACGATTGTAGCCAATCCAGTAAGCTCTGTTAGAAATTACGAGCTGTAAACGTTTTAACTTCGTTATATATTTTTACATGTATTAAGATCACACTTGCTTTAGAAATCGAGTACTGTTTAAAAGCATCCGTTTGAGACATTCCTTGCAATAAAATGATCGGGATGGCTGCAGTTTAACAAAAGTTATGAATAGTTTATCTCAGCTTCTCCATGGCCGAACGTTTAAGGTGCTTTATTTGTTTATATCGGATGAACCGTTCATACCCCATGTAGTGCATATCCATATTGTATTGTTTATTGTGGTTGTTTAAATGTCTTTATAGGTTTGTTTCGCCATAAAAAGTTCATCACGTCAGTTTTTGCATTGTGCATTGAAAACATAGCAAAATTGGAGACACTCTATCGGGCAATATGGTGTGCATATTCGCAAAAGACATACGAGAAAGTTCGATTGTTTAGAGTTATCTCCCCAAATAACCGCAAAACATACAGTACACGATCAGGAGTAATATATAAAGACGTAGAACGTCCTTAAATGCACTTCTTGGACATTTTGTTCACAGATGGCGAACATGGGCGCATACATATGGATAACACGTTAATAAATGCTGTGGAAAAAAAACACTGACAGATTTGAGGATTTATTCAACTTTAATTGCTTTAGTCATAGCCTTTAGGTGAAATATTAACATTGCGACAGCAGAAACCCTGTGAGTCACCAATAAAAGGATCGGTTTGGCAGAAGAAACCTCTTGGACACGGTGGTCCAACCCAGCCTCCGCATCTCCGGTTTGGGATTGGCTTTCCGGCAGGGCATCCTAAGCAGCAGGGTCCGAAGTCACTACCTGGGTAGTAGATACACGTGTCCGAAGGCCGGGGACATCTAGCCCCTACAAATCCCCCACAGTGGGCCGGATTCCCATTGGCGTCACGTGACGGGATTAGACATTCGGCACCTGAGCGAGGCCGCAGAACTGCGTCCACTGAACCTGGATATACAGATAGACTTGTTTGTCGAAAGTGATAAACACAACAACAAAACATGATGGTACTGATGATAGTAATGGTGAATGTGTTAATATTTGTTGATCATACATGTATTTCATTTTTGTGTTGCTTGCTTAGAAGGGTAGGCACATTCGAATTCTTTTGTCGTCGTATTGGTCGGCGTCGACGTCACATTTTCCTGTCAAAAGCATTAAACAAAATATTTGAATGGATTCACCCAAACTGAAGGCATGGGCTCCTTATGTGTGGCGGTCAGCTCAAACGAGCCCCTAATTGGTTTATCTAATTATTGCAATATCCCCTTTAGTTGGTTCATTTAATGTCGGGAGCTTATCTTGAACACCAGTGCATAGGTTCTCCCAGACCTCTAAAACATGAATAGGTTATAAAGTATAAAAGTGCAGGGCAAACGAACTGTTAGCCATCTTAATCAAAGTTAAAACATGTCCGGAGCATGGCTTAAGCACCAGAGTCGGAACTTTGACGTCCAGTGTCCAAAATTGCAACTTTAATCACCATTTGTTCGAGATGCTGGAATGCAAAGACACAAATGATCCAAGAAACACCCACTCAATGTTAATAACTCCACTCACTATAAAGTCTACTTACATTTACGTGCAATGTCTGCTAGTTATATTGCTAGAGATTCAGTTACAAAAAGTGCAGATCCTGACCAGACAACTCCTGGCGAGAACATGTTGATCTAAATCTACACATTTTTGTCACGACCTGATTAATACATGCTTAGGTGACTTGAAAGAAATCAGTGGCGATGCTGCTGATGATTATACTGGCGATTTATGTATCGACAATGCACTTGCATCGTTATGCCACGATGTCATAATTTCATTACTGATTGTGTAACTGCTTATTTTTCAGTGGACATTTACACGTAAATGCCAAATGTATAAACTATGACAGACCAGTACTTAGCTATATGCACAGATGTGCCGATTACTCAATCGCATACGGTCCCAATTTCACGGAAGAGATACCAGTCACAATAATGGCGCTTGAATGGCCTGTAGCAGAAATTGCTGAATTTACTTTATATGAAAGACTCCATTTAAAAAATAGGATGCTAAACGACATGTTTTATTGTGTACCGATTGCATTACATTGTCGTAACGAGTACAACAATTTTACCACGTTGCTATCATTTGGCTTGTTTGATTATGCATTTTCCGCTACAAAAATATAATGAAGTTGCAACCATGCTTGTACGATAAAGAAGTTTCCGCTACAAAAATATAATGAGGTTGCGACCATGCTCGTACGATTTAGAAGTTTCCGCTACAAACATATAATGAGGTTGCAACCATGCTTGTACGATTATGAAGTTTCCGCAACAAAAATATAATGAAGTTGCGACCATACTTGTACGATTATGAAGTTTCCGCAACAAAAATATAATACAGTTGCTACCATGCTTGTACGATTATGAAGTTTCCGCTGCAAAAATATAATGCAGTTGCTACCATGCTTGTACGATTATGAAGTTTCCGCTACAAAATATAATGAAGTTTCGCCCATGCTTGTTCGATTAAGAAGTTTCCGTAACAAAAATATAATACAGTTGCGACCGTGCGGCTTGTACGATTATGAAATTTCCGCTACAAAGATCTAATACAGTTGCGACCATACGGCTCGTATGATTATAAAGTTTTTTTAAAAAAATATTTTACAAAGATGAATCCTTGCGGCCTACGTATTTATGAAGTTCCTACTACATGTAGGATCTATATTACGCATGTTGTGAACATGGATTACATAAGACCAAGCCTGGGACGAAATCACAGCCATGGAAACATAAAATAACCCTAAGTTAGGCTCGCCATGGATGTCGCTCTAAGCTATATTCCTTCAAAGTGGAAGCGGCGTCTATGTGTAAAGGGGGTTGCATTGGTATTTAATATTAATATATACATTTTGGTGGGGGGGGGGGGGTATAAATCAATATCCATTCATTTCTGTCGCATTATATACTAGATATATATATACACAGTAAGAGACTCTTACTTCGACCTAAGCAATATAAAGACAAAATTTACTTTAAAAGCTTGATATTTTTTAAGCTTACATGTATGTGTTTTTACAAATCTACTGTTTTAGTAGGTGGGGGATGTATCCCGCCCCCCCCCCCCAACCCTGGATCCTTCCCTGATGTGTTGTTGTTGTTTTGTTGGGTTGTAATGTTTGTTACTGTCTTTGTTTTCGTGATAGCGAGTTGTGCATAATGAAAATAGTTATAAGAGTAAAAAAATAAGATATAAACTTACTGTACAGAACCAGAGAAATCACAAATCCAGCGAACAAATACATGGCGAAAGAAAATGCAATTTGACTTTTTAATAAGTAGATTTTCAATTTTATAGCACACCGTAAAATAAACAACCACTCTTCCCATCAATCAAGATGCAATTAATTGATGTCAAGGCTTGTCTTAACCGAAGCAATCGCATCGGTCATGTGCTTCGCTGTTACGGGAAATGTAACCTGTCTCCTTTACCGGATTTGGCTCCTAACCTGCTCCTAAATCCTTACCTGATTTGCACGAATTGATCAGGATACTTTAAACAGTGCAGACCCGAAACCATTCATCTCCCGCTTGGAGTTGTCTGTACACAGTACACTTTCTTCTCCAGAATCTTTAGCGACGTGAGAAGGCACACCTTTGCCTAGAACTGACAGAAAAGTTGGTGTAGGTTTCGTACAATGTAGTATCTGTATACAAGTAACAAATATATAGAAAAATCATACATGTAATAAAACACGACGGGGGCTGTTCGTATCTTCTATAAGCTGCTGAATTTCCAGCAACATGTCTGGTCCCTTTGTTTGAATTTATAATAAATACAATAATGTTATTTACCAAACACTAAAAATACTTAAGTTTAATAAAAATTGTAGCAGGGTCAGGTCAGGGCGAGCCTTCTGTGTCAGCTAGACATGAAATTTCTTATTGTTTATGAGGTGAACACTCGCACTTACATTTAAGTGTTGACATATGAGATAGAGACGAATACAGTCGCACTTTAATTTCCTCTTAATTGAAGAACATGGACCACGATTGGTTAGATTTCACCCTATGTGCGTCTAATGGATGACATTATGGTATAGCTATTGACGTATATGCAAAAACATAACACTCAAACATTTATGTGATTTGAATGGATGAAACAATGGTGTCTTTGTTTAAAACAATACGTACACATTTAACAGCTTTTGACAGGTGTGATAATCAGTACAATAGATTAAGTATCACCTCTCTTAATATGAATAAGAATATATATATATATATATATATATATATATATATATATATATATATATATATATATATATATATATATATATATATATATATATATATATATATATATATATATATAATGATATATATAATGATAAGGTCCTATGAGCATTGCAACATATACAAAAACTTGAAAAGGCACAGGACCAAGGTATTCACATGCAAACTAAATGTAAAAGTAAGAACAAATCTGTGATGAGTCATTTAACAAAAAGAGCAACCCAGACAGTTACCGCCTTGGAACTGACCGTCAGTCCTCAATGTGAGCTGACTGGGGTGCTTAAATCGGTTTTACAGAGCTCATACCTCGCACTTCCTGATGGGTTTCTCAAATGCATGCAATGGAAGGAAAACCGATCCATTTGAATAAATGTCAAAGCGCTGACGTTTTCTTTGATGTTATGACGAAAGTAGTGACGTCATTGAAAAATAATGTCCACATAGTGTTTAGAAGAGAGATAGGTATTATTCGATCAGAAGACCTTTATAGGATGAATTAAATGACAACATAGATTACATGCACGGGGAGAATTGTTACGACCACACTGCCTTTGATCAAATCCATCTTGCGACATTTTGTTTTTACTTTCTTTATAAAATAGCAAGATTAATGCATTAAACGAGTACGGACTGTTTTATTTTGGTTCGACCTGATTTTGAAAGGTGATATCATTTGTAACTGTACAACATGAGACATGAAAACTTTTGTAGCACTGTTAGTAATGTGTTTCGATTTTAAAAACAACCAATAACTAGTTTCAAAGATCACTAAAAACAACAATAGCAATTATCTTCAAAATCAGCTAGTTTGGGTATAAAAAAAGTTCGAGACTTTTATTTTTATTACAAAATTAACGATTGTCATGATCAGAATTGTCCCAGGTGTGGACTGGTCAGAAAGGAAAACAAATTTCCAATGCGGTAAATGTTGGGTTTGTTCTAAGTGTTTAATGACTCGTTTGAATGTAAAAGTAGGAACAAATCTTTGATGAGTCATTTAACAAAAAAGAGCAAACCCAACAGTTACCGCCTTGGAACGGTCAGTCGACAAAAAGGGGCCAACTGGGCTGATTAAACAGAGTTTAGTGAGCTTTTATCTCGCACTTCCTGGGGTTAGGGTGGGATGGGAGAGTTCTTAAATGCAAGCAACGAAACAAAAGTCGGCACACCTGGTACAATCATTATTTTTTTCCTTTCTGACCTGTTTTAACTCCAGGGACAATCCTTGATATTGTTCTTCATAAACAGTCGCCATATCCGGGACAATCACTGGTGTGTACTTTCTGATCAGTCGCCACACTTGGGATAATTATTGATTGATTTTGTTCTTTCCCAACAGTCGCCACACCCGAGACAATCATTGGTGTTGTTGATTTTTTTACCAGTCCGACAGCCATAACAATAGCTGAGGTAGTCCATTTTCTTCAGTCGCCACACCTAGACAATCCCTGTATCTCTGCCTCTTTTCAAAATATTATCAGTTTTTCTGTCCAGTAACGATACATGGGACTATGGTTGATTTTGTCTTTTCTGATCAGTTCAATACAAGGTGTTACACACTCTTACCAGTCGTCACGCCTGGGACAATTATTGATTTTATTCTTTCTGACCAGTCGCAATATACGGAAAAATCATTGTACTTTCTCTCCAGTCGAAACACTTTGGACAAGCATTGATTTTACCCATTCCGACAAGTCGTCAAACTTTGGACAAGATTGATTCTGCCCATTCTGATCAGTCCTTGCACTTTGGACAAGCATTGATTTTGCCCTTTCTGACCAGTCGTCACACTGTGGACAAGCATTGAGTTTGCACTTTCTGACCAGTCGCCAGATCTGGGACAATCATTGATTTTTTCCTGTCAGATCAGTCGCCACACCTGGGACAATATTTGAGGTTGCGCTTTCTGACCAGTCGCCATACCTGGGCCAATCGAATAGAATAGGATAGGATAGGATAGAATAGGATTACGTTTATTTTGAGTTGTCAAGATTTCAACAAGTAAGCTTTACAACCGACTTTTGATTTTTTTTCTTTGTCACCCACCCGGGAAAATCATCGATCTTGTTTATTTGTAACCAGTTGCCATAACCTGAACAACTATTGACGTTGTTGTCGTTCCTAACTAGAAGCCACATTTGTGACAATCATCGGTGTTGTTTTTTTCTGAAAAGTCGCTACATCCTGGACAATTTTTGGTGCTTTTGTCACCAGTCCGACCCCTGGGACAACCGCTGATATTGTAATTTCTTTCCAGTCGCTACACACGGGACAATTCCTTCCTCTCTGCCTCTTTTCAAAATCTTGTAAGTATATATTTAATATTTAGATATAAACACAACAACATTTTTATGTACAATAGTATGAGTGCAGTTAACATGCATCCACCTAATGATGCATATCGTATCAAACTGAGTTATAACTGAGTCCCAGTTCAGCTGATACTTAATTACAAAACTAAGAAATGTACTTTATAAACAGGAGCAGTTCGGTCAAAATGATAAATGCATTAGTTGTGTATTTGTGTGTGTGTGTGTGGGGGGGGGGGTCCTCCAGGCGATGCGCAATTTTAGTGCAGTAGCGAATTATATTCTTGCGACCACCTTGCGATTTCGTTATATACTTACATAAACATCTACTCTAAGATTAATCCATTTAAATGCAGTTTAGTTTTATCTTTAACTTTTAAGTTGTTAGTGACAATCTACGCGCGTTTTCAATAAACCTTAGGTGAAACGATTTATGCCTACGCACAGCAATCTTCCGAAATTATTCCTGTCTGCCTCTTTAAATACTCCGCCCTTATGGGCTCTAGGCTGTAAATTAACTTTAATTTAGGGACTTACATGTACCACCCTGCCACCGGCGTAACGTTTGTTTAACTTTTCGGATAAGCGGATATAAGTATTTTAAAGACATTTTTAGAATTCGCAAGATCATTACAAAAATGTCACAAGTAAAAGATTAATGATCAATTATGCAAAAATAAATATTCAACATGATAAACAAACTTTTAACAACTCTTCCCTGAAATGTCATAGCATTCATAAAGTAGAAAAATACTTGATGTTATTTTCTACTTAAATGCCACAATTGGTTAGAAGTGGATATTATTAATTGTAGTCCTCGGCTATGACATGTTTGTATTTATTTTGGGATCGTCTGCGTATTTTTGAAATAATCTACATAGTACGGGTGTACTTCTAACTTTGTTGTCACTTAACTTGCATGTAAATATTTATTCACTTTAATCTTTCCCAAAACATATGATGTACTATTCGTTCATCCCTTTTAACCTAACCACAAATACAGACTTATAATAAATGTTGCAGAGGAAAGCTATAAAATGAATTTTATTCCGACAATATATCAAAATAACAGTAGGCTATGTCTTCAAGAAGAACATAAATTAATGAACTTTTTGAAGCATTTGTGACTGACCATATCAAAATCAGTCTAAAGTCGCATTTCAGATTATCGAGATAATCCGCTCAGAAGGCATATAGGTGCAAAAAATATCGATTTTAAGATTTTGCTATATAATTAATGTAATGAAATTTTCATTTAGTGTGTTGATTATTCTGATTGTCTACATATATCGGACATCTCTATTTGATTTCTTCCTATATTAAGTTAACATCAATAACCTTCATTGTGATTACTTTTTATCTGGCGAAACAAATAATATCAAAGACAATTGAGCTGTTACTTCTTAGTCTTTCAATGGTTGCAAAATAATGGATGTACCAGATAAAACTGGCACGCATTCGTGGTCTAGTGGTTAAAACGTTAGATTCCGGATCAGATAGGATAGGATATTTTTATTTACACTATTTGTTTGATAGAAAAAACCTCCAGGACGTGCAAGTTTATAGCGTCCACAAACCAGGTTTAAACATCCCAGTTGATCCTTTTGTCGACTGACCGTACCAAGGCAGTAACTGCTGGTTTTTCCTTTTGTGTGCTTTGTTTTGTCTCTGTGTCTTTTTTACATTTACCCTTTTCCCCTCGTCTAGTGGTTATTCATATTTTAATAGCTATGGTAATTCTTATAGGAAATTAATTATTTTTCGCTAAGTACAAAGACCTCTAGAAATCATGTGAGATACAAATTTGGAAGACATGGCTTAACCCCTGGTTGCAGTGAGTTGAAGTGGTTTCACAGTTCAAATAGTTTAGAAGATGTTTTTTTTGTTTGTTTGTTTATTGGGTTTATCGTCCCACCAACAGTATTTCAGTTATCTGGAGACGGTGTCCACTTGAAGCAGATATAGTGCTGCCTTCACTGTGTATATCATGCCGTGAACACCTGGCTTGATACCACACCCAGTCACATTATCCTGACACCGGGCCAACCAGTCGTGGAACTACCCTTATATTTGCCTGAGCGTTAGCAAGGGAGCTATACCACTACCATTTTAACGACTTTAGTTTGTCGCGGCCCGAGATCGAACCCGGGGCCTCCCGTACCTGGAGCCGACGCTCTACCGATTGCGCTACCAGGTCCGGTTTAAGAAGATGTTAAGCTTCTTGGAATTGTTGGAAAGGAGAATAAATCCTTTTCTTATAATATTGGAGCTAAGAGGGCTTCAAGCTTCCCCAGAGTTAAAGAGAGCCGATTGTCCTTAATTAAAGGGTAGTGTCCGATCTTAACTACAGGTTTGTCATCGATGCGAAGGGATTTAAATCCCTTTTTATTGCACACAACTGCAGGCTCTAGTCAAAGGCAGTACCAAAATGTATGCCTAAAAATGCAGCGTTTATGAGGCATGAAACAATAAAGCTCACTAACGACGATTATACATGTAATATTCAAAGAAAGTTTTCATTTCTTTGTATGATTTCGTTAATTGCTGCGGAAAAATTCAACACCACAACACAGATTTTCTAGCCAAATGCTGATTTAGATCATAACCAATTTAAATGCCTATTTATATATTCAAGATATATATGTTCAAGAACAAACGCTGATTTTCTGTTTGCCGTACAATATTCGTGGATTTACACGAACGAGGAACCGTAGTTGTGCCGTACTTAATGTTGCCGCTGCCCTTCCGTTCCGTACATATTGATTCTATCCTAATCATCACAAATAAAGTCTGATTCATTATCCACTATCATACGTTTAAAATTCCGTTATGCGTGATCTTGTTTTATGACAATATTTACTTTTTATTCCGAAGAATTCATTTTTTCCTTTACCCACCATAGATTAGTGGATATTTATATATACAAATAACTTATTTATTTATTTATTGTTTTTATTATTGTTATTTATTTATTTATCTATTTATCTATTTGTTTTATTTATTATTTATTTATTTATTTATCTATTTTATTTATTTAATTTTATTATTATATTTATTATTATTTTATATCATTTATTTTATTTTATTTTATTTATTTATTTTTTAAATTTATTTATGGTTTGTTTGTGTGTATTTATATGAACTTAAAAAACATATTTATTCATTATTGATAAACGTTAGGGTTCATGGCTAATATTTCTCTAGGTCTTAAGTATTTCCTTATTGTTGTTTATTATAAAGAAGAGATGAGATTTGCAATATTTCTGATGTTAACACATACTTGGGTTTGCCATTATACCTTCATGTATGCCTTGCGTTCATAGCATGTATTGAAAGGTTGTTGTGGATTTACTTTTTGAAGTTGTTTCTAATTTTTAAGAGCACTCCTTATTAATGGGAGGGTTTAGCAAAACATAAGACAGAGACATTTATGTTTAATAAGTATGCATCTAGAAGATATTACTGCATATCAAATGAATTCAACCTTGTGTTTGTTTCCTGTATTTTTTCTTGTTAATTTGAAAAGCAGTTCACTGTTTTCATATATGTCTTATAATAATATGTTGTTGTTTTTTTCCAGGACATTCTGCCTTACTTCAGTTTGATCATTAGTTAAATGACCTTCTACAATGTCAAGTTTAACTGCAATTATTTGTTCAGTTTTAAATAGGTTTAATTGTCTCATTTTACATTTATACTTAATCAATTTGTCTTTAACGAATTAAACACTGTTATTGGAACTTGATTGTGTTTAATTTATGTTTAATTTCTCACAGGTTAAAACAGCAAGCCAAATTCAGTAAGAGTTTATTTTAAAACAAGACCATCCTGAAACTTGTTTATTGGTGAATGTGCGATGCTTTGTCCTTACTGGTACTTCAATACAAAGAGACAAAAGTGGGAAAACAATTTCGAAATTTAATATTATTGTTTGTTTGTTTGATAAGCAAATTAATAGCATTGCCCTTTAAAAGGTAATGTCAAAACAATGTTACTTGTGAAGTGTGGCGGTCGTAAAAAATCTCTCAGTGCATGTAATCTATGTTGTTATTTGATTAATCCTATAAGGATTGTTATGTTTGTTATCTTTGATGGACATTGGACTTTGTTCCTCAATAACATCTTCACACGAACAGGATGCTACAACCATTTTCTCTTCTCTGGTCATTTTTTTCTTGATACAAAAGTTAATTTTATTTATAATCAACTATTTGTGTGTAGTTATTCTAATCGAAATAATACTCCTGTCTTCTAAACACTATGTGGAAATTATTTTTCAATGACGTCACTACATTCGTCTCAAAGAAAATGCAGGGACTTGACATTCTTTATTCAAATCGGTCAGATTTCTTTTTCATTGCTTGCATTTAAAAGAACATCAGGAAGTGCGAGGTTAGAGCTCTATAAAACCGGTTTAAGCACCCCAGTCGGTCCATATTGCCGACTGACCGCTCCTAGGCGATATCTGTTAGGTTTGCTCTTTTTGTTAAATGACTCATTACAGATTTGTTCTCTTTTTTACATTTGACTTGAATGTATTAACCTTTGCCTTATTCTGGTATATGTTGCAATGCATATCAGACTTTGTCATATATTCTTATTTATGATTACAACAATGTTACTTGTGCAATCAAGCGGTTGTAAAAAAATCTCCCCGTGCATGTAATCTATGTTGTCATTTAATTCATCCTATAAGGATTGTTATCTTTATAACCTTTGATGGGTAGTGGATTTTGGTTCCTCAAGTCCATCTTCACATGAACAGGATGCTACAACCATTTACCCTGTGTTCATTTTCTTTTCTTGAATCAAACAGTAAAATTTCATTTTCAATCAACATTTTTTGTGTAGTTTTTCTAATCGAATAAATAGCCCTCTCTCTTCTAAACACTATGTGAACATTATTTGTCGTTGACGTCATTACTTTCAAAGAAAACGTCAGCGTTTGTACATTTTCAAATAGATCGGAGTTCCTTTCATTGCTTGCATTTGAGAAACCCATCAGGAAATGCTACATTAGAGCTCTGTAAAACCGGTTTAAGCACCCCAGTCGGTCCATATTGCCGACTGACCCTTTCAAGGCGGTATCTGTCGGCTTTGCTCTTTTTGATAAATGACTCATGACAGATTTGTTCTAACTTTTACATTTAGTTTGCATGTGTTGCCTTAAAAAATTTGGTATATTTGCTGCGCTCATGGGACTTTGTCATATATTCTTATTAAAAAAAGGAAGAGCGAGGGAAACAGATAATACGTTTACCACTGCATAAAGTGACATTATTATATTTGGTGAAAACTAGGTCGGTGTTAAACAAATAAAATGTTAAAATTGTATAAAAATGTCGACTTTTGAACGGCACACTTGTGGTTTGAAATATTTTTTAAGTAGTCGGTCTGGTTGTTTTACCACACTGTATTTCGACCACCGAATCCCTATTTATCCATAGGATCAGGTAACGAGACACAGACGTCGTCTGCTGACTGGCCAGGAAGAGGAAATGGGCAACGTTCCAAAAATAAATATTGAAATCGTGCATGATGACAAATATAGCTTTAATCGTATTGCGATTTCTGTCATTTTAGCACCGACTTATTAGAGAAGGATTAAAATTCAAGTTGACGGGGCGACCTTTCAAAGTGGAATGTGTGTGACAACTACCCACATTCCTTGTCAATTTGAATTTTATTTGTGTCTTTCTTAGGAAGCCAATCCGCTTAAGTTGTCCATTCATCAGCACCAGTTTTGTCTTTAAGAGACGACAGATAAGTGGCTTTAAGATTTTGATTAAAGGTTTAGCTACTTGTTAATTGACCATGATAAATGCTTACAGGCGACGTAATACACTTTTGTAAATGCAATTGGTTTTTGTCTGAAATTACTCCGATGTCATTTCCTTTGGTCATTATGAAAAAATGCAGGTATTTTTGTTATTTAATTCAGTGACCTTTGTTGCGGATATCGGATTTCGTTCTCTTTGTCTAGTATCAAATAAAAAGAAATGACGAAAGTCGTGACAAAATAGCCTATTAATATAAAAGCAAAACTACGCAAATATAAATCGAAACTTTCACTGGACAAATTTCAAAAAGCATCTTATTCGTGTCTTGATATAGTGGTGTTTTTTTTCAATTATTACTTTCACGAAAACAACGAAATGAAAGACAAACGTTTAAAGTAAGTGTTTATTTAAATCGTAACCGTCAAACTACAACTGTTATTGTTCATTGACGAAAGTATGAGACATTCATGAATGGTTTCCCCTGAACAATCCCTAAATGCAAGCAGGTCCTTTTATTTGTTTTACGCGGTTTTTATGCTTGTGCTTTAGTTAATTTGTCTGCTTTTCTTGTAACACCAAGGTTAACCATCATGTACAAACACTTCCATTTTCTTTAAAAAAAACAAAAAAAAAACTCTATAAGTATTTGAATGGCTTTAAAGCTTATGTTTATGCAAAAGTAAAAAAAACTGCAATTACATTACTACAAAAGAAAAGGTGAGAATGTCCAAGGATTCTAACTAAACGGACCTACCTACTGTTTTTTATACCTTGAATATTAACTAAAAAAAAGAGATAATTTCCGTTTTACCAGTGTAACCCATTGCTGTTCTATTTGTCTTGCACTACTCTTTATAAGATAGGGTATGACAGATTACAAACAGGCGTTCCTTTACATGAAACCCGTTACAAAAACAACAAAAACACTTCAGGCAAATCCCAATCTTTATTAGCATATTGAGCAATGTAATTTATTAAGTGACACGTTCTTTTTGCGGCTCAATTTAGAGAGAATGTTACAAATGGCATTAAAGCTATTGTGGTTGCTAATGTCTTTAAATGAAGAAATTTAACCAAAAAAAGTATATTCTCTTGTATTGTCTTTAATGTTATTTAGTTAAATTATTTTCATCTTTATTTTCAGATTTATCATCAATACACGAAGGAGCTTTCTAACTACAATGACGATACACATTTTAGCAAGTTCTTTTCAAAATAGATTATTACGAGAAATGTTAGACAGCATGTTAAATTTATTGTGGTAATATAATTCTAGCTGAATAAACTAAATTTCATGTCACCTTAATAAATGTGAATACACAATACGTTATTGAGCGTTCCTAGCCTGAATTGAAAGATGAGCTTTATCATAAGAGAAAATGTGTTATTGCTTTACTTTTGATAACACTTAATTGGAGGGGCATTAAGATTAATGATGATTTTTAATTCGATACTTTAAAAAATGAACACTATTTAGGTAACTGGACGTCCGTTTAATGATATAATTGTGTCGCTGCTATAAATTAAAAAAATCTAATTAAAATAAATGAAAAAAATAATATGGATGTCTTTTTTGGCGATGCAGCATCCCCAGATTGCCATTTTGTAGGCCTACAATAGATGTAAGGACTATGTTTTACTGTAAAATGTTTGATAACTTTTGTTGAAAAGCAAAAATGGAGTCAACTAATTTAAAAAAATCATATCCATATTATCATAATATCAATTAAACCTAATATCTCAGTATTTAAGACCTAGACCGCCCTTTTGCCGACTGACCGTTCCAACTTGGTTTATATTTATATACGTGTTGTCTCATATTTTGTCTGGTAGTTTTAATGATTGACTTTTATGTGAATATTTTATCCTGTCCATTTTCAGAATAAAATGTGTGTTACAAGAGACAGTAGACAATGTTTTACTCTCATATGAAAAGTTTGTTATTTGTGCATAAAATATTTAAAGAAAAGAAAAATGTAATACAAAGATACCAGTTAAAGAAAGATCATATAAAATATCATTTTACGATATATTGAATTTGGTCTTAAAAATAATTAAACATAATCACAAATTAAACAATTTTCTGAACGAAATCAAATCATAATACGTTTATATTATATAACTAAACTTTGTAAAATTGTGCTTAGTTTTAGTGAACATTTTATGATTGATCATTATATAAATATGTGTCTCAATTCTCTTGAGAGTTAAGGTACCGTAATAAAATTTCTCTGTAATACTTTTCAGCAGACGGGTTAAATCAAATATGAGAGTTTGCAGCCAGAGACCATTTTCACACAAATACAAATACATCAACGTTTCGAAAGTCTGAAACTTGATTGCTGGCTCAGAAAGTTATTTCAAACAAACTATTTCTTGAATTTTCTTAAATATTGTATAAGAGATGATTTTATTGTTAGTATTTCGTTTCTTCAACGCAAAGTTACATAAACTAACTACTCTTAAATTACCTCTTTAAAAGGATTTTCTTAACGTGCCAAACAATGAGCTATTAAGGTTTTCAGTTACTCTGGATAATTAAAAAGGACAAACTGTTTTAGAAGAATATGCAAATAAACTTCAATTAATAGATATTCATTAACCGCTATCTACTTAGATCTTCTATACGAAGCGAACGCGTTACAAAGGCAAACATAAAGGGAGACAATTCATGTTGTCTTATACAGCAGAGTTGGTTTTGTTGAGTTTTACCGTTTTTGTTAGATTCATAACAGGTTTGTTGATTATAAATTCAATTTAATTTTGATGTTTAGAAAAACTGTAACAGTAAGTTATGTTTTATGGTGAAATAGTAAGAGTATTATTTTAAAAAAGTGGTGTTATAAGCCGACCTCGAATCAGCGTCTGTGTCCTAACATTTTAAATTGAAATTAAAGAAAAGAGTATTTTTGCCTTTGAAGAAATTAAAAGCAATAGTTTACACCCTAGATGATATAATCTTTATTTTGTCGTTATGTAATTCATTTTATGTTCACACAATTCATAAACAAAAACAAGTTGTAATATAATGACGTCTTAAAAGCACGTGTTAACAATCTTAATTAAAAATAAAAGTACTTATTTCATAGGCGCATATAATATATAAAATATTTTTAACAGGTTAAATTTTAAAATGATACTCAAACTAGTTTATAAACATAAATACAGGTTAGCGTTATCGATCGTAAAAGCATCAGTTTTTTTCTGCAAATTGCTATTTGTTTAAAGACCTTGTTTCCATTTTTTTTTGTAAATAAGTCGGAAAGCTATGAAAGGGTAGTTTTAAAATCGTTTTTGGACGAAATTATTCAGATGGACTAAAACATTAGCAATGGCTTTTAATATTGTTAATATTGCAACTTGGATAGTTTCAAACAACACAAACAGTTTGGCTGTGGTTTTCTTTATTTATTCATATATTTCAAAAACATGATTTAGGTCAGTGTTAATGTAAATGAAAAACTGAAGAGGTATATTTTAGATATCCAACCGACGCTTCGTAAAATGCTATAATGACCCAGAAATAATAAATGACACGTATAAGTATGATTTCAGAATTTCACTTGAAATTTCTTTTTGTCAAACAGCGCGTATTACATATGTATTAGAATGGCCGGTGCATGATATATTGCCTTTGAAGAATTTTTTGTTTGTTTTCGAATAGACAAGATACAAAAACTGAAAACTATTGTTCATAAACAATTACAACGTATTTACAAAGCGAATTCACCCGCTATTCAAGAAGACAAAGTGGCGAAGACCACTGTTTATTGAAAGTACACTTGTATCGATATAAAATTGCTGAATAAGAGAAAATAGAACTATGTGTGACCAGCATTTCTCTCTAGGCTATTATCTTGTACATTGTATTATGTTCCATATATTCTGGGTCCAGTGGCATGCGATGAATATCTTATAATGACGTAATGTATGGATTTATGAAACAAGTAAGGTTCATCGGCTGATTCCTTCTTCATCCACAGGGGCTGGCAACCAGACACCACTGTCGTCTGCTGACTGCCCAGGAAGTGAGGGAGGTGCGAACATCTCTGAAAAAGCAGAATGAAAATAAAGGAGCTGAAAACTCACTCTAACACCAAATATAACAGCCCTTTGGATTTATTGAATAAACATTATCGCTTGAATTTATGCTTTGTGAATTAGACGCTGCTTTACTGGTATAACATTAAACTACTATATAAAAAATTAAGTACTTATAAGCTAAGTTCGATACAGTCGATTAAATAAATTAAGTTACGAATATACCCATGTTCCATCAGTTTTATTTCTAAAAAGCAGTTATTATGGCCTGAATTGGTACCCTCGATCTGAGTGAATTGTATGATAGATAACATTTATTTTGAGTCTGCAAGATTTCAACAAGTAAGTGGCATACTGAATCATTATTACAAATAGTTATAGCCTACGGCTCGTAGTTTTCTGATCACGTGATGACATCATATCAGCGCCGTTAGCCATTGAAATTAAAAACAATAATAAACAGTAACAGTCTATTCTTCTGTTTGTCGAGCATGGATTTCACTCTGCTGTGGGAGGGGTAGTGGAGTTGGTGCGGACAATGATATCTATTTATAGCGGTAATCGCAACATGCTTGTCTTTTAGTTGTAGAGAAAACAAGAATGATTTTTAGCTCTTTATTCCTTCTTGCAATTGGAATTTATGCCCAAATTAGAACAAAAAAAAAAAAGAAAAATGTGAACATATTTTGCGTGTATTAAATATAAGTAAAATATAGAAGGTCAGCATAAATCCCGGTCATTTTTTCATTTAATATTATTCTCTTTACATTTAATTTCCTTGATTACAAGAATTATTAAATGAACATGTATCAAGTAAAGGATTAAAACTGAAGGTGACAGCGATCTGTAAAATGCGCGACAGTAACCCACATTTCTAGTATTGTAAGACATCATTTGCACACTGTAAATGAAACACTAAAACTGAATGGCGTTTATGTAATTAAATAATAACAGCGATATTCTTGTCTTAAACTAGGACAATTTAGACAATTTACAATTTACAATTTTTATTGTAGGCTTGAACTATTTCCATATTCATCGACTACAAAAGATGGTTAAAGACGAACTCATACCGTAAACATTGCATTTACTTTAATGTCAATCACTAGGATAGCAAAACTACATGCGGACTTAAAACGTAAATGCAACATAATAGTGTCACCTGTAATTGAATTAATTTGAAAATAATTAACAGTTAAACTTTTAGCGCTATTTTGCTTATTGAAGGAATATACTAATCACTGTGGTAACATTATGTTTAATGCTAGTTTATTTCTTCTTTTTATTGAAGTGTCTGTGATTGGGAAAGCAAAAGGTGACAAAAGAACATTTAATAAAAAGTATAGTTGCTAAGACTTCAACAATCAAAGGCGAATTTGAACGTTATATATAGATAAAATTTAAAGCATGGTGATGCGTTATCAATTAAATATTTATGTTGCTAATGAAAGTAAGCAACGTATTAATGCACTTGACAGTTCTTGATACATGATATTTCTTAACTAGCTCATTGTGCTCATATATACATTGAATAAATTTACTGAGTAAAACGTTTTAACATGGCAATGCATTGCAAGAGCACAGTATGTTGCAACTCTAACGTGTGCATGTATATTATATAATATCTTTAATTTAACCTGGCGTAACAAACGTTTAATTGGCTCTATAAAAATACAAACGTTAAGACGGACCTGATATGGACCGAACTTTCAGGGTGTGATAGCAGTAACAATTTGTATCACGGATTACACAACGAACACTTCTTGACACAAACACTGAACATAAAATTATTTTAAATCAAATATATTACCTGTTTTCATTCCGCATTTGCCGTTGTTACAAGTCAGAAAGTCAAAGCAAGGACAATCCGAATCTGATATGCAGAACTGTCCATCTATGTTCGGACAAAGTGACTGAAATATATATAAAACAATAACTTATTGAAACAAACGTAGTCACTATTATTGTTTTTGTTCTTATATCACAACGCACTATTACAGTTTACAAAATTTAGGGAATGCAAAGAAAGGCGTTAACATTAATGAAAGTATTGATAGGACTCACAACGCTTGTATGACCGGAATGCTATGAATCTGATAGCACTACTTTTTTCGTGTCTGTTAAGCCATTTGTCGTTTACAAGAATCTGTTTTTATTCAAATGTTTAACCGAACCAGGTATACAACAAAATTTTAAGAGACCATTCAATTTATAATACGAACTTCTATATTGTAGAACAACAGAAAGAAATCACTTAAACCAATACTAAGATGCTTTACCCATATTCTGTCTACTCAACTGAAATCTGATATGCTCTTTCTTTCTAGGTATGTCATGTTGCAATTAATCAACAGTCTGTTTGTAGTGTTTTGAAAGGGATTTGCAGACAGTGACATTAAATGTTTGCCTCGGGAGACAATTCGAAAACTCGTCTGAAATGCGCCCTTGTATTGTGTTACTTTTGTCTGGTCTTTGGTCATGAACGCCGTTTAGTTATTGAGAGCAGACAGATATTTCGATTGGAAGTTTATGTACTTTTACCAATAAAAGGAGAATGTCTATTTCTTTCGATATTTTATCAGCAAGTAATTTAATAGAACAGTAGAAATTCTCAAGATGTAATAAATGGACTTACTTTTTACACACAGTATTAATCTTTTTAGTTTGCTGAATACTTCACTTTTTTACTTATATCTAAAATGTGATGTCAGTCTATTGCCATATCATACACTATTGTGCTGGGAGAGAAACACGACAAGCTTAAGCTTTCGTTTCAATCCTTTTTCATTTGCATTGTATACTCTATGTTTAATCATGTAAAATATTTGAAATAAAATATGTTTAAACTAAACTAAAAAATGGACTATTGTAAATGTAGTTTATACATGCTATATTAAACGCAAGTATTAATTTAGCCTGTCTGGCTTCTGATTATAAGCCTATTCTCGTTTTGTATCAATTATGCACGCGTCCTTGTTAAATACGATTTGACGAACTACCACGTTACAGAATTGTCATACGTAAGCGTTGGTGTGAATTAGCACAACGCAAATAATATTTTAAGCATTTTTTTATCCAATAACATCATATGTTACGGCAAAAATGGGACACATCTGACATGTGTTCCATTTATATATATATATACATAGGCAAGGATGATATCCATCGTGTAACTGTTTAACACTTACGTTTTTAAATAGAATAAAACAGAGAAACGCTTTATTTAAAGGAGAGTGGCTCATTCGAACTGGTTGATGTACATACTTTTAAGACTCAAATTTATAAACAATAAAAATAAGTCAAATGTCTGCTTGTTAAAACTTTAAAATTTCAATTCTTATTATCTGTACAAGTTAGAAATGATGGCTAACTTGATTCTTGATTTAAAATGGTGTTATTTATTGTTGTCGTTTCTTACCGATTGGTCAATGAACATTCCTTCTGAAGCAACACCAAATCTGTCTGCATGGGAGATGGGTGGTGGCAGCTCATCTGACCACAACGGATCAAAAGAACCACCCGCGAAGCTATAATCACTGTCGCTGAACTTTGGCGGAGGTGGAAGCGAAAGTGACTGGTCAAAGTTTAGAAATCCCGCAGGCTTTTCCATGAAAGCAAACGTTCCAGGAGTCTCTGGTCCATGTATAGGATGCGGTAAATCTATCGCGTTGTCATGTGGACCGCGTATGGGAGGCGGTAAGTCCATGGCTATATCAGATGGACCTTGTTTAGGAGGCGGTAAATCCATCGCCATATCATGTGGCCAGTGTTTAGGGTTCGGTAAATCAACCGCCATGTCATGTGGTGTGTGTATAGGAGACGGTAAACCCATCATTATATCATCAGGTGGGTGAAATTCGGATTCAAGCACGTAGGGTAACATCTGAAATGTATCGCTTTGGTAGAAGCCATCATATTTAGGTCTTGGATCAAAATTGTTTGGATGCTTTGAATTTTGCCCGACAAAGGACCCTTGGAATGGTTTTTTAACATATGGCTGAGTAAAGAAACCAACTGATATCTTTTTTTTGTTGGCTTCGGGTTTTGCTGCTGGAAAGAAATTTCCGGTAAAGAAGCTGTCGTCGCTAATCTGTGGTTTATATTCGATATCAGATATTCTTCCATCTGTTGTCATAAAAGAACCCCCTTCATCAACACCCTTCCCCGCCGGAACGTCTTCTTTTGGATCCAATAATTCAGATATGCTTCCAAAACCTTCAGCGTGTTTTGTTATTGATAGTAACTCATCGTTTTTATCATTATCTCTAGACAAATTGTTTTCTTCCTCGGATATGACATCATTGAAACTATCTTTGCCACCTTGCGTGCGAGTCCAGTATTCATTTATGTCATGTTCTCGTTCAATCTTACTTCCTGAAAAGTCATTACTATCAGTCGCTGCAAGGTCTTCTTTTAATTTTTGAAAGAATATACTCACTTGTCTATTTCGAAGAATATCATGTACAGTTTTCAAAATTTTCTGTGTTACAAAAAACACTTCCGGATAAACAAGCGATCGTTTGTGATTGTCTTTAATAAAGTTTAGTTGTTCTTTGTTTGCATATTGGAGCTTGTTTGTGATGAAACGTTTCCTTAGTAAATGTTCATATACATTCATCGGACGGAATTGCAAATTAAATGAGTTAAAATGTCGAGATGAAGAAAGAAGAGGGTGAGTTCCCTGCTTGTGTAATGTTTGAACGTTTTGTAAAATATCACCGGCTAAAAGGGATAAACACTGCCCTATCGCACAGAACAGTACACCTATCGCAGTCCAATCCATCGGAAAATCGACAAATGAGCTTTCCTGAAAATAGAAATTACAAAAGACGTAATAAATTACTCATACAAATATAAGTTAGGAAACAAACAATGAAGAGAAGATATCAGACAAGCTATATGTTGAACTAAGTTTTTTGTCTTAATGGTCATGCTCCTACTAATGTTCTTTTTTGTTTTATATAAATATTTCTGCATTTGTATATTATTTTATTGTATTTTGAAAAAAAAAAAATGAAACTTCATCTGATAAAATAGTGCCTTTGAAAAAATACAACCCTCAAAGCGGTTAAATTTACTTTCTTTAATGAATTACAAAATGTTAAAGCTGTCTTTGAATTTCAAGCTCTCTAGTATACTGGCCTGTGAAATGTTGTGAATATTTACCGGTAAATAGATGTCAAGTAATAACCAGGCACTTATACCTCATATTAGTTTTTCTTAGTGCTTCTTGCAATACAAGAGGTTACTATCATCATTGAAAATTGCTATATAGTCTGACATAAATTAGAAAACCAAATGTAAGTATTTTAAACGAATAAATCCTTTCAAACTATCCAATCAAACAAAGTTGTTATAAAACAAAACTAAGTATGATATCCAACTTGTATCTTCAATTGGCAATTTATTTCTTTGATTCACCAAGAACATTGGTAAAACCGCAACACTTTGCTCTTATATTGGCTAAGAAAAGAAGTCAGGCAATTCAAAACCATAAGTTATTCAGATGTTGTAGAAATAAATATCATTTCTATTGTAGATTCCTGTGTTGTTCTTCTTTGTTACAACACTCCATCCGCGCGATTTTATTCTTTTATTCCCGTTGTTGGTTTAACTAGCACAGACACAGTCAATCGTACGATACCTACTATATCGCTCCTATATCCTTGTTAGTGCGACTTGATCCTTCGGTACTCTTGTCTTTTCTGATACAGCTATCGTCCAACTCAATACTTTATCCCTCTGTACGGACTCTGTGCACACTGTATATTGTTAGTTATCTGTCACGCCCACTTCAGTGGTTAACCAAGAACCACTGTGGCCTCTCCACAATTCTTCGAGGTATCCAATGTTTTTTCCCAATACTAGCGTTACGAGATATGATAAGTTTAGTATCTTATTCAAAGTTGGATTTTCAGCAACAGTTACAAGGGTTCAGCGTGCTTCGTGCATTGGGAGGCAAGATTTGCAGTCGTTCACTATCGGTTTTGTGGGAGATAAAAAAAAGCCAGGCAGTCTGCCTCAGGTTTCTGCATTATTAAAACATTGACACTTAATATCAATATTGTATAAAAAGAGACAAGCCGTTGATAAAAAACTATTCCAAGCCATTACCAAACTACTGTACAACAAGTGATAGGTACACGAGTCTAAACCAGGCGATCATTAAACTACTGTAAAACAAGTGAAATGTACACGAGTCTAAACCAAGCGATCATTAAGTTACTGTAAAACAAGTGAAATGTACACGAGTCTAAACCAAGCGATCATTAAATTACTGTAAAACAAGTGATAGGTACACGAGTCTAAACCAAGCGATCAGTAAACTACTGTAAAACAAGTGAAATGTACAAGAGTCTAAACCAAGCGACATATTAATAAAACAATTCTGTGATCATCTAAATGGATTTTTCTTACGCATTTCTACAGTCTTTAGTTTAGAAAGAAGTTATACATGAGAACGATATGCACATACGTTTTTGTTTGAGTAAAACCGTTATATTCATCGACCAGGTCCTAAACTGAAATTTTATTTACGAAAATAGTGTTTTTATTAATTGACTTTGACAATCAAATTCAACTGGCAAAATCTTTTTTTTTTTTTTTTTTCTATTTTAAAATATTGAAATACTCGGTGATGTGTTCGGTCATTAGAATAGCAATAAAGGCGGTAAAGCGTAAACATGTCATCATTTATATGTCGGAATATTCCTAATGATATAGTAACACGTTTTATTTGATTCGTCGATGTTATTCAACAAAACGACATAATGCTTCTCTCTGGGCTGATAAATTAAGCTCACCTCATTTCATTTCAATATTTTCTCATTTGTATTTCTTTCATGAATGCTGTATTTATTACTACTCAAGAAATCTATTCAGAAAAAAAGAATCCGGTAAGTGTTAGAGCAAAAGGAAAAATTAATCTATGATAATAGGCGATTGGAAAATGTCAAATAGAACAACAGTACTTTTAAATATCTTCAGACAACAGCATTTCCATTGACATATTTGTCATATGTATTAACAAAGATTACGAATACAATTAATTTAGTTTTAATTTAAACAAACAACCCATTTAAATGCATTAAGTAATTCAATGTTTAGACATTTTCAGCTCGTTACTGGTCATTAAATATGTTCGACTACATTTAGTTATTCGATTGTATTGATTCAATATAAAGACTTATTGACTACATTTTATTGAAGTCATGTTGTTATATTTATTTATTTATTTATTTATTTATTTATTTATTTATTTATTTATTTATTTATTTATTTATTTATTTATTTATTTAAAAGAAATATCTTCTTTTAAAAAGTGTAACCAGCTCTTTTGTGTTACAATTATCTTCATAGGGAAAGAGATAGGAAAATAAATAACTCGACAACTAAACATTTCTTAAAGTGATATTCCACAGTTTGCCTATATCAAAAGTATGTAACACTATTTTCTCACTGTTCTTTTGAGAATTAAGGCATAATTTCTGCATAAATTCATTCTAGTCGAAATAAAAACGATTTTGAATAGCTTCTATGTTGTTAGACATTACAAATAGTGCAAAAGATCAATTTAAATGTTCATTCCTTCCAACTCTAAAAATATGCACAATATCAATATCTCCTCAAAATAGCTATCGACGTCAGAGCGGATGTCGATGTAACGTGATGTCAAGTAAGTAAGTTGTCACATAGTTTTCTTAGTTTAAAACTAGCTGTCTCTGCAGCGTGACTCAGATAGGAAATAACTGTTTGCAATGACCAGTGGGGATTTATGCTTCACTGTTTGCACTAATCTTGTGAATCAACGAACAACATTTTGCATGACTTGTGCAGGTAAAAATGACTTATTTAGTTATTTGTGAAAACAAACTTTGGCCCAAACTGTTGGAAACCATATTTAAAAAGAGATCAGTTTGGCATAAAATATTGTAAGCGATGGCGTGTACAAAGAATTCGGTGTTGTTGTTTTTTGTCGCAAAGGCTGTTTTCGCGATCCTGAGAAAGTTAACTCAAAAAGATATGGAAATTGGAAAAAAAATAAGATTCTGAGTAGTAGTAACATTTGAACTGGCAGAAAGAAAAGGGTATGGACATAGAAAATAACTGTAAAATGGACAAAAACTCTGATCCGATACGTCACATAAATAGAAAAAATGTTACCACACTCGAATAGTCAGTCGGCAAAAACTAGTTCGGGTCCACAATATCTTTGATGATTTTATTAAACTCGCAATTTGAAGCATGTTAATCGTAAAAAATATTTTAACATTTTCGTGTTTTTTAATGTCCACCAAAATATCTTCTATAAATTTCAAAGGTTATTTTGAAAGAATGGTACTAAGTAAATTGTAATAAAAGTATTGTAAAAATTGAAGATGCATGTCATAAAGTGAATATAACGTTAAAATAACTTAAGTCTTACGCCTAAGATTGAACTGGCATTTTAAGGTTGGCCTACTGTTGTCATTGGATGCTACTTTGGCACATGCTTAAACTTTTAATAATTAGATAAGTAAAAGTTTATCGCTAATGTAATATGACACGTTTTGATTTCAGTACATATAAAAGCTTTATTACAGAGAGCAATGTCATTGTTTAGTTAGAACAATCTCATACATTCTATCACGCCAATCATGACTGGTTCTTACAGCAAATAAAAATGTAACTCTCAAATGTATAATGCTATAATGTTTCCTCACACTTTGTTTTCTAAAAACTTGACTGTGGTAACCGATCATGCATTATCCAATAGCAGATAAAAGCAAAAACTGTATTCCTAAACTGGCTGAATATATTTTATCAAATATATTAACTTGTCATTGGTTTCTCTTATATGTGATACACAATAAACAAATTATGACTTGCGCTGCGTCTCCACAAATGTCCATAACATTGAGCCAATATATTTTCTTAACCGCAAATATATTATACCAGAACATTTTGAGATACTGAAGGCAATGTCTACTCACTGATCTTATCAAATAGCAAGATATAAAAAAATCGTTTTGAGATTGATAAAAATCATCATGACTGATATAAACAAATAGTCAGATATGAAAAACGTGTTTTAAGGCACTTGATGAAAATCATCATAACTGATATAAGCAAATAGTCAGATATGAAAAAAGAACTTTGAAACACTTGATAAAATTCCATATTACTGATCTAACAATAAATTCTTATATGAAAAACGTGTTTTAATGCACTTGATGGAAATCACCATGATTCATTTAACAATAGCAAGATATAATCAAAGCGCAGAAGGAACTGTAGTATTCATTGTTTGCAATTTGTGAGGTAGAATATAAATTAAGTGACCCAATGAGTTAATATTTATTTGTACTTTAAAGGTATACAGTCGTCAGCATTTAATGTAGTAGTTTCTCGAATTTTCACACCGTATGGTATTTTCGTTTCAATATGTTTTGCCAAATTACTACACGAAACTATCAAAGTTTAAAAAAAGTTTCCCAAAAATTAAAAACGTCCTTTACTCATTTCAGAAATCTCTGAGAAATGGTAATTAACAATTTGCTAAACATGGATTATTTCTAAAAGAAATTACATGTATAGTACTACTACTTTAGCCTTGCATACACACATTTTCATTTGACAATATCACAATAGGTGTACACATTAAAATGCAGCAGATGATGAGTTACTAAAAATAATGGCGGAAATGTAACAACATGTACTGTGAAGCACGGTATTAACAAATCCGAAGGATTGATACATGCTGAACAATGACACATGAGAACTATGTCTAGGTCATTCAAATTTAGCATCATACACAATTTTCAAACATAAACAATATGGCGACGGTTAATACGAGTATGACACATCATAACGTTGTAACATAGGAAGAAAAATGTGCTGTCAGTCCCGGACTCGAACGCGGGACCCTTTCCTAACAAGGCGAATGCTGTACTGACTGAGCTAACCGGACATATTCTATCCCTATCACCTGGCTACATACACCCCGGCCAACTTGAAATTCGTCCTCGAATTTCCACAGACTATATGCTCCACATAAAACTCACAAGCACTTCTTAAGCACTTGTATCGTAACGACCGCGGGTCATTTACGTTGGGTCGCCATTGTAACAGAGGGAGAATAATGTGCAGCCAGTCCGGAACTCGAACCCGGGACCCTTCGCTAAAAGGGCAAATACTGTACCGACTGAGCTAACCAGACCGCTTACACATTCTCTCCCTATCACCCGGCTACAACGTAATAGTTAATGTGCTCTGGGTGTATGCAATCCCTTTAATCGTTCTAACATTTTAACAGCTTTAAAGAGATGGGATTTGCCGGCTTTTTTGCCGATACTGTGCTGTGACATTTCTATTATTGTAATAAAGGGGCACTTATGAGGTGCCCAGGGACTGAAAACTCCAAGGTTTTCTTGTAATATAATATTTTCTATGTGATATTACTCACAACACGTATGGTATTGCTATTTTTGTTTTTTGATAATGAAAATGTATAATTAGTAACTATACAGTCATTTTATAGTAAAAAACTAGCTCAATATCATTGTACTTTACGATCACTCTGTATTGTCTTATAAACCTGATATAGAAAAAGCAACAGTTTTAAGTAATTTATACAAAAGTGTTGCAAATACTTTATAAGTTCTAAGGGACAACATATTTTGTAAATATTTCATGTCCTTCTTAGAGATGGCTATTTTTGTATCTGAAAGTCCCGGTACAAAGAAAACAACGAACACAACTTAACACTATTTACAACATATAGAAGTTAAACAACAAAAAAGTGTTGTCGTGAAGATGATTGAATATTGCTGCACTTTTTCTTTGCCATAGGTCTGTGTTTTTACTTGAGGATAACGCCTGTACTCATGTGCCCAAATTATGCACATTTTTGTATAGTACAATTATGTTCAAATTTCATTCATAAACATTATTTAAATAACAAAGTATGCTTATGACATTGTTTTGAGGTGGTCTCGCTTGCGACACCGTCCAGAATTATGAGCAAGCTGAATTTCGGAAGCACGAAGGATTGATCCGACATGACCTTGACTACCCGCGGTCAGTAAATCAAGTGTTTCAGGTTGGCAATCAGGACTTAGATTCAGATAACAGGAGTGTAGTGGTGACAAAATGAACTAAATTGATTGTAGCAGAGCCCTTTACTACGGTAGACAAACTATAACTGGCAGTTTTTTTAAACTCAATGTATTGATGCGTCCGGTAGCACTAATGGGCAGTTACTTTATACCTAATGTTAGTTTAAATTCAATTATAAAGAAATTATTGCATGTTTATTATAATTGCTTTTAAAATCGTTTGTAAGCGACTGTTTTATAGATTTTGTCCAAATGTAAAATAAATATTTAAAATAGATGTGTGTTTCCCACCTGAAGACCTGGTTTCCAATAAGTTGTATAATTGATTTGCCACAGGAAAATTTAAAGTGAGCATTATTTGCATACCTTTTATCGCTTATAAGGTAAAACCAGCAATGACAAATCCGCGCTATTCCGACTCACTGTACACAATATCTGAGGAGTTCCGATCGATTCATCGACTTTACATACATGGAACCAATAGCTGTTGCTTTTGCATTCATCTGCATCAATCCACAGACCCATTTTAAACATATTTCATACATTAATAATACATATAACGATGTTTGCATTGCTGTACCGCTACTAAATGGGAGTTACACAGCACAAACGAATAGCCTCTCGCTCTCATCCTCGCATATCGCAGTTATTCGACTAGTCTTCTTCTTAAAATACACCATTCTCACCACCGCCTTGGAAAAGGTTGAGAGCTTCAAAGGTGTATATCGTTGCAGTTTTCTTGCATAATATAGCAAAGAAACTATCATAAGCATTTAAAGTTCTTTTGTGTTAAAAATGAAAATGACTGACAACAAGCAGGCAAATCAGATAATATTGTGAAGGATGCACTCGTTACAATGGAAAGCCGAGGGTTGTCAGCACTAACTTTGTAGCGGAAGCACTTTCCGGAAGCAGCGAACGTTTGTTGTTTAGGAGATCGTACAATTGGGAATTTACGTATCGCACTGAATACAAAAACGTTTTGATACACTTAATGAAATTCCCGAGGACATCTAGTATTCGTTATTGTTTATCTATGTGACGATTGGTTTCAATACCCAAAGTATGATGTCCTTGCCATAGTTGATAATACATTTCACGTACATTATATACCAGCCATTTGTTTAATACATTAAAGATTTTTTCTTATATCAGAAAAAAAACACACCTAATTTATCTTAGATAATAAGATTGCAGTATTACAATCCTTCATTAAAAGCTTTTGTTTAGGTATGGAACCTGCCTTATTGAAACGTAATAAAGTATCCTTTTCAGGACAAATCTTTTACAATCATCATAATACACGGATATAAATACAAGATACTGTAACCATTGTTGTGTACAGTAGCACATCAGCCTTTAAGGTTACGCTAGACAGGTTAAGGGGTTGTTTACCGTTGTAGTAATAATGACGTATTTAGCATGACGTAGCATTCGCGTAATAGCTAGAAAGAAAAGGATCATGCTAGAAAATTCATTTTTTTATTTTTAACTGGGTTTCGTGAAAGATCTGGAGATTTCTGCGTTCTAGAAATACTTTGGGTCTATATAAGCGCTTGTTTTTCGATTTAAGTTTGAGTTTGGACATTAAATTTGAACATCAAATTTGGACATATAGTTTGGAAATATTTGCAGCTTCTATATTTATTTTTTCTGTGTTGGAACTTACGTGGACTTATTATATTCTAAAGTAATATAAATATTAAAGTGTTGGATTTGGAATTTTATTAATTATATTCGTGTATTGTTCTACATTTGGATTATTTCAACTGTGCGTATCTACGAGAACATTCTACCGAAAACTATTCAAGATTTTTCGACGTTGGATTATTAATTGGACACCTCCTATAGGGACAAACTGTAAGGTAACATTTATTTTGCATTCTCAAATTTTGTCTGATGTATTTGTTATTATTTTGTAACGCCATAGATTTAATTGTTTATTGAAATAAAACATTATTGTACTAGTTTGTTGCTGGCTTGTTCTTTCTGTTACAACATTTCGTCGTTTAATAAACGTGCAATTTTATAAATAAATCTTAAATAAGGACACCGGTCGTAACACCATAGTGTCAATAATTTAGATGAAAAGCGAAAATGATACAAGTAAGGATACGTATGTCTTATGTCGCATCTGGTAGTCGCTCGGCATTCTCACGATAGATGAATTGTAAAGACACCATGTCATGTTGTCTTTGTATCCACATACCGAATGTGGCAATGCATTCCTAATATGATGTTAACGTGATAAGAATCATATTACATATACTAATAAGTCGTCCTGAATGTAATAATGTAAAAAACATTATACTATGGCAAAGTGTAATTATTGGATATAGATATAAAATATTTAACACCTGCTGTTAATTAATTTATGTGTAACTAATATAAGTAATTATTAATAAATTACATATTTGTTTGGTACATAGAGTGCGTTGTGTGAAAATATATACACGCTCGTCTTCCAAGGCGGTAACTGCTGGTTTTTCTTTTGGTGTGCTATTTTTTGTAAAAGACTTCTTTATATTTGCCACATTGTTCGTCATTCAGAGTAACTTTGTTTAAACAATGTGCCTGTGTTTTTCCTATCAAAATGACAATTAACTCCATTGTAAAGACTGTCTTGTCTTGATTGGTATTGCTTCAATATTACGCCACATTATTAAAGGTATAGCACCACTGAGCAGATGTGTACACTGGCACTAAGTTATCATTTATTTATTTTTTTGGCAAACAGTAGAATTGCAGAGTGATGATATGACTTCTATATTTTACAATGAATATGAATTCGTTGCAATCATTGATATATCTGTGCTTTCTCATATTGATATACTACAAACGAGGACAAACTTATTCACAACCATCACGACCATCTAAACATACGTTTTTTGTTTACTTTCGGAAGATAGACATTTGTGCAATATAGATAAAAATTGTAAATAAACTTTCGAATAGCGCTTCTGTTTCTCAACTTTCGAAAAAAAAATACTACATTCTGACCTCTCCTGTTGATAGATATATGGTATACAGATTCTGCAGAAAACTTTTTAAACTTTTGAAAAACAGTTACGACAAAAGCATGGGCATGCGCGTGCGCATAAATGGAAACTTACTGGTTGTGATGAGAATTTATTCAAATGCTCGAGCGCTTATTTAAACAATAACCATTTGTGTTATAACGCTAAGAATTGTAATAAAATTTTAACACAATAAGAATATATGACAAAGTCCTATGAGCATTGCAACATATATCAAACTCCGAAAAGACAAAGGTATTTCACATGTAAGACAAGCGAAAAGTAATAACAAAGTTGTGATGAGTCATTTAACGAAAAGAGCAAACCCGACAGTTACCGCCTTGGAACGGTCAGTCGGCAATATACTGGGGTGCTTAAATCGGTTTTACAGAGCTAGTGGTTACGCAGTGCGAATGTTATTTTTAATTCGCTTATTGTTTAAAAAAGCACTCGAGCTTTTTAATAAATTCTCATCTCAACCAGTAAGATTCCATTTGTGAATTAATATATGTCGGAGTCTAAATTTAAATCTATAACTTATGATATGTTTTACAAATGCATATCGGCTGTAAAATTGACTAAAAACAACAAGGGTTTCAAATTAGCTCAAACATGTAGCCTTATTGTTAGCTTAGATACTAATGTAATTGTAGTACATTAATAACTGGGAAATATTCAGATTTGAAATACAGGAAGAAACGAAAGTGCAACCTCATTTTGAATGATAACCAAATAGATAAATAAGGTTCGTGTTTTATTTATTCGAAAACGGTCTATAATATCTTCTGGTAGAAACAAATGACATCAACAGGGTCCCCGAAGCTGTGTGGTATAACATAGTGCTGTTTGTTTGCAACAACTTCTAGTGTCCCTGGCTACTCGAACCACGTTTTTATTCTCTTAGCTTGTAAATTTCCAAGACCTTTAGAAAATATCAATTTGATTCTTTTACGACAATTGATGTAACTATATGCTTGCAGTGATTATGGTCCCAGAAGGTCGACATGATGGAAAATTTCCTTCCAGCCAGTGTTCCCACAGATAATATTTATTTATGTAATGCTAAAGAAGAAATATATCGTTGTAGCAAGGGAAATGCAAACCATTTAAACACGCATTTTAACATCAGACCTCGATTCCATTCAGGGAATGCGACAGAAAAGTAAGTAGAATTGCTGTGGATACATTTAATTTCTTTTAAAGGCAATACAGATTTTAGCTTTCTGTACACATAAGCAAACGATAGCTCAATTTGCATAAGCATTTACGAGACGTTAGTCAATGTGAATTTATTTTGTAATGTGTGTTATCATTTCTCGGAAAGCAATCTAACTACTGGTCTCGCCGACTCATGTTAGCCATGTTGTACAAATTGAAGTAACTTCTAATATTATTTATCTAAATTGAATGAGAATGCGATTTGTTTTTCAATATAGCTTTTCTATTTTTCATTTGTTAACATTGTGTAACTGGTACACAAATAATTATTTGTATTAGCAGAGCATTATTTAAAAGCATCCCGAGTGATATAGGTTTTTGAAACACAAGAGAAAAATAATTTGAATACACCATATAGTATAAAATATTGTGACAAAATATTAGGAAACTATTTTACTTGACCCTTAGGGTTGGTAATAGGCGTTTGGTGTACTTGTTTCGCTTTGTAAAAAAATGGTGAGAATAATGTCTTTTAAATGAGGCATTTCCTTTCAACATTTTCAGGTTTATATTTACTCATCTGTGCAAGATAATAACATGAAAATATAGAAAATATTTAAATAGTGAATGTTTTTTTTTTTTAATTTCACCCCATGCTGCCTGCTTGCCTGCTTGCTCTCTGTCTGCCTGTCTGTAAGTCTGAATGTCTATCTAAATGTCTGTCTGTATGTCCGTCCAACCGTATGTCTGCCTTTCCGTCCATCTGTCTGTCTGTCTGTCTGTCTGTCTGTCTGTCCGTCTGTCTGTCGTCTGTCGTCTGTTCTTCAAAAAATTATAATAGTAATTGTGTGAAAAGAAAAATAAATAATTCGAAACTGTTTTAAGAGTCAGACAGACTTGCTCCATTAAATATCCTGTAATTCGGCTCCTCTTATCAAATTTTTTTAAAAGCAACATTTTGATATCGCGAAATGTATTAGCAGAAGAAAGTATTTGGGTATTCCGCCAGTACTGTCAAAGCGTTTAAAACATTGTAGGAACCTTCAGAAAAAAATCATCATTTTTTCATGAGTTCTCACTCTGACGGCTGGCCAGAAGGCGAAAATTTCAAAGATATTTTATATCTTTTTAGTCGCTAATTTTGATCGGAACACTACTTCAGCAGTATATATAATGTAAATACGTGAATATATAGGTAGTATATAAATAAGTTTGTATCATATAATTTTGAAATTTAGAGCAAGAAAACCTTGGCGAGAATTGTGACAAACTTGTAACACAAGCGGCAAATATATTTGTTCATTTTCGCATCGACGTTCATTGAAAGGCTATGTATTCCTACTGCTTTTCGGCCTTTCAGTTGAATCGGTGATATTCTTTTTTCAAAACAGAAGTCCTGATGTTAGTTTATTGTCACCTTAAGAACATAGAGATGCGACGCTCTTAAGACACTTTGTACGTCCAAAATTGTGGCAGGATTTTTAATTAGTGTTATGATTTTCCATGTCTCAATCGTGCATTGCACTAAATGCTTCCAATCCTAACTCCTTATCTTTATCAGACAACCGTTTCGGAACAGAAGCTGCATGACTATGAAAGTTGGCCGGTTGAAATTGCATAAATAATCAGGTTATCTGAATGTGTAAACGCGCGATTGGTTGTGTGGCGCGCGCCTTTTCTTTGTTTGGTTTGTGTTTTCATAAAAACACCGACACGTGCCAGGTTTTTATGGCGACGTCAAGCTATTATTGGTGGAGAAAGACCCCAGACTTCCAACTGGGTAGATCCACCGGCGCCTCGCAGGTCAACTGGAAGACCTCCTCTATGTAAAGTTCTCGCCCTGACCGGGATTCGAACCCACGCGGAGAGGAGCTGAGGAGTTACGAGTCGACGACTTATTTTCATGCAGTGATTGGAAATTCCAAAAAGAAAACACACTTTGAAAGAAACAGGGTTTGTTTATCTAGTATGAAATCTAAAATGGATATATTTTTCATACGCATATCATAAAACAGGAACCACATAACCATGCTTTGGTATATATTCTAAGAAATTGTATGACTGAGTCATACTAATTTTTCTCATCGTAAATTTTACATACTTCATAGTCCTTATGTTATTTGCATTGATCAGAATCTGAACTGTATCATGGGATATTCTCGTTTTTTACCACAGCTCCTGTGCAAAGTAGCATTTCAGTCCATACCATCTCTTGACAGTAAACCAGTTGAGAATTGAATCTATAAGCATTATTAGAATCTAACCAGACATCATTTTGACCCACATGCCCAGGCATTAAGTGGGAAATATGGGAAATATTCTGCTTAAAGCTATTCCTTTAAAATTCTTCTGTCGCTTCTTTGCGTCTAGGCCTCGTTTCATGAGTTTAATGACAGCTGTCCTAAGATCCCAGTAGAGGAAGGCGGATGAAAGATATCTGTAACATTGGGTGATCTGTGAAATGAAAAAAGGAAACTCACATTCATTGTTTTCCTCTTTTTTAACTAAACAGATTAAAGAACGATAATATTGCAACGCACTTGGTCCCATTGTGGACAATGTGGTTTTGTTGACAAAGTTCGTAGTCACTAAGTCATCTTGGAGAAAAACGTGCGTTGGTTGACAAAGTGCGACCTTACACTGCATATTTTTGTGGTTGTGGCAGACTGTTAAAGTTTCATTTTTATATTCATTTTGTGTGACTCAGTCTTTCCATCCCCTTCCGCCGCTCCCTCCTCTTCTTTTGATTATCCTTCCTGAACACACACCTCTTCATATCTCGAAAAACTATGCTCATATTGGGTGACGTCCAGGTAATTATTGGTGGAGGAAGACCACAGTCTTGAAGTCTGGGTAAAACTACCGGCGCCCCACATGTTAGATGAAAGCGACCCCACTTAAAAATTACCGCCACGAACTGGACTCAAACCCAGGTGAGGGGGCTGAACAGTCCAATTTAAAACAAACGTGACCTTATATCATGTGCAATGCAACGGTTTTAATATTTCACTACAATCTTTACTTAAGAAAAAGGACGACAATATTAAATACATAACAAGGGATATTGAATCCGCCCTCTCGAAGAGATGTTAACAGAAAAGCATACCAAAATATATAAAACACATTTTCTAATTATTATTAAAAATTATATTGATACGTTAACATGCAAGACAACCATGCAATTTTATTGTTCTTATATACAATTGTTTGTAATTCCCTTGTTATCGTTATCGTATTCTTTTCTTTGTTGACCACTACCACAATGCTATAAATTTAAAACAGGGTTAACGTCTAAATTTGGTCACACGACTAAACATTTGTTTAGAAAAAAATACGATAATTCTTGTTCGTGTCTTTATTATGTTAGGACATCCTGTTAAGTCGAATACTAAAAAGCCCATCAACGAATATCCTTAAACAGGTACGTAGGTGTTTTAATATGTGCCGTGAGGGATTTATACAACGCACATCACTGTAATGAAAGTGGGTAAGCCATATATTTAAACGAAAAACAGCCAGATGAAGCTGATAGTTTTATTGTAGTCATAATTGTCGGATATAAAAAAATTAATATATTCAAGTGGCTGCAATTAAGGTCCAATGCCATTCAATGTCATAACAGTATTTTTTAAAACATGAAACCTTAATATCTAACCATGCGTTGCTGTTAGGGTCACAAAAGTAGAATATTTAATAAGTATACTATTCAAAAGTATCATTTGTGAGCGTAAAACATATTAAAATTTTATATTAATCAGATTTTCAGTTAGAGGCAAGAATAAGTTTTATACAATTTACAAAAACAATGCATGTGTTTAAGCCCTCTTTGCTCACATTATTCTTTACATTGATGTCAATTAGATCGAATGCCTCACAAGACAGAAGTACAGACTTACCTGTAACTACTTTCGAGAATATATACAACGAGCTGACGGAAGTAGGCGTTAAAATGTCTTTGACAAATAATTATTTTTTGTATAAGAAATAAACGTGACTAATTGACTGGTATTTCATTTTTTGTTTGTTAAATAATTGCTACTTACTTTTTTTACAGCAAATGTACTAGATCTGATGGGAACAGAACATGAAGCTGCGAAAGAATGTTTGGTAATTTACAGTATTTGAGAGTAAAGTAGTTTATTTCTTAGATTTCCAAGTTTCCATAACGATTGAAAATGCATGTGTCAAATGCTTCCCACAGAATAAAGAAATTTAATAAAATGTTTATGTCTATGCGAGGTATATGTATCTTTAATTTAATAGTGTGTTTTGCAGAGAAAAAAAGCTTCTCTATTATGTCGTTCACTGAATTAAACTTAAATTATAAATTTACATATATTAGAAATGTCTTTCCACATTTCCGCATCACAAAAAAGCAGTCTGTACTTATCATATATAAGAAAATCTATTCCGTCTATCTGTTATCTGTCAAGTGCCTGAGTGCTGCTTGTCTTCTGCATATTTGCTGACTGCCTATCCGATGTCTGTCTGCTGCCTGCCTGCTTCATGTCTGTTGCTTGCCTGCTGTTTAACGAAGCACAAAAGGTATAATTGTACTTCGTCCACGTTGACTCCATTGTGTACTCACATAATAACATTGGGAATAAATTCAAGCCCGGACATTGTAGATGTTCCAAATCAAAAGAACTGACTGTGAGAACGAAATACATGTAACAGACCATACCCTTATGAATAAGAATGTATGACAAAGTCATATGAGCATTGCAACATATACCAAACTCTGTATAAGCACAGGACAAAGGTATCCACATGCAAGCCAAATGCAAAAGTTATAACAAATCTGTGATGAGTCATTTAACAAAAAGAGCACGCCCAACTGTTAACCGCAATGGAACGGTCAGTCGGCAAAAAAGGACCGACTGAGGTGCTATAGAGCAACAAAAACTATCTTTAAAAAGCATGCAGCGTTCTCGAGACTTAAGGTAACTAAATGTATTGATCAATTATTTTTCAAACATAATAGACCCTAAGAACAAAGACATCAAATGAGTAAACACTTTCAGGAACTAACATACTTTTTGCACTGTTTGAGTATCATTATTTTTCTTTGATAAGAGGATTAAATGTCATTTTTGTGCGTTCAATCGTGTCACGAAAGGCAGTTAGATAAAATTTAAATATCTGTGGAAATTTTGATAGGACCTCTTCTTATTTACCTATTAATCTCGTTTTCATAAACACCCCACCATATATCCATATATATATATATATATATATATATATATATATATATATATATATATATATATATATATATATATATATATATATATATACAAAACAACATAGTTAAGCAAAACAAAAGGTTATTGTATGTTGTTTTGTCTAAGAATTTTGTCGTGTTTATGGCAATAAAAACTGCTTAAACTTCCCAAACTTTAAAAATCCTATATAAATAATATATTGTTTAAAAACAGCTAATGCCAGAGACGTATTCTTTCTTCAGAAATATTCTTTACTAAGTTTTGTGTAAACAGCTTTTGTTCTGTACTTTTAGCATTGGAAAATGTAAGTCGTAAGCCTCTTTTCTCCATTTCATTCCTTAAAATGGACGTCAGTCTGATCAAATATTTCACAAGGTAGACGTGCAGACTAAAACAAACATGTAATTACGACGCTAAGAATATCCGGTAGAAATAGGTGTTTGAAAGTCTAGCAATCAGTATTGCAAGCGTGATTTATTGTGTTTATTTCAGTTTTAAATAGTTTGAAACAAGTGTTGTGTATTGCTGTCAACAGCCAAAAAACTAGACCTTTTAGAGGTACTGGCACCAACTTAATATTTTTTTGTTAATCGTTGAATAAAATCATTGTTGTGGCCACTGTGGTGTCGTTGAAGCGAGCCTGATCAGTAATCAATGGTCAATAGCTTGATTTTTATCTGCAGCAAATATTTTTTCTAGGTCCGTTTTCGATATTATATGACTTTTTTTCAGTTACCAATGCATAGTGATAGCAGAACGGTCGTACGTTAATGCCCAAATCACATTTACAACGACCTCTGTTGCATCGAACATTTCTGTGACGAATAGCAATTTACAATCTCCGTATAATTTCTAAGGTAACATTCTATAGAAGTTGACTGTCGTTAAGGAAATTGCGCATCGTATTTTGAACTTGCAGCGACAAAACAAAAATGCACAAAAACACATACACGGAAAAGACTAATGGCGAGACTGAATTTGTTACTTTACTGCTAGACATTTCCGTTTTGAGAGCCTTCGTCTTAATATACGTTCTTTGTCTAGCGATTTCAGGCGTAATATGGAAAACTTTTTTCTTCGGCCTTCAGTTTTTACTTGCATCTTTGATTTAAAACATTACAATAAAGAAGTCATCGTTCATTTCGCTTTGATATAGCTGCTGTCAGTACTTTATGTCTCTTTCATACAAACGGCCGCTGTATGGATACGAATTGTATAGTGAAGAGATATAAATTTAGCTTTTGTAGCATATAGTTTCTTCATGCAAAACATATTGTTGAACTTCTGTATAACGATTTTATGGTCTGCGGTATAAATCATTACTAGAAATCTTATCTTTTTCAATTAAGTTGCTGTAAATATGAATAGTCAGCGCAAAAAGAACGACATTCTACGTTGTTTTTGTCACATTGCACTAATACAACAACGGTCATATTGGCTACGTCCAACTTATTATTGATGGAAAAAGACCCTAGACTTATGTCTTGGTACAACCATCGTCGCACAGCAGCATGGACGCCTCCTCACTTGAAACTTCTCGTCCCGACTTTGACTCGAACCCACGTTGATGATGGATCGAGACGGTACAAGTCGGCGACTCTTACCGCTCGGACAGAAAACAAAGGTAACAGAAGTACAAATTAAACATAACTTGAAGTCGAGACCTCTTGAACTTCAGTCCAGTACTCTCCAGGAAGCGTGTGTAGTAATTTGGTTTAGCATGGTTTTGCTGTTTTAAATGACGACAGGCACAATACTAACAAGCAATTTTTAACACGACATATTTTTAGATATTGACTGGCACAAAAGGCTCTTATCAATTTATATGATTTAAGTCGCACACAGTGAGGGATCAATTACTGTTATGATCATTCTTCAATCAGAGAAAACATAATATGCATTTTGTTATGTTTAGAATTCATATTACAACATGTTTCTGCTACTGATAAAGTAATCTGTGAAATCGGTTAAACGGGTCGTTGCCCTATGTTATTAACTAGTTATTATAGCCGAAGTCAACAAGATAAAACAACACTATGTAAAACGTATCAAGATTGTGACACCGTGTCAACAGTGGTCAGACATTTGATACATTAGGTAAGAATAGGCTTCGCTAAGCTCAAATTAGTATTCGATTTTGATACAAAAGTGTTTGCGAAGTAAATATATTGAGATAAAGACGGCAAATAAATCTGGCATTCGGCTAACTTCGAACGTCACGGTCTGCATTACATACTCACGAAACATAACATAGTTGCCTGTTTACAAATGAACAAATCAATGCCACATAAGACGACCTATTGACATTTTGTCATTTCTGCTGAGAAACTGAAGGACTTTTTCCCAAGAAAAAAAAAAACTCATTAAAATGAACGAATATAATAACATTATACGAAAGTGAAACTGACAAATAATTAGTATCTCTGGATACTAAAATCGTAAATACTCTCTAAGATAAGTTTCACAGGAAAGTTCATATCAACAAACCGTGTTCTGGGCGGTGTCGCTTGCGATACCATCCAGAGTTATGAGAAAACTGGATTTTGAAAGAACACAGAATTGACCATGCATGACCTTGATTGCTCGCGGCCAATTATTCATGCATGGGAAGAAGTAGCGCGTATACAGAACGAATATGTATGTCTAAGGGGACTATGCAATGTGTAGTACATTTGATTTACTACTGCATAATGTTAAACACTGTTTGCGTACCTGCACAGTTTCAAACTTCACCGACCACACAGCGCTTCTGAGCGCTTTGATTATATCAACAGGTAGTTAATAGCTTAAGATATTAAACTGAGCAGATAACAAATAAACAGCGACACAATTTTAAGTGAACAGATGAAAATACAATACATACACGTCATAAGTGCATGTATATTATACTTGACTATATAAAAATTGTCCACATACACGCGCACACCTACACTCGCATGTTTAAGGATAAAACCACACGTTTACACGCACATGCATATTTTCATCAATATATTGACTGGTATTAACTTCACAGACATATCTTCATTGCAGAGCATATAGCGAATAAGCAAATTAAACGATTGTAAATGGTTCGGAAAGTTGGCACGACTGACGCACGTGAAAGTTTAATATCTTTGCCCATTTTACTTTAATATGTTTTCCTCCATGTGCAAGAAGATTACTTAAGTGTTAAACAACTTAGAACCTAAATAAAAGACAACAAGGCAAAGCATGTTATAAAATTTAAGTTAGCCGACTCCCAAGTACTTTGATATGAGAACAAGATACATACAATAAAATCATCATCATCGTCGTTGTCATCATCATCATCATTATCATCATCATCGGCTTCATGGGTGTAAATAGTTTTCATCGGCTTAAGCACGTGAAAGTTAAGTATCTATTCCACCGACAAGTAATGAACTTAATACTGGCCTAGAGAGTCAATATTCTTTACTTTGTAGCCTTAGTTTGGGCCATTAGCCATCGTTAATGTCACTTGCAGATTGCGGAACCTGAGGAGTCCAAGGAGCGTTATCCGGCGGCCCAGTCAGACTGCTCATAGATAATGGGTGTGTTTTATCACAAATCTTAACTTCGATTACGAAAACATTCTTTAATTTCGGTTTTACGATCACTGCTAAGTGCGTTTGAACAAACTGTCGTAAGTGCGATTGGCAGCAAATCGATCAAATGCACTCTTAAGATTAAAGAGCGATTTCGCTCTGAGTGCGATTTCCGAAATATTAATGAAACGCTGTTAAAGAGGAAATCCATTCTTAAGAAAAAAATGATCTTAGGATTTATTATGAAATGCACCCGATGATCATCATGCTTTACTTCTTAATTATTCAAAGCCATCGTTAATTAAAAATACGTTTTTGACACTTCAGAGTTTAACAAATATCAAGATTCTTAAAGATAGTACTTACTACACAACTACACATTTTGTTTAAACATACTAGTGTTAACTAAAAAAATAAAGAAATGAACTTTTGACATATTATTTATTCTTTTGATGACAAAGGTAACTTTTCTTTCACCATGCAGTTTATATGTATAAAGCATCCTGTTTTATTCTCGTCAACAAACAAACATAATGCCTATCGGAATTTGGCCGGCGTAGAAACCATATCGGTTGGCATATGTAAGTTACATGATTATACTATTATTGAAGAACTTACCATATGCAGAATATTGTAACATAATATAATAATTATAATTATATATAATAGTTTCAATAGAAGGTCAATATTTTAATGACGAGCACTTATACCAACCGCCCGGTACGACGTCGGTTAGACGGTTTCTAGTATTAAAGATTGACTTTCAAGTAATGGAGTTATTCAAAAGCAACAAGTGCCTAAAATAAAACAATCTGATAAATTAGTGAATGTGAAAATGCGGTGGCTTAATGACACTTTATATTTCTATTATATCACACAAATGACCCAACAACATACTTAGGTACCATGCCAATGTCCTGGCTACATAGGGCATTTGTCGACATGAAAATAGTCTAGCCAAGTGATAACGCTGAATATAATAGATACATTTATTGCTGCCATTAGAAATCTGCAAATAGTTACAAGATGTGGTATGCGCCCCAAAAGATAACTTATTTATCGAGTATAGTCATATGGTAATTAAATACAGTGCCTGATATTTTATTATTAAGTAAATAAATGTCAATTTCAGAAACCAAAAATAAATAAATAAATGCATTTTTTTCAATCCAGTGGCTTATATATTGGAAATAGAAACGACTCTCATATGTATGATGTAAAATTGTCGAGATTTTAGTGTTTTGTAGTATCCTAAATGACACCTCGGTGGTGAAACAAACATAATTCTGCAATTGACTGTTCTGGTCTTCCCAGTTTTACAATCATACAAATAACGTACTACTCTCCTGGCCATTAACAATAGATGTGGATTTATATGGCTTAGGAAATCGCCCCATATTTATTCAGTGGTACATATTTGGGCCAATACTTTGAGTTTAAAGCTAGGAACGAACTTCTAAACAGGAAAAATAAAAAATAAAGATCTTAGAATATTTTGTGCACATTAACTATTTGGCACAAACCCTTTATAATGCATTAAGTTGTAATAAAATGCAATTGTCCCCTCCGTTACTGGTTTAGAATTAAAAGTCAGAATAATTTTTAAGTGATTTAGAAACTAGAATTGCAACTTATTAAAGGTTAAGTTCCACATATTTGGTTTGCTCTTTGACTATTAGTAAAAAATAGCATTTACAGGCAACATAAACCTAAGTTAAGATTATATCTAAAAATTTGAGGGGAAGTTTATTTTCATAACCTTTGAGGCACAATGTCCTACAATGATAAACAGAAAGTATTTTCATTTTACTTTTACTGTAGGCAGTTTAATATACGGTGATGAAGAAAACTATGCTACTACATACCACCCAACGCCTAGTTAACATAACCAGTTTGTACCGTCTGCTTCTATAGGTATAGGTTTTTGGTTGCTTTATGAAGAAGAAAAAAAAACAATTTAATTTAAACTAAGAACCACATTTGCATTAAAAAAAAAGGAAAACAAACAAGAAATAACAAATATGGACATTTAACACATAGAAAATACAAGTAAAATAAAAATTTATTTTAAATAATTTCTGCCTTAAAGAGACTTGGTCACAGTTTAACGAATGTAAATTGCACATAATATCATACGATCTACCCTTTATGCTTTAAAAAAATATTTTGACACTTACTATATTAGCAGTGCTTTTTAATAACTGCCGCAAAGACGTGGCATATTATGCATTTTGTGCATTTGATAGAAATACAAGGGGTTTTTTTTAATATTTTTTTTAAATTATTGAGAGTGGAACAGCGATTTTTAAACATTTCAACCTTATAACAACACACTTTTTAAAGGGCATCATGTTATTTTATGACCGGGTTGGGGATATTGTATCTTCCTACTTATACAACCACAAGTTATTTGCAGATCTTTTTTTCAAATCAAATTGTCTTTATTTATGTTCATACATGTTCATATTTGTAACTGTCAGTATTCTAATTGCTAATAAATGTTAAAATATCCCTGTAGAAGCGGCAATTATTTCTATAATTAACTTTTAATTACTTTAACAACATTATCACAACAATACAACCAAATAGATAAATATCTGACAATTATCTAATCATATAGCAAACTGATATGATATTATAAAAGTAAGAGTACTATTAGATGTAGAAATAAGACGCATGTAAACATATGTTGTGAGAAAGAATCAGTCATTCAGAATGCCTTCCTGTTGAGATTGATATATTTTAATATAACCAATTTAATTCAATATCATGGCCTGCAATAATAAACAATTTTAACAAGGTAGTGGTTACTAGCCGAATAGTGACAGTCATGTAAAAATAGCAGAGGTCTTATTTTTAATAACAACCAAAGAGATCTTAATTTTGATGAATTACCCCAATATTCTTGTAACCATTCATATTCTTGTCCAATTATTAGTGTGGATATAAAAATAAATTATGACAATAAACGACGAAATTAAATCCTCAAGAGTCCTTAAATTACTTGTCTGGTGAAATTTGAATGTGAACTTTATTGCATAGAATTAGCAGGAAATTTGTCTGTGCAGACGTTGGTGTAAAATACAGATAACACAGATACAGTACCAATCAATATTATCGAAGAAAGCTAATTCCAATCTAACAACAAATCGCGTAAAAATTGTAGCGCTTATCATTCTAGTAAACTGTATAAAGCTAATTATTATTTAAAACATACAAAACGGCCTATCATGGTAAATATGAACTTATTATATAACCTACCGCGCGAGCGTTAGGTAACACTCATGCGTTGTTAGGGTAACTCACTAGTTATTTATCGTAGTATGACGTCATTAAGTATGTGTATTGTATATGCCATTTTCTAATCACTATGTTGTTACCGTTTTATGCATTTTGTTGTACAATTTCATTTTAATTATTACAAAAATAATACGATGTGCCGTAAAACCCAAATACATAATACAAAAATAATATGTTAGTCATGTTATAAACGAATCTGTTCGCTTTTTATGGAAAATGTCGTAAAGAGAGGAACTATTGTTTGTGCGGATTCTCTCAAACCGAATTACACATGTCAAGGCCGACTGTTCATACTATAAAAAGATGATGCACCGTAAAAAAAAAAGAATCTAATATTCGTGTTCATTAGATACTGAAATATTAAACTCGTTGTCTAAATTGATACAAAACTCAACAGAGCTTCGTTATGTATCATTTCATCTAACTCGTTTAACATTTTAAGCATCTAATGAACACTCATATCAGATCCTCTATTTATACCAGCGGATAAAACCGCTAAACATAACTTTCGTTCGACGCGTTTACTACTAAACAAATAAGTATCCTAAAGTTATGCATATTGGCAAGTTGACAAGTTTTTAACAGATGCAATTAAAATAATGAAATTAAAGAAAACATATATATATCAGACCAGTTCTATACATTATGAGTTATAACGACAGCATTATAAGTAAAAGCCGACAATTATCTTTCAGTACTACGATGTTGTCCGATTGAAAAGTACCAAATTTAATTAAAATGTCGATGAAAGACCAACAATACAAATAAAGTAAAAAACTTAGATTTCTAAGTTTTGGACAACTGCTAACCGAAGCGAAAACAAAGGATATTCGGCGTTGGTGAGGAATTAACTTACACATTTTTATGGTGGTTATGTTTTTATAGAAAATAAATTTGTAAGAACAAAGACATCAAAATATAATACATTTTTACCCCAGTCGCTCGCTATGTTCCTCATGAAATAGACACAAAAATGTACAAAGCAGTTGGACAGTGAGAAGATGAACCTTCTGCTTTGTGGCATATGGCAGAGATTTAGTTTATATAAATGTAGGATCAAATGAAGTTTTACACACTAATACTGTAAAGAACTGATTTAAAATTGTTTATGACCTAAATAACTATTTAAATTACTATATATCCTCTTTTAATAGAGACACTACGGTATATTATGCTTTTAGGTATTTCTGCCAATGCAAGTCGCTCTGATATTCATTCCTTGCGCAGCGTTTACAAGTACAATTATGTTTAATTTAGGTCAGTCAAAACTTAAGTTAGCTAAGCCGAAAACAACATTCAGAAATGAATAAATAAACGTACTTCGTGGGCATAACGGCAATGTTTTACGACGTGATAGTGTACAACACATTGACTGTTTATGTATGTTACGTGTAAGAAATTTGGTTTAACCTTTAATGTTAAAGCTAAAGTTCAAATGACTGAACATTGCATTAAAGTTGGCAGTACAAATGCTACTGATAAAATAACATTGGTCGATATTTGTTCTTTGTTCCAGCATTATATCTTCTAAGGAAATAGAAATTAGTAAGTCATTTTCTTTACAAATTTACACGTTTAGATACTTTGTTTAGAAACTGGTCCTAGGCAGAAAGAATAATACTACATGTACTTCCTACTAATAAAGTTATACCAATTAACTATTGTCAATATTTAGTCATAAGCTATAAGATTTATTTGGGGGTATGTTCCTCACATATTCGAGCTTTCAGTATGTTTGCGTTAGGAATCTTACTGTTAGCCGGCTCCATTACATCTCAGGCAAAAAGATGCCAACGTTGATTAACGGAACATTAGTCTGGTAAAACGCGATCGTATTTAGGGTGCGCAATAAAAGAAACGTGTATTTCATAAGTTGCACAAAATACTGCACTAGCAATCCAAGTAGTAAAGTTACTCAAATAATACATATATGCCTGACCAACAAATTTCCTTTTGCTAGATGTCTTTAAAAATAAAAGGAGATATATTATTATAAAGGTCAATGTGTAAATTGAAGATTTTAACAAATATCGTTATAAAGATTGAGTCGTCTCTCTTGTAATATTGAATAATTGCGACTTTCATCTTACATCATTTGATTATTTGATTATTATTTTCACACTTCATTAACATTAAAACAATCAATTGAACTTAAATTTTGTTTTTAAAAATGAATAAAAGTAAATATGATTGCGGTTAACAAAGAATTCATTAAAAGGCCAAATAGAGATGTTCATCATATTTAAAAAACACACATTTAAATTACTGTTATTATGATTAAACTTATTAAATGTTAACATATGGCAACTGTAAATAATCTGTTTTATTAAAATTACTATTTTGCACAGGGTTGTTTCATTTTGAGGTTACGTAGCCATTAAATGCTATTTTTCGCTTGCGCGAGATTTCTGCAAAGCGTTTTGGGAACGTCACGTGACGATTGTTGCTGATTTGACAGTTTGACGCCGCTCTTGACAGCGGTAGTGTAGCAGTCAATAACACGATGTCGCCATTGATCTGTGAAACCCTTTTTTCGAAAAAAAGGAATAATTGTTCCCTTTTTATACATGTAACAGTGAAACTTGCAACAATATAGTGTCGCTTGCAATTTTTAAAATTAGCTGGCATTAATAGGGATTCGCAGCAATTTTGAGAGTTTGTTTAACAATTGGAACCAGGTATACCGAGATTAATATGTCCACTGGACAGCCATCTTTTTTTTACAGCACAAACTCTCTACAGCGCCTTGGATGTCTCAAAGCCGTGCTCCTTTTTTTGTTTATGTGTAATGTGAAAGTCATTTGGCCTTTTGAGGCGTCATCGAGCCGCGGTAATTCCTTTAGGTATTTTTAAATAATCGAACAAACACGGGTTTAAAACACGGGTTTAACCAGTGAAGGATAAATTTTATGCTTTTAAGTCACGAGTTATATTAGTAGCCACGAATATATGCGTCTATTACTATTTTTCGGCATTGAAATATCCACGGAACTCAAATTCGATACTCGACCTTTAAAACATGCATATCGTAAAAACGACTATGAGCATAACGATAAATTAGAATTAATAACGAACAATTCAAATTTCTACACGCGTGCTCCAATAAAGTTACTATCTTTGGTTGATAATATCAACTCATTAATTTTGTAGCTGACTGCCATTAGTATGATAGTGATATTAAAAAAACCAATAAAACATATTTAACTATATTTATTTAAATAATTTATTTGCAAAGTTATAAATGCATCACATCTGTAAGACAGGCTATCAGAACAGACGAAGCTACATGTTTTGTTCTTGTGCAAAGGACATAAGGCAGATCAGAGGACTTTCTTGGCGCTACTTCAATACAGAGGTTCTTTACTTCAAAATCTAAAATTCGTGGGAGAGAAAATAATATTTTAAAATAAAGTTATATAAAAATAATAATCAAGTTTTGTGTCCATTTGTTTAATAATGCTGTCATTTTTTATCAAATAAATACGTCGAAACAAAGCGCATGTATACTTACATTGTATTTTATACTAACTCTGGAGGTTGGTTAAGAGAAACCCAGCTGTGAAAGTGTAGGGCATTCTTCACAGTGTACAAATAGAAGGCTGTTCTCGAGGGCAGGGCATGCATGCTGCTATCTGTCATGATAATTGTCGAAAGGCCCGAAAACTAACGAAGATAATGTATTGTATTACCGAGCACACGGTTCTTGTTTCTTTACAAGTTTTTATATCGAGCTCACGTTTCTTATGCCTGCAAAAAATTCTATATCGCGAGCACACGTTTCTTCTGCCAATACAGATCTCTATACCAAGCACACGTTTGTTATGCCAATACAGATCTCTATACCGAGTACACGTTTCTTATGGCAATACAGATCTCTATATCGAGCACACGTTTGTTATGGCAATAAAGATCTTTATACCGAGTACACGTTCCGTATGCCTATACAAGCTTCTATACCGACTACAGGTATCTTATGCATTTACAGATTTCTATACAGAACATACGTTTGTTATGTCTATAAAAGTTTCTCTAATGAGTACACGTTTCTTATGCTTATACAATCTTCTATACAGGCAATAGGTTTCTATTGCCTATATAGGTTTGTCCTATTGACAATAAAGAAAATAATTAAAGACAATCTTAATCCTTCTGACTGTAAGGTTGATGAAGATTCTGGCTGGGACGTTTGTATTGTATCACAACCGTAAGTATAAGGCATTGTTCATTGTTGCATATGAAGTGAAACGAAACACGTCATAACCCGTAACTTTTTAATCACGTACATGATGTTGATTTTTTTAAACTATCCTTTTAAACTCTGTTAAGCTGGGTAGACTATGCATGTATACAATCAGTACATACAAAAACAAAATCCCAACGAATACTTTGCGACGTAACTGACAAACATTACTTTTGACCTTCTTAGAATTGTTATGGCAATAATGAATTTTAAAGCCGCCCTATTTGGTAGACACTGCCTACAGAATCAATATATTCATCGTAACAAGAAACGCTTCACTCAACTAACGACCTATTCGAACGATGTGTTCAAAAGTCTTGTCATTTCCAGGTTCAACTTCCGTACGTTTCGTTTAGCCGCCGCTATACTTCCAAAGCAGCATTCGGGATCCCTAAGCGATTACTGAGACTCCCGTTTCTGCAAACCCCGCCCTCCTAAATAACACTGAAATTTCATCACTTTCCTAATTGCATCTAGTTTGACATTGGCGATTATACTTATACAAAATGTACGTTTAATGAATTACCAAAGTGGGTCCGCCATAATATATACTCGGTTTTAAAACTTTGTAAAATACAATAAGTTTTACATAATGTAATTATGTATCTTTGTAATATTAATCTAAAATCTTAAAGCAAATTTCTTCTTACATAAGACCAGGTAAAGCTTCAACTATTTCCTTTTACCTTTTACGTAACTTAGGGAGCATGCATGTCCCAATTTCTATTTTCCAAAAGGCATATTGTAACTCTATCTTCTGAAGTTGCAGACTGCTAATTGTAGTTTAACAATTTCGATTTAAAGTTTAACATAAGGTTGACAAGAAAAAATATGTTTCTAGAACGTGAACTTCTATATATTAGCATTTAAGACACAGACTGTAAAAACACACTTAGCTTAATGATGTGTATACTCAGGAGAGAATGGTATATCGTATGACATTGTTCAAGTAAGGGAATATTTTATTGTTTTTAGCAGAGACCTACTTTCCGTACAACATTCTGATGAGTGTGTAATTATTGTGACTTTCTATGTTTGCTAAAAATGTAAATATTGTGTTTACAGACATGTATAGTAGGAGTTGAAATGTTAGATAAACGATTTTTTGACTGATGGTTTTTCTTTTTGTGTGTTATGTCTCGTCTCTGTGTTTTTGACACATTTACATTTACCTTGTTTGCCTTTGTCTACAGGTCGATAAAATTTAAATATCTGTGAACATTTTTATAGGACCTTTTCTTTTTTACCTATTAAAAACGAATTAAAATGCAACTCGTAGCTCTTGCTGTTTTATGAAAGTAAGCCAAAAGTGGACAGAGAGTGTTATTTTGTTATTTTTATTTTGTTTTATTATAGCTAGACAATCCGATAAGTCAATGAATAAGATGGAGCCACAAAAAAGTGATATACACAATAGTTACATTGTTAATGGGATTACTAAAACGTTCAATCCTTATCACATTAAAAAAGTCAGGAGCCAGTATTTCTTACATTCTATATTGCTTTTCTTATTCAGGTTAACCGCATATTGTACGTAATTATAGTTTTATTATTGTGTCATCTTGTTTGTTCCTTTCTCTAGACAATTTTCCGAAACAAACCTTAGCATTGGCTGTTCTATAACTTCTACAAGAAAAATGGTATTTTTCCTCAATATTCTTGTTACTTTTTTACTTTTCACAAACCTTATTTAAGCAGTTAGGCTCATATGTTTTTAAAGTCAGGTACCTTTTAATTAAAGCCCTTGCTAGTGTTCACTCCAGCTTTTCACGATTAAACGCAATTATAATACTGTGATTGATTTTTAAATAATTGAAATAAGCATAGTGCACGGGGTTGTGTGTGAATATCATTTCAAAGATCAAAGTACTTTTACTATGTATTTTACATAATATCTTGAACTTTTATAAAATAGAATCTACCATCTCCTGTAAGTCACGGTTTAATAAGCTTAATTGTGGTTATATCAGATAAGAGCGGGCCCGATTGCCATTATTATTAATCTGCAACAGCTTACAGAATATGAAAATAAATGCTTTCTTGACTAATTTTATAAGCTTAAAGATGTTTTAGAAAAAAAGAAATTGGTAAAAATATTTAGGGCATTGACTGATTGACTGTATAACTAAGAGCGGTCTCTTGAAGGTCTACAGAATCTACCAGATTGCTTTTTTCGTCTTAGATTCTTACGAAACAAAAGTTAAAACCAAAGGTGAAATTTAGCGTTTCATTTAACTTTACTTAAAACCTTGCCATATCATGTGCTGGTTGACACTTATGGCAAATCTATGCGTTATGACTTTATGGTTATACAACATTGCACAGCAGTCGCAAATGCGTTTATGATGTAAAAGATCAAAGAACTAAAGCGGTTGATTTAAGCAGATACACCTCCACCGTCGGCTGGTCATAGAAACTGTTTAACACCACTTACATAGGCATGACACATTGAATTGAAACACCAGAAGTTCTAGGTCAGAACAATATTAATATTGTAATATTTATATATATATATTAAATGTAACTTCACAGTACACGAATGTGTATCGTTATGGCCATGGACATTTCATATGCAGATAAATTTTCAGCCTATACAATATTTTTAATGTCGTTACCTCTTATCACAAGGCAGCTTCGGGATCCCTTAGCAATAACTGCGACTCCCGTACCTGTGACCCCCGCCCAACTAAACAAGACTGAATCCTTATCGCCTTCGTTGCAGGTTATTTAAAGTGTTCGTTATAGGAATTACCAATGTGGTCTATCTTTTGCAACAATAAATACTTTGTATGAAAATGATTATATAAGAGAATATTATATACTTCACATAATTTATATACTTTTGTAATATCGATCTAAATGTTAAAGCATATTTTCTACTGACAAAAAAGAATAAGTAATGTCCTTGTAATTATTTTACCAAAATGGCGGCTCGCATACGCGACACGTGTGGTCGATGCACGACAAAACGAAAAAAGTCTTCACGTAAGATGTCAGAAGGGGCGGGAAGGCGGTTTACATAACACAATACCTTGTAAGAAAACTCGTGTTATTTTTAAGAAGAGTGCTAGAAATCGGTATTCCAGACAATGTGTGAATATTTCACGATACAATATAATTTACTGTGTCTTATAATTACAATATTTTGTAAAGTTAACCATTTTGAAGTGCATTGTACAATCTCTTTGTCCTCATCATAGTATATTTGCAATGTTCACTTTTATTGTCAAATGCCTGTCACAGTATTTCTGATTTAAAATGTTTATTCTAATTTCCCATTTCGACCAGCAATTAAAATTTAATAATGCTCTGCTTAAATCAACCTCGGAATTGTTTTAATTTAATAATTTTTTTGCGGGACAAGTCGTAGAATGGTAAATGAATACTGAGACAAAAATATTACGGGCCAATTTCCGCCAATTTGAAAGTTGATATTTATTTTGTTAAATAAGTCATAAATTGAAATGTCTGTAGTAAAATCTCCTATATTCGTCAATCATTTTCTCAAATGTTAATGTTGTTGATATCAATTCCTTGATTGAAATGATTTAAACGAAACGTAAAGAAGATAATGGTGCATTTTAGTATCAGGACAAATGGACGAAACCGGAGCTCTTTTTTGAAACCGTTATGATATTAAAACCCGACTCACCTGTTTTAGTTTTGTATTCTTTTTGGGTTCTTTTTTATCAAAGTGATAAAATGACATTATTAATTGTATAGTTAAAGTTTCTAGAGTTAAACTTGTTTTATGATTAATTTACCCGTATAATTCTCTTCATTACCGGGCTTGGGTGTGTATGAATATATCGAGTTAAACATTGTAAAAAGTTTTTTAAATCTGGAATGATATTTCTTTTATAATATTTATTATAAGAAAAAATAGCTCCTTCAATTTCTTGACAATGCTCATTGGGGTTCATTAGGGTATTTAGTCCTTAAGTACCAGCATTCATCATACGCCAAAGGAAAATAAAAGTAACCATACTGATTAGATGAATTAAATGACGGTATACGCCACATGCACAAATAAGAATATATAAGACAAAGTCCTATGAGCATTGCAACATATAAAAAAATTGAAACGACACAGGACCAAGGTATTCAAAGGCGCTTTTACGACAGCTACACTGCCGAAGTGGATGACACTTCCACACTACACAAATTAACTTAGATAGCCATCACTGGTTACTAAACGCACTGACTACACCAACTAGAAACATAATATACACAATTCATATTTTGTTTCAGTTGTTAAGCGGTTTAACGTGAAAGCGTATTGCAGACTTTCGCCTGAATGTAACATCTATTTTATATGTTGTCTGATTAAATTGGTTTAGTAAACATGTCCTGATATTGGTTGAAAACGTCTCGTTTTGTTTTTCTATTAGCACAAGTGCACCAGTGCTATCTGAATAACTACAGACATAAAAAATGTCTGTATTTTTATGCGGACTTTAATCAGTGTATTCTATCAAAACTGATTCTATTATTACGGAGTCTAAATACTAAAGGCATGTGACAAGGCAACTCTGCTTTATTTTTTTTTTTTTCGTTGCCGAGGCTTTTATCTACTGTTTATTTTATTACTAGTTATTATGTATGTATATAAGTTCATTGTATCTGTTTTAACTCCCGATGCAGGTGCTTACTGTTAGTTGTTTCCCTTTGACGGGATGTTGTTATTTACACTGCTTGTTTGCTAGAAAAACCTTCAGGAAGTGCGAGGTTGGAGCGCTCCACAAACCAGGTTTAAGCACCCTAGTTGGCCCTTTGCCGATTGACCGTTCCAAGGCGGTAACTGATGGTTTTTCTTTATGTGTGTTATGTCTCGTCTCTGTGTTTTTGTCACATTTGCATTTACCTTGTTTTCTTTTGTCTACTGGTAGATAAAATTTAAATATCTGTAAAAACTTTGATAGGACCTTTTCTTATTTACCTATTTAAGATTAATTTTCATTCCACAATCAAGTTGGTATCAACATTAAGGAGTGATGGTAGCCGAATTAGTACCTTCCTAAGCTTCGGAGAGACACAATCTAATCCCTAATCCACAAATTTCTCGCATGTGTTTTATATGCGATAAGTCAGCTAAACCTATTTAGGACAATCTTTGTTTTGTTTATCTGGCCTTTATGCAAAATCCATTTTCGGTTTCTCGATTAAAATACTACTCAAGTTCAAATTTTGACTACTCAGTATTAAAAAAATTAAAAGTATTTATTTTAACGACTGCTATTTAACGATACTTAAACCATTTCGTTTTGGTGTGTAAAACAATTGGGAAATGTACCATTTTGTACCTGTAAAATTGTTTCTGGAAGTCAGTTACTGAGCAGTTGCAAAAGCTAATCTTTTTCTGAATGTATAACAGATGCTTAAACAAATACCTTATTTTTGAAATCGAAAGCACAGTAATTTATTTAAAACTGTTTTAGGACATTAATATTAATTTTAAGACTTAATGTCAATATAAAAAGCCCCACGCCAGGCAAAAAGTTTCAACGTGGCAGAGACTGCTATACATGTACATCTGAATATTATGTATGGGTGATATGTGTTGGATTAGCCGGCATTTTTGCCGATACTGTACAGCGACATTTCTATCATTATAGCACAGGGGCACCTATGAGGTGCCGAGACACTGAACCCGGTCAGTCCATTATACTGACACCGGCGAGTTAGGCGTAATGTTGTCCCCTTAGCCCCGAGCGTTAGGAGGGAAGCCACTACTTCCAACTTTAAAAGTTTTGGTTTGTTCCGGCCGGGGTTTGAATCCGCGATTTCCGGATCCTCAAGCCGACGCTCTACCGCCTGCTCTATTGCGGCCGGTTTATATGAGCTGTAAGTTGCGTATAAAAAATCGCGAATAAACCAATGTGAAGGAAGTGCACTGACAAACAATAAATCTTTTTTATAACAATGTGGTTATAATAACCAACTTGTTTGTTATTATTAATACGACCACAACGTCAACTGGATATTCGAAATGTAAACCTCGTTCCTAAATTTAATCGATATAATCAGAAAACCGACTTAAAATCCATTCTATTCTAGTAAAAATCTCCATACGGGTCATTTTAAATAACCTTGTTTACACACATTTTGACTTTTGTGCACCACAGACCTGTGTTAGAAACAATGAATACTTGGCGTTGACGCGACATATTCTTACAAAATGTTAATTTCTGCGGTAAGCAAATGTCTGTTTGTATTCAAATATGACCATCCGCTTTAATAATATGATTTTATCACCAATTAGATAAAGTACTTTTACAAATTCGATCCAATTAATGTTCTATCCTATAACAACGGATGAAAGACGGAACTACCATTTGATATGAGTCGACATGTTTAATCACATCCAGCCGTAATGGGAGTACATTTGAGACAAGGTAATACTAAACTTAACTTTGTTGTTAATTAAGGAAGGCATATGTTTTTACGGTTGTGTAAGCTGAGACCGAGTCGCCGTTCACTGAAAGCCTGTTTTCAAAATATAATTTCGCTTGAGGATATAAAACTTCTTCTGGCAGAAATTAGTCGGCAAAATGAACGAATGGGTTGCTAAATCGGTTAGATACACTTCGCCCCTTGTATTGTTTCAACGATATCAGTAAAAACAAAACATCAATAAGAAACAAATAAAACAAGCACTGAAGCTTAAAGGTAACTATGGTTACGACATGATATTAAAAAGGTGTGACGTTATGTGAAATAGAAAACGAAGTCCACTTTTATTTAAGGGGTTGGGGTGGGACACTCTTAAGGAGTCGGTCAATTACATTTATCCATGTAGTAGGTTCTGGGTACATTAGGCCATGTGACTCAATATGTTTAGGTTTATAGTTGGTTAGGACTTTGTGGTTAGAAGTTTCAAATAAGTTACTAAGTATGCCACACTAATCCTCTGAAATATTAGAAGGATAAATATGACTTACATGTGCAATGTTAAAATTATGTTAGTTCTTTTCATTTAATTATTTGCATGTATGTTATATACATGGTGAAATTGTCAACATAAACGCCCTAACCTCCATTGAATAAAAAAATAAAAGAACATCATTTTATACTAATTACGAAGTCAGTAACGAAATTTATGGTTTCAGAATAGAAATATCTTTATTTTAAACACCAGGTGCACTTACAAAAAAATTAGTAAACCATTTGTTTTCTTCGTAAGGCCAAGAATCATGTCATTTATGACCGCGAGTCTGCTGCAGAGATATATGTGAGGGCAACTATGATGATGTTGCGTGGAGGATGAGGTTGGACTAGGGTTAGTTTTTATAAAAGTAAAGCGAAACACTAGATTAGAGATATAAACACCTGTAAAGATTTGCACCGTAGTATTAGCCTGTTTATAGATTTAGATTTATGGAATTTAAGAACTATTGCGATTGTATGTCAAATAAAATAAACGCAACAATACTGATAGGACAAATTAAAGGACAGCATATATAACATATGCAGGAAGAATCGTATACGACTGTTATAAGGCATAAACAACTTTGTCGAGCTTTTGAATACAAAAAATGTGACAAGGTCGATTGAGCAATACAACGTATGTTGAAATTTTTAAAAAAAAGTCACAAGACAAAAGTATACACATGTCGATAATATTTCAAGATATTAAAACACTGAGACGAGACATTGTCAAGAAATTAAGAAACACAACAATTACCACCTTGGAACAGTCAGTCGGCAACAGACTAACTGGGTGAAACACTGAAATCTACCTTTATAGACCACCAGCAATTAAGCCTAGCAACAGTAATATCATTTGATGTTAAAATATAAGGGACATTGTAAAAACTTCTTGGCGAAGACCTTATTACGTCACCTTTCTGAAACTTACGTTTGATTTATTATGAACTAATATAATAGTATATTGTATATTGAAACTAGCTTATAATAAAAAACAAGCATATTCAATAAATAAGTGAAAAGAAATATGGAATGAAAAATACTCAAAAGAGAGATAATTAAAAATTTCCCATTTACCATGTGCATGGAAAAAGTACGTGTGATGTTATTTAAAACATGAAAAATGACAATAAATAAAATGTTTTATATGGGGTATTTATTGTATCAGGCATCAGTCATAAGTCATGACCTCTGCACAGCAACACCTCTCAGCAGCAACAATGTTCTTTGACTCAACCAGATGTTTCTTCTGAGAACTTTTGCTGTCTTTAGAGAAGATATACAATATACATTCCCTTTATATATTAACATTTTTCATTTTCATTACTGCTTCTAAGTATTAGAATAATGAGCCCATGAGGTGAAACATAAATGGAAACGTGAATAGCGTAATGTGAATACACACTTGTTGAGTTAATAGTACACTCGTTTCTTTGTCATTAAGTTATAGAACATACCTGTCCTTTTTTCTTATTTCCAAAAGCTTTATCGTATCTCTTTTTTGCAGCTTAACAAGTTGGGTTTAAAATTAAAAATATAAAGTTGGCAAGGAAAAAATATCTTCTTTATTTTTAGAACGTGAACTTATATATTGACGAACGAATATTCAAGGAATCAAAGGTTAATTATTCTTTTGAAAACGCAGACTTAGCTTAATGATGTAGGGTCACGGGAGACAAAAGAATCTTGTATTTCCTTGATCAATTAGGGAAAACGTTTGATTCTTAGTAAATGACTAATTACCTTGACGATTGATGAGTGAGCATTTGTTGTGGTATTATATTTTTGCTTCAGAAGTAAATATTATGTTTACAAGACACTTTTAATAAGTGATTACGTGCTATATTAGATATTTTCTAAATAACAGCGGTAAAATGCACCATGACGTGCTTGCTGTCACATAAGTATGGAATTTTCCCTAGAGTGAGTTGTTTTTAACTTTATTTCTTCATACGTTTGTACGTATAACAAAACAAAAGACCATTCGAATAAATTAAATGGAACTACAACAAAGTTATATTCACTATAACCATACTATTTATATAGTTACCGAAAAGTTCCATCCCCATAACTCGAGAAGACTGGAGCGAATATATCTTAAATTTTATTACGTTGTCCTTATTAGAAACTAATAAATACATAACATACCTACTGACAGCTTAAACAGGTATTGTTACATAAATACAGATTGCACCGAGCGGACTATTATGTTAGCGTTTAAAAGTTTTCTCTTTTGACTAAACACTTTGACGAAATAAACAGATTAATATCAATTTCAGGATTGAACTTTTTATTACTTATACAACAATAATGATTTTTTGATTACTGAATATATTATATAAATATTCTGGTTGTGTCTATTTCTACTAACCACAAGCTTCTTTTTATCGAATAAACTAAATAGTTTTATTCAGTTTGACTTTAATAAGCGACGTCTGCTTTGCCGAATCAGCATAGAATAGGAAAATGAACAGGATTACCTCAGATATTAACATTTGTAGTAGCAATAGACAAAGGGATACCGAGTAAATGTGAAGGTGACAAAAACAGGGAAACGAGACATGACAGACACAAAGAAAAACAACAGTTACCGCCCTTGGAATAGTCAGAGGGCAAAAGGAGCAACTGAGGTGCTAAAAACTGTTTTGTGTAGCGCTCCTGCATCTCTTGGAGGTCTTTATTTCACACGCAAACACATCTTTATGTGAATTTATAAAAGTTTGTTATTCCCATTACCGTGTTAGGTTATCATTTTATTTCACGGCCAAGTATGTTTGGTGTTTAAGGAATTTCGTTCATGAAAATCAAACATTTAGCTAAATAAAAACGTTGTTGTGAATTAAATTTAGTCGTAAAAATTGCAATGCAAACTAGTGCACATCCTCATGTTTTGAATTTAGGGCTACGGTTGCAGAATGTTGGAACATATTATTTAAAGTCATTTCTAGTATTTGCTTACTCTATTTTCCCGATTATGGCAAATACTTGCAATTTATACTTATGACTGTTGTTTCTTTCCTCATTAATTGAAATGTGTATAGTAAAATGGTATATTATTCCAAAAGCAAAATGTTTTTGCATATTTCTAATTGTCATCAAATAACAACCTTTATACTTTAAATTTATTAGTAAAATATACACCTTGAGACTTTACTCGAGATCGTTAACATTTATAAAACGAATCTACCATCCATGGATCAAAAATCAGTTACCTTAACTGAGGTTATATCAGACTATAGCGAACCATCTAACCATTAATCTTAATCTGCACACTACAAACTATTAAATTGTCTTTTTTACTTGTTTAGTTGAAAGGATGTGTTAGAAGTCTAAGAAAAAAAGTGAACTTGGTTTAAACATAAATGTATATTTAGGCTGCTTAATCGATCCACGTATTTCAGCCGTTTTTTCATTATTATGTATTATAAAAGGGTATACAAAAGGTTTACAAAACGTATTGATTTTTATCTCATAGTTCAGATTTTTACTTAGGAAAAATCAAAGCAAAAGTCAAATTATCGTTTCATTGAACTTTACTAATCTCTGTACTTTTCTTTATCATGATTAAGTTGAAACTTGTGATTCTATTCCTTATAACTATTTCGTTGACATTAGTGCACAGCAGTCGCAAATGCGTTTGTGATGTACCAGATCAAAGAATTAAAGCGGTTGATTTTAGCAGAAATACCTCCACCGTCGACTGGTCATAGGATTATAGGATTATTTGTTATCAAGCCGGACATAGGCCGGATGAACAACACTTAAATAGGCATCCAATAGCTCCACAAAAGGATAGTTTTAGACGACTTTAAAACACTAGTATTTCTAGCTCACATGAAATTATGTTCTGAACACGTTCTAAACACTGGGCATGAAAACACGAAAGGCGCATTTAAGATCATGTACAATCTGCGTTCTATAAATATTCGAGTGATGATCAATCATAAGCAATCAAGCTGGAGCAAAAAAAAAAACATTATTAACTTCAGTAAAGAATATTAAACATCAGTTTAAGAAAATATTAACCGTCCTAACAAGATCTGGTAAAATTTTCAATTACTTGTCCCAAGACAATGCCTACCGACCTACTTTATCATTGTATTATGTCATGCTCCTGGAAGTGAACAAACATCATAGTCTACATGAGAAGGGCTTGTATGTTAAAACCGTAAGAAATGTTCGCTTAGGCAAATACTGTTGTAAATATTGTAAATATTTTTAGAATGTCCATTATTGTACATTTACTTATTTTTGAAGGTCTTAAGGTTGTTTCTTTATTTCTATATTCCCGATGTAGGTCCCCCATTGCTCTAATTTAAGATATGTAATTCAGACTTTGAGAGAAAAGAAAAACAGCTACTGTAAGGGTAGAACTTTGTAAACTGGTTTATGTTTATATGTATCCAAGCCGATTCCTTTGCCGGGTAGCGTCATTTTTCTCTCGGTATTTGCATAATTTTCATTCCAGTGTGTTAAAGTTCAAAGCTTGTGTAAATATGTATGTAGAGTAAAACCTCGCTTAATGGGCCACCGTTTTGTCTTCTATAATATGTTCAACATATTACTGCCATAGAAAGTTTTGTCAGTAGATTCATTAATGACAAATCATATATTTCTTTTTACAAGCCATTGCTATAACATAGGGAATGTTAAAATCACGCATTCATGTAAGGTAACAAGCTCTGACCTTGTGGTATCCCTATTAAGGAGATGGTCCTTTTCCCGAGCTTCTGGGACAATGAAACAAATAAAGAAAAGAAACGGTTCGGAAGAAAAGTGCCCCTTTTAGCAGGGTGCCCCACTTAGTGAGGTGGTCCTATAGCGAAGCTTTGCCCTTTATAATACGTGAAAATGTGAAAATGTCAGTATTAAAAATTTACAAGTTTAACAATATTCACTGCACCAAAGTTACAAATTGTTTCTGGACGACGAACGTCTTGTCTGCATAGATCATTATGTTCAGAACGGAATATGTTAAATGTTTTGCTATATGTATGTTTCATTTATGAACAAAACCTGATTTTGAGAATGTTAACGACCAAGGCTTTTCAAACGTTGCAACTACTAAATCATTATTAGGATACGTTTATAACGACGAGAATATGTTTTCGCTGTCTCACTACTGAGTGTAAGATAATCCCACTGGAAATTACTTAAGCTTATACAATTATGAACAAAACATGTTTTGATAGATTGTAATAACTTGAACATACGTTTAGTCTCTGCGATGGTATGCATACGCATGCTCCACGTTGCTTTTAAATGTTATGATATCTCATTTGGCTTAAAAATATTATCAAAAATATAATTAACATTTAATTAAGCCCGATGTCCTTCCTATATGACTCGATACTTGTGAATATCTTGTAAAACACTGCGTGATAAGTTCTATCTACAGCTTTAGATAATAAGAAGCAGCCAGAAGTGATCTTTTTTACTTATTGCGTCTGTAAATATATATATATAATATATATATATATAAATTTCGATTTAAACACCCATAGCCGACATTTTCAGAATAAACATGATACATTTGCTCTTTTACCCGAGCATAACGGGCATAAAGTCTAAAAATACTACTTTTGTTTTGCGCGTTAAAATTAAGAAGACTTAGTGCCAAGTTATTCACCTTAAGTTTTTACTAAAGCAACACTGTTTACATTCATTGACAGAATAGCAGTCATTAAGAGACCGAAATATGTATAATTTCCTTCAATGCAACCGATTCATAGGTTTAACAAAACACCGTACAAATCACGACCTGTAGCTTACCCCAGCTAAACCCATATGAATAATACCTTGGATGTCAGCAGCGTCAATCAATTATTTGCGATGACAGTAATGCATTATTCACCAATGATATATCTTAGATATTTTCACGATGTTTACTTATGTGCTTATGAAGCTTTATATTTTCTACAGATTTTCATGAAAGTTGATGTTGACATTATTTAGGATTAGTTGGTGATTGATGGAGATTTAGTTTTACTTCAATGACTTAAGGTTCACACATTTCCTATCTGCCTAAAGCCAGAAAGTATTATTCGACATTACTCTTATTATTCAATTATGAACAAAACATGTTTTGATAGATTGTAATAACTTGAACATACGTTTAGTCTCTGCGATGGTATGCATACGCATGCTCCACGTTGCTTGTAAAGGTTGATATCTCAATTGGCTTTAATATTTAATCAAAAATATAATTAACATTTACTTAAACCCGATGTCCTTCCTATATGACTCGATACTTGTGAATATCTTGTAAAACACTGCGTGATAAGTTCTATCTACAGCTTTAGATATTTAAAAGCAGCCAGACGGGATCTTATTTACTTATTGCGTCTGTAAATATATATATATATATAAAGAATCCATAAAACCTGGATAGTATAACATGAAAAAGAATTATCATATATATATATATATAAATATATATATATATATATATATATATATATATATATATATATATATATATATATATATATATATATATATATATATATATATATATATATATATATATATATATATGACATATATACATCGATTTCATTGATTATGATGTTTTCCATGTGAATAGCAAAGTTGTACAAATGTATAGCACGTGTTTATAATGTTATAAATACGTATTTAACAAATAAACGTTTTTATTTTGGCAGTTAACCTGTTTGTCTATGTTTCATGTCACTGTACATGGATTAGAATGTAGGAGTCTGCAACTACCATGGCTAAACTTATTAAGAAAGTATAAAACCAATTTTAGAATTATTGAAGGATTCAAAAATGTCATACGCCGACTATTTTCTGTTTAATCTGATAGGTGTATCATGTCAAGTGTCGTTATTAAAAAAAATATTGATTCTTGTACAGACAAGGAGCATTATTCAGACTATCAAGTTCGAAATATCGGATAGATTGACATCTCTAGGAAAAATTAAAACTCTTATTAGATTGGACCGACAGAGTAGGTGTTACGGCAATAGAACTCAGGAGAAGGAAGTTTATATATATGAATATATCATTAGGAAAACTTCATAAACATCACAAACGATGTAACACATATTTAAACTTTGCAACTTTCTTTGTCCAAAAAGTATTCCATTATTTATATTTTCAACTCTTAACATATAAACTAGATTTGCTATGGCCACTAGGTCACACTTGACAACAGTATAAAAGAAATAATAAGTGATAAGTGTATATTTTTTACCCGATCTCAATTAAAAAAACAACACCTTATCTTTGTTCTTGTGTCTTTTTTGTTATTTTAGTTCTTTTTTTCTTACTTTCGTATGTGACAGGCAATGTCATGTTGGAAACAAAGTATGTTAAATTAAAATATGCAAAAAATATCAAAACGTTAAAATTACGGAGAGGGTGTGCTTTATTTTCGTTAACGTTTTTCACATATAAAATAAAAAACAATGTTATGCACCTTTATGAAAAAATTAAGGTATTTGACACACTATGTTTCGCTTAATACAAATGTCTTTTATTTCAGACTTTTTTCGGAACAAGAGCTGTGAACATTTATATTTTTAGACAAATGAAATTACAGAATAAACTTACGAACAGTGCGGGTACATGATATGCAATCAATTTTATGACACATGTTGTTTTTTTTCCATCAGCATATGTTTCGACGTCAGACATATGATGTAAACACAGTCACGTAAACCAGGTTTAAGCGCCTATGTCGGTCCTTTTGCCGACTGACCTTACCAAGGCGATAACTTCTGTTGTCGTTGTTTTCTTTGTGTGTTTTATGTCTCGTCTTTGTGGTTTTGTCACTTTAACAAGTACCATGTTTGCCTTTGTCTAGTGGTAGTTCAGATTTAAATATCCGTAATAATTCTCATAGGACCTTTTTTTAGTTTTCCTTTTCTTTATTTTCTTACATATATACGGTCATTTTCATCAATCAAAATATATAACAATTCCCAAAAATTAAAGTATTTAATTAATAAATATTAGAAAGCAATTCTTTTACATTTTCTTTGTTTTTATGAGTTAAAGTAACAGTAGTCTTACATATATCGTTTTTTCATTTGAAGGCAAACATCAAACGATATTTAATCATGAAACAAGAAACATCCTACTTACCACCATGGTAGCAAATCAATATTAATTATCATTGTTTTAACGTTTCATGCGTCAGTCATATTTTAAAGAGTAGTAATTTCTTTACAAGTGTTTGCTAAATATAACATCGCCCAAATGCCTTTGAAAACAACACCACGTTTAGTACTCTGATCCATTAAAAAGCAGATATAATAGCCGTTTTAAGTGCTCGCAATGTTGTACGAATCTCATAATGAGTATTGACGTTATTTACATTAGTGATTTACCAGAGAAACGACACGTATGTTTGTTTCTTCGTGAGCTTTTTTGTTTTTGCCAAGGTGCATTGCACTTAAGAAATAAATTTAAGTCGTTTGGGTGTACAACATTAAAGTGTATAACTGAACAAGTGAAAATTTAAATAAGTAAATAAGAAAAGGTCCTATCAAAATTTCCACAGATATTTAAATTTTATTTACCAGTTAAGTCACTCATACTTGCTGAGATCGTTAAGTTGAATGTTTTGTTACCTTACCTTGATAGTAGCAAAAAGCATAGAAATACTCGGGGAAATAAACAAACGTATCAATATATATACTAAACTACCTAAAAAGGTATGTCGACAACATTTATGGCACCTTTCAAAAGGTGTTAATTTGTAACTTTTTATTAACGTTAAATACTTTATTTCAAAAAGTGTCATTTTGAATATAGACCAAGAACAGCAGAAGGTTAACTATTTACGTGTACTTATTAAGCTTAAAACAATAAGGGAAAGGAAAAATACACATCTTCAAGTTTTAGTTAAGTTGTTTATCGCGATAAAAAAATCATTGATAAAGGGTCTTTAATTTCAAACTTAAATATTTTTGTTGTTTCATTGTTGTTTTTTGACTGTTCTTTCAAAAATATTTTTTCAAAATGTATAGCCAGCCTAAGCCTTAATTTAAACACAATATAAAAGTTGCAGAACTTTTTCTCACCAAAGCGTAAAGCATCATTTTTAATTTGAGAGTTAATTTAATGATTTAATTTTGTATTCCTTGCGATGGCAATTATTTTATTCCGTTCACATTCATTTTCGATCGCTAATAAATCAAAATTTCTCCCGATTTTTAGAAGAAATTTTAAGGAAAGTTGAATTTCACAAGAATGATATAGTCGGTGAAAAAAGCTCATTTAAGCTTATGTTTCTTGTTGAAATCTTGCCGACTGAACATAAATGTTATCTTATCTTACTTTGTCAGTATCCATAAACTCTTAAAAGAGATAAAAAAAAAATAAAAATGTAAGTCTTTTATATAATTTATTAATTCTTCTTTATTGTGTGGCAGGCAATGCCCTTTTGCATTCAAAATATTGTTCAATATCCTTCAAGAAATTACTTAATAATTAGCTGCAGATCCAGATTTAGAAAAGACAAGTTGTTTTTTTCTGAATTGCAAGTTAAAATGCCTTTTTATTATATTTTAGAAATTAATATTAATGAACAGATGCAAAATACCACTACGTACTTTTGTGAATTCCATGACCCACAATTAAGATCTGTTTCTATTTCGGCTTCAGATGTTATTTCCATGTTATTATGTTTTTCTCTAAAAATGAGCTTTGTATGACATTTACAAAAAACGCAAACAAATAAGTATATAAAAGGCAATGTTACAAGAATATATTTTGCATAATACTTTGTCTGCATTTTACAAAACATATTTTTAGGTGTATGCAATAATCTAAATTTAATCAAAGACATATACAGCGACACAACTGTTTCGAGAGAAAATGCAAAAATGACAAGCAACCATAATAAAATAAAAGGTTTCTTTTTGTTTCAATTACCAACTTAGCTCACATGTCATCGTATAAATTATGAGAATGCAATAATTTGATTGAATGTAATTAATGAATAAAAATAAATCATTTTAATACAAAATACAGTTCTCAAAATGGCCTATATTACATCGAAATTTAAGTGTGGCCTAAAATATCCTCGAGTATCCTAATGTGTTGTCATTGTAATCAATTAACCTTTGAGATAAAAGCTTTGACAATTTGAGTAGGAAAAACACAAAAACGACCAAAGGCGATCCATACATTTTTTTTTTATTTTTCAAGCATTGAGGTGTTTTCATGAAAACCTTACAGAAGTATAGGTCACTAGAAATATTTGGATCGTGATGAATATTTCAAATTTTACAGTGATTAATCACATCTGTCAGTTAATGTTAACGTATACTTTACTTTTAAGTATTAACATTTTCAATAGCACAATTCCATCTGTGAAACAGCCTTGAACGAATTGGATCAAAACATAAATATTTTAAGGTATCTTGAAGATTTCAGTTTTGTCTGTTTTTTAATAAAAATGGTCAAGCAGTATTAACGGTCATGACTCATTCTTCTGTCTTGCTGGCATTTGTTTAACGACGTGTCTCTTCTTTGGTTAATGAGAAAAACTTCACTGAAAATTTAGTTATGTTGGCGATGCTGTATCCATTTTAACTTGAATAATTTGTTCACGATGTCTATGAGAGCTTTGCAAAAAGCTATTGTAGATTGAGTGCGTACAAGTTTGCCTTCCATTAGGACGAACCGGTAATTCAAGTATTTGCGCTTGAATAAAACAAACGTTGAGATATTTGTAGATATGTTTAGGCTTATTGTCGTTGTTTCGGGGCTTATATCAATTCATTATTGAATTTTATTTAATTCAGCAGGTGTTGAACTGAAAAATTGTTGTTATTTTTTGTTTCATAACACCAGTGTCTACGGTGAGCAAGGATTAAATGTCAAAGAAAGTTATGAGCTTAGAATGCATTCAATCAGCTTCATTGCAAAAGGTCATATGTGAATGCTGTGTGGCTCTGTGACTATTCCTGCTGGTAATTGATTAAATTTTATTTTTAACAATAAGAGGAGAAAAAACATATATGATTTAAGGGCAATATTGAAAAAAGTTTTCACAATTGCCACTTAATGCCACATGAGCCAACTATAATAAAACTTAAACACTTTTATAAACGTTCTGAATTTGTTGATACTGTTGTCGAAACAATTGATTTTAACGGTTAATATGCAACCCCACACAATCTTAATGAAATATATTATGTAACCGAATTGAAATTGCAGTTGTTATTTTTAATGAAGTGATTGTGTTTTGGGAAGACTTAAAATTGCCATCCATTCTCGGAGACTTAAGTTCTACTTGCAAATCTTTGTTTTCTTTTTCAAAATCCTTATACGGAAAACGAAAACAGTCGCATGATATTTTGCTTTTTGCAATTAAGACGATTTACCAAACCCTCATATTGGGTCGCATACAAAAAAAATTGTAGTTCCACAAATTGCCGACAAATGTTCATATATTCGGACAGCCAAATTCCGGATGTTGCTAGTTTTTAACTATTCTCTTACTTAAACAACAAGAAGTGTGCTAGTAGACTAAGTAAATCATTTTAGACATCATTTTAACACGACAAAGTTTGTACCACCAAAAACCACAACTGCAACAATTGTATGTACATGGCGTCAAGTAAATTTGGTGGTTTTAATCTATGTATAAATTAACTCGCTCATAAATAAATGTTTCTTTATCACATATGCTGAAAAGTCATTAGCTGGTACACTTATTTTACTCCGCCTACCCCATGAATAGTATATAAGACTCTTTCTAGATTGGGAGATCGGGGTAGATAAATGTAATAATGGTGACAAGTGGGTGTGGAGCAGGGAATTAGCTGTCACAATTATTGTGACCGCTTGCACCCGTTTCACTGTAACTGTTCATGGAATGGCGCTTTAGCTGAGGGGATATTTACGATCACAAATGAACATACAGAAAGCTGACATTTCCAACAATCAACTGTCAAAGCGATCAGTTTAGGCACTTGATTTTATTACTAGGTTATACGAATGTTTTGTTTGTATCTTTTTAAATTTCTTTGGTCGTATTTGTCAACTGAATATCCGGTTGACGTTCCAAATAGTTCATTCACAAAAAATTCTCTGTTCACAGAACAGGACGTTTGTCCTACCGGCATCTTTTTCAAAAGCAGTATTCGCTTGATATATGCTTAAACGGCAGCAGCAAACGAATGTGAGCAGGGCTGAGAACACCAAAGAGGCTGCACCTAAACGGACTCTTTAAGAAGTATTTAACTTGCACCGATCTACTAAATATGACCACATATCATATACAGAAGCTCGGGTTTGTCCAGATGACCTCACATGCACGAATATATAGCGTCATTAAATAGTTATAATACTACATATTGAGTTCTTATTGATATAGTGGCATCAATTGACAAATGCGATTTTTGCATGTGTTTAATCTGCATAATGAAAGAATTTAGCCCGTATTCTGGCTCTTAAATGAGTATGTATTCTTATAAACATAATTTAGTCTCTGTATGTGACATAAACGTATTTCTTATTAAACAAAACACGTCTGTAATTTAAATATTTACTTTTTGTGTTACGTTAGTTGCATTGTTTTACAATACTTGAAATCTTAACTTATATGATGAGTAGTTCTTATAAGATTTAATTTTTCGATGTCTTATAAGATTGTTAATATATGTGTAAAGAAAAACCAGGTATTTCGAAAGTAGCTGTAGTGATTGTTTGTTCCAGACAATTAAACCATAAGTTGAGAGACAAAATTCAATGCTATGAAATCCTAACAAAAGGAAATTCTTGTTAAAAGCAGATGACTATATCCTCGAGCGCACTCCCCCGCCCCATCCCCTACCACAAACACATAACGATGAATTATCTACAAAGGAAGCCGCAATTTTCTTTCAGAATTCTGTTCAGTGCCCTTTATAGTAATGACATGTCACATTTTAAAGCTCAGGCATGGATTGGCCGTTCCACATTTAAATTGATTAATTTTATTTAATTTGCAACTGCACTGCACATGCTTCTACTACGTTCTAAAATTGCAAATTGCGTTCCAGAGAAATTATCAACAAATGTTTGTCGCTACATATGATTTAAATTAAACTTCAATTAAAGCATATATGTATCAAATGAAATCAATTACGTACATAAATGCGGTAGGAATAAAACGTTAACCAGTTGATTGTGTCTGTATGTTTGCGCTATTTTATAATAGATCTCATCTCAGTCCATTTGCCAATTTTACATTTAACTGGCATGTGAATAAAAAAAATCTTGTTTTTTTTTTCGATGTTAATTTATGTTTGTCATGTTATCGTATTAATGACCACAATAACTTATTTTTTTTATTTGCGGCGGTCATAAAAAATCTTCACATGCGGCTTCGATTCAGTAGTACTTATGTAATTTATGTTGTCATATAACAACTCATATCAGAATTCTTACGTGTATATTCGTTCGACGCACATTGGACTAAGGTACTTCAATTCTATCTGAACTTGAACATGCTACTACAATCACTACAATTACTTATATTTTTTGTCTTTTCTCTGATTCAATCGAATCGCTTTTTATTATCTACTACTCGGATTAGATGTTCTAACATCTTAATACTTTTCATCTCACCAGATAACAAAATGGACACTAATGTCTAAAATGACATGACATCTTTTTATATGCTATTACGTCGTTACTAAGATTTAAATATATGTCATCACTTGGTTTGTTTTGATTAAAACTGTCATGCTCCTTTCCACTGCTTGTCTTTTAAAAACTTTTCTAGTGCAGGGAATGACTTGTAATCCGGTTTAAGCTCCCCAGTCGGTGCTTTTAACGACTGACCATTTCAATGCGAAGACTGCTGGGTTTGCTCTATTTTATGTAAGGTCTCCTTGTGTTGTCTTTTCTTTACAATTTGGCATTTAGCTGTTTTAACTATCTTAGTCGTATTTTTATATATCTTTTCTGATGCTTTTCAATTTTAGTGTTTGTTGCAATACTCATAGGACATTGTCATGTTTTTGGATAATAAAAAAAACTATTTTGTATCTTTTAGAAAATCTCTAACAAATGAATAATGGTGAAAGTATATTTACGTACATCAATACGAATTTGTAACCACATTCTATTAGTTTTGCACATATTAAAATGTTAAAAAGCATAGCCAAGACAAAAGTATTCATGCGCCAGTCAAATTTTGAATTTGCGAAAACTGAGAAGAGTCATTACATAAAATAGAGCAAACCCAACAGCAACCTCCATGGGACGGTCAGTCAGCAAAAGGGCATGTTTTGTTGTATCATGAATATCGTAATTGAATTAAACCACTTGTTTCCTGTTAATATGCATATTTTGTAAACAAAACATATCATCAGTATGTTTACTAAATGCTTGATAACATGTATTATACAGATAATAAACCTTCCCCGAAATACACTGCAATAAGCTCGATTCCTTCTGATTTATAGAACTAATATTTATCAATAATAGTAATCATCGTTTATAATAATCTTTTGGATCCTCTACTAATTAATGTCTCTCAATGCGTTTATTTTCTAAAAAGATGTCAGACCTATACTGCTTCAATAGCGCAAAAGTGATATTACAAACATCTTAAGGTAAATGTACTCTATAAAACAACTTATGATATTGATTTTGTATTCATGGAAACTTCAAAGAACAGTTCATCCTACAGAGCGTTGTTAATCACAATTCTAATGAAGTTTATGTCTTCGCTGAATTTTCAAAAGGAAGACATTTCAACTCCCTGATTAATAAACGTTGGAGATGAATAAATACGTAAATACGGGCTCGTTTAACAGAAGAATGCTATGTCTAATAATATAAACATATTATCTTTATGAGACATGTAGTATTTATTTAATAAATTAACTCAAACTACAAAAGAAGGTATTAACATGTTAAAATATGTGCATTGTAAAACACAAGAGGTTTGTATCTGTTTATCTCATCATAATACACAAACAAACGTGCTAGCTATACTTATTGATAGTTAGTACGGTTTAAAGTAGGTCAAACAGTCAGTCATATTACCTACTATATGTAGAGTATTTCGATAACATTTAGGTCGCGGATTTATTACTTCTTCAAAAAACGTATCCTTACTAACTATCTTAAATCTGTCGATATTGCAGGGTATACGGTATTTGCGACAAAGTTCCATCTTTTAACAAGATATATTTGGTGGTTTATGATTGTTCCATAATCGACACAATATTTTTGTTGTAAGTACCAACAATAATGAAGGTTACTTTAAATAAAAAAATCGTACCATCCAGATGAAACGAAGAAATACTTTGTCGCGCAATTCAGAAGAATTTACCAACACGATGCTTGAGAAAAAGTTTATACTTCGCTTATCGTACAAGTTTTAATACGTATTGTGAGTGAACAACTCTATCAAAACCATTTTTAGGAAATTAAGAGGCGTGAAATACACAGGATTAATATTAGCGTGATTTACAATATTGTTGACACCTTGGCTTTCGTTTTGCCACAGTTTTAATCTATTTTGCATGAATGCGTAATCCGGATAATAACGATTCATAATGATACAATGAAAGATTGCGACTTATTTCATGTTATTTATTCCTATTCCTTTCACAATGATAGTAAATCGTATCTTCAGCTTAGTGATACATGTCTGACGTTTTACATCATGCTTAGACAAGACTTTTTCATTTTTGTTTCGTTTTTATGACTAGGATAACGTCATTTTTTGAAAACATGAGTTGACACATTTCTTCAGATCATTTCTTTTCAATAAAAAGACTACATGTAATATATAGCCAATGGTAACTCGCTTTAGTTTTGTTGTGACAAAACTTTGGACTTAATCTTAACGTTGTTTTTTGTGTTTTTTGCTGCATGAAAACCTATAAAACACTGATCTTCTAGATTGTTTTAACTTGATCGATGCTCAACTACCAGATAATCATAAATTAACATGTCCTTTTTGTAACATTTCTTTAGATGCTGCATAAATATTGACACTTCTATAACTTTCAAGTTTTACGCGGTCTGTTTTTTACTTATGTTGACCCTGATATTCGACTTCTGCAACTCGCCTTTTTAGATTTTTCAATCATGTCTCATAGTGTGTCGAATAACCACGATAGATTTGAAAAACAAGAATATTTGCGCAAGTATACACTATATACCTGTAATATTATATTTGACCAATCATTACAACATTTTTATTGACCAGCTTAACTAAGCATAATTAGATAACCATTTCTGAACCAGGCAGGAATCACTTTGTTAACCGATGGAGCAGCAGCAATTTACACAAAAACAATTTTTTTCATTTTTCTCATCGGGTTGATATTATTTTCATAGTTGAATGTAAAAGCATTAAAGGAACACTTTCAAATAATTACATCACGTTTTAACTATTTTTTGTCTCGTCTTCTTTATTGTTTACTATATTATTATTATATTATGCAAATGTGACGTCGGGTATACTACGATAAAACACGCAAAAAGGCTTTTAAATGGTTCAGTATTAAATAACTGTTTTCTTTTTGTTTGTCCTAATACTATTGTAAATTTAGGTATAATTTAAATTTGTATTAATTAATGTGAACAATATTTCAAAAAGACGAATTTGTGACTACGGTTAAATATCATTTTGTGAGATATCAAATTAAATTATTTAGATAAAATGGTTCTTATTTTCAAAAGCTTTTAAAGTTTACAAAAGCATAAGAGAATCTGATAACTTCAAGGAGTTAATAAAATTCAATTCACAATTTGAAAAAAACTGCTGTTGCTATTTTAAATTTTGTCAAGGAAAATAATATGCGATCTGATAACAAAAGCAAAGACCTTATCAACTATTTACAACAAATACATGGTTCAAAGATGTTGCTTGTTTAAAATAAAACGAGGTTTTATAGTAATTTTTACATGTATGCACACATTATTACTTATATTCCTGATAGATCTCCATATTCCAACACTACTGAAAAGTAGAATTTTAACCTAATCAAAAAATAATTAAAGCGTCTGGATAAAAGTCTACAAGTCAATGAAAACTTCGAAATTTCCTGTAACAATCTTGTACAATCAACTAAAATTAAGGACGTTTCAAAGACAGCTTTTTATTTCAAAAAGCATTGTTTACAAGCTTTTAAAATAAGAATTAAACTTACCGATGAATGAAGTTATTGTTGTATATATATTAAACTCAATGTCACAAATCTGATGTTGATATCTGTATACGTGTTATTATGTATATTGTCAGATTGCTACATGCAGTTTGTCAACTTGACCGTCATATTTATTTTGTATAGTGCTCATTTTTTTGTTAATGTGCCAATATACCTTTTAAGAAATCCATGTAAGCATTTCGTCTGTCTTTACATTACTTAAAGCATAATTGAGTGTGTTTAATAAATCTGGTATAATTATACACAAATGCTTAATATTGCAGACATGTTATATAACAATTTGTAGATGATAGACTACAGTTTTGTCGGATGTATTAGCATAAATAAAACGTAAGCCAGGCACAAAATGTTCAATCACTTTACATATCATTTTACATGTACATATGTACGTACAAGCGTTGTTACGTCATCTAAAGCGACATGGTAAATTGATATTGTTTAAATAATATACCCTTGTAAATGTGTTACGATTACCCTCTAGTGCCATACAGAAAGTTACTTATTATGTAATACGTTTTTATCAAAGTGCTTTACATATTTCAAGACCTTTAAAGCATCAAATTGGTATCAGCTACTAACATTAATTTTTTTCACAGAAAGAAAAATCAGAGATGTTGCAAATGAAAAAGTCCGAAATTGTGACAGTTCAGACTTTATCACAAATTTATTAGCCTAAAATGCTAAAGTCAAAAGGGCAGTCGAATTTTTTTTCTTATTCAATCTACATATATTGGGACATAATTATTTTGATAATGTTTAAGAGGAGTTTAAAAGATCGTAGTATTTAAGTTCCATGAAGTGTGTCTAAAACGTTTTAGTAAAACAATAAATGCATTTTTTCTCTTTGTTGACATTGATTACTAAGATAACCTTATGAACAGACGAAACCATATTTTCAAAATCTTTAAACAAACAAAAAACGTGTATTTTATATGTTCTTACAACACAAAGTCTGTCCATAACCAATAAACAACAATAAATGCAAGGAACCATTTTCTACTTTTTAATTGGTATCTTGCATAATCCAAAGGGAAAAGAAACCACGATAACATCGATGCTGTTTAAAGCTTAATGAATATGTTATTTTATAATAAAGCACTAAATCTCACTTATTTTAATTTAGGATTGTTACGTGTATTTCCTTTGATGGATATTGAACTTTGGTTTTTCAGTTCCATCTTTACATGAACATGATGCTACGACCATTTGCACTTCTTTGGTCGTTCTTTTTTTTTCTTGATTCAATAAATTGTATTCACTTACAATCAACGATTTGGGTCGTTCTTCTAATCGAAATAGAACTTCTTTCTCTTCTAAGTGTACATGTACGTGGATACTGATTTTCAATAACCCAACTACTTTTGTCATAACATATCAAAGAAAACGTCAGAGCTTGGACATTTTTTATTCAAATAGATTAGTTTTCTTTTCATTGGTTGCATTTGAGAAACATCCCCACGAAGTGCGAGATTAGAGCTTTATAAAACCGCGATCCTTTTTGCCGACTGACCGTTCCAGGACGGTAACTGTTAGATTTCTTTTTATTGTTAAATGGCACATCACAGTTTTGTTTTACTTGTACATTTGCCTTGTATGGGAATACCTTTGTCCTGTACCTTTTCATAGTTGAATATACGTTGCAATGCTCATGGACTTTTTTTATATATTCTTTAATTTTAAAAATTGGAAAATGAATAGTCTACCCTTTAGGTTTATTTTATTCCGGCGTTGTCATATGTCAGGGCTATATGTCATATTACATTCGGAACATTCAACTGTATCTATCTTGAACCTTCTTTGATAAAAAGATTCCTTTTGCATATAATAGAATAAATTTATACAAAATCTGACACATAATAATGTTATGTTATTATGCTCTTATTATAATGACCAACCAATTATGTACATTTAAACGGTTCGCATAGTATGTTAACTAAATTGACAGTGGTCATTCCATACAATCAGTTTAATGCTTCTGTATTTATTGGACCTAGCGGAATGCATTTCAGTATCAATCATCATTTTTCACGTACATTTCTTTTAGTTCTATCTCAAGATGCGACCCTCAGTGTGCTAATCAATTAAGACATTCTGCTTCAGCAGAGCCAAAGTGTCATTAAAAACAGCTTAAGATACATGAACTTCGTAAAAACTTAACATGCTATGGATTTTTTTGTCATGATGACGTCAAAGAAACGTTTATCAATAACCTTTTAATCAATGTCCGTTTTAATTAGATACTTAAGATACTATTGAATAACGATTAATTGGTCGTTACAATATTTTGCATTAAGACTTGATAATGCGTAATTGTTTTCTGTATGAGTGTTTCATTGCATCTCTTTATTGAAGTGGTATGCTTGTCGATATAATACCATAAAAAATTATATAACAAAATGTACTGAGTAACTGACTAACTGAACGATGAGAATACTTGTAGAATAAAATAGCTGTTCGCTTCGGCTTAACTCATGTTAAAAGAAAAGTTTTTTTTAAATATTTGACGAGATCTCTCAAACAAAGCCACCATAGCCTTATTTGTGACCTACTTCAATAAAAATCTTGGGGAAAATAGTTTTCTAACATTTATTAATGATATTCGCACATACATTTTAGAAAGACTACTATAAAAAGGATATTGACGTTGATTAAACAGCAGCTTTTACAAGTTTTAGTTCAATAGTAATATATGCGACATGGATGACCTTTCATAATTGAAGGTCCAGGTAAAAGTTAACAACGTTTGCAGAAGTTTTGCGCATGTGTTTAAACGATGAAGTTGTGTAATGTTTATGGCGCTTGTAGATGTTATCCTTGGTAATGGCTATGTATGTTCGAATCTCAAAAATAACTTATTTTGTAATTGAATCAAATATAAACATTTCAAGGTTAATGTTTGTGTTACATGTTTCTTTTTTTGTTTTGTGCGTTTTATCGATTGTATGTACATGTACCCTTGGTAAAAAGCAATGTACCAGTGTAATTTGTTGCTTGTTATTAACTTAAGAGTAAACTTTGTACAATTTATACGAATAGCTTAGAGTCAAATTACCTCACACAAGTCTCAATTTTATATGACAAATGTTTTCAAGTAAGTTAAATCAAACAGACGTGTCGTATACAGCGCACTTAACGTCAATTAAGTTGTTTACGTCGATAATGTACCTTTCAAGACGCGTGTAATTTTCTAAGGACAGACTAAATGATTTATGGACAACATCAATATTGAAACTAAAATAAAGAAACAACAACAATATTAAAGTGTACAGTGTGAAAATCGCCGGGTTATAATTCTAAGACATTGTCTTTCCACTTCTTTAGCTAGTGTGTAGAGCAGTCGAGTAAATGTAGGCATTGCACCAAGATGTATTTGTGTAACCTTTGGAGTCTTTGGAGTCAAGGTTGATCCATAAGTTTGGTTTATCAAAAGCCCGAAATAAAGTCATGGCATCTTTTGCATTCGTAAGGTATCTGACCTCGCACAACGAAATATAATACTATGGACAAACAGTGAGACAAAAGAACTATTGTAGCAATAAACGAATCCAAATTACAAAAAGGGAGTGTTTTGTTTAAACTTTAATTCATTGCAGATGTCTAATCAGAAGTAACAGCGTATATTTATCGATTACGAATTTAAAATGCGCGAAATGACACCCGGATGTTAATGATATTTAAAAAAAAGTTCATAACAAAGGATATGACATTTTTATATATTTTATGCACTTTTTCAATTAGTAGTGTTGCCACTTGATTGCATAGTCATAGACATATACAAATTAAATCCCAAAAATGATTTATTATAGCATTCACAATCAATTGGTTCGTGTTTTATAAGGCTAATCGGAATATTAAATATCTATCCATAAATTAGATAATGTGATTTCTTAACGTAATTGAAGTTAAGCGTTTATCTTAGTTCAATCAAGAAATACATGAAACAGTGATTTATATCGTGTGCCACACACTAGTCATCGTAACTGTTTTCAGTTTTAACGAGGCTTACTTTCTCTAAAATCCAAAATAAAAGTGGAAACAAATGAAAGCCAGGTTTCTTCCAAGTTGAACGTCTAGATATGTTGTGAATTATTTTAACAACTCTAAATAGTTTAATGTTGTACACAAATTTAGATTTTCGATAAGAAAAGAAAATTAGCTATATGACTTACCATAGATATTAAGTCATTAATGTAAGAACAGTCTGCAAAAAATGAAAGAATATTATACAAAGATAGAAGCTCTTATTATAACGACCAATCAACATAGGTGCCACATGTGCAGGAGAAAAATGCCTCGGCAACTTAATAGTTCCAAACGAGAGTGTAGTTTCCATAAAAAATATGATAAGGTATACATCGTTCCAAGGCGGTAACTATCGGGTTTGCTCTTTTCGTTAAATGACGCATCGCAAATTTGTTCTTACTTTTCGCTTGGCTTGCATGTGTAATATCTTTGTTCTGTGCCTTTTCGGAGTTTGGTATATGTTGCAATGCTCATAGGACTTTGTCATATATTCTTATACAAGGAGCATGTCTTAATGCATTTATCTTGATAGAAAAGGAATACTTATAAATTGTTTAATGAAAATTATTAGTTGTTTACCAGAAGTAAAAGTCATATTTATTTCATGTCAAAATTTGTGTCATATGTGCAAACAAAGATTTATAAATGCGAAGTTTTTCGGGAATGAGCGAATTCTTTATAAATTGTCATGACCTTCGGTTGAAGAATAAGTCATGGCTGACACGATCACTGATAGTAAAGAATCATTTATGGCATGTTTATCAAACTTGTACGACTTTACCCCCAGAGTCCACACAAGAAGCAAACGGGTCTTGTGTACCGCCATATTTACTCCTTATGTCACACTCATGGTCATCTGGCGTAAAACATTTAGACGTTTAAATAAATGTATTTTATAAGTCTAATCATAATTTTGGAGCAAAATGTGTTGATCATTTCCTTCCTTTTTCAAGCTTATACATATGCGCATTTACAGAGTGTACACCTCAAGACATATGACACGTTGCAGAACAAGGGTGACACGTGCAGATTGAAGCATATGTGGATAAAATTATAGTATGTAACAGCCGTCGTTAGAGGTGTTTTTTGTCAGAATGCAATCATTAAGCCTCACAAACGAAAGAAAAACAACAATAGAAAATAAAAAGAGGATCGTCTTGCTTTATTGTATTTTGAAGCTAGTTTGATTACACGTAAGTTTTTAATCTGTTTTTTTATACTTAATTTTATTGATTTTTGTTTAAACAGTGGTACGAATAATGACTTCAACAGTTAACCTTCCTAGTTTAATCTTTCTTTGAACCAGAAATACTCCTTTTGCACGAACACATGATATCAGTATAAACATTTACCTTGTTTGCCTTTGTCTACTGGTATATAAAATTTAAATATCTGTGGAAATTTTGATAGGACTTTTTCTTATTTACCTATTTAAATAAATTAAATTTGAATACAGTACTAAACACAAATATAACCACACATACAAAAAGATGTTTAAATCTATATCGCGGTCTAATAAACAACGATAACATTGGCGAGTGTTTTGACTCTCTGGCTTTGGTTTGGTCGCTTCTTCGTTCGTTTGTATTTGCTGATTTTTATTGTTTGTTTTTCTGTTTGTTTACTTCATTTTTAGTTTGTTCCTTTTTCGTTACATTGCTGTTAGAAAATTATGGTCATATTGGCGATGTCTTATTACTGACGGATAATCTTGCATCCGCGACAAAGAGATAAAACACTTAGACGAGGCATTACACCCATAGAGAATGAACTTGAATGGACCGGTCAGTCGTCAAAAAGACGGACCTGTTTTGTCTGGATTTAAGGGCGCTTTGAACTCACATTTCCTGAATATTTTTTTAAATGGAAGGATAAACAGTGTAAAATAAAACATTTCAAAATTACCAGTGCATTATCTTATATATTTTTTTAAAAAATCCATGGTAACAAGACAATTTGCTAGAGATGCTACAGCAAAGGTTGTAGTTCTTAATTAAACCTCTTTCCAGGCGAATGCAGGACTTCCTGGTTATCCACTGTTTTCATAAAAACCCTTTTACACGAAAAGAAAAAAATGTGTTTTAACTCCAATGGAACAACACTATCGTATAAAAGGCATTACATTTTTCCAATTGTAACATATGAATTGTTAATGTTATTAGAAATTTGTAGTTATTAACTTGTTTTTAGCTTCTGTAATTAGAGACTGGTAATACTACTAAACGGGATCAAAAGGAAGTCTTAAAAAGTTGCCCAAATCACCGCTTACGGAATGATGATGTGTATGGGTATTGAAATATGAACGTCAATATATTCATACCATTCTATGCATCATCCATTTTTTTCAGATAATTTGTACAAAAAAATCATTAAAAATGAAAAACAGTTGACATGGATTTGCTTTTTTTGTAGTTCACGTTATGTTAACTACTGAATTACTCATTACTGTCGGCTTGCGGATCGGGAGGTCGTGGGTTCGAACCCCGGCCGGGTCTAACCAAAGACTTTAAAGTTGGTAGTAGTGGCTTCCCTCCTAACGCTCGGGGCTAAGGGGACAGCATTACGCCTGACTCGTCGGTGTCAGTTTAATGGACCGGCCGGGTTCAGTCCCTGGGCACCTCATAAGTGCCCTTGTGCTATAATGATAGAAATGTCGCTGCGCAGTATCGGCAAAAATGCCGGCTAATCCCATCCCATCCCTCATTACTGTTTGTCAATATGCATACAAATTAACGATTGAAGCATTAGAACCACACTTTTTGAGAGTTTAAAATACTGATTTTCTCTTGGACATTTCAGTTCTACATATCTAACTCTGGCTGTACTTTTTTATTGTAGTGTGAGGTACATGTATATGGTATTTTTAACTGTCAATATACGTAAATAGAAATTAATATGGCACGTACTGAGACAAAACAAACGTGGTTTTGTAAGAACATAAAAAGAACATATCTGTAAATTGGATTGTGTATTACACGTACTGTCACTGCGCAATTTCTTTAAGAGCAATGTATTATTATATTATTTATGACTATAGCCTACGTGAGGCATAACAGCTTATTATGATATTGTTTATGACTAACGCAGCAGGGATGAGGTTGTAAACTTCTGCGTGATTAATTAGTAAACGCTTATATTGCTTTTTAAGAAAAATAGTAAAATCGCAGTAAAACTCAACCCCACCTGTACCCAAATATTTTTTTTCTATAATTATAACACTATTCATGGTATAAAATAACATCGAACAATTACATCAAAACACATGTTTCATTTTCTGTTGCTTCATTTATGTCGTTCATAGTATTATTTGCATTTGGAAAGAAAACCCATTATGACATATTTTATAACAATATACACTTTTTAATAGGATTCACACTTATGCTCTTGATCCACATAAATAATACACTTAATAAAATCTGTTGGGAACTTATCAGTACATGATTTAAGGTATGTCAAACAGTCATATTACGGATAATCTGTATCTGTATTTATATAAGATATTGATCACAAATTTGTAATATTACTCTTTCAAAAAAAAAAACGGATCCTTACTAACTATCCCAAATCGGTTGATATTGAAAGGTATACGGTTGCTGCTTCAATTCCATCTTTTAACAGGATATGATTGTTCCATAATTGACACAATATTTTTTGTTGTAAGTAGCAACGATAATAAAGGTAAATTAAAATCAGGAAATCAGAAAAGATAAAACGAAGAAAATATCTTGGCGCGTAATTCAGAAGAAATTATCAACAAGGTATATGAGAAAAAGAAATATATTAAGTAAAATCTCTAATCTATCAAAACCATTTTAAGAAATTAATAGGCGTTAAAATACACCTATTTTTCATGAATGCGTAATCCGGATAACAACGATTCGCAATACTATTTATGAAAGATGGCGACTTATTTCATGTTATCTATCCCGTTTCCCTTCATAATGATAGTTCATCATTTCTTTAGCTTAGTGATACATGTGTGTCGTTTAACAACATGCTTAGAGAAGACTATTTAACGTTTGTTTTATATTTAATGACAAGTGTACCGTGCTATTTAGTTTTCGAGCACACAAAAAGCACTTAATTCTAATATGTGTCAATATTCGAAAACTGTTTACTTTTTTACCATAAAATTATTGTTAATTGAAGTATGATTCATAGATATAAACAAAGTTTATATTAATTATTTTGACACATACTTTAAAAGTAATTTCAACTGTATTTTAAAAGCATAACTGAAAAAGTAAAGTATATAGGTTGTTACAATGGGTCTTATTTTAAAAAGCATTTAACTTTTAGAAAAGTACATGAGAATCTGACAGTATGTATGTGATCAAATAACGGAAATAAAAACTTCAGTAACAATTTAATGCAAATACATGCTTTGTGAATGTTTTAAGTTTAAAAATAAACCAATATTAATAGTAATATTATTATGTGTACACACATTATAACTTGATTTGCTGACAGACCTCCACAGTACTAGACTATTGAAAGGTTGAAATTTAGAGAGACATCACTTGATCTTTTTTTTTCTGTGTAACCATTTTAGCCATTGTTAGTTCTCACAAAATGTTTAATATTTTACTGACATAAATATTTTGCATAACGATATCTTTGTTAACTGCTACATTGAGGATGTTTGCCATATGCCGATGGGTAAAAGGCGATGATAAACAAAACCATTCGACCGTATTAAGGAGGACACCAGCATTGATGACATTTGAAACGACATCTTAACGCGGTTTCAAAATTAATTTATTACCTTTTAATATGTCATCATTATTGTTCACAGAAGTTTAAAGAAAATTTATGTCCCCTTTTAGTGCTCCGACTATTATTGTCTAAATTTTTAACGATCTATCGCTAAACATCCCAATTTAACCTAAAAGGACAATAACTCTCTAACGCTAAACATCCCAATGTAACCTATTTTTTTTGTTTAAAGTCTACAAGTAGATGGAAGCTTCGCAATTAATTGAAACAGTCTTGCTAAAATTCTCTTAAATTGAATTTACTTCAAAAAGACCATTGGCTTCTAATTAAATAAAACTTTATTCAGATGTTTTAAAATGATAATACACTTACAAATGAATGAAGTTATTGTTTTCTGTATTTAACTCAAAGATATAAATCAGATGCTGATATATGTATACGTGTTATTATGTATATTGATAAATTGCTACATGCAGTTTGTCAACATGAGACCACAATTATTTTGTGAATTGCGCACGTTACTGTATTTGTTCTAATGTCAACATTTTCTGGTTAATTCCACTTTTAATCAGTTCAAGCGCGACATTCTTGACTAATTGAAATGCTTAAAATTTACAGGATTTGTATTATTCTAGGATGTATCACGCAAGGCAAAACTCCTTTTCAGTTTTAATGTCATTTCGAGACCCCATTATAAAAACAAATTGTTACTGAGTCTGTTTTTCAGTTACTTATGTCTCATGTTATTGGAAGATATCTATGTGAGCATAGCATCTCCATTGACATTACTTAAAGCATAATTAAGTGTATTAAATAAATCTGAAACAATACACGAATGCATAACATTCACATAATACAAAATTTGCAGGCATACCATAGATCAATTTGTAGGTGATGGATAACAGTTTTGTTTCGTCGGTTGTACGGATGTATAAACAAATGAATTATTTAGCATGCACAAAATGCTTTATCACTTTATATATGTACTTTGAAGCGTTTTGACATTATCAAAAGCAGCACGGTAAATTGATATTGGTTAACAAATGTTGTAAATGTTCTACGATAATTCTCTTGTGCCATACATCTAACAAAGATTTCGTTGATATCTAACATGTTAATATCAAAGTGCATTACATTTTTCAAGACCTTTAAAGCATCAAATTGGTATCAGATATTACCATTAAATATTTTCACAGAAGGGACAGTCAAATAAGGAGAAAGTAAATGAGATCATACGTCATCATAGATCAGAATTATATGTCATATCACATCCGGAACATTTCATTTTAGTTATATCTAACCTTCGTAGATAAAGAAACGTTTCTTTTGCCGATAACAAATAGTAAATTGAAAGAAAATCTGACATATAATGTTACATTTAAAAAGATCCGTATATTTCTAACGACAAAGATAGTAGGCATGCAATGCAATCATCTTTATCCTTCGTTTTTCGTTTAATTTTGGGCCTGATCTAACAAAATGGATTTCGTGTAAATTCCTTTCTCTTGTGCTTTTTTAAATTTTGGTATATGTTGCAATGCTCTTAGGACTTTGTCATATATTTTTATTCTTTACTATGACCTTCAAATCATAAATATCAGTAATGGGTATTTATAAAAATCGTTTAATATAGAAAGGAGATGAGACAGGGATGCCCGTTATCTGCATTTATCTTCATTTTATGTCTACAAACGCGATCCTATGATTTCAATAAAAACAACAAAAATGTGTTAATATTAATTATACAAAGATTAAACAAACCTTTTTTGCAGATGATGCAACGTTTTAAAATAACGGTGATAAAATGTCTTTTAATGCACGAATACAAACCTTAAACAATTTTTCTAAATATTCTGGCATTTACTTCAAAATTAATAAGTCCATTTTCTTGCAAATGGGTTCATTATAAAGTCTAATACCAAATTTTGTGAAACATAACCATTCAATTGGACCTCAGAAAGTGTAAATACGTCAGAATATGTTAGATATCATGTTTTATAATAATAGAAAAACCACAAACCGATATAATCTAGATTAGTAACTAAAAATAAAATAAAAAAGTACTTAAACAATGGGAGCACAGAAAACTAACAGTGATGGGAAAATACTGTAGTAAAAACATTTGCCATTCCAGAATTAATATATCCTTTATCCGTGTAATCAAATTCAAGTTCAAGATCAAAGTAGAACTCAAAATGTAAAACCTAATAAAATAAAGCGTTATGTACCAACCACATGAGAACGGAGGATTGTATTTGACTGATACAGAGTATTACCTTCACTTAACGAAAATCGGGTTAAACAGTATCTTGATACGGAAATCAATAGTCAATGGAAGATTTTCTTTGAAATTAAACTAAATCCGCTTGGTCATAAACTTATATTTGACTTTAATATTGACAAATTCATAATTACTAATACAGACAAATCATTCCTATTTGAGGTGCTACAAGCATGGGAACAAGTGCATACTAAATTCGAATACAAACACAATAAGGTAGGAAAGACATTTATTTAGAACAACGCGTCAGTAACAAACAATGACAAAACGATATTCGAGCAAATTTGGCATGATAAAGGCATCATATATTTTGAATATATATTGGACTATAGAAGTAATACGATTATCTCAGTTAAACATTTAAATTATTTATGTGGCATTCGTCAAGAAGACTTTATTAAATATATTGCATTAACAATTATAATAATATGGATATAATGTTATTCAAAATGAATGTATCATAAATCACAACAGAACATGTATTAAAGAAAACAAGTAGTTATATAAATTAATGTTAACAAAAAAAAAGGAAAATCCAACCTCTGAAATAAGAACTCGCATGCATAATTGATGAAGCTAGATAGGAAGATATTTACAACAATAGATAGGACCTTAAGTATTTTCTAATATAAACTTCTAATAGAAATACTTCTATGTGATCTTTGGAATGGTGCTGTTGAATCAATAGAACACCTTATCTGGAATTGTCAAATTGTGCAACACAATGAAATGACTTACAATCGTTCTTGCAATCCAAATCAGTTGAAGGTGTTACTATAAAAGAAGAAGCTATTTGGGGCATTACGTATAGCAAACTGTATGCAAACACTTGTCATACCATCATGGCAATACTCAAATATTCTTACTTCAAAAGTGCATTCAAAATATACCATCATTCATAGCTCTCTATACGTACTTAGAGAATCAAGAATCAAAAGCTTTAAAATAATATAATATCCAACTTAGAAAGTGGCAAGTACCATTTTTATAATTGCATATGAAACAACTTCAAGCAAAAGATAATAACCATGACCAACCAATACACTACAAACATACAAAAAAAACATCAAATATTTAAGTGATAAAAGGGCCTATCACAAGATTCTAGTTAAGTTTATCAGAAGTGCATTTCATTATACTTGATATATGCACTTCTAATATGTATATGTGTATTTGTATTCTAGTAAAAGAACAGATAAGATGAAAACAGAGAGAGGAGATATAGAGAAAAAAGGATAAGAATGATTGTGTGATTGTTTATTTATAACCAGCATAAGTTCTACGATATTATGTTAAAATGCATGCATATGTTTTGTATGTTTGGAAAATATATAACCAGCATATGTTCTACGATATCATGTTAAAATGCATGCATATGTTTTGTATGTTTGGAAAATAAAAGATAACAAAATCTTAACATTTCTTTATCAATAGAACAAAGCGGAATACATTTCAGTATCAATAATACTTCACAGACACTTCTATTGGTTGTATCTCATAACGCGCCCCTTAGTGTGCTAATAAATAAACAGTTTCTTAAACATACTCCTCTTCAGCAGCGCCTAAGTGATATTAAAACACCTTAAGATTCATGTACTCCATAAAAACTAGTTTATTCATAGATTTTGTTATACTGGCGACGTCAAAGAACCGTTTACCAATGACCGCTTAATCAATGCTTATTTTAATTGTGTACTCAGGCTAATGTTGATAACGATTAATTAGTGGTTACAATATTTTGTATAAGGACTTCAGATAATGCATTATTGTTCTCTGTATGTCTGTTTCATTTTATCTCTTTACTGAAGTGTTATGCTTGTCGATATGATACGAATCTCAAATGTTCTTAAATATAATGTACTGAGTAACTGAACAAAGAGAATACTTGACGGAAATAATAATGTATTTGTATAAACTTGAATTGTTTAATAGCGGTTTTGTTAATGGCATTTCTTTGGCTAAAGCCACGGTAAAAGAAGGGTTTGTTAATCAAATCTAAAAATTAATAATGTATCAAACAAAACTACCATATCATATTTTTGTAGTTAAACGAAAGTCTGTCCGAAAAAGAACTTATCTAAAATCTTAAACATGTTCGTAAAAACCTTGTTAGAAAGGCTGATATATAATAAAGGTCTACGGTCATTGAGTAAGAAGGCGCATTTCATTAATTATTTTTCGATTGTTTTAAATTCTACATGGATAATCTTTCTAAAATAAATGGTGCAGGTTAAAGGGAAGAAAGGTTGGAATCCAGTTCAAACGTTTTAAACATGTGCTCAAACGAAACTGTGTTATGAAGATTACAGTACCGCGCTTGTACATGTTACTCTTGACAGTGGCTATATTTGTTCGAATCTCAAAAATTAGCTATTTTGTTTTTGAGTTTAATATAAAATTGCAAGGTTGCTTTTATGTTACATGATTCATATTTTGTTTTTGTGTTTTATCGACTCTTTCGATCTTCTTCTTTGCTTGTTACAAACTTAAGAGTTAACTGTCTAATTTATAGCGATTGCTATGAGTTTTAGAAGTACAGCACACAAGTCTTCAAAATGCGGCGAACAAAACAGACATTACGTCAATCAAGCGTTTAACGTCGATAATGTACGTTACATGACTCGCTCATGCTAAGGAAAATGTGAAAATGCCCTATAAGAATTACCACAAATATTTTAAATCTGAACTACCTCCAGACAATGGCAAAAATAATAAATGTAAAAGTAACAAAAATTAGGACAAGAGACAAGATATATCAAATAAGAAAAACCAACAATTACTTTGGAATGGTCAGCCGGCAAAAAGACTGACTGGGGTGTTTAAACCTTGTTTGTGGAGCGGTATAATCTCGCACTTCCTGAAGGTTTTCTCACATAAACGGTGTAAATAAAATATCATATTAAAGTGAGAAAACTAACAGCAAGCACTTCCATCAGAACTTAAAACTGAGAAAAGTACATGATATACAAACAAAATAACTGTTATCATACTATCAACATATTTGCATTATGTACAGGAGATGGCAGGATCATAAAAAAAATTCCAAGCGAGAGAGAGTGGTATAAAATAAAACAGTCCAGGCGATTGCATATAATACGAACAATTTAATGACTTTATACGAGTAAAATGCAGTGTCAATCATATGTCAGAGTTAAAATGTGAAATTCAAAAAGACTCAAAAGAAAACAACATCGAGTTATAGAATAGAAAACCATCCAAACCAAAAAAAACAAAACGCAGAATTGTGAAGAGATATGAAATCCAAATGTTTTATCATGAAAGGTCGGGTATGTATCTGCAAATAATCATATAATATCAAATAATAAAGGCAAACAAGATTCCGAAGTCAGACCTACTGTGCAATGTCAATGATACTGCTCTTTAAAATATCGAGCAAGATTGGAGAGGTCAAGAGCCAGATTTCCAATAGTGGCAGTCCAAGTATGGCTTTAAAGGTCACCTTATTAGGTAAGCGACCTCACACTGCGGAATATAATACTATATATAAACAGTGAGACAGAAAAACTATTTTGGCATAAAACGAATTTAGAAAACATCAAGGGAGTGTTTTATGAAAACTTACCTTCGACGCATAATCGAAGTATCTTATCTGACAGCGTATATTTATTAATTGCGAACTGTTAAAATGCTTGGAATGACAAACAGGTTTAAAAGATATAAAACAATTTCATAAAAATGTGGACATTTTTATATCCATTTATACTCTTTTTTAAATATAACTAAAGTATTTTATCGTGTGAGTCTGCAAAATGTTTTGACAGAGTTAATTTTACCCTTTGCCAACTGCGATAATATTAAACATTTATCGAAAACGGAAATAACAGAAATGACAGGTGGTTGCATAGACAAACACATATACGAAACTGAAGCACACAAGATACACGTTTCATTATTATATTGCCAACAAACGGTTTCCGTTTCATAAAGCTAATCGGAATATAATGTTATTTCTAATCGTAATAGATGATGAGCTGTTATCTTACTTCCATCATTTTTCAGAAGATAATTTCATATCGAACAGTTATTTATATTGTGTGGTACATACTAGTCAACGCAACTGTTTTAGTCATCACAATTAATTCTTGCACACCTTTCTTTTTACCGAAAAAAAACAAGATAAGAGGTGTTAGCAAATAAAGGCCAGGTTGTCTCCAATTTGAAGGTCTGGAAATGATGTGAACTACATATAGTTTAGAGGGGAAAAGGTCTTTTAAGAATTTCCACAGATGCAATGTCATCAAAGTGCGACAATTAACAGCATGTACGTGCAGAAGGAGTTAATACTGATGAAATAATATCCTATACAAAGTAATTCTTTTAATGATTACTATCAACATATGTACAATATGCATAGCAACTAAAAGCATCGGCAACTTAAGTTCCAAACGAGAGAGTGGTTTCCATTAAAACTATAATAAGGTCAGGAAAAAAATCTTAATTCATTAATCTTGTTAGAAAAAAAGCAAAACTGATAAATTGTTTAATAAAAATTTAAGTTACTTACCAAAATTAAAAGTTATATTTATTTCTGAGTAAACAATTGTTTTATGAGTGCACAAACAGAATTACAATTGCGAAGTTTAAATAGAATACACGAAATCTTCGTAAATTGTCGTAACCTTCAGTTAAAGAACAAAACATGGATGATGACACGAGTCGTGTTGGTAAAGCATCGTTTAGGGCAGGTTTATTAACATTGTGCGACTCTACTCTGAGTTCACACAAGAAGCAGACAGATCGTGTGAACAGTCATATAAACTCCTTATGTCAGTGCACATTTTTCTTGATATAACCGATTCTCTTTCCGTAAACTTTTAACAAAGGAATGACAGAGTCAGTTATAGTCTTTGGTCACCTGGCGTAAAAAGTTAGCTGTTTAAATAAAGAATGTGTATTTTATATGTCCAAGCATTATTATGGAGTAAACTGAGTCGATCATTCTCTTTTTTTATTTATGCGCATTACAAATGTATATTTACAGTGAGTACACCTCATGACACATGACACGTTGCAGCACAAAGCGACACGTGTTAATTGAAGCATATGTGGATAAAAATATTGTGACAGTCGTTGAAGGTGTGCGGATATGTGTGTGTGGTTAAAAAAAATGATCTTCAAAACATTTAAATCAAAGAACCTACCATTTAAAACCGTCAATTACCTGTTTCATATTATGTTGGCTCATTCATGTCGTTTATAGTATTGTCTGCATTTGGAAAGATAAAACTATTGTGGCATATTTTATAACAATATATGTATCTATTTTATTACAATCATGCTCTTAGTCCTATAATCAAATAATACAAAACAACCAATTGTTTGGCACTTCTCAGTATGATTTAAAAAAGAAAGTCAATCATATTACCCAACATCTGCAGAGTATTTCGATAAGATTTTGACTTTTAATTTTAACTTTTAACAAGATATATTAGGTGGTTTATGATTGTTCCGTAATGTACACAATATTTTTGTTGTAGGTACCAACGATAAAAAAATATTAATTTAAGTCACAACATCATACTAAAAACTGAAAATAAATTGGCGCGCAAATCAGAAGAAATTACCAACATGATATTTGAAAAAATGTTAAGACTTCACACATCGTAAAAGTTTTAATACATTAAGTAAAATTACTTTTCTATCAAAACCACTTTAAAGAGGTTTAATTCCGTAAAAATACAGAGGATTGATATTAGCGTAATCTTGTTGAAACTGTTTCGATAAAATCCGGATCACAAACGTTAAATATCACTTGTCTTCTCCTGAAATGTACCCATCGTTTAACAGCATGCTTAGAAAAGATTTCATTTGTGTTTGTTTATGAAAAGATAAACGTGTTTACTGAAAATATGAGCTCACACATTTCTTCAAATCAGTTACTTTCAGTAGGACTGATGTATATCCAATAGTAATTTGCTTTATTTTACAAATTGATCGATATTTTGTTAATGTGACAAAACTTTGACCTTAATTTTTTGTTTGTTGTGTTTGTTGTTGTTGTTTGTTTGTTGTTGTTTTTTGGTTTGTAGGGATGGGTTTGCTTAGTGAAAATCTATAAAAAACATATTATAACCAAATATCTAAATACTTTATCTTCTAGATTGTTTAAAATTGATGGATGCTTTTCAACAGCCAGATAATCATCAATTGACATATCCATTTATCATATAACTTAATTTCCTACAGAAAAGTTGACACTTGTATATTTATATATATATATAAACTTTATCTGTTATAAGCAGTACAAAAGTATTATTTTGACCTGAATCTGGATTCGAAACATGGAACACTGTTCTTATAAAAGAACATGTTTCTTAGAGACTACAATATGCATAATAGATGGCCAAAAACATGTTGTTAAAATAGCCGAGAAATTCAATAAACATACACTCACCTTGCCACAGTTTTACATATCTATTATTTATTCAGCCCAAAAACACACTATTGTGGCATTTTCACCTTATTTACCTAATTTTAAATGGCAACTTCGAGAGATCTATTCAAATTCTAACTGTGGAAACTAATATCACTCTTGATTATGGAGCAGCAGCATTTTATACAAAAACAATGTTATTCTCTTGCCTCATCAAGTTAATATCTTTTTTAAAGTTGAATTAAAAAAAACATTACAGAAACGCATTCAATCAATTATATTACCGTTTAACTCAAATTTGTCTTATAAACTGCCGCAAACTCTCTGCAAATTAAATGTCAGGCATACTACAATGGAGCAATCAAAATGCATTCAATCCTAAAATATATCAATATAAAACGATTTTTTTATAGTTTTGTTTACAATAATACAATTATTTATTGAAATAAATTATATAAATAATATAAAGTTTATATTAATTACTGTTACCAATATTTAAAAACAGATGAATTTACAACCACAATTAAATTATTTTTCGTGGAAATTTTAATGAAATTATATACAGGTCCTATTTTCAAAATCATTTAACTTTTAGAAAAAAAAAGTGTGAGAATCTGACAATTTTTTGAAATAAATAAAATTCAATTTACAAATTGGAAAAGATGCAGTTTTGGATCTTTGGATACATGGATTGTGAATGATGTTATTTTAAAAGTAAAGCAATTTTAATAGTGATATTTCGTATGTGTGTACACATTATAACTTTTTTCCTGGCAGATCTCCACCTTACAACACGATGTAACAGAGAGACAACCAGTTGATTTTTCTTTCTGTGCATTTTATACACATAACTAATTAAGCAAATTCAATCCTCACAAAATGTCCAACATTTTATTGACATATTTTTAATGACGGTGTCATTGTCTATGCAAGACGCAGCCATTAACTGCTTTATTGAGAAGGACACCAGCATTGATGACATTTTAAACAGCTAAATGCGGTTTCATAATTAATGTATTTCCTTGTAATATGCCATCGTTCACAAACAATTTAAGAAATTTTATGTCTCATTTAAGTTCACCGAAAGGCAGGAGGTTGTATAAATTTTAATCTCTGTACCACTTATAGATCCAATTTTAACATAATCGAAAGATAATTAAAACTTCTTGTTTAATTGCTACACGTCAATGAAAGCCTCGCAATTTGATGTAAAACATGTATTCTAAACAACCTAATGAAGTGAACAACAAATGTTAAAGTTGACTTAAACTAAAGGAACTCCAAAAAGACAAGCAGCAAATTCTTATCAAAGAAACCTTTGTTCAGAAGTTATAAAATAGGAATACACTTACTGCTAAGTAAGGTAATTGTTTTATAGATTTAACTCCAATAAATAAATCCGTTGTTGATAGTTGTATACGTGTTTTGTATTGACACATTGCTACCTGGATTGCCGTCTTATTATTTTGTGTAATGCGTTGATAATGTTCTTGGGCCAGCATCACCTTTTCCTGGAAAATGGGTTAATTGATTCACGCGTGACTTTCTTGAATTGCTTAAAATTCACAGGGTTTGTATTATTCTGAGATATATACAAGAAAAAAACTCAGTTTCAGCTCTATTCCGTTTTCATGACTACATATTTTGAGACGAAATGCTCATCATGCTTATTTTGCTGTGGTATTTCTTCCATCATACGTGATTAGGACGTCAATTATAAACATATTGTCATCTGCTTATACATTGCTTGAATCATCATTGGCATGATTCAACTTTCAAACATGATGATTCATAACATCTGATACGATTTTACTCGAGTGCTTAACATTCAAATAATTAATATTGTAGACATGGTATATCAATTGGTAGTTGATAGATTACAGTTTTGTCGCACGTATAAACATTAGAAAATAGTTAAGTAATCTCAAATAGTTCACTCATTTACAAAGGCACGTAGAATCGTTGTAACGTCATCTAGAGCAACACTGTAAATTGATATTTTTATATAAACACCTAGTGCCATACAACTAATAAACAATTATTATGTAACTTCTTTTTTATTAAGGTGCATATCGTTTTCAACAGGTAAATAAGAAAAGGTCCTCTAAGAATTATAACAGATATTTAAATCTAAACTACCTCTAGACCAATGCAAACAGGGTTAATATGAAAGTGACCAAAACACAGAGACGAGACATAACACACAAAAAGAAAAATCAGCAGTTACCGCCTTGGAACGATCAGTCGTCAAAACGACCGACTGGGTGCTTTGACCTGCCCTGTGAAGCACCCCGGTCTTGCACTTCCTGAAGGTTTTTCTATCAAACAAACAGCGTAAATAAAAATATCACATCAAGACTAATAAAGCAATAAAATTATATCCATTTATCATTAAAAGCTGTTGCTTAAAAAAGAAAAGTCAGAAAATTAATGATTCAGAAATTTCAGTTCAGACTTAATCAAAAAGTTAATAGTCTATAACGGCAGTAGTCCTGAGAATTGCAACATATACCAAACCCTAAAAAGGCACAGGACAAAAGTATTCACATGCAAGCCAAATGTTAAAGTAAGAACAAATCTGTGATGAGTCATTTAATAAAAAGGGCAAACCCAACAGTTGCAGCTTTGGAACAGTCAGTCGGCAAAAAGAACCAACTGGGGCGCTTAAAACGGTTTTATAGAGCCCTAACGTCGCACTTACTACGATGTATGATGTATGTTTTATTCCATCGTTGTCAGAATTATATGTCAAGGCGCATTCGTTACATCTACTTAAATTCTATAAAATTCTTGATTGAAAAAAAAGTTTCTCTTGCAGATAATTAAGAGTAAATTGATACAAAAGTCTGACAGATAATAGTTACATATGAAAAGGTGCGTTATATCATTTTGCCGATAATGATAGTGGACATTCCATACAATTAACTTAATCCTTCCTTATCAAAGGGACTAAGTGGAAAACATTTCAGTATCAATAACCATTATGTACAGAATATTCTTTATTGGTTCTATCTCAAAACGCTCTCTTCAATGTGCTAATGAATTAACAAATATCTTAAAGACAGTCTGGTCCAGCAGCGCTTAAGTGTCATTATAGCAGCTTAAAATACATGTACTTCGTAATATGCTATAGATTTTGTTACCTAATGACGTCAAAGTAATGTTTATCAATGACCGCTTAATCAATGCCCATTTTAATTAGGCACTGAAGTTAGTATTTAATTGGGACTTATTCGATCATTTGAATATATTGCATAAGGACTTGAGATGCGTTATTGTATCTCTTTATTGAAGTGTTATGCTTTTCGAAATAATAAAACAATATTTGCAGAAATCGTTTTATGTTACATGATTCTTACTGTGTTGTGTGTGTTTATCTCCTCCTTGAACCATTGATACAAATAAAAGATGTACTTCTTGGCTTGTTAATAACTTAAGAGTAATTTGAGTACATATACGTATAGTGATTGCTTGGAGCTTTACAATTACAGCGCACATGTCTTAATGAAAATATGACAGAGGTTTTATAGCAAGTTTAATCCAGCAGGAAAAAAACTCATTACATCAAGCAAGCTTTTAACATCGATAATGTTCGTTTAATGACGCACTCAACGCAGACGTCATTTATGAATTTTTATTATAGAAAGCATGAGTTTTTCTGAGGCCAGTCCCTACAGGTACATACATGTACAAGCCAGCATGTGCGAATGGAAAAAAATACATACTGAAGTTAAATAGCAAATAAATAGCAATAACGTAAAAGTGTACAATCCGATAATCAAATTACCCGATTAAAGCCAAAAACGTTACGTTTCCATTTCTTGCTCGTACGTATAAAATGTAAACATTGCACCAATATAATTGTGTAAGCATCTGCTTTATATTAACAACAGAAATGTGTAATCTTTGGAGTCTCCGGAGTCAAGGTTGATCCATAAAGATGGTTTATCAAAAAACTCGAAATAGAGTCATGGTATCTTTTGATACTTCTAAAGAAAATATGAAAAGGTCATATAAGAGTTGCCACATTCATTTAATTCAGAATTACCTCTAGACAAAGGCAAGAAGAATAAGTGTAAACGTGGCAAAAAATTAGAAAAGCAATCACAGAGACGAGACATTACTTACAAAGAAGCACCAGTTACCGCCTTGGGACGGTTAGTCGGCAAATGGACCAACTGGAGTGTTTGAACCAGGTTTGCGGAGCGCTTCAGCTTCACTTTTCCTGAACTTTTTTCTCACAAACAGTTTATACAATATTTATAAGAGATGAAAGCTTTTGCAATATAATGTTTTGTCCTAACAGGCCGAGGATTTATCCACAAATAGCATATACAATAAAGGCAAACATGATCCCGAAGTTATACCTACTGTAATCTCACGAAAAGTTTTAAGAGGCTACTCAGGTTTCCCCTCCTATATAGGGCACGGCCGGCGAGATGAAGAGACAGTGAGAATCCAAACATCGCTTTTAGTCACCGTATTTAGGTAACAGACCTCACTCTACGGCCTATAATACAATGAGTAAGAAAAACTGCTGTTGCGTAAAACGAATTCAGAAAACGACAAGTGAGTGTTTTGCGCAAACTTATATTCAACGCAGAAACAAGAATGTCTTATCAGAAATTACGACGTATATTTATCTATTGCGAACTGTTAAATGCACGAAGGAACAAACGGATTTTAATTATATAAAAATAATTCACAAACTTTACATTGTAAAGATAATTTTTAAGAAGACTATTTCATATGAAATAGTTATTAATATTGTGTGGCATACAGTATTCAACACAACTGTTTTTATCATTACCATTAATTGTTGCACAGCCTTACTGAAACCAAGATAAGAATTTATAAGAACATTAAGACCAGGTTTTCTCATATTTAAACGTCTGGATATATTGAAATATTTTAACAAATGTAAATATTTCAAAGTCATAAACGAATTTAGTTTTTTAATAACAAATTATAAGGGAAAAGAAAAAAATGCATTTAAGCATTAATGATGTTAAAAACCAATACTAAGAAAGTCGTTAAATGAAAATGATCCTTACAGCACGTAATATTCAGGTAAACGTCATATGGTTTTAAGCCCCGGGTCAGAGAAAATGTTATTATGTACAAAAACGGAGTTGCAATCGAGGAGCTTTCCGGCTGTAAACGACTTATGTCTCAAACTTCGTCAAACTTCGTAACACAACCAATTCAGTTGAAGAACAAATCATGGCTGACACGATTCATGATAGTAATGCATCAAATAAAGGACAGGTATTTACCATCTTGTGCGAGTTTATCCTTCCAAAAACACACAAGGAGAAAATAGATCATGTGAACAGCCTTGTTCACTGCTTTATGCCAGGTTTTCTCGTCCAATCATAATTATGGAATAAATTATGTTGACCATTCTCGTATTTATTTCAACACAGTATAAATATGTATTTACTTATACAGTAATACACCTTATGACACCTTATTGCGGCACCAGGAAAGTTATTGAAGCATATGTGTATACAAATATTGTGGGAACCAGCCTTAAAAGACTTCCGATGATTTTCCTGAAATTTCTTTTGCACGCAGAAAATGGCGAGCATAATTTAAGTAAGATTGAAAAAAGTTAAATAAACGCTTAATTAGGTATGTCATGTTGAAACAATGCAACAAACTGTGTATTTTCAGTCCATTTCAGCTACGAATGACTATTTTTATAGTCGTTCCCTTTTACTGCATTATTTCCCAATCGAATTCGTTACTTATTACTTTAAGACTATCATAAATTACGTAGTGGAAAACCTCTATTGTTTTTCTGTTACTGGACATCAAAAGTGGGAAAAATATAATAGGAAAAAACAAAAATAGAAAAAACAACAGAAGATTTTCTTGCGTTATTCTATTTAAGACCAGTTTAATCACACTAAATAGTTTTTACTATGTTCTATGAGTGTGTGTTTTTATGTTTAAATAAAATAAACGATTGTTTTATATAGTTTTTAGATAATTTCAGTTAAATATAAACTTACTAAAAAGGGACTGTAATAAAACCAATCAGACTTTTGTGCGAACACCTGACGTCAATATATAATGTGATTCAGAAAGACACATAAAACCATTTTTATAATTCTAGTCGACTTCTAATAAGCAACGAAGACCTTGATGAGAGTAAAACGCACATAAAAAAGAGAAATTCTATTTTATACCTTTCTATGACGCATGATCAAATTGAAACTGAAACTACCGAAGTGCGAAAGCTCAGTTAGCTGGAAATTTTTTATAGTGTAAGGATTGTGCTATTTTTAGTTGTAAGGGCTGAAAGAAATTAATATAGCACGTATTGAATGTATCAAAGACGAATGCTTATTCTGTAAAACTCGTTTTAGAACACAGCTTTTAATGTAATTGTGTATTACATAGTCACATTTGTCTTAAGAACGACTGATTACATTGTGCATGACTAAAGTCCATGAGAAGCAGCATGGACCAGATTGTTAACTTCCGTGTGATCAATTAGCAAACGTATAGTTTACTATTTAAAAATAGACAAATGTAGCTTTTATCTCAGAATAAGCATGAACACACCTGCATTCGGATACATTTGTTCTATAATTATTACAATAATCTATTGTACAAACTGACATCGAATGTAATAACATCGATACATCAAATTATAACCTACCATTTAAAATTGTCTAATACATCTTCTTTTAAGTTCATAGTCTGCCTCATTAATGTCATTTATAGAATTGTTTGCATTTTAAATGATAAATTAAACAATAGCATTTTGTCAACATTAAATATCTACAACTTCATTTCTCAAAATTCTGTATTCATATCACACTAAGAAAGTGATTAATGAAATAAAAAGTAGTCTGTCAAGAATAATACAACCGTATTCGAAAAAATTAAAACACGTCTATCTGAAAATAGGCCACTTGCTTTGGCAACGTGTCTTTGATTATCATTATTGTTAACATTAACCGAAAACGCATGATGTTGCATGTTTTTGCCTTTTCAGGTGTTAATTTTTTTTCCCAGTTTTGAGAGAAATTGACATTTTTCTGCATAAACTCAAACTCTTAAGTTCTGTCTTTCCAAATCTATAAAAAAACAAGATGCGAATTTCTTCTAAAATAGATTCGACTTCAGAGCAGATTATGCTGATGAGGATATAATTTGATCTCAAAAGTGAGTGGTCACGTGATTTTAGGTTTGAAAATAGCTAACTGTGTAGCCTGGTTATGATAGAAAATACTTGTATGCTTCACTGTTCGCACAGATCTAGGACATCAATGGACAGCATTTTGCAGGACATTATAGGTCATTACTTATTCGAGTATATATTACAAAATATAATGGTCCAAATTGTCGGATACGACCTTTCACAAAGTCAATGTCAAAAGCTGACTTAAGTAAGATTTAAGTCAGCAATACTGACTCGTCAGAAAATTATTGGTCTTAACAAGCGGTTGCAAAAACACTATATTTCTTCCTACAGCGAGAAATAACCATGATCCTTCCATAGGCTTGTATGTTGTATAATTATTGTCATTACAATAACGAGCAGACAGTAAATTCCATGGCTAGCACACTGGTGATTTGTTCTCTACAACCTTCCTCGGATTAATAATTAGTTATGTAAATTACCTGGTCACACCTTTCTCTACAGTGCATTGAATCAAGCGTTTAAGAATATATAATAATGCTAGTACTCCGTTCGGTTTAAAATATAGATCTTTCAGTATGAGTTATGTTAAAATCATTAATACAATAACTTGATTTTTGGTATTTTCTTAAATGTGTATGTATGTACACCTTTATACACATACATTCTGTTTTTTTATAATGCAATATTCGTAACAGGCATGTGTACCTTTTGTATTATTTGCACACAAAAAAAACATGACAAATTCTTTGAGTATTTCAACATATGTTTAAACTTGAGAAAACACAGGAAAGGGTATTAACATGCTAGTCAAAAGTAAAATTTACAGCAAATCTGTAGCGAGATTTTATACAAAATTAAGCAAACCCAACAGTTACAACCTTGGAACGGACAATCGTCAAAGAGACTGAATGGGGTACTTAAACCTTTTACAGAGCCCTGAACTGTAATTAACAATAGTGTCCCCTTTGTATATGCCTGAAGTATTTTTCTTTGAGAACAAGTTCAAATTCTGTATTATCATGAAATTAAACAATTTAATACAAAGTGACCATAAAATATGTAAATGGATTTATGTTATGCATAACAACAGGCAATGAATAGATTAAAAAGATTATTTACTTTAAATCAACCCACAATATTTGAAGTATAAAACCTAGACCATCTTATACAAAACGAATAGTGTTTAGAATAAAAGTTCGTATAATAGTATTTCACTTACGCAGTTATTATATAAATAATATTTGAATAACGGGGCAGTTATAATGCAATTTAATATATGGTGATCATGACAACTTTTGAATTGTACCATATCCATTCAGTTACTATTAGAGACACTTTAAGAAGATAATTTTTTTCTGACACAGTAGCTGTTTCACATATTAACTGCAACAATGTGTTATGTTCACCATCACTATCTGTATTATTTTCGGAAAACGACATGGTCGTACTAGGAACACCGGTCTTTTTTATACATATCCGAATTTCCTAAGCCGTCACACCAGCGTCCTGCTGTATGCGTTTCCAGTACGTCTACGGCGTTTGTGCTATGTTTATACTTCATAGGGCGATCCTACAACATTATATATCGCCCTTTTATATGCGACCGAGTGTGGTCTGCGGTGTGTTCAAGGGGTGTTTAGTACAACTGCACGACGGCTATGACTTCATTACGGGATTCGCACGGCGACTGCACGGTGTCTACGGTGTTCTTACGGGGTTCAAAAGACGACTGCAAGGCGACCATTTAGCAGGGATTTTTTTTCTGATAATTTACATTCTATATTTACGCCTTGGTGATATTAGTACATTGTATGTAACACAATGGAAAAGATAAAGGGGCGCGGATGGCCTAAGCCACGATTATTGACGCCACCACAGGCAGATTTTAAGGTTGAATCCGATTCGCAATCTGTCATCATCCATCAGTGCGAGAGCCCGGTTAAGCAGAAGAAGACTAAGTTTGTTCCCAGTGGCTTTTCATGCAAGAAGAAGAGGTTATGGTGAAGTGGCTTCAGGACCACCCGGAAATCTACAATAAAAAGTTTTGGTACAAGGATAAGAAAAACAAGGCCCTCTGGAACGACCAAGCCAACCTTTTGCGAAAAGACGTTAGTATCCTCACTGAATGGTAATACTTCTTCTGGAATCGGTTCTAAAGGTTTGCAAAACTCAAATCTGGAGCTGGTGGTCGGGAACGAGAATGGTTTCATCATGTATGTTCGAAGACCAAATGCGTCGTCTCCAAGAAGGAAAAAGGGTACATATTGGTCGTAATTTGGCAGAGACGGAAAGACTATCGACCAATCTGAGAGGCATACGGAAAGCTCCGAGGCATTGTATATCATGGCATCTGACATTAGCAATTAACCCCACTATCATGCCATAGGAAGTTGTAGTCGGCATCTACCAAACCTGTTAATACAATGGAGAAAAATCCTTTGTAGTTTCAAAATAAGCTTTCACTGTTTTGATTGGCCTTTCAATGGCAACGTGCCTTCCATCCACACAACATGCATAAGGTACATTCCTCGAAGTTTGCCATTCTTCCGGTATTATAGGAAACACAATCACCTCATCTTTGTATTCTTCTACGGTGACCTGGCATTCTTCTCTTACTATAACAAACAATGTTTTGGCTGTAAGTCGAAAATCGAACTGACTAGCGTACAGGTCGCGAGAGGCACGGTGTCTTATCATAGCTGCCAGTTTTGTCACCGAAGCAATAACTGTTCAGTAGTTCGTGTCCAGCTTTGCGATCAAACAGTTCAGGTGGTATACTTAGTTCTGATCTGAAGCAGGATCCTCGGATCTAAGCTCTGGAATCAGACGATTAAAGTGGCCAAACTGTTCTCTTCTGATCTCGCTAAGCCAACATCTTATCCCGCACATCCCTTTTCTTGCTTTTTACGGTTTTCGTGGCGTTTTTCAAGTGTCCTGGATCTCACTATGGATGCAGTAAGAATGCCATGTCGGTGTGACGGGGTTTTTTTCTGCACAAAGCGATGCCAACAATCATTAGAAAGTGCGTATCAAGACAGTCTAGGATCAAAAGTTGAAATCATCATATAAATGTCTATGTCATGATGCTTTTAAGTTTCGGTAATCTCGTTACGGAATGACACAAATATTAATAAGTTCTATGTTGTCAAATATGCATTAGTTTTAATGCAATGTTTACAAAATCAATAGAAACAAAATATAGCATTTGACATATATGGGCGAAGTATCGTATTTACCTGTTTCTAGCTAACAGGGTAATGTCTTGCCAGGTAAGAGTTATTCATAAATGTGTGTAGATACGAACAACTCAGTATTTGTTCCTCGGACTTTTTTATCAAATTTGGATTCTGAATTTTTTCTTTGTTCTTCATATATTTGTTCTCAATATTTATTGATTCATTGCAAGACATGACAATGTTTACGATAGGCATTACCTTACAAGTCAAAATATTAGATTTGCAAAAATGGCACAGACAAGATTCTTACAAGAAAAGCCTCATATACTTATATACTACTATACAGAGTATCAACAATTATACAATCACTCAATTATTTTAAATACAATCTTTATCCTCTATTGTATTAAAATTGCGTATACATGTATTACTTTAAATGCAAGAGAACATGTATCTAAAGCTTTAGAAATCCAAATTACCTTATACATAATTCAAATCGGTTTTATTTATCTGTATCCCAACAACAACCCTATAACAAAAATTTGATACAAATTATTGCTGAGAACAGATTTAATATGGTCGAAAATTAGCCACCTGTTTTACGGGCGTTTTATCAAAGAAATTATGAATGACAAGGAAATCAGTTTTCATTTGCTATTGATGTTTCCCTGATTCTGAGAGTTATGAAATCATTCGGTCCAGCGCAACTTTTTTCATGTAAGGAATTTAAAGACTGTATGATACTTCATAAACTTGTCTTGCTTCATTGCTCTTCAGTTTTTCATTGTACAAAGAGTTACAACAATCTAAGAATCAAAACGTTTCTAGAAAGACAAAATTATAAAAACGGTCGTATAGGCAGCTAGATCTATATGTGCTATTACTATTTATTCTGCGCCAATCTGTACTTGCTTAAAAAATTTAAAAAGACTGTTGTTTTTAAATACTCACCTTTTACTTATTTTGTGTGTGTTTTATGTAAATAAAATTGTCTAAAGAAATCGTTTTGAACTATAAGCAAACATTTACTGTCAATGCATAATAAATATTTATATATTGAAATCAGATCCAGTATAAGCAAACTCGTATTCGAAAACGCAAATAGCATTTAGCTGTTCACAAAACCACACATCTTTGTTTAATGCCATTTATACATGGAATAAAAATACTGCTTAGGACAAATTCAGCACTCGACCATAATTCAGGTCATAGGTTAAACACATATCAAGGTATTCGATATTAGCACTTTCTGTGACACAAATTTATATATTTTCGTAACAATTACACTATTCATTGTGCAAACTGAAATGTACTTATGTGTCCTACCTAATGTTTAACCTTTTAGATCTATATATATTTACTTTTTAGTTTGTATTATATATCAATGACTTATGTGCAAAAGAAAACGCGATTTAGTGCTGAGGTATTGATAAGAACTTAGTGTTAAATCTATATGAATACTATTTTTGGTTTGCTTTACTGTTTTACACGTGATAGCCTCAATGAAAAATTAGGTTGCCAATTTGGCGTACGTCTATAAGAAAAGTCGAGAAGATGTGATTGTCTGATTAAATTGTTGAAACAACTCCTTCTTTTATTTGTGCTAGATTGATGCAACAACTATATAGAATTGCTGATAAATTGTATGATAAAACAGTCTGTCCATTGTAAAAGACTAAAACAAGTCATACATCATATTCTAAATGTCGACTGGAAAAATGGTTATTTAATGAGAAAATTATTGAGACGAATGTGCACAATCATATCATAAAGCATTCGTTTTTATCGAATCTCCTGACAAATTACTAGCGTTATCACTTTTTATCTCTCCGTCGTTTTTTCAGAACTATAAATAATATAATCATTCACTGGTATTTCTAATCTCCGAGAAATAAATCGCGGCACTTACTTTGGATATGTAGAGTGGCCTTTTTTTACTTATATGTTAACTGATACATGACAAAGATTTTTGCGAATCAATGTCTATAACCACAAACTGTACATTATATTTACCTTTATACAGCCGGTACTCTGATGCAATATCAGGGACAATACAGGACTATTGTTTGTTATTATTATAGTTACGATTTCAGAAAGACATTTTTATGCTAAACTATTGTCAACATTTTTATTACTGCTGAAAATAAAATGAGGCATGATTATCTTAAGTTTCATTTATTTCACAATATTCGACCATGAAATAACTTAATAACTAAATTGTACAGATAAACACCATAGCATTGTAATGTGTGGAAGAAGTTCAAAGTTAAAAAGAACTGAAGTACCTTTGTCCAGTGTATGTCAGGAAAATATATGTAACAACCTTGTGAATGAATCGACAACTTAGACTAGACTAAACTTACTATAATCAAATGCAGAAAAAAAAACAATATCTGAAACTGAGTATTTCTTTTCTGAGTATTTCAACAGCGAAACATTCCTATATCTAAAGTTGAAGAAATTGTTGAAAAGAATCAATCTGAAACTTTTGGAAAAAAGTAAAATGACTTTTCATGTCAACTTCAAAGTATAACATAAAAATGACCAAATATTACCTGAAAGAATATGAGGGCACCACATATCTGTATTGTGTTATGTAACAATATGTAATGTTATGTAACATAAGTTTTACTAGATGAGACTGCTGAGCTTTCTAGGTAACTGATACAAGTATCCTCGCTCTGTGATACTTTGTTTACAGGGTATGACAGACGATCCGTGGTAGACTGCATGTAAAACAACATAGTGCGACGTCTCTCCTGTCACATACAGAATAGCAGCCACATTACGAAGCACATGGTTCCCTAATAAAGCATACACCGCCACACTCAATCTTTAATCGCTACGACAGCCAATACAGACAAGTAATTAATTATCATTAAAATGCCTTTTGATTCTCAGTTCTTTGAACAGCAAAAAGTAATAGTAACGTAACTAGATATCTAAATTAAACACCGACTGATTTTATACAAAATCGCACAGTCTGACAGGTTAGTGTTTCCCCAGATCATATAATGAGGATAATGGTGACGTCTCAAATGTTTCAGTGTCCTTTAACTCCAAATTGTTTTAGTAAGCCATGATTTCCTCGACATAATTTAATCATTGTAATTAATTGCAATGTAACATTTTAGAATTGTAACTATTTCCGGAAGTTACAGAACTTTAAAACCAGGCAACACATGTTCAGTTAGATAATTTATTCAGGTCAAAAAGCTTAGTGTTTGTTTATTTAGTTTATCGTCCAACTAACACTTTATCTGAAGACGGTTCCCACTTGAAGCAGACCGGGCTGGCCAGTTGTGGAACTACCCTTATATTTGCATGAGCGTTAGCAAGACAGCTATACCACTACCATATTGACAACTTTGGTATGCCGCGGCCCGGCTCGAAACCTGCACCCCACCCACCACACCCACCCCCACCCCCCGTACCTGGAGCCAGCCGACGCTGTACCGAAAGTGCTACCAGGTCCGGTTAAGTTAATTATTGATTTATAATATAATATATATATTTAGATTCTACGTTCTCTCTAGTACTGACCGTGCATTGAATAGTATCTTTAACAGGTAATGTCTGTATCGCATCGTGTTTTGTTGTTGTTGTTTTGTTTGGGTTTTGTTGTTTTTTTAACTTTTACGTTTGACGAACATGTCAGTATATGGTCTTGTACTGTTGTTGTTTTTTCGGATTTAAATCTATGCTGCAATACCCATAGGACCTTGTCATATTTTTTATTGTTTGATGATGCTTCCAGTTTTTTTTGTAGGACCTGAACCAGCAGCTGTATTTAAAAGAGTGTGAATCTCCGGATTTATGAAAGTTATGTGTGTTGGCCAGCAAGCAGTTGATAAATTGTAAGTTAACAAAGTCATATGATGCCCTGATTTACTTATGACTTGCAATAAATAATCTCAACACATGTTCCACTGCTGAAATAGGCCTCAGCCAATGTAAACAATCATAGTGTAAATTTTGGCTTTTTTTCTTATACATTTACACATGCTTTAGGACCTTAACTTGTAAGTGTACATTTGCAAGAAGCAATATTGAAACATAAGAAACGTTACTTGTTGGAAAAATGAATAATAGAATAAGCGCCATGTTTTAATTATTTTTCAAAATGATAACACACAAAAATGGATGCATATGTATAAGACATTAACGAATAGACGTGCACATGTTATCGTCGTCAACAACCTGCAACAAACAGTATACTGTATTAAAGCACATATGGGATACAAGTAAATAAACCAATTTCAGGAGAAATACAGTCTAAAATCGTGAAACTTGTCATTCTCCAGATTGCTCAGCTAAGATTTTACCCGCTATGCTTGCCATTTCTCATTTGAGATGACGATGACGGTGATATCGGTCAGCATTTATACCTACCCACCCTGTCCTTTGCAACGCCGCTGGGAGTCAAAGCAAATACGAGTCAATCTTTAATTTGATTGTCACATTCTTTAACTGATGATACAGCGTAACTGATTGTCAAACATATCAACATGTCATATCATGTCAACATGTCATATCCAATTAACAACTTTAACCAACCAATTATCGAAGCCAAACATCGATGTTTATTGAGTAACCTCCGTTCCCATTTTGACAGGTGATAATGGCCGACCTGTGACGCTATCGGGCTTTGGATATTATATGTGAAAAAAAGCATTTAAACTGTACGTTGGGGATCAAAACTGGCTTTGAATAATGCCGAAAATTTAATTAATGCAAATAAATAATCTTTGCATTAAATTTAATTATGTAAGGAAAAAACGGTTACTGATTTTCAAGTAATGCCATTTCACTTGGAATGTATCACAGACGGCGGACCTCCAACTATATGCTTATTGGTGCATACGTTATTTATATTAAAACTAGTCAAACTCTGGAAGTTTTTACATCGATGATGTATAATAAATATTAAAACAATTTTAGAAACAAGATGACATTTTTAAAGAGCAAAATGATGGTGCAATAAGAAATGAGATTTTTTTAAATGACGACTTTAGGACATCTTGTTTTTTAACCGACACGGCGGATGAAGACATCCAGTTGTAGTCATATTAAGATACCAACCCCTGCACAAGATAGAACACTATCAACTTATTATTAAAACACTAAATTTTAAACGCCTTACCTTATATATTTTATGAATTATAAATAAAGCTTCTATTCCTGGGGTTTTATAGTCATCTGGGCCCCAAAATGGATATTTAATAAACACACTACATTACGTTTTAGACTTTGTGATGTCCAATGCAACATATATCAGACAGAATTGAAACCATAAATAAACTTAATTGTTTACTTATAAAGCCCACACAAGGTCAAGTTTAAAGTAAACCAAATACTACTTGGCTTAAATATTTTGATATAACAACATAAAAAGAAATTCAGCTTGAAATCCAACCTGCGCTCTTATCATTGGCGTCCAGCCTTCATTAAATAAACATATCTAACAACCTACAAGCTGACGTACTTCTTTCCATGTTATCTGAAAGTTAACTGTTACTTCAAAAAAAAACTATTAATTTGGGGGAATCTTAAAAAATGAAACAATGGTGCCAGCCTGCTAACACATTGAAATTTTGAGATAAAACATTTTGTTAAAATCTTTACCTAAATATGCTTAATAACAGAACATGACTGTGTATGACTGTGTATGTGTAGCTAACACTTTCTTTTATTAACGTCATAACATATTTCCAAGAATATGCAATCACTTTTGTTTCAAATTGATTGGTTTTCTTTTTAAAGCATTTTTTCTTGAATAACCCCTCAGGAAGTGCAAGGTTAGAGCTCGGTAAAACCGGATTAAGAGATTTTAAAATATTTTCTATAAAAAAGAATGATTAATATTCTTACTCTAGGAGTTGTACAGAGCTATACAATGACAAATGACAAATGACAATGTCAATTTTAAGTATTTTGGTATACATTCCTGCTTGTTTTTAATCGTGAATAATGTGAACATCGGATTGTGACATTGTTATTGGACTCTGTCACTAACAAGAGAATACAATGCTTTTTAAATCTAGCTAAAATTGATACATGGAACTTTCCATGATATTATTTTACTCATTTAAGCATTGTAACTACCTGGTATTCTCTACTCTTGTCTAAAGTGATTAATAAACGAAAGATAGCACGGATATACAAGAAACATACCACTCATAATTTGATTTCTTTAATACATCGCCTAATCGTTATCGTAATAAAAAACGCGATCGTTTTGCTCAACTCTCGTGTGTTGAAAATATGTTAAAATACGGACACCACTAATTAAATGATATTTCTTCAGCATTGACTCCAGTTTCTGAATTATATCTTTAATTTAGCTGCTTTATAAATGTCATGTATCAGTGGCAATATTTACAGAAGTTAATGTTTCCCTAAGTTTGTTCTTAATTTGTTTCAGTTTTGTTAATTCCAAAAATAGATATTGTTTTAGTTCGCTGTACAATTTTAGCAGCATGACTTGCCCTTTTCAGCTAAAAGCATCAGATAACATACTACATTATAAAGATAATTTTGTTTATAATATATGCCAGGCGAAAATAGTTTTCTATCAATAGCATTACTATATTACTATATTTCTATATAAAAAATAAACAACTTATATATAGTGTCATACATAGGTTTGTTGTAAGTTAGAGTCTCTGATGGTGTTTTAATACTGGACAAAATCTGGAATAAAGGCCATAAAAAGGCAGAATGGTGTGATATGTATTGACCTAATTTTACATATCATGACAAATAAAATGTCTTATTTCATTTTTAACTTTTATTTTTAAAATGTCTGCGATGTTGTGCTTTTTATTTTTTTCGAAAAAAAAATATGTTCCCACCAGGAAGTGTGAGGCTAGAGCTCTGTAAAATCGGTTTAAGCACCCCAGTCGGTCCATATTGCCGACTGACCGTTCCAAGGCGGCGATAACTCGAAAAAAAGCGACTCATTTTTGTTGAAATTCAGGAAAACGCCATATACCGTATTGTCCTTATGCAACTTTGCCAGGGCGTGCTATTTTCAAAAGTGTGTGAGGGGCGTTTATTATATTCGTTACACTTATTATAATTAAAGGGAGTTATTATTGTATTAACAAAACGTAAATAGCCACGTAGACATCCTAATATCATAAAATAACGCAGCAGGCCAAATAATTGCAACAAAACAGTAATTATTAATGTCAAAAATAACTTTATTTCCTTGGGTTACTGCACATTTACGTAAAGAAGATTATGTTTTAACGCTGATGAGGTGAATATAGAAGGTTAAACTGCACCTTTTATGAAGAGAGAATTAAAGATAAAATTCTTAACATGAAAGAATGACACCGCTTTTTAAGTTTAGATAAGCGTATTAAATTTTAATGAACACTAGCAATCTGTACGGTCAAAGATGTGAACAATACCATTTTCATGGCGAGTACTTTTAAACTTGTAAAAGTGAAAATATCCTTATTTGACCAAACTGTGGTACAGCAATGTGTCACATAAAGAGTATAATCTTTCATATTGTTAGTATTTCTTATCTTTTCATCTATATAAATAACATTTGTGTGTATTTTTATATTTAACTAATTAGTAAATTTTGTAAAAAAAAAATATTTTAACACCTCTGTTAGTAGTTCGTATTTGTAATCGTTTTCACATTTTATTAAATTTTTTATAGAATAATGGATCTCGTCAAAGCCTGAAACATATGTCTACCTACTTCAAGTGTTATCGTCTAGTTTAATATGGCATTATCATATTTTCGGATTACAATGTAATGCGTATAAACCATATGTGGTCTTATGCGCTATAGCATGTAACGCTCTTGTGCCTGATTTAGTATGGTATCCGACACGTAGATCCAAAAATAACATTAAAGACAATGCTAACCGCGCATAGCTAGCTAGCAATGTTTTGTTAACAGCTGCTTCTTGGTGTCCTTCTTTGCCTTGTTACATTACAAACATCATTTTTTAGAATAATTTATGTAGTATAATAAGCTTTTTTAAACTAATCACTAGGAAATTGGAACCGCTTGGCTTCAAACCAATGGATAAAGTAAAAATATAATAATGTTTTCATTGCCAATAAATCAATGTAGCTTCTGACAGGTATCATCTCAAGCAACTTAAAATGGTCTGTAGTTCAAATCCAATATTTAAAGCTGATTCGTCGATCAAATTGAGGTAATGTTGGATTCGTTCCCAACACTTTTTCGTTGGCAGCCCATACTGACAGCGCCACAGAGCGCTGATACATGCTTAATTTTTGTAGTTTAATTTTACACTGCGACCGGGAAATAGATCCACATTTTACCTCTGCTATGACTTTCAATGGTTTCTATCTTAGTTTATCAATTTATTTGCATTAAAGTCCGGCCTACTGAGTAGTTATTTTATTAAGGTTCAGCCATGTTATTGCGCCATATACTTCTGGCTTGGAATGATTTTGTACCATTATCAGTTATATAAAATAAGGTCGCCCATGTTTTATTTTATAGCCCTTAAACATGATTTATCTGCCCTACATTTTGCTCTTCAATTTAGATTTAACTTCCTGAAAACGCGCACCTGTTACTTCTAGGTAGTGAACTCAGCCAAATCTGAACGCCCAAATTACTCTGTTCATTGAATCGAAGTGTAAAAAGACTGACGTCATGAGCAATAAATCGAAAAATATAGGCAATTGACACGCGCGTTATCGTTGTATTTGTAAAGGCAACGTCTGTGGTAAAATTATTGATAGGGTAGGACTTTCTTTACATCGATTTCCTGCCGATAAAAAGCCATTTCTGTCTCTTTAGAAAGGCATACCCAGGTATCATGATCTGGATTTTTTCCCACCACACACACACACACACCTCGGTTTGTTTTTTCTTTAAGTAATTGTATGGGCAATGTGAGATGTCTTTACTAATTATCTTTTTATCCTCGTCCTTTTGGTGTCAATGTACAAATTTTATTTAGTAAAACCTACTGTAATTGACAATTTGGAATGAAAAATGATTATTGCAGTTTGATTTAAAAAGCAATTATTTACATTTTATTGAATCAGGAACGGAATACACAATATTATGTGTGCTTAATATCAACTGCACTTTCTTTACTTTTATAAAATGAAGTTCTTGATTTTACATAAAACTTTTTAATGTGGTATTGGTATAAATGTAGATGGATGTTGTAAAAATAGTTTGCCATTTAGAGAGATATAAATTTACAGAACTTTACTTATTTAGTATACTACCCTGTCTTTATACGACTGTTCATGCAATGAACCCTTTTCTTATTCTTGCTATGGCTGATTTAGAAGATTTTCCACAACAAATGTAGTTCGTTTTCATACAACCCCCGAGCGAACCACAAAAAATAAATAAATGTTCTGGGAAAAAGGGCAATTTACTTTTTATAAAGATCATTTGAATTTTAAAGACCTTTTAACAATTACATGTCCACTATTATTTCTTTTAAGGATATAATTTTCTCATGAAACAAGCTCTCAGTTAGGCCATTAAATCAAAATTAGATCAATTAGCAAAGATGTTGCTCTAGTTGCTTAATGAACTTGGAATTGAGGAGAACCTCAACGGAATAGTTTTTTTACTCTTAACTTTATCGAAACAATTACTATTATTCAGATTTGCAGTTTTATATTTTAGTATTAACATGGCATTAGACGAAAATGGCCTAAATAAGTTTACATATACTGAAAAATCACAATTATAGCCACAATTTAAGATTACGCACATATTATAATACTTGCAAAAGTGCAATTTTAACAGAAATGTGTTAATATAAATAAAGCAGCAAAGATTAAAAAAATAGTTTAAAATTGCAAGCCTGCTAAAATGGTCTAATTTACAAACATTTGGAAATTTGTATCCACGCATTATGTGTCAGTGCTGCAACATAGACAAAAGTGTGCAAACATAAACAGCTTTTGTTAATAATTGAGTTAAAATAGAGAAATAAAATATTAAAAAATGTTTTAATTCCGTTTTTACGCTGGCTTTTAGCGTTGTCTAAACATATAACCGGACATTATATTATATATTTCATATAAAGTAAGCTTCGAAAATATGTCAAAGAGTTCGTTTTGTAAGAAAGAAGCTTGTTTAGTAGACTGTTGTTTTTTACAAAATAAACGGTCACATCTAAGACACTTAAATTTTGCTGTAATTCGTATTGTAACATGTTTATTCATTTGCACGATACACCTTCAAAAGCTTTAAAAGCATAAAAACATTACCTATCACCATTATACAAATGTAACAATGTGTTCACTTAAATTGAATTATAATTACCGTCAAATTACGACCGCGTCTTAAAGATGTAATGTTACCCCATTGGCATTTCCAAACCCAATATAAATATCGGCGATCCAAAAAGCTAAAAGTATGTCCCAGCATCTTATATCACATAATCAAAATGCAAGAGCTGCTACTTATGCAAGATGCGCGATCGTCTTCCGTTTTCGCGTTCCACCTGTATAAAACAGTCAAATGTCTTCTTCGTTCTTGGAGCAGAAAAATATTTTTAAAAACTATTAGAAGCATAATAATCAATTTATGTATGCCAAGACCAATAACATATCTAGGCTTAAAAGTGTACCTCACGGTGTATAATAAGGATATTCGAAAGACTTCTATAGAAATTGCATGTTTTAAGCATGTATTAAGCGCGACATCATTTCTTTGTTATGATTGAAAGCAGCGGCCCTTTAACTAAAATATAATGCTTTGACAACTTAAGACTTTCTAGCCAGAACAAAGATCTTTGTTTTGTTTTTGTTTTCTTTTTAGTGGTCCAGGGAAAGTGCTCACTTACACTTTAAGCACATCTCAATGGTAATTTAGATAAATACTGCACCTGTAGCAGCATGCAAGTAAGTTGCTCCATAAAGTATTTATTATTTTTGGAAATAAAGCTTTCTAAAGATTACCCATGTTATTGTAACCAGAACATTCCCATGATTGTTTATGTACACCAACCCCATCTCCACAATAGTATAAAGGAAAGGCAACTGACTTATCAAATCATCATACTTTGGTTTTGAAATATCTGAATTTAGTGGAATATAAAATTTTAATCATTGTATAGACTGTTACACGAATATCAACATCCTATAAATCAGCGTTAAGATTAATCTATTGGTAGAACCATGATAGAAGGTTCAGAATATGTTCAAGGGAAAATTGTCAACGTTAAAATATGCGTGAAAGTACCGTTTTTAAGACTTCAAATCGATGGTAAGAACGCGGAGATGCTATAACAAGACGCTTACTGGAGACTGACCATATAGTATGCAAATTTTGCTTATGGTATAAGACTATACTTGTATATTTGTACTATATATTGACTTAAGAAGTTAAAAGAATATGAAAGTTAATTCATGTGTGTTTAAAAGACAACGAAGAACAAATAAAGTGTACTTGTTTGAAGATATATTTACATTTCAAAATTTAAAATAATCATTAAATAAAATATAATTGATGTTCATATCATTCGATAATCATGTCATTCGATAAGCTTGGCCCATTGGGTCAAAGTAGATAAATTTCTAATGAATATGAATTATCAGAACTAGTTAAACGACATGCTAATGGTATCCATTGTGAATGCTAAATCGTGTAAGAAGTGTAAGATAACAATATTAAAGAAGGCCTTAGTTGCGTGCGTTTTGTGCAGTTAAGAATGTTTTAACTCACAAGTAATTTCATTAATATGCCTTTTGTAATATTCAATATATATTCTCTTGTGAACATACCTCCACCTTCTGAAATATGTCAGTATTGTCTACATACTGTACAACTGGAACCTTAAGTGACAACAAGTGTATTGCCCAAAGTTTCGTAATTATAAAATCAAATGAAAACCTTTTAAAATAGTTATATGTTCGTGTTTTATATGATAATACCATGTTGGCAGTACTTAGGCAATATTCGAGCCAACAGTAGTTGTATAATAGTTATCTATTTCTACTGCTTTTGTAATAACACACATCCCAGATCAGATATATTTTCAATAAGAATATATGACAAAGTCCTATGAGCATTGCAACATATACCAAAATTTGTAAAGGCACTGGACAAAGGTATTATCATGCAAGCCAAATGTAAAAGTGAGAACAAATCTGTAATGAGTCATTTAACAAAAATAACAAAGTTGGCAATATGAACCGACTGGGGTGCTTAAACCGGTTTTACAGGGCTCTTACATCGTACTTCCTGATGGGTACTCAAATGCAAGCAATGCAAAGAAACCCGATCTATTTTAATAAAAAATGTCGAAGCGCTGACGTTTTCTTTGATAAGTTATAACGAAAGTAGTGACGTCATTGAAAAATATTGTCTACCTAGTGTTCAGAGAGAGAGGGGGAGGGTATTATTTCGGTTAGAAGAACTACACAAAAATTGTTGATTATATATGAAATTAACTTTTTGAATTAAGAAACAAAATAAACAGAGAAGCGTAAATGGTTGTAGCATCATGTTCATTCGAAGATAGAATTGAGGAACAAACTCTAATTTCCATCAAAAAAATACACGTAATGATCCTTACAGGATGAATTAAATGACAACATAGATAACATGCACGGGGAGATTTTTTACGACCGCCACACTGCACAATTAACATTGTTGTGGTCATGGATAAGAATATACGACAAAGTCCTATGAGCATACAACATATACCAAAATTCGAAAAGACACTGGACAAAGGTATTCACGTGTAGGCCAAATGTAAAAGTAAGAACAATTCTTTATGAGTCATTAAACAAAAAGAGCAAACCCGACTGTTACCTCCTTGGAGCGGTCAGTCGGCAATATGGACCGCCTGTGTTGCTTTAAATATGTCAAACCTTACTTCTGCTTGTTCTTCTATAATGTGATCCTTTATTGGTTTAATACGTTATGACGTGCGTAGTATTTCGATAACAAATTGACGTTTTGATATCTAACATGAGAAATAAAATTTCTGAATAAGTTCTTCCTGAGTAAAACAATATGACGATGAAAAGTTCTTCATTAAGTTTTCTTCAATGTTCTTCTTAACTAATAAAGTCGTCCTACGTTAACCCTCGGGAACTGAAAAAACGTTTTATAATAAAAGTAGTCACCGATTTGATTGGACAAAATGTCACTATTATGTCTCATCGTTTGACAAGTTACACATTGGTAAAAAAATCACCAAACACTTACAAATAAAAATGACAAGTGCAACATGTGTTATAACTTGAAAAGTCACATGACACAGATATTCACATGTCAGTCAAATGTAAACGTTATAACAAATCTTGACGAGACATTATATAAAATAGAGAAAACCAAACAGCTAACGTCATGGTATAACAATACACTTTACACTTCATGCGAATAATATTCTGCAAAAACGAAGAGTTCAAGAAAATTTGATAAATGGGAAGTTCCGTGTATTAAAATTTTCAAGTCCAAATCAGTCACGGGGTTTTCTTAAGAATGTTGCTACTGGTCTCAAACCATTCCCTAATGTTATAATTATGAATGAGTGGTACCATTTTGGTGTGCGTTTTCAAAAACGCTTGGATAAATCAAAGCCCCGAGGGCATTGTTGTCTTCAGTGCTTGAAATATGTTAAGTAATTTCGGAAAAAAATCACTATTCTGTAAAAAGATTTGTGTATTAATTGTAAACAACACTGAACTGTCCAAGTATTAAATTGTTTGGTCAATATGTAGAACAGATATTTGAATATTAGAGATTATTGTGTTAACGGGTCGGAAATAGGGGCGAAAACAGATCTTAAATAAGTGCAACATGATGATTTTAACACACAATGCCTAAACATCTGGTAAAACATAAACAATAGCGCAATAGTTCATAAGTATAAAACAACCTTACATCATAGTGAATTCACATTGTTAAAGGTAGTGTCCGACGATTTACCTATATAAAATGCATGTTACAATATTTTTCTTCTGTTTCTGGAAAGTTATACATAATTTTGGCATAAACTCATACTATAGTCTAAGTAAAGACTATTTTTACACTACCTATTTTTTCAGACAGTACAAGTTGTTAAAATCACTCTAAATGTTCATCCTTTCCAAATTTTTAAAAAGCACACTATTGATCTCTGTTGAAAATAGATACAGACGTCAGCGCGGACTATCCGGATGATGCTATAACGAGATCTCAAAAGTCTGGTGTCACGTGGTTTTCTTTGTTTAAAAATACCTATCTCTCGAGCGTGAATCAGATAAGAAATACATACTTGCAATGGCGAGTGGGGATTTATGCTTCAATGTTCCCCTACACCCAGGGCATCAATGAACAGCATTTGCATGACCTGTTTTTGGTTATTTGAGAAAAAATATTTGGACAAACTTTCGGATGCCACCTTTAAAACGATTTTTTTAAACATTGCAATATACACTGTTTGCAAGAAATGAAACCATTTCTAAGTGTATAAAATGTTAAAGGTATAGTTGCTAACTTGGTCAACATAGTATATGAAAGAGACTACATTGTATTGCCAGGATCACTCTGTATTGTATTGTCTTATAAAATTTATTTAGAAAAAGTATCAAAAGTATCAGTATATTTTATCAGCAGTTAATACAGAATTGTCTTACATACGAAATAAGTCAAGGGACAACTTATTTTGTAAACCTTTCATGTCCTTCTTAGACATGGCTATTTTATATATTTTTTGATCTGAAAGTCAATGTATATTGAAAACAACAAACACAATTTAATACATTTTAAAACATATAAAAGGTTAACAGCAAAAACTATTGTTTTATGTTGATTAAACATTGATGCCCTTCTGCTCTGTCTATGATCTGTGGTCTTTAGTTGAGGAAGGCGTCTGTATTCATGCGCCCAAACTATGCACATTTTAATGTAAAGTACACAGTTATGTAGCTGGGAACATTTTACCCATAACCATTATCTGAACAACTATTGTTTGAATAAAAACGCATGCGTATGATATTGTTTTCCGGGCAGTGTCGCCAACTGCAGCTTCCATAGTTTTTAGAAAACTGAACTTCGAAGGCAAAAAGGATTGACCTTGCATGACCTTTACTTCACGCGGCCAGTCTGTATGCATTTGGAAAATTTGTGCGGGTAAATGAATATATATCTATGTCGAAGGGGTATGGAGTGTCCACTGTGTATCAACTATGTCCAGGCATGCTTCAAAAACTGCTATTACTTTTGTCATCTCTTTTAACTAGATGTTCAAATGATTATCTTTGGTAATGCGAATATAAATAAAATGCAAATATGTCAATGAACAAATTCGAGCAGGAATATCAATCAGTGACCGAGAGATTCACTAACTAAGCATTATATACTAGGCCGATATATTTGCCGTATCCCTCGCGAAGTCTCGCTGCATTGTGTGGCCCTATACTAGGTTAAGACAGAGGTAATTCATATTCTGTATGGTCCGTTTGGTTCGGTAGTTCAGATGTCGTTAGCTCACAGATCTCAATCTGAAGTTACCGCACGCGCTCGGAAAGGAATCACATCACTGTCTGTCTTTCGTCTCAATGTATACTATACATAGTATTTTGCAGCTGGCTTTCCACTGCGTTGTACATTTATCACGGAATAGTTATCGACCGTTTTTTCTGACCTTTAACCAATGACTGCATGAACATCGTGAATCACCTTTTATTATTAAATTCATAAATCGCAGTCGTTCGATCAGTCTTCCAGAATACACAACGCACACCCCCGATTAGGAAAAGGTCAAAAGAAATTGTATGAATGAAGTGTATAAATGAAGTATATCCTTGCATTATAAAGCAACACAATCACAATCTTTTTCAAGTTCTTCTGTTTGAAGTGCAAATGATTGTTGGAAAGGCTGCTATACGAGTACATCAAGTATGTTGTCTTTACAGTAGATAACTTGACGTTTGTCAGCACTATTTAAATAACGGAAAAACTTCCGGAAAGCAATAGATGTCTGTTGTTAAGAATTCATGTAGTCTGCGAAATTATGGTGATACCGAACTGAATACAAAAATGACTCTTCCGTACGTACATGCGGCACTACACAAACATCTGGAAAGAACACTTACATCAATGTCTATATGATAAATGTCAATGGGTCTCTTAGTGTGTTTTGGTGCATCAATATTGTAAGCATACTTTGCAAGTTATTTACTGAATAGCAAGCGCTAAATTGTCAAGGTAACATTTAGTCTTTTTTTTTTGGTAATACTTCAATTCAAAAGAGACTGCATACATATTATGTGATGGTTGTTTATAATATGCATAAGTACTTAAAGCAAATCCAGAAGTCTAAACCAAGAAATATGCCAAGCATCTCTGTTCTCATTAAAACATATGAATAATAGCGTTATAATACGAATACCTATTCTATGATATGCGTTGATATGTTGTTGTTATGTTACGCTAAAGTAACATTAAATAAATTGTGATTACGGTATTTTCAGATCTTTGCAGATCATTGATATCATGGATATCTTTTTTTCAAAAAGCAAGTTCCTTTATTTCTTACCCCTGTCTAATTCAAAGGAAAGATACTTTTGTTTCATGATATAAACTTTTATATTGTAAATGACTAGACGGCTTTTGTCTTTTAATACTGAAAAGGTTAAAGTTAACTTAATGGCGAATCAATTAAGATGGATTTTCTCCAATCTAATCCTAAGGATTTATATTTTATCGCATCCCGACTGTAAAGTGTTATTACTAGACTTTTATCTCATCCCAATAGTTCGACTTCTATTGGAATTGGAATCATTCAGTGTTATTTCTTATGAAATGGGCAATCTGGCAAGCTGGCGTTGTATCTGTCGCAGAGTCTATTTTTATTCTTATTTCGTCCCGACAAACTTTACTTTGTTCAATAAATGAGAATTGAAAGTATCCACCATTTCAATCAGATTTGTCGATGACGCATTGTTCTTATGGTATTGATATGAAGCTATATTACAGTGGCATATTTAACTCTTACATATACGTCCATATAAAAAGGAAAAAGAAAAAAAGAAATACACAGTACAATGGGGCAATCTTTCGGTAACAAAATTATTCTTTGCATTCTAAAAATGTATTTTGGATTGCACATTTTTGAAAAAAAAGTATTTACTCACTTCGACAAATTAGTTATTAGGAATATTATGAAAACAATAACATTTTGACATTTTCCCACAATTCTTAGGTGTAACAAAGCAAAAAAATGTTCCTGGTTACATAAATACATTTCTACACAAAATCATGTCTATATTTCAATTTTAACTTATTACACAGTCAGCTTTAACGGCAGCAGAAAGGTTTCAACGCTTTTGAAATAGAAAAGATAATTTTATTGGCGATAAAACTTTTCTTTGTTCACCATGCTATAATTCATTATGATATCCAGCATAATTATATAGCTTTGAAAATTTGGATACTTATAAAATATTGTAATCAAATAAAATGTTTGATAGCGATCTGGCTCAATCGAACTCGCTCTTCAAGACCTTTACACCTGGTATCTCATAACACGACGCCTTATCCGCCAGAGCTATTCTACCTAGCGGTAAATGCTGTCACGACGCCTTATCCGCCAGAGCTATTCTACCTAGCGGTAAATGCTGTCACGACGCCTTATCCGCCAGAGCTATTCTACTTAGCGGTAAATGCTGTCACGACGCCTTATCCGCCAGAGCTATTCTACCTAGCGGTAAATGCTGTCACGACACCTTATCCGCCAGAGCTATTCTACCTAGCGGTAAATGCTGTCACGACGCCTTATCCGCCAGAGCTATTCTACCTAGCGGTAAATGCTGTCACGACGCCTTATCCGCCAGAGCTATTCTACCTAGCGGTAAATGCTGTCCTGAACTTTCTTATGAAGCTAATCTGTCATTAAAATGAACAAATTAATTTCGCTGAAAGGACAAGGACATGTTTCATATCACAGCAATATAATACACTATAGAAGCTCATCGCACCATAGCGACGAGTCGACCTTTCATTTATTTTATCAAGACTGATGTGTGTTCTATTTGACTTATATTCTGTCATCCTGTCAAACTAAGGTGGGTAATAATCATATCTCATTCCGCAATTCCTAATCTCTAGAGCAATAATTTATATTCAGACACTCAGTTTGCATAATGGAATAAAGTTTAATTCTCCGCTGTTTTCACTCGCTTATCTGCACCAAAAAGTTCAGTAAGGTAATCGGTGAAGGTTAGTGACAACCCGGTCTTTGTCTTCTTTTAACATTGTTTTTTAAAGCCAAACACTATCTGGTGTTCCGTGCGGTTCAATTAATATCTTATCAAATGTGCATATTTCTCAATTTAACTATTTTCACTAAGCTTGTAATATTACTGTTTAATATTTGATGCTAATTTCAAGGTACTTGTATGCTATTTTAGAGTGAGTTATTTCTGAGCAGAGGATATTTACAAAGAATGTTTTGGTTTTTATATAACGTAAAATCAAACACACTTCATTTTAACTTAAAGAAAGCTTTATTTCAATTAAAATGACAGTATCAATGGAATGAATGATTCGGTACTAGCAGAGATATCCCTTATTTGTCCTGTTCATGAAGAAATAAGTTTACCTCCCAAATGGCTCGACAAAATTATTTCTCCTTACTTGCCGTATTATCTGTACTACTCTTCATTTTTCAGCTTTAACCTCTAAATGTAATAATTTGGGCTCGCAATTGGTTTCGATAGCCCAACATACTGTCTTATCATGGCTATCACTTTGACTTTGGTCAAGATGTGTACAAACATCTAAGCTATGGTTAAGTTACAGTTCAAGTTCAGTACAAGTTATAAAAACGTTTCATCTTTACGTCTTACTTCTGTTTGGTAATTTAGAGAAACAGTGTCGAAAGCTAATTAAAATCATCATGATATCTTCCTTAATAACTTTAGCCAAAATTAACAAAAAATACTTCCAATTTTAAAAATTTAACACCAGTGGTGCGCATTTTCGCTTACCATCCTTCTATACCATTATTCCTAAACGAAACTTTAAGCAGCTTAAAACAGACGTCCTACTCGGTCTGTTCAGTTCACATTGTATTCTTCACCAAAACCAAGTTCACGATGTTCGAAAATGGCCTCACACTCGATTATTTCTCTCGCTCATTCACACATTGTAACATTATCTAACTGCATGTTGGAGTTATATATTCTTCAAACTAAGTTTCTAGAGCAGTAACCCCATATTCCACTTTGTGACGTACACTTAATGTTCTTAAAACTGTTTCATTGTGCAAATATATATTAAATTATTGCTCTATGAAAGATTTGTACAGCCAGTGTGTTATATAAACATCAGCAATCAGAGTAAACTTAATATCAGCAGAGCTTACCACGTGGCCCTTCATTTTAACCAGTTATTTATGCCAGAAATAAATTCTTTATAAATAATTGCAAGACATTTAAATACATTCTGCAGTGCAGAGCAGCTGCCCATAACAGATCCATTTAATTTAAGAATTATCCAAAACACTTGCTTCTGTAATCAATCACTGGTGAAATATGATAACAATGCCTTATTATATAATAAAGTTGCATACGCAGCTTGCAATCGGGATATAATACTCAATCAAGATATCAGTCGATCGATCGTTGTTTTATGGAAAGTGTTTTGCACCAGAATTTATCCGTAACATTCTATAATTATAGGTTACTTGAAAGGAATATCACAAAGCATCAATTAACTTTTTGGAATGCATCCGAGATAACAACCGTCAGTCGTTGCAAGTGGAATGTTTATATCTGACTAAATTATAGTTCCAAGCATTGCCCACTTCTCTCCTTCTCTCTCTCTCTCTCTCTCTCTCTCTCTCTCTCTCTCTCTCTCTCTCTCTTTCTCTCTCTCTCTCTCTCTCTCTCTCTCGCTCTCTCTTTCTCTCTCTCCAACTATCTCTCTATCAATCTTTCTCTTTCTCTAAGAACAACAGCACAACATTACACTTAAAACATTCTAGAAGCTATCTTATTTCAAATACCATACAGTATAGTATAACAAATCATAAAGATGTTTTTATTCTTCATTTGCTTTTTTAATGCCTTTTAATGCCACAACATCATATATCCACAAAATTACATAATAAGCCACAATGTCACATTATATTAAAATCTTAATTCGGAAGAAACTTGAGCAAATACAGCACATAGGGGCAATATCATTTGGATTAATGTCATCCTTTTCACAAAGAACGACTATTATCAAGAACATCGTTTATATTCATCATATTAGTCTTAGTTTGGCCTATTTTAATGAAGCTAGTTAACGTAATACCACATTAATAATGTTAAAATTGAAATGATCCATCCCAGCTTAACACTGACGAAATTTCAGCACAGAGTACATAAGGGTTAATTTCAGAAATGAAACTATATTGACTCTTTTGTCACTTTTGCCTATATATAACATGTAGTTTGATCATGATCCATCTTATTAAGGTGGTAGCCGTGGTGTTGCGCAATAGCGTGTACATTTTAAGCATTAATTTAAATTATAATCTATATACGCCTGACATGTTATGCCATTGTCAGGTGCTACGTGGAAAATGTGCAGTTTTAAATAGTGGAAATATTAACAAAGGTGGTCACTTTATTAACTGTATCAGTTGCTATTGTCATTCATCACTCAAATACTATTGCCATGCAGTAATCTTGATAAACCAGTAATTGTTGTTTCAGCTTATTTTTACTTATCTTATATTCTCTTTACAGGATCTTGCATTTTTGTAGTTATTTTTCTTCTTGGAACATAGTTGATATTAGAGACCAGACATTTCTTTTCTGCACAAAGGGAAAATCTACACTTAAATTGTGAGTACAACAATAAATTTGGTCATTATTCATTATTATTTGCATACTCTCAACAACATAAATATCATGGTTCAACTATAGTACAAATGAACTGGCCTTAAGCTCGCTTTTAGCAAACAACTGAAACTAAAGTGTCCTTCATAACAACAATTATTTCTCACGAATATCAAAGCTAAGATTATTAAGTCTATAAATATTATTTCTAAGATTCTACTTACCGATATTAAACCTAGCAAAAGCAATTAAATCCTCGTTAAATCCCTAATCCATTTACAAAGTCCAAATGGAAAACAATTGTTTTACACTTTAATAATCCGTCTTATACATAGTTAACATTGTAAATAAATTACAAGTCACAGACTTTAAACAAAAATATTTTAGCGAAAAGAACAAAATAACAAAATGTTATTTTCCTAATCTTATCATTATTATTTAGCTTTTTGACATTAATATTTAGTAGTACAACAAGCCATCATTGTAATAAAATGTGTAATTAAATCTTTAAAAAAAACTCCCACTCGTTTACATCATCCAATGAGAGCCAATAGTTCTCATCATTTAACATGAAAATGGAACATATTTATGAGGGTCACAAAAAATATTTATAGCCATCTGAATCAGGTGAGGCCCAAATAAGGTCAGTTTTACTAAACCAATTACAATTTAAATTGATTATTGGTCCTCATAGAAATGGGAAGTGTTATAACTGGAAGTCTTGTAGTTGTTAAACTTGGATTTTGTTCATCTGTACCATATATATTATAAGATAGGTATTTGGACTGTATTTCGTTAAGGTCGATAACACATTATTAAATATAATCAATAATTGTTGATTTACTTTGGACAGGTATGTACGTACTATCATGGAGTAATTGTTAAAGTAAACATCTGGCATATTGCATTGACCATAATCAATAGATCTAAACAAAAAGTGGTGAGAAACATTTTAAATAATCCTAGTTCCAATAATTATAAAAAAGATGTTAGGAACTAAATGATGCAGACACTATATTGAAGATGTAGGATTTTGATACATATAAAAACTAGATCGCTAAGGACTCATTAAGGATAACTAATGGAGTGTGCGGTCTGAGGCACCAGCGTTGGGAAAGTTTCGCTACTACTCAAACACTTTGTTCAGATTCTGGTTGTCTGTTGGCATAAAAACGGCATTTTATTGTTGTCATCGCAAAGGAAAAAATCTACATCCGCTAGAAATAGTGTTTTCTTTGTTTAATGAAACCAATATGGATTTGAAAAAAAGAACAGCACACAGAACTATGATGTTTAGACTAGAATTTTTAAAAGGTAGACGCTGAATTTTATAGTATGCCTTTCCTATGGCGCAAAGCTTATATCTTACATATAAATAACAAGAAAATCTATGGGCAAACCCTCTATTTTTAACGAACATGAAAACACGCCCAATTGAAGTTTTTTTACATCTTTTTTCAAAGACTGGTATTATATTAAACCTCTATAAAAAAGCATTTTGAAGCAAAAGGGTCTGATATACAGATTGTAAATTGTCGATATAAAGATTTCCGTACCAGATAGACAGATTGGTCTGACAGATAGCAGGACTTCTGTTTCATATACACAAATAGGTGTAGTTAACGAAAATTTGCAAGGTTCTGACACACTGATTGTAAATGATCGATAAAAAACTTCCCGTACCATAGACAGATAGGTCTTCGTCGTGTAAGTTTCACGCTGGTAGGGTTGATAAAAAGTTTCAAGGGTCCGACACATAAATTGTAAATGATCGATATTTATCTTTCCGTGTCAGATACAATGAAACAATACATGTAAAGACTAGCCAGTCAGATAAACAGACATGTTTTATGGCCGACAATAACACTTCCGTGTCCGTAATAAAGGAAGTTTATATCCGATATAATGTCGTACGTATCACATCCAAAATAGTAAATGACCGACACAGACCGTTAATGGCTCCCTAGCCAGATACATTGATAGTTAATGGGCGATATAAAAACTCCAGAGACATTTTTAAAAATGCAACCTCCTCTCAGCTTTAAACACTTTTCGAAAATACTTTGATAAGTTTCCCTGAAGTTTTTTTTGGAAAGGTCATGAATGCCCAACATTTTACGTAGAATGCTAGAGGACTGGAAAACGGCCCGTGACAAAATCACTTTGTCGCTTATTTTCTTAAGTGTTTTAATGGACTTGTCAAAATCTTTAGCTTCTTCCTTCCACAAAATCATGTTATCCACATTTTCTTATCATAGGTTGTCTTGAAACATTTATTATGCTATGTATCACATAAATGCAACAAATAAAAATCGGTGAAAAGATCAGTAGCTAGGCTAGATTAACCAATGATCATCACCAGGGTTTCATTCTAGGACCATTATTGATTATTGTTTGTATGTAGGATTAATTCTTTTTTATTCAGAAATGTTCTATATAATTATGCTGATGACAGCAGGTTTTCGCTTTGCACACAAAACTTCTAAAATTTAATGAGTTCATTACAAACCGAAAGTAAACTTTTATAGACTGGCTGTTGTGAAGGGTTGCTCAAGCCGATAGCAAGCTGAAGCTGTATGATAAAAGACCCATAGTTTGGCTTACACAATCAAACATTAAGAGAGCTCTAAAGAATGCGAAGCACAAATGATTTTACTTGGTGTACATTAATTTTAAATTGGTTTTCGAGAATCATGTAAAACAGTTTGCAAAACAGTAGTCATGGAGCTTAATATTCTGAACAGATTTGGTCAACGTTTGCATTATCCAAATAAACCTACAATGTTTTATCCATTTATACTGTCATTTTTCTTTAGCCTGATACATTTGCTAGGTAGCAAACACTGTTAGAAGGGTACAGAGCTACATACTTTTAAAAGTATTCCAGATCTTTATGTTAATAAATGTTCTGTTTGTGTATTTAGTACCTTAGTCTTACACAAAATTACAACGAAGCTTTAGATAAACTTAACGTATATTATTGGCCTTATGCTAAGATACTCAGCATATGTTGACCTCCAGTCGTCACATTTACAATCTTATAGACGGATTTATCTAAAAGATTTTCTCCTTTTATACATTTAATGTAAAGTGGTGGATTGATGTAGAGATCAAAACGTCCTTATAAAATAATTTAACCTATGCTTAACGGCATTTCGCAAGATTTGATCTAATGTTACGAGATGAGAAATATTAATACAAAACGGAGGCTCGTATCACAACAATGTCACATATAAACTAGACGACGAAGTATTCTTCAAACTAATAATACAAAAACAATTTTAAGTTCCATAAAAAAGTAGCTGATTTTAAAACAATTTTAAGTTCCATAAAAAAGTAACTGATTTTAGGAGAACAGAAATCTAACTGATGCAGAAGTTCATACGAAAATATTACAAAGTTCTTGAAAAATTATTTAAATTTATATTGCCAGTGAAAGTTTTGACAGTAGGTGTTTGAGTGTGTTCTTTTTATAGGTTTTTTTTCTTTTCGAAAAACAGCACGGAAAGAAATTCTCCATCAATTGTTCTACTAATCAAATAAATACAGACGTCATAGGATAGTCTACGGTCCTTTAACAAATCTAACAAAAATAGAAGAAGAAACTTATGATCGGGCAAGCCTTTATTCCGACGGTTCATAGGTATGTAGCAAATAACCTGATAATTATTAGTAAAAATTACGAAAGTATCATGTCTTAAATTAGAAGCCATTGGTGTAAAACCATCCCTCAGTCTAATAATTGAGAAGGAGTGTTAAAATAGCACGCGTCGTTCTTTTTCTGTAATAAAGGCATGAAATTGGTAAATATTCAGTACGTACAGGTGGCATAATACAAGAAATAAGACGTTGAAATAGCACTTACAGAACTCTTTTAGTAAATGCCATATGCTTCGAAGTATAAGTGTAACAGAACGATATTTAGCACAGTATTTGAGTTAGGAACTACGAAAAAATGAGTGACAAAAAATAAGGTGGCGCGTTGTACATATTTCAATAACGGTCAAGCGTGAATTAAAAAAAAAAATTAATCCGCGCATTTAATTGCCCCATCAAGGGCAAAATAAGATAGTCCCTTGATAGCCATATCAATCTAATGATATGAAATATCAGTAGAAGTGGTGCTTTATGTGTTTTGTAATTAAATGGATTTTTTTATGTTTAACTTTGAGGTTGAAGTCTAATTAACTGGATTAAGCACAACAGTCGGTCATATTTTCTTTGAGTACTAAGTTCAGTGCTAGTTCTGATTTTAAAATATGCTTTAATAATCAGGACATTTGCACATTTTCATTTTCATTATGTAACGAGATATAAACAGACTATTTTAAACAACTTATATGCCACAGTATTAAAATAACGGAAATGAAAGATTTTCAGTTTGTGTCAACTCGATCGTTGTAAAAGAAGAATGAAAGAAGAATAATGTACAAAAATAGGATCATATAAAACAATATTTTTGTAAACATATGTTAAATATGGATCCGCATCATGAATGACTTTCTAAATATTCTTACAGTTAATGATTATTTTATTGATACATTTATTCAGATGAATTTCCGCCAATTGTATGCTACGGCATTATATTCTTTCGCATGCCGAGAACTATACACTAGATTTTCATCACACTTCCACTCGTATATATCTTTCAGTAACACAGACATAATATAGGGTTAGTTGCGACAAACACACATTTTTGGACATGTCAGCATTTTACTTGACTCAGAAATTATACTGCCTTCTCACTTTGACCTTGTATTAAAACTGATGAACGAATGATAAATTATATCTTGCAAAAGACTTACACACGAACACTCCTCCTTAGCAAGAAGTGGGAGAGTATAGTAACATAAGACTGGTTTTAAACATAATACAGTATACAATTTTATTAATGTGAAAATGTATTCGTATTTGAACATGATTAATTTAAGTTCATTTTTTTTACCTGATCATTTGTAGAAAAGATTTAGGAATATCTTTGCAATCAACTTCGCGGTAAATTGCCAGAATGACTGATGAAACAATAGTATCTACACGTATTCATCGATCATACATAATGTCCACTTTCAGATGCGTTACTGACAATTTGGTGATTCTATTGTCGATTTTTAGTAAATCATAAACATTTATATATAATATCCGACAAAACATATCACTGGAAATATCAAAAAAGATTTATGTCAATATCAATATACAGTTTCAGCTGAGATAGTAAATATTGGTACATTGCAAGTTGTTAAAGCGTTGTTGTACGTGTAAACAAACAAAAGCAATTGAAGTTTACCGCTGCTTTGATTTTTCATTTTCATTTTTCATTGCCTCCCAAAGAACAAATATAACAGCTAAATACACAGTTTTTAGAAGGAAACATTGTGAAAACGTAAAAAAATCATGTACGTTAAAGTGTATTATTTCATGTCTCTAAAATGAAAAATGAATGAGCTTATCTGAACTGTTCTATCTTAATTAAAGTTGTACAAAGTTCGGAGTTTTGAATTTCGAAATAGTCTGTGTTTTTAGCTTTTATTTCAAATGTCGCGGGACATCTTATTTCTTTGTGGTCGGCTTCACACGTTAACAGTGCAGCTAATTTGGAGTTATTTTAAAAATATTTATCGATCGAATAAAAGTTGACAATTTCAGATTATTAATCTTGATGCACATATAGATTATCATTTATAACACTTATTTTGGTTGCTGTTTTTTAATTTAGTTCTGGAGGAAAACAATGTCCGAAGCATTTGTGTAAATAACAAGATAAATTGCATTATTGGAAAAAATGTCGACTTAAAAATTTAGGTCTATTCGATGATATATTTTTAAGAAGAGTTTATACGTTTAATTTAAAAATTACAGCCTCTTCTCATCCCTTATCGATAAACTTTATTGTGTTCTCACGGAAACATAAGCCAATTATGCAATTAAAACAAATTCTCTAGTGAATTAAGCAGCAAATTTCAATAAGTTGCTAACCTTAGATAATGAATTTAAATTGTGTTGAGAATGTAATGAGCAAAAAGCCAATACTTCTTACATAAATATATTTAATGCTAGCAGGTACAATTTCGTTACTGTAACTATATCGTTCGGGACTATCAGAACTGTTTATATTCTTTTTAACATAAAAGTAAAATCTATGCTTTGTGCTTTACTGATTAAGTATGGCGACGTTAAAATGTATTTAATGTTAAGAAAGTTGTCTGAAGTCAGACCTTGTAAAATGTAAATAGGTTTTAATAGTTTCTTGTTGGTGATGTTGCTGTTAAAACTTGAAGAAGAAAATCCCATAACACTCGTTTGAACTGTTTCGTGGTATAGATTCTGAAAACAGTGACACTTAAAGCTGAAAAATGCGAGATATTGGTCCGAGCGCAAAAAGATCAATATATTTATACCAGTCATGCACATACAATCTAACGTAAATCTAACAATATTTTTAATGTTTTATCGCGTTTTCAGATGGAAAGTTTTTATTAGCACTGGGGCAGACAAATCGCCACATAAGATCAGTAAGCAACGTAAGTGTCTATAACTAGATTAAAGCAAAGGATCTATGGCTGGTTTTAGGTCTGTACACGCAAAGCTAGAGAAATCGAACAAAACCCAATGTGGGTAACGGGTAAAACTCAGTAATCCACGAGAAAACAGCACACTGTGCCAAGTGTAAGCCCTAGATAAATAAGTGGTCCCATTGAGTGCTTTAAGGCCACAAGCTAGTAACGAGGCAGCTAGTACCCTTTATCCCCATTCTTTGCATAGTAATAACTACTTATTATATCATAGTGCTATAACGAATGGATTTTTTAAAGAAATCTAAAGTTTTATTTCGATTAATTATCCGTATCATTTGAATGCCCGATGTGCAACTTTGTACCTGTGCTGCTTTTTTCTCAATTAGTGTATGATATTCTAACGCTCTCTACAATATTTTGCATTATGTGTTAATGTATTATCTAATTTAACATGCGGGTCGCTAAGTGATACAATAACCTTAAAACTCTAAGTACAATTATCATTAGCCACAATAACCATCTATTAAAGGAATAATCACACAGCTTGGATTTTTGTGTGTGTGGGGTGTGTGTGTGTGTGTGTGTGTGTGTGTGTGTGTGTGTGTGTGTGTGTGTGTGTGTGTGTGTGTGTGTGTGTGTGTGTGTGTGTGCGTGCGTGCGTGCGTGCGTGCGTGCGTGCGTGCGTGCGTGCGTGTGGGTGTGTGTGTGTGAGTGTGTGTGTGTGAGTGTGTGTGCGTGCGTGTGCTTTGGGTTGAGTCAAATGCAGAATGCGTGTAGTTTGAAAACGTTTAGAACACTAGTTATACGAGTTCAATTGCGTTTTAAAGTTAAGCTAAGAAGATTTCTTTTCCGACAATTTAGAACCATTTTTGTCTCACGAAGCCAAATCAATAATTGTCCCCTTAAAAGATTTCACGAAATGCTGCTTATTGGTCCCCTACATCTAAGTGAAAGTGAAGCATAACAGACCACTCGTCACTTGCTGTACAGTTAGCCACATTTTTTAAGCTAAGAGAGTCACGTGACCACATTCTTTTGGGATCACGTTACATTATTATTACAAGATGTGTACTATCTTACTATAAAGGTCATGTAAACAGCCTTTGCTCAAAATTAAGTATAAGGCTATGCAGTAATTATGCACAAATTCCCCCAAAACAGAGGTATTATGATGTTACATGTAATTGATGTCAGATACTACCATTTACTTCGAACGTATAATGCACGTGTATTTTGCGGACATTTAAAATCTGAATGGTTGCCATGGTCTGAATGCAATTGACGGCGTACAATGTCACTTTCTTGTTCTTAATTTCTCCAAAATATGGCAGAAACGTGAGTTGTTGGTTTTTTTCTTTCAATATTTATGTCATTACAATTTTAAAACTTCGATGGTTTAAGTGTATTGGTTCACAGTACATTCTCACATTTTCATACTTACACATGCTGCTAGGTAATGCTTAACGGTACGTCCTTCGATATTGGTCCATAAGTAGCTAGGAGTCGTTATTAGCAACAAAATCAGTACCGTAGCTAGAACAAACTTATTTTGATTATTCTAAATTTGCAAGTTTATCTAAAAATAACACATACTCACATAATAAAAATTAGATATGGATATCTCTGTAAAGTAAGAGGGCCATGGTGTCTCAGCATCGCTTACTTGAGTGCCAGAAGACAATAAGAAATATGCTCTAGCTATCGCAGTTACGGGCGAGACGATTTTCAAGATTTTCCTACATAGCCATATATGGAAAAGGGTCATGTTTTAGGTGGTCATGTCGCCACATATGGAAAATCATTCTGTGATAAAATAGAGCTTTTTGAACAACATTTCGTTCCCACTTCCTGCTAAAGATTCCGATAAAGTCAGGTTGAATATGGGCCAACAGTTTAGAAGATATATGGTTTAAAGACTGTTGATGCACGTGTGGCATGAGACGCCGGATGTTGACTTTATCGTATAAAATGTCTTGATGAAACAGCAACAATTTAGAAGACATATAGTAACAGAAACTTGAAATTATTAAAAGCGTTGTCCCTTAATGGTAACACACTGAAAGGCAATTATGATATAAAATGTGTAATTTATGTTTAAAACATTTTCTGATATTAAATGTTACTCAACATGTGTAGGCTCCTAAGTCAGTTTCCTAAAAGGAATTACAGGACAGGCAACAAGTCACGTGATTGAAAGTCCTATGAAAAGAATACAACTCTTGGTCGGCTCACATTTTTATATCTAAGATATCGGTGTTTGCAAAATAAATATGAATATCATCAGCTATCAACTTGTCACAGGATTTCAAACAAAAATAGGTTCATTTACCTGCAACAAGGCTGAAATACTTTCTTTAAAACTGATTACTTTATGGCGGCTTATTAATTGGATTAGTCTATAAGTAAAAGTAATGAAAATTTCTTGACCCAAAGCAAATAAAGTATAAACAAAAATAAATAGTTTATACAAGTTGTTGTTACCTTTTACATCTCTATATATTTTTTATTATTTTATGTCATTAAGAACAGCAACAAAAACAGGCCAAAGATAAAGTGTAGTTTTAGGTGGTTATACCAGAGAAAAATGAAGTATGATAACAAAAAATATTTCATTTAAATATTTGAAAGTAAGATGACTTATAATGGGTGACAAACACTGTAAGACATGTATGCATATCAATTGTTGGAAAACAATCCAACAGAATAGTCTATAAAAAAGCAAACACAGTCATAAATTTTAAAATTTAAAATTTACCATCAAATGCACACACACGCACACAGAGAGAGAGAGAGAGAGAGAGAGAGAGAGAGAGAGAGAGAGAGAGAGAGAGAGAGAAACACACACACACACATAAATGTATATATATACATGTATAACCATCTACCCTCGTTGGTTGCCGTTATTGCCCACCCATATCATACATAAAAATATATATGACCACTTACCCTTGCTGGTTGCCGTTATAGCCCTCCTATACAAAACATAATAGATGTATATGACCACTTACCCTCGCTGGATGCCGTTATAGTCCTCCAATACAATACATAATAGATATATATGACCACTTAACCACGCTGGTTGCCGTTATAGCAATCCTATACAAAACATTATAGATATATATATGACTACTTACGCTCGCTGGTTGCCGTTATAGCCTGACTATATAATACATAATAGATACATACGACCACTTACACTCGTTGGTTGCCGTATAAGCCCACCTTTATAACACATTATCGATATATATGACTACCTACAAACGTTGGTTGCTGTTATAGGCCACCCATATAATACATAATAGATATTTATGACTACCTACACTCGTTGGTTGCCGTAATAGCACACCTATATAACACATAATAAATATATATGACCAATTACCCTCGCTGGTTGCCGTAATAGCCCAGCTTTATAATACATAAAAGATATATATGACCACTTACTCTCGCTGGTTGCCGTTATAGCACTCCTATACAATACGTAATAGATACATATGATCCCCTACCCTCGTTGGTTGCCTTTATAGCCCACCTCTATAAAAATAAGATATATATATATATATGACCCCATTTCCCTCGCTGGTTGCCGTTATCGACCTCCTATACAATACATAATAGATATATATGATCGCCTACCCTCGTTGGTTGCCGTTATAGCCCAACTCTATAAAAATTATAGATATATATATGACCACTTACCCGCGCTGGTTGCCGTTATCGACCTCCTATACAATACATAATAGATATATATGATCGCCTACCCAGGTTGGTTGCCGTTATAGCCCACCTCTATAAAAATAAAAGATATATATGACCACTTACCCTCGCTGGTTGCCGTTATCGACCTCCTATACAATACATAATAGATATATATGATCCCCTACCCTCGTTGGTTGTCGTTACAGCCCACCTCTATAAAATAATAGATATATATAACCACCTACCCTCGTTGGTTGCCGTTATAGCCCTCCTTTACATACGTAATAGGTATATATATATATATATATATATATATATATATATATATATACGGCCATCTACCCACGTTGGTTGCCGTTATAGCCCTCCTATATAATACATAAAGGATATATATGACCACTTATTCTCGCTGGTAGCCGTTATAGCACTCCTATACAATACATAATAGATACATATGACGACCTACCATCCTTGGCTGACGTTATAGACCTCCTACATAATACATAATAGATATATATATGGCCATCTACCCTCGTTGGTTGCCGTTATAGCCCTCCAATATAATATATAATAAATATATATATGACCAATTAACCTCGTTGGCTGCCGTTAGCGACCTCCTAAACAATACATAATAGATATATATGATCCCATGCCCTCTTGGTGTATGACCACTTACCCTCGCTGGTTGCCGTTATCGAAATCCTATACAATCCATAATAAATATATATGATCGCCTACCCTCGTTGGTTGCCGTTATAGCCAACCTCTATAAAATAATAGGTATATATGACCACCTACCCGCGTTGGTTGCTATTATAGCCCTCCTATATATACGTAATAGATATAATTATGGCCATCTACCCTCGTTGGTTGCCGTTATAGCCTTCCAATATAATACATAATAAATATATATGACCAATTACCCTCGTTGGTTGCCGTTATAGCCCAGCTTTATAATACATAAAAGATATATATGACCACTTACTCTCGCTGGTTGCCGTTATAGCACTCCTATACAATACGTAATAGATACATATGATCCCCTACCCTCGTTGGTTGCCTTTATAGCCCACCTCTATAAAAATAAGATATATATATATGACCCCATTACCCTCGCTGGTTGCCGTTATCGACCTCCTATACAATACATAATAGATATATATGATCGCCTACCCTCGTTGGTTGCCGTTATAGCCCAACTCTATAAAAATTATAGATATATATATGACCACTTACCCGCGCTGGTTGCCGTTATCGACCTCCTATACAATACATAATAGATATATATGATCGCCTACCCAGGTTGGTTGCCGTTATAGCCCACCTCTATAAAAATAATAGATATATATGACCACTTACCCTCGCTGGTTGCCGTTATCGACCTCCTATACAATACATAATAGATATATATGATCCCCTACCCTCGTTGGTTGTCGTTACAGCCCACCTCTATAAAATAATAGATATATATAACCACCTACCCTCGTTGGTTGCCGTTATAGCCCTCCTTTACATACGTAATAGGTATATATATATATATATATATATATATATATATATATATATATATATATATATATATATATATATATATATATATATATATATACGGCCATCTACCCACGTTGGTTGCCGTTATAGCCCTCCTATATAATACATAAAGGATATATATGACCACTTATTCTCGCTGGTAGCCGTTATAGCACTCCTATAGAATACATAATAGATACATATGACGACCTACCATCCTTGGCTGACGTTATAGACCTCCTACATAATACATAATAGATATATATATGACCGCCTATCCTCGTTGGTTGCCGTTATAGCCCACCTATATAAACGTAATATACATATATATATATATATATATATATATATATATATATATATATATATATATATATATATATATATATATATATATATATATATATATACGGCCATCTACCCACGTTGGTTGCCGTTATAGCCCTCCTATATAATACATAAAGGATATATATGACCACTAATTCTCGCTGGTAGCCGTTATAGCACTCCTATAGAATACATAATAGATACATATGACGACCTACCATCCTTGGCTGACGTTATAGACCTCCTACATAATACATAATAGATATATATATGGCCATCTACCCTCGTTGGTTGCCGTTATAGCCCTCCAATATAATATATAATAAATATATATATGACCAATTAACCTCGTTGGCTGCCGTTAGCGACCTCCTAAACAATACATAATAGATATATATGATCCCATGCCCTCTTGGTGTATGACCACTTACCCTCGCTGGTTGCCGTTATCGAAATCCTATACAATCCATAATAAATATATATGATCGCCTACCCTCGTTGGTTGCCGTTATAGCCAACCTCTATAAAATAATAGGTATATATGACCACCTACCCGCGTTGGTTGCTATTATAGCCCTCCTATATATACGTAATAGATATAATTATGGCCATCTACCCTCGTTGGTTGCCGTTATAGCCTTCCAATATAATACATAATAAATATATATGACCAATTACCCTCGTTGGTTGCCGTTATAGCCCAGCTATATAATACATAAAAGATATATATGACCAATAACTCTCGCTGGTTGCCGTTATAGCACTCCTATACAGTACATAATAGATACATATGATCCCCTACCCTCGTTGGTTGCCGTTATTGCACACCTCTATAAAACTAATAGATATATATGACCACTTACCCTCGCTGGTTACCGTTATCGACCTCCTATACAATACATAATAGATGTATATGATCGCCTACACTCGTTGGTTGCCGTTATAGCCCAACTCTATGAAAATAATAGATATATATGACCACTAACCCTCGCTGGTTGCAGTTATTGACCTCCTATACAATACATAATAGATATATATATGATCGCATACCCTCGTTGGTTGCCGTTATAGCCCACCTCTATAAAAATATTAGATATATATGACCACTTACCCTCGTTGGTTGCCGTTATAGCCCTCCTTTACATACGTAATAGGTATATATATATGGACATCTACCCTCGTTGGTTGCCGTTATAGCCCTCCTATATAATACATAATAAATATATATGACCAATTACCCTCGTTGGTTGCCGTTATAGCCCAGCTATACAATACATAAAGGATATATATGACCACTTATTCTCGCTGGTAGCCGTTATAGTACTCCTATACAATACATAATAGATACATATGACTACCTACCAACCTTGGCTGACGTTATAGACCTCCTATATAATACATAATAGATATATATGACAGCCTATCCTCGTAGGTTGCCGTTATAGCCCACCTATATATACGTAATATAATAATATATAATATAATATAATATATATATATATATATATATATATATATATATATATATATATATATATATATATATATATATATATATATATATATATGGCCATCTACCCTCGTTGGTTGCCGTTATAACTCTCCAATATAATACATAATAAATATATATATATGACCAATTACCGTCGTTGGTTGCCGTAATCGACCTCCTATACAATACATGATAGATACATATGATCGCCTACCCTCGTTGGTTGTCGTTATAGCCCACCTCTATAGAAATAATAGATATATATGACCACTTACCCTCGTTGGTTGCCGTTATCGACCTCCTATACAATACATAATAGATGTATATGATCGCCTACCGTCGTTGGCTGCCGTTATAGCACTCATATACAATACATAATATGATCGCCTACCCTCGTTGGTTGCCGTTATAGCCCACCTCTATAGAAATAATAGATATATATGACCACTTACCCTCGTTGGTTGCCGTTATCGACCTCCTATACAATACATAATAGATATATATGATCCCCTACCCTCGTTGGTTGTCGTTATAGCCCACCTCTATAAAAATAATAGATATATATATGACCACTTACCCTCGCTGGTTGCCGTTATCGACCTCCTATACAATACATAATAGATATACATGTATATATGATCCCCTACCCTCGTTGGTTGCCGTTATAGCCCACCTCTATAAAAATAATAGATATATATATGACCACTTACCCTCGCTGGCTGCCGTAAGCGACCTCCTAAACAATACATAATAGATATATATGATCCCATGCCCTCGTGGTGTATGACCACTTACCCTCGCTGGTTGCCGTTATCGAAATCCTATACAATGCATAATAAATATATATGATCGCCTACCCTCGTTGGTTGCCGTTATAGCCAACCTCTATAAAATAATAGGTATATATGACCACCTACCCGCGTTGGTTGCTATTATAGCCCTCCTATATATACGTAATAGATATAATTATGGCCATCTACCCTCGTTGGTTGCCGTTATAGCCTTCCAATATAATACATAATAAATATATATGACCAATTACCCTCGTTGGTTGCCGTTATAGCCCAGCTATATAATACATAAAAGATATATATGACCAATTACTCTCGCTGGTTGCCGTTATAGCACTCCTATACAGTACATAATAGATACATATGATCCCCTACCCTCGTTGGTTGCCGTTATTGCACACCTCTATAAAACTAATAAATATATATGACCACTTACCCTCGCTGGTTACCGTTATCGACCTCCTATACAATACATAATAGATGTATATGATCGCCTACACTCGTTGGTTGCCGTTATAGCCCAACTCTATGAAAATAATAGATATATATGACCACTAACCCTCGCTGGTTGCCGTTATTGACCTCCTAAACAATACATAATAGATATATATATGATCGCATACCCTCGTTGGTTGCCGTTATAGCCCACCTCTATAAAAATATTAGATATATATGACCACTTACCCTCGTTGGTTGCCGTTATAGCCCTCCTTTACATACGTAAAAGGTATATATATATGGCCATCTACCCTCGTTGGTTGCCGTTATAGCCCTCCTATATAATACATAATAAATATATATGACCAATTACCCTCGTTGGTTGCCGTTATAGCCCAGCTATACAATACATAAAGGATATATATGACCACTTATTCTCGCTGGTAGCCGTTATAGTACTCCTATACAATACATAATAGATACATATGACTACCTACCAACCTTGGCTGACGTTATAGACCTCCTATATAATACATAATAGATATATATGACAGCCTATCCTCGTAGGTTGCCGTTATAGCCCACCTATATATACGTAATATAATAATATATAATATAATATAATATATATATATATATATATATATATATATATATATATATATATATATATATATATATATATATATATATATATATATATATATATATATGGCCATCTACCCTCGTTGGTTGCCGTTATAACTCTCCAATATAATACATAATAAATATATATATGACCAATTACCGTCGTTGGTTGCCGTAATCGACCTCCTATACAATACATGATAGATACATATGATCGCCTACCCTCGTTGGTTGTCGTTATAGCCCACCTCTATAGAAATAATAGATATATATGACCACTTACCCTCGTTGGTTGCCGTTATCGACCTCCTATACAATACATAATAGATGTATATGATCGCCTACCGTCGTTGGCTGCCGTTATAGCACTCATATACAATACATAATATGATCGCCTACCCTCGTTGGTTGCCGTTATAGCCCACCTCTATAGAAATAATAGATATATATGACCACTTACCCTCGTTGGTTGCCGTTATCGACCTCCTATACAATACATAATAGATATATATGATCCCCTACCCTCGTTGGTTGTCGTTATAGCCCACCTCTATAAAAATAATAGATATATATAAATATATATATGACCACTTACCCTCGCTGGTTGCCGTTATCGACCTCCTATACAATACATAATAGATATACATGTATATATGATCCCCTACCCTCCTTGGTTGCCGTTATAGCCCACCTCTATAAAAATAATAGATATATATATGACCACTTACCCTCGCTGGTTGTCGTTATCGACCTCCTATACAATACATAATAGATATATATGATCGCCTACCCTCGTTGGTTGCCGTTATAGTCAACCTCTATAATAATAGGTATATTTGACCACCTACCCTCGTTGGTTGCCATTATAGCCCTCCTATATATACGTAATAGATATAATTATGGCCATCTACCCTCGTTGGTTGCCGTTATAGCCTTCCAATATAATACATAATAAATATATATGACCAATTACCCTCGTTGGTTGCCGTTATAGTCCAGCTATATAATACATAAAAGATATATATGACCACTTAATCTCGCTGGCTGCCGTTATAGCACTCATATACAATACATAATATGATACCCTACCCTCGTTGGTTGCCGTTATAGCCCACCTCTACAAAAATAATAGATATATATGACCACTTACCCTCGCTGGTTACCGTTATCGACCTCCTATACAATACATAATAGATGTATATGATCCCCTACCCTCGTTGGTTGCCGTTATAGACCTCCTATATAATACATAAACTGGTTGCGTTATCGACCTCCTATACAATACAAAGTAGATATATATGACCACATACCCTCGTTCGTTGCCGTTATAGCCTGCCTATATAATACATAATAGATATATATGACTACCTACAATCGTTGGTTGCTGTTATAGGCCAGCTATATAATACATAATATATATATACGACCACCAACACTCGTTGGTTGTGGTGATAGCCCACCTATATTACACATAATAGATATATATGACTGCATACAATCGTTGGTTGCCGTGATAGCCCACCTATATTACACATAAAAGATACACATAACTACCTACACTCGTTTGTTGCCGTATTAGCGCACCTATATAACATATAATAGATATTTATGACTAACTACACTCGTTGGTTGCTGTTGTAGGCCACCTATATAATACATAATAAATATGTACGACCACCTACACTCGTTGGTTGTCGTGATAGCCTAGCTATATGACACATAATAGATATTTATGACTACCTACACTCGTTGGTTGCCGTGATAGCCCACCTATATTACACATAATAGATATATATGACTGCCTACAATCGTTGGTTGCCTTTATTGCCCACCCATATAATACATAATAGATATATATATGACCAATTACCCTCGTTGGTTGCCGTTATAGCCCAGCTATATAATACATAAAAAATATATATATATATATATATATATGACCACTTACTATCGCTGGTTGCCGTTATAGAACTCCTATAAAATACATAATAGATGCATATGACGACCTACCATTCTTGGTTGACGTTATAGCCCAGCTATATAATACATAAAAGATACATATGACCACTTACCCTCGCTGGTTGCCGTTATAGACCTCCTATACAATACAAAGTAGATATATATGACCACATATCCTCGTTCGTTGCCGTTATAGCCTGCCTATAAAACACATTATAGATATACATGACTACCAACACTCGTTGGTTGCTGTTATATGCCACCTATATAATACATAATAAATATATACGACCACCTACACTCGTTGGTTGCCGTGATAGCCCACCTATATTACACATAATAGATATACATGACTACCAACACTTCTTGGTTGCTGTTATAGGCCAACTAAATTATACATAATAGATAAATACGACCACCTTCACCCGTTGGTTGCCGTAATAGCCCACCTATATAACACATAATAGATATATATGACTACCTACAATCGTTGGTTGCCGTATTAGCCCACCTATATAACACATAATAGATATTTATGACTACCTACACTCGTTGGTTGCTGTTATAGGCCAGCTATATAATACATAATAGATATATATGACCAATTTCCCTCGCTGGTTGCCTTTATAGCCCTCCTATACAGTACATAATAGATTTATATATATATATATATATATATATATATGACAACCTACCCTCGTTGGTTGCCGTTATAGCCCGCCCATATAATACATAATAGGTATATATATATATATATATATATATATATATATATATATATATATATATATATATATATGTATATGTCCACTTACTCTCGCTGGTTGCCCTTATAGCACTCCTATACAATACATAATAGATACATATGACCACCTACACTCCTTGATTGACGTTATAGACCACCTATTTAATACATTATAGATGTATTTGACCGCCTACCCTCGTTGGTTGCCGTTATAGTCCTCCTATATAATACATAATAAAAATATATGACCACATACCCTCGTTGGTTGCTGTTATAGCCCAGCTATATAATTCATAAAAGATATACATGACTTCATACCCTCGTTGGTTGCCGTTAAAGCCTGACTATAAAATACATAATAGATATATACGACCACCTACAGTCGCTGGTTGCCGTATTAGCTCACCTATATAACACATAATAGATATATATGACCACCTACCCTCATTGGTTTCTGTTATAGCCCACCTATATAATACATAATAGATATATATGACCACCTATCCTCGTTGGTTGCCGTAATAACCCACCCATATAACACATAATAGATAAATATGACCACCTAACCTCGTTGGTTTCTGTTATAGCCCACCTATATAATACATAATAGATATATATGACCACCTATCCTCGTTGGTTGCCGTAATAACCCACCTATATAACACATAATAGATATATATGACTACCTACAATCGTTGGTTGCCGTATTAGCCCACCTATATAACACATAATAGATATTTATGACTACCTACACTCGTTGGTTGCTGTTATAGGCCAGCTATATAATACATAATAGATATATATGACCAATTTCCCTCGCTGGTTGCCGTTATAGCCCTCTTATACAGTACATAATAGATTTATATATATATATATATATATATATATATATATATATATATATATATATATATATATATATATATATATATATATATATATATATATATATATATATATATATATGACAACCTACCCTCGTTGGTTGCCGTTATAGCCCGCCCATATAATACATAATAGGTATATATATATATATTGCTGTTATAGCCCAGCTATATAATTCATAAAAGATATACATGACTTCATACCCTCGTTGGTTGCCGTTAAAGCCTGACTATAAAATACATAATAGATATATACGACCACCTACAGTCGCTGGTTGCCGTATTAGCTCACCTATATAACACATAATAGATATATATGACCACCTACCCTCATTGGTTTCTGTTATAGCCCACCTATATAATACATAATAGATATATATGACCACCTATCCTCGTTGGTTGCCGTAATAACCCACCCATATAACACATAATAGATAAATATGACCACCTAACCTCGTTGGTTGCCGTTATAGCCCTCCTATATAATACGTAATAGATGTATATGACCATCTACCCTCGTTGGTTGCCGTTATAGCCCTCCTATATAATACGTAATAGATGTATATGACCATCTACCCTCGTTGGTTGCCGTTATTGCCCACCCATATCATACATAATAGATGTATATATGACCACTTACCCTTAGCTAGTTGCCGTTATAGCACTCCTATAAAATACATAATAGTTACATATGACCTTCTACCCTCCTTGGTTGACGTTATAGACCTCCTATATAATACATAATAGATATATATATATATGACCACCTACCCTCGTTGGTTGCCGTTATAGCCCACCTCTATAAAAATAATATATATATATATATATATATATATATATATATATATATATATATATATATATATATATATATATATATATATATATATATATATATATATATATATATATATGACACCACCTACACTCGTTGGTTGCCGTGATAGCCCACCTATATAATACAACATAGATATATATGACCACCTACCCTCGTTGGTTGCCGTGATAGCCCACCTATATAATACATGAAAGATATATATGACCACCTACATTCGTTGGTTGCCTTGATAGCCCATCTATATAATACATCATAGATATATGCGACCACCTACCCTCGTTGGTTGCCGTGATAGCCCACCTATATAATACATAATAGATATATATGACCACATACCCTCGTTCGTTGCCGTGATAGACCACCTTTATAATACACCATAGATATATACGACCACCTACACTCGTTTGTTGCCGTGATAGCCCACCTATATAATACATAATAGATATATATTACCACCTACACTCGTTGGTTGCCGTGATAGCCCACCTATATAACACATAATAGATATATATTACCACCTACACTCGTTGGTTGCCGTGATAGCCCACCTATATAATACATCATAGATATATACGACCACCTACCCTTGTTGGTTGCCATGATAGCCCACCTATATTACACATAATAGATATATATTACCACCTACACTCGTTGGCTGCCGTGATAGCCCACCTATATAACACATAATAGATATATATTACCACCTACACTCGTTGGTTGCCGTGATAGCCCACCTATATAATACATCATAGATATATATGACCACCTACACTCGTTGGTTGCCATGATAGCCCACCTATATTACACATAATAGATATATATTACCACCTACACTCGTTGGCTGCCGTGATAGCCCACCTATATAACACATAATAGATATATATTACCACCTACACTCGTTGGTTGCCGTGATAGCCCACCTATATAATACATCATAGATATATATGACCACCTACACTCGTTGGTTGCCATGATAGCCCACCTATATTACACATAATAGATATATATGACCACCTACACTCGTTGGTTGCCGTGATAGCCCACCTATATTACACATAATAGATATATATGACTGTCAGTACTGTCGCGAGGTCAGGCGTTTCTATAATTCTTTACCAAACGCATGTTCTTAAATGACCTCGTACCCGGTCAGTACTGTCAAGCATTTGCACTTATAAACAACTTTTTACCAGATATATGTTCCTGCCATTCTACAACTTTTTGTTGCGCATTCTCTTATATAACATCCTGTATTATGGTGACGTTTTGTTAATCAAACTTGATTAACAGGGCAGTTTGAACATTTATTCGATATTCCACATCACCATACACAAATATACTTTAATGCTCTTTCATTATTCAAATAATATCCTGACTTCTTTCATCACATTAACGTCACTCGATGAGCAATTTATTTAAATTGTTCGTGCAAAGAAAAATAAAGGAGAAAAATATTAGGGCCATGGTATTTTCAATACATCAGCAGTCAGCGAAAATGTTGTTTTTCTTGCATATCTTACCGTCAGTTTAACTAGCTATATATGCCAGGTGTAAAAAGAAAATAAGTCCTTTAATTTAAATAAATTCAATAAAGAAAAGCCGCTATTGATAATAACGCCATTTACTTTTAATATCACTTCATGAAGATATCAGTCGATCAGTTCTTGAAAGTAAGAAAATATGACAAAGTCTTATGAGCATTGTAACATATACTAAACTCTAAAAAGACACATGACAAAGGTATTTCACATGCAAGCCAAGTGGAAAGTGAGAACAAATTTGTGATAAGGCATTTAACTTAAAGAGCAAACCGGCCAGTTACCACCTTGGAACGGTCAGTCGGCAATAGGACCGACTGGGGTGCTTAAACCGGGTTTTTTTTTTCAGAGCTCTAACCTCGCACTTCCTGATGGGTTTCTCAAATGCAAGCAATGAAAAGAAAACCGATTTTTTAATACTAAATGTCAAAGCGCTGATGTTTTCTTTGATAAGTTAAAAAAAGTAAGAAAAATAATGTCCACAGTGTTTAGAAAGGAAAGGGGTATTGTTTCGATAAGGATTACTATTCAAAAATGGTTGATTGCAAGTGACATTAACATTTTGAATCAAGATAAAACATTAAATGAGAAGAATAAAGTTTTAGCACCAGCATTTTTCACCAAGAATAAAACTATAATTACAGTCAGCTTAAAAGGTAACATACAAAGCATCAATTTACTCTCTTGAATGGATCCGAGATAACCACTATCAGTCGATGCAAGTGGAATGTTGATATCTGACTAAATAATATTGCCCCACACTGGCAACTCTTTTCTGTCTCCCTCTCAAAAACGATTCTTGTATTTATTACGCAGGTCAGTGATAAGCCACAATGTAATGCTTCATTAAAATGGTAATTTAAATTAAATGTGTTGAAATAACATTTATACCATAGTCTAAATGTTATCATTTTCTTTTCTTTTTTTTAATTAGAAAATGGTTTTAACATTTATAGCTTTTGAATTTTTTTTACAAAAATATTCTTTGTTATTGTTTTAATGTATTACATTGCCTTTTAAAATCAATCAGCTTTTGTAGAAACTGGGTAAAATACATTTAACAAGGGTGGGAACATTTATTGTCCGTATCAGTTGCTATCATCATTCATCACTCAAGTACTCTTAACTTGCCTCGCAATGATTTAAACATTAAAACCAGTAGTTATTGTGTCAGATTATTTTACTAATTTTTAGTCTTTATTGGTTATCATTCATTCTAACACGATTCGAATATTATTAATATGTAACATATAGAAAAAGTGGTATATTTTAAAAACAATCACTGCGCGCCGCAGTGACGTATACTTAGCTGTTCCCTTCACCACGTATCAACGTACTTCGACCTATAAATCTTTCTTTATGTATGGATGTGGACAGTTTACAGGTTGAATTCGTTGGCAATACATGAGGTGTAGAGGTGTTTCTTATGGTCCGGTTTAGCGATTTCTGTTTTCCCAGCTATCAACACAAGTGAAATATCGTCTGCTGATATGGTAAATTAGGAAGGTTCTGTTTCTAACCGTTGGTTCTAAAATCAAACAGATGTGTTAATTTGTCACTACGCTGAAAATGTGTGTATATCTCCAGACAAACAATGTTCAACCTATGTTTTATAATTATCATGAGGTGTAAATAACATTTATACATACTATAAATTATTAGTTAAATCAAAAACGATTTGTTTTTTCGTTACTTTAAACAGTAAAAACTTTTGAACGTTTTACATTGACTTGCCGATTGATCTATAAATTTTTAGTTGAATAGAAGAACAGTTTATTTCTTCGTTCTTTTAAACGGTTAAATTTTTTGAAAGTTTTACATCGACTTTACAAATGATCCAAAGTGACAAAATATTTGGATCTCTTGTGTTACATTTTGTCTTTGTATAATGTACTTACTTGGTCGAGAATAAAGCATTCAAGCTTTTATCAGCAGTTAATTAAAACAGATCAAATTTTAAAAGTAAAAGTTTAAGTCAACGTTACTTACCGGGAAGTATAAGTAGTAAAACAGCCTAAGTGTACAACGCGGCTACTACACGCGGCTATATTTCCATACGTAGGGCAAATAGTGCGGACATAAATTGAGCATAAATTTGGGCGTCGGCCTTCGTGAATAATTGTATGCACATCTCAACTCCCAACCATTTTACATTTGCTAACAACCCACGGACCGCAAATTTTTATTTCCTAATTCTAGGAATTCCCTCGACAGAATGTCATGCTTCTACAAAGGTTCAAAGAAGCATTGGCATTAAGCTCGTTTTTAACCATCAGCTGGTAATAAATTGTACTCCATAAAAAATATTTATTTTTTACCAATATCCTAGCTAGGTTTATTACGTTCATAATCATTATAGTAGAGAGTTTACTCGCTATTACTAAAACCACTAAAACAATTAAATTTGCATTAAGTCCTCACTATATCTTACAAATTTCAAACAGAAGCCAAGTATTTAACCTTTATATATTTCGTCATATATTGTTAACCTTTGAAATAATTTACAGGTCACAGAATATAAATAAAAATATTTTAGGGAAAAAACAATAACAAAAAGCAAAATAACAAAAACACTGTAAAAATGTGACATTATAATAATAGTACAACTAAAGTCCATTGTAATTAAAACTATAATTTGTAAATAAATCTTCAAAAAACGCCCACTCATTTAAATCATCCAATGGCAGCCAATAGTTCTCGACTTCATTAGTTTCATTATTGAATGTTTCCCTGGAAAATAATTACCAGGATCGCAACATATTGCCATATTTTCTCCGACATCAACCTATCAGGAGATTCCCGAAAAGGTTAATTCCTACAAATTAATTACAATTCAAATTGATTATTGATCATTATAGTCATGGGAAGTGTTATACCTGGAGGTCTTATAGCAGCTATACCTGGATTATGTTCATCACTACCCACTGACTAGGTTTGAAAGCAATAGGGAATTAAAGAGCACATAAACACACAATATATTTCGCATGAACAGCACAGTACACAGAAGTATGATGTTATGACTAACATCTCTAAAATGTGGCCAAATATTTTGTTAGAAACTTGAGAACGGTGTCCTTACATACAGCGATGATCAACACAAACCTTCAAATATGAGGAATGAGTATATTTAAAGCAAACCTTCCTGTAAACGTACATTCTGATTATCAGTATATTTGTCATTAAGTCAACATTTACCAAGTAAATCATCCTTTCAGAATATGTGTCTCACCGATGGCATAAAGCTCAAATATCTATTTATATAAAACTAAAAATAGATCTATGAATAAACCTCTATTTTTCGAATGATAATGGAAATTTCACATCTGATCATAATTTATACATACATTTAAACTGCTGATACGGAAAAAAATAATTTTTAGACTGATATTAAATTCAATATCCATAAAGAAAACATTTTGAAAAATTACACCGCCGTCAGACATTGATTCCAGTCATTTAACGCGAGAGTCATTTATCAATATTTTCAACCAAATGGAGTCGAGTTGTTAATTCTTTGAAGTTGTATACTTTACTCAAGAAAAAACAAAAAAAGCTTTACATAAAACAATATTGTTGTCAAAAATACAACTTACATCATTAAGTGATAAAAACCACTTTCTTATATATAATAAGTTCAGTATGTTTTATTATTGTGACTTATCCTTGCTTATGCTATAAATTTGTCTCTTTTTGAAATTAATGGGCAAAAAAAGTTTATGTCAACAGACTAAGATAAAAAAAAAACGTTTGGACTATAAAGAGAGTTATAAAACTGACAATACATTTTATATTTGAACTCTAGTCATAGATATATTTAACAATTTTAATGTTGTTTACTTTGTTATTGTTGTTATCTATTTTCATTCATTAATAGACTATAAAGAGAGTAATAAAATTGACAATACATTTTATATTTGAACTCTAGTCATAGATATATTTAACAATTTTAATGTTGTTTGCTTTGTTATTGTTGTTATCTATTCACGACAACTTCTGAGGAACATTTTTTTAAAGATTTTACTGTTACTAATGGTTTGTGAAATTATCTATTACAGTGTGTAAGTCACTGAAATTTACCGCATCATGTATTTATCGTATAACGTAAAGTGTATAGCAACATTGCTTGTACTGCGACATTACAGTGTCATCATTGTTTTGTTGTTATACCAGAAAACCTGCTTCCCTTAATTAAACAGAATTATCAACTTTAAAGTAGAAACTACTTTTATTCTTACGATATAATATAAACGAATGGCGTACATAACTAACTTAATAAGGCGGAATTTTCTCACATTGTCCAATTTTTATGTTTTGCTGTGAAACTAAGAAGGCAATGTGAGATACATTTAGCAGTCATTAAGACTAAAAATATGACCTGGATACACCGCTGAGTTAATTTTTATGTTAGCACCGTTACATTTTACTTCACATATGTAACTGACAACCTTATGTGGCCAAGTGGGCAAAGTGATACACAAAACATTCATAAAAGAAAACAGCGAGAACAAAACAAAGGCTCTATGTTTTATACAAAAAGGGAATTGGATGAAATAAGTTGTTGCTGTGTTGAATACATCCTATACAGTTTAAAGAATATTAAACCATTCTACTTAAAATTACAGGGTAGAGTTTAAGATAATAATTTGTATCATGAGGATGAGCCCATAGTAACAGGTAGGATACTGAGTATTAAAAGGTTACGAGCTATAAAGAAATTTGTTAAAATTTGTTATACAAATATTAAATAAAGTCTCTAGAGATGTATAATTGTGTAAGCTTATCAGTTTATTTAAAGAAAAAGAAAATTCTAAAGATCAAAATTGTTAATAATTATTTGGCTAACAAAATCAAACCTCATAGAACCTCTAAAAAATTCGAAGATCAATCAAATTAATTGATTTTGATATTGATTTTAAAATGGCTTTTAAGGCTCGCAAAAAAGCAGCCATGCAGCTTAATATTCTAAAAGAAATCGGCCAACGTTTGCATCATTCAAATAAACATACAGTTGTTCATCCATTTAAACTGTAATTTCTATTTAGTCTGATATTTTTGTTCGGTAGCAAAATCGGAGAAAAAGAAAAAAATAGTAGATTGAGCTTTTAGATTGATTAAGCTGATCACAAACTAACATACAAATAACTCTTAGCAAACGCAATACTCCCGTCTTCTCACGTTTGCCAACAAACACAAATAGCGATGGAAAGTTTCAAGCACAACAAATAAGGTCAACCTTTATTGAAAGTTATGGTATTAAACAATAATTCAAAATACAGTTTCAAATATTCTGCTTGTATTAAGCGTAAAAACACCTACCTATAGACAGATATCATTCCAGTTTGATATAATTCACTACCAGAGGCTGTTAGACAGAGTGCAGAACTAAATAAACTTTAAATTATTACAGATTGTTAAGTTTATCAATGTTCAATTGTTTGCCCATTTCTTGCTTTAGGATTGCACAAAATTACTTCGAATCTTCAAAGTTGTTCTATCTTGTTTTAGATAAACTTAACATGTACGATCGGTCTAAGGCCAAGATACAAAGCATACAGTTTTTGACCTTAAATCGTCACACTTACAATCTCATAGACGGATTCAACTGAAAGATTTTCTTAATTTATAAATGTAAATGTATACGCCTTTAATCCAGACTTTTAAATAATTTTATCTACTAACTTGTAAATGTTTATAATATTTTTATCTAAATAGTACCTAAAAGGTCTATTGTAAAATCTTATTAAGATAATCTTGACTGGTTGAATTTTTGCCGAATCAAAGTGAATATAAAAGTCTCTCGTGTCAGATATTCAGAAAGTTTATGACCGATATTACGTCTCCCCTGTCAAATTCATGAACTTGAATGACTTAAATCGTTTTTTGCAGATGTACGTTACAAAAATGTTAAATTACTCCTGTGAAGTGCAGGGTTTCCTTCTTGCAAAATATATAGAATAAATAGAAAAGATTCTTGAAAAAATAATAGGTCTTAAAACGTCAATATGCAATTCTGCTATTCTTTTCAGAATTCGGGAAGTATCCCTTAAATATGATTTGATATATCACACTGCATTCATGTAAGAACAAAGATTTCCTTCTAAGAACAATGCTTTTCTCATTAAGAATCGATATTAATGAAGACGAAATATTCACAAACTAAGAATCTGAAGTAAATGGATGGTTACCAACATGTTTTATGATGTCCATAACTGATCAACATAAATATGTTTATTTCCGTACTTGAAAAAAGATTGTTTAGTTTTGTTTTTTTGGAAATTGGAGTATTCATATCGAAAACAAAGCTTCCTGATATTTATAAAATGAATTTAACCTATGCTTTACAACTTTTTATCAAAAATTTGATTTTTACAAGATTGAGTGATGTTGTTGCAAATATGAGGAGCACTAAAACATATAAACTAGACGAAGAAGCATTCTACCACATTCTACCAATAAATAAAAGGGCAGCAATTTTAAATTCCAAAATCGAAACAGCCGATTTTCAGGGGAACAACAATGTAACTGGTACAGAAGTTCACACGAAAATATTACAAAATTCTTGAATTTTTTTGTAAATTTGTATTAACAGAGAAATGTGCTAGTCACAAAAGGAACGACGATAGCAGATGTTGCAAATAAACAAGAGTAAACTGATTGGTATTGACAGTAGGTGAGTGTTATTATAGTGTGATATTTCTTGTTGAGAAACAGCACATAAAGAACTTCGCCTTACAAATAGTTTTATTCAATTGTCTGCTATTCAAATACATACAGACGTCATACGATAGTCAATGGCCAGTCAACAAATATTACATAAAAAGAAGAGACTAATTATCGGACAATCCTTTATTCCGACGGCTCCTACATATCTGGTAAATAACCTGATATTTAATGGTCGATCAGAATTAATCTCTCCAAAGGGATATGATTTTGCACGAAAAAAGGTTCGAGAAATTTGATAAAATAGAAGCTCACAAGGAGGTGTTTTGGCTTTCGGAGTTAACAGTACAAAAGTGTCATAATGTCTTAAATTAGTAGTTGCTATCGGTGTGAAACTATTCCGTAGTCTAATAATTGAGGAGTGTTACAACAGCACGCGTCGTTCTTTTTTCTGTTATAAGAACATAAAAAAAGAAAATATTCAATACGTACAAGTGGCATTGTACAAGCAAATGGACGTTAAGAGAGCACTTACAGAACTCTTTTAGTAAATACCATTTGCTTTGCAGTCTAAGTGTAACAGAAAATATTCAGTACCGTATATGAATCAGAGACTGCGAAATATGGGTGACCAAATAAAACTTAACTTTTAAAAATTGCAAACAATTAGCTTGTTTTACATGTTTCACTAAAGGCCAAGTCAGAATTAAAAAAACATTAAAAGAATCCGCACGTTTAATCTCGCATTCAAGCGCAAAATTAGATAAGGTTATAATAACTGCAACAATCTGGTAGGAAATATTAGTAGAAGTAATATTTTATGTGTTAATGTCATGTTTTCAATGGGAGTTCATTCATGTTTATTTATGTTTAGTTTTGAGGTTAAAGCCCCATAAACCGGATTAAGTACAACCGTCGGTCCTATTGCCGACTGACCGTTCCGTGGCGGTAATTGTTGGGTTTTATTTTCTCTGTGTACTAATCCGGCGCTAGTTCAGATTGTAATATATACTTAAATTATGAGGACTTTTGCACATTTTCATTTTAATTATGGAACGTGAGGTTAACATACCATTTTAAACAATTCATTATGTCACAGTATTAGAATAACGGAAATGCAAGACTTTTTGTTTCTGTCAACTCGATCGTTAAAAAAGAAATAATAATAGCGTAAAAACCAGGATCACCTTAGACAACATTTCCTAAAGATATGCTGGATATGGAATCTCTTCTTCATTATTGGATTTCTAAATACTCTTACAGTAAATAATTATTTTATGAGACATTTATTTAGATGAATTTCCTCCGGTTGTATCCTAAGGCATCAAATTCTATTTCATTCCGACGGACTTTTGTGTCTTTTATCACACTTTTATTACTCTAATTTTTTTGTATTTCTAATCAGACATAACGTCAGGTGCGACACAACTTTTCGCTGGACATTTCAGCATTTTAATTGACTAAAAAAGAATTACTTTATTCTCACTTTGTCCTTACAGTAAACTGAAAATTTAGATTTTATAAAACACTTTGTTTCATGCAAACACTCTTCATTAACAAGGCATAGGAGAGTTTATTAACAAAAACCTGGTTTTGAGCATAATATACTGTTACAACCAGTGTTACTGTAAATAATCCAACGTCGAATAATCGAAGTTTTTGGTAGAATGTCCTCGTAGATACGCACAATTGAAATAATCATAAGGTAGAACAGTACACGAATATAATTAATATAATTCCAAACCCAACACTTTTATATTTATATCACTGTCGAATATAAAAAGTCCAGGTAAATTTCAACACAGAAAGGTTTAATATAGTAGCTGCAAGTATTTCCAAACTATCTGTCCAAACTTCATGTCCAAACTTAAACTTAAATCGGCTAACTAGCCCTAATATAGACCCAAAGAATCCAGAACATGCAGAAAATCAATTCAAAAAAAAAAATCTAGCATGATACCTTTCTTTCTAGCTATTACGCGAATGTTACATCATGCGAATACGTCATAAATACTACAACGGTAAACAACCCCTTAACCTGACTAGCGTAACCTTAAACGCTGGTGTACTACCGTACATAGCACTACCTTTTTGTGGAAAAAAATCTTACTATTTGAACATAATTCATTTAAGTTTTAATTTTCCAGATAATCGTTTGTGAAAAAAGTAATTGAATGTCTTTTCCTTTCGACTTCGCGTATTTTGCCAGATCGACTGATGAAAAATAGTATTTTCACGCACACATCGATCATGCATAATGTTCACATTTAAATGTGTGTAACTGACAAGTTTGTGTAATTTTGTAGAATATCATAAACTTCATTTTAATTAGAATATCCGACAAAACATTGAAAAGATTGAACAGATTGATATCAATATCAGTATACTGTTGTAGCCTAGACGTTAAGTTATGGTACATTGCAAGATGTAAAAGGGTTGTAATAAACAAATGCAATTGAAGTTTACTGTTTTTGTTTTGTCATTAATGCATCACAAACAACAAATATTAAGCGTCTTAATACACGTTTTTAAAAGGAAACGTTGTAAATAAAGTAATCATTCTATAACATTAAAAAGCAATGTTTTTATTTTTCTCATATAATTAAGTAAATGTGAACTGTTCAATCTATATAGCTTTGTAAAAAGTTTTGGAGTTTCTAAATTGTGTAACTTATTAAGATTTTATTTCATGTGACATAGGACATCTGATTTGTTTTTACTAGGCTGATTTTTTTTCATGTGACATAGGACATCTGATTTGTTTGTCCTCGGCTGATTTTATTTAATGTGACGACATAGGACATATGATTTGTTTGTGCTCAGCTGATTTTATTTCATGTGCATGTGACATAGGTCATATGATTTGTTTGTGCTAGGCTGATTTTATTTCATGTGACATAGGACATATATATATTTTTTTTTTTTTTTTGCTCGGCTGATTTTATTTCAAGTGACATAGGACACAATAACCATCTATTTATCCCAGGAATAATCAAACAGCTTGGATTTTTAGTGTTTCCTAGGAACATATTATAAGAGTAATCAAGAGGCATCGACTTTTTGCGGATGTTGAAAAGCCTGGTTCTGCGGGTTCAAATACAATAAACGGTGTTCTGTCATTTTTCAGTTACACGCAATGATAGCAGAAACGGGAGATTTTGTGTGTTGTTTTTTTGTAAGTTGAGTGATCAACATTTCTTAATCTCGAATGTAAAAGTGTAATTTGGGCACGTTCAGAACACTAATTATACGGGTTCAATTGCATGTGTGTTCTTTTTCAAAGTTAGGCTAATAAGATTTCTTTTCCGACAGGTTGGAACTATTTTAGTCGCATGCAACCACATAAAAATATATATAAAACGCGAAATGTTGTTTATTGGGGCCCTACATCTGAGTGAAAAGTAAAGCAAAACATCACACTTGTCATTTCCAAATTGTGTTTCCTATATAAGAACCACGCTGTACAGTTAGCAATTTCTTCGCTAATAAACAACCTGAACGGCTGGTCTGCAAAAGGGTGGAATGGTTTTTTTTAACTTTCCAAGGTGATAAATGTCGGGTTTGCTCTTTTTGTTAAATGACTCGCCACAGATTTGTTCTTACTTTTACATTTGGCTTGCATGTGAACACCTTTGTCCTGTGCTTTATCAAATTTTGGTATAAGTTGCAATGCGCATAGGAATTTGTCATATATTATTATTGTTTTAAAGAGCCTAACCTTGTACTTCCTGAAGGATTTCTCAAATGCACGCAGTAAAAAAAAAACAAGCTTATTCAAAACAAAACTGTCTAATGCTGATGACGTATTCTTGGATCGTGTCTACATTGCATTCGTATGAGGAGAAGATAAATATTTCTTGGAGAAGAACTAGACCTACACAAAATTCTATATTGTTAAAGAAAAAAGGTATTCAATCAAGGACAAAATGAAAAGAAAACGTGAGAATGGCTATAGCATCTTTTTAATGTTTAAATCAAATTGAAATATCAAAGTCCATTGTAGTCAAAGTAAATTATAATACAATCCTGATAAGTTAAATTAATTATAGCAATAATCCAGATAAGTTTTATTTAAAGACAACATCGATTGCATGCACGGGAAGATTTTAGCGACCGCCACAGTGCACGTGTATCATTGTCGTATTCGTGAATAACAAAATATGGTACGGTCCTTTGATGACTGCAGCATACATTCAAACTTGAAAAGGCGCGGGAAAGAGGTATTCACGTGACAGTCAAGTGTAAGGTTACAACAAAACATTATATAAAATAAAGCGAACCCTACAGTTACTGCCATGAAATGACCAGTCGGACTGGGGTGCTTAAATCGGTATTACAGAGCTCTTCCCTCGCACTTTCTAATGGGTTTCTCAAATGCAATCAGTGAAAAGAAACCCGGTCTATTTAAAACAAACTGCCCATGTGATGATGTATTCTTAATTTCTTAGAGCTATGGCGTTGATAAAAAGAAAGTAGTGACGTAGTTAAAATAATGTCAAAATTGCATTTTTTGTGAAGGGCATATCATTATAACTATAAGAAGAGCTACTCAAAATTTTAGATTGTAAAAGTAATTGAATAATTCAATAACCGACAAAATGACCAGAGACGAAGTGTAAATGTAAATACATACATACTGTTGATTTGTAGTTGGAACTCGAGTACCAATGACCAAAATACGTCGAAGGTAGATGTACATTGGTTCTCGTTACATTCCTGCATTTTCATATTCAAGCAAGCAAATAGTATGCTTAATGGTACGTCATTCGATATTCCTACTTTTTACGTAAAAATCTAGGACTTTGTCAGATTGTTTATTAACAACAAAACAGTACCATATCCAGATTATTCTTAACTATGCATTTATTATTTATGTCAATCGGAATTAAATGCGAAGTACATGTATAATGTAAATATACGCGTGCGTGCGAATGTGTGTTTTATGTAAGGTCCGTACAAAATCAACTGTTTTTCTCAAATTGTGTCTTTCTTTTCTTAAACCATTATTTCTGGTCTAAAAATGGGCACGCAGCAATTCAACCACACGCCTATTCGACCCCATCTGAAAAATCTAAAGCGATTATCCGATCTAAATATACATCTGGAAAAAAGTTAAGCACCGCTAACATTTTTGTGTATAAAACAAAAAAATCAGTACGCAGATATAGGCAAGAGTATCATGCACCCCGTGCTTTTGGCAAAAAGCAGTTTGCCCTTGCAACATCTATGGGTATTTATAACGCATATTGTGCGTAGTTCAGCATTCGTAACGTGATTATGACGTCTGCCCGGTGGAATGAGACGTAGGGTCGAGGCAGTCATCCATGCACGTGGATGGTTCACCCGGTATTGACCAACTAAGGTAAAAATTGATCCTAAGACATCAAATAGACTTTTTACCAAGACACTGTAACAAACAAGTTGCTAATGGCATCTGCTGCTCCATACTTAAACCTACGTATGTTTTTTTGTGAAAATGATACGTCTTGAATATGTAACGTTTTCGGTATTAAATACTTCTTTTTCGGGCCAGTTTCTCTTTGCTATGTTAGCAAACATGTTGACATTTCATACTTTACAATTTGTCTAGTTATTTTCATATGAAATATGTCATAGGAAAGTTTTATACTGAAGACGCTTTAAAAATATTAGGGGGTGCTTAACTTTTTTCCAGGTGTATAATTAAATCATACATACTTAACTAAAGGCTTGGTTATTGACAACTTTCAAATAAAAGCACCAACTTTGTTATTACATGCATTTTGTTACTTGCTCTTATAATGATTTAATTTGTTCACCTATTCTTTTTTTTTGCATTTTGCCTCGCATCAGTAATGTTTTCTTGTAACTGCTTTATTGTGCTTCTATTCTCGAATGTAATGAGTGGGCCTTTTGCTGACCTGTAAAACAGTGCGACTTAAATGTCAACCACCTTTTACGAACACGGGATAGTCATTAATGCCCTACACCTGCCCACCTTAATGCATTTTGGATACTTAAACGTTGACAGTGATTTTGTCGCTGGTTTCTATTAGCACCAGGAAAATGTCTAAAAAAATCCAAGAAATGGTTTATAAAAAGCTGTTCACTTTTTTCAATTCAGAAACTAGTTTATTGAGATCTGGAGATAATTTTCAGCAAATATTTCTGGCAGATTTTTCCATTATTCCAGTAAATTTACAAATAGATGGAGGGGTTCATTAGCAAGAACATTGTTTTTCTAGCTATTTCTTAATCTTTTTTTTAAGTAGAATATGAATGGAAAAGCATAAACAATCGTCTGAACACATTCCAAAATATGAATAGGCCACAATAAAGAATGATGGTGCATATCTCTACTCGGAAGACTAGTCTATTTTGAAGTTGTTTGAATTCAAAACACAACCTAATAATTAAGAAACAAGCTTAACATATATTCTAATGACAGGGTGAATTAGCAATGGTTAGCTGATCAAATTAAAATAAGAGGGCCATGATGGTCCTATATCGCTAACCGGAGTGCCAGGAGACATTTAGTAATAGTGAGCAAGGAATGTCGGCATTGCTTAAACAGGCCAAAATATTTGTAATACATGTACACAAGGGAAATGTGGACAATCATTTTCAGTTTAAACCAAAAGATTTGGTGAAGGGAAATACTTACAGGTTTCCTATGAACATGGGTCATGCACCTGGCGACCATGATTTTTGAAGGATCAAAATTGTGTATAGTCCCTTAATGAACTTTTTTGCAAATTATAAAGGCTCTAGCTTGTTTTGTTTGTTTTTTTTTGTTGTTGTAGGGTTTAACGTCCCCCCAACAGTATTTCAGTTACCTGGAGACGGTGTCCACTTGAAGCAGATATAGTGCTGCCTTCACTGTGTATAGTATGCCGTGAACACCTGGAATGATAATCACATTATCCTGACACCGGGCCAACTAGTCGTGGAACTATCCTTATATTTGCTTGAGCCATAGCAAGGGAGCAATACCACTACCATTGTTACCCGGGGCCTCCCGTTCCTGGAGCCGACGCTCTACCGATTGCGCTACCAGGTCTGTTGAGATCAAATTACTTTAAATAATTGGATACATGGCCACCATAGGAACATGTATACCAAATATCAAGGCTCTAGATCTCTAGTTTCTGACAAGAAGATTTTAAGAATTGTTACGTGCATTTGTTTTTTTTTTGATGGTCAATTTGGTTCCTCAATTCCATCTTCACATGAACAGGATGCTACAACCATGTTCTGTGCCTTTTTAACATTTTGGCTTATGTTACAATGCTCATAGGAATTACAACAATGTTACATGTGCAGTGTGGCGGTCTCCACGTGCATGCAACCTAAGTTATCATTTAATTCATCCTATAAGGATTGTTACGTGTAGTTTCTTTTGATGGACATTGGACTTTGGTTCCTTAATTCCATCTACACATAAACAGGATACTACAACCATTTACACTTCTTCTCTAGTCATTTTTCCTTGATTCAAAGATTTAATTTACTATCAACAGTTTTGTGTAGTTCTTCTTATGGAAATGATACTTCTCTCTTTCCTGGACACCATCTTGACATTATTGTTCAATTAGCCACTAACGACGTCAGATCTTATCTCAAGAAAACGTCAGTCAGAAAACTTGGCCATTCTTTTATTCAAATAGTTAAGTTTTCATTTAATTGTTTGCATTTGAAAACCCCTCAGGAAGTGCGAGGTTATAGCTCTGTAAAACCATTTTAAGCAGTCCCTTGTGCCAACTGACTATTGCAAGGCAGTAACAGTTGGGGTTCTTTTTTGTTTGTTTAATGACTCATTACAGACTTAATCTTACTTTTACATTTTGCTTGCATGTGAATACCTGTCCTTTCAAATTTTGGTTTATGGCAATGCTCATAGGGGTCTGTCAGATTTCCTTATTTAAAAGTTTATCCTACATAGCCTTATATGGAAAATGGCCACTGCCTCTAGGTAATACATCTTTTGATGATTAAAATTATGTAAATATTATTGATACATGGAAACCCAAGAAACATGAAAACCAATTATCAAGGCTCTAGCTTTCGTAATTTTGGAAAAGAAGATTTTTAAAATTTTCATATGTAGCCATATATGGAAAAAAACATTTTTGATGAAAGAAACGGAAATTTTCTTGTTGACATTGCCTGCTGAAGATTAAGTTTGGTTCAATATGGGCCAGCAGTTTAGACAAGATGTCATTTAAAAACTGTTGAAGCACATGTGATGAGAGGACAGACATTGGCGATCACAAAAGCTCACACTAATTTAATTGAAAATAAACAACAACAACAAAGTAATTCATTAAATTTTATGAAGAAGCACTTTTAAGAAACTTCAAAAAAGGTAAATTATATACAATGAGTGTCATGCCAAGATAAGAACAACACTGCAATGGTAACTTTTGCATTTGCAACATAGTCACTCAAGCCAAATTACATGTAATGGAAGCCGACAAATCAAACATTAATCAGAGTGCAGACAACAGCAGAATCATAAATAATTTCATTTTTGTAGTTAATTGTATAAACTATCATTCATATTTAAAATTTGAACCATATTCTGGATAAGAAAGGTACAATGTTTTGTATATGGTTACAGGGATGGTAAAAAATTATAAAACAAAAAATAAAAAAAAAATTTTGGCATACAATTGGAGCCTATTTTAATAAACAGTTTTAAGACCATAGGAAATCAAAATATGTTAAACAAAAGTATAAGGTCACGTTGTTTCTATAGTAACTGACTCAGTGGCTGAGGTTGTTGGTTCTGTCAAGGTCACATGGAGATGCCCATCCCTGAAGAAAAACAGAAATCTTATTATCAACATATACATATTCAACCCATTCTTAAGTAGCTAATTTATATAATTATTAATTGTGCTCACATTACTTGAAGAAATTTAAGATCCTAAAGTATTTGAAAAGCATAAAGTTTACTTCCAGGCTTTAGTTAATCCTCTACCTACCCATCAGGTAAAATTGCATGCAAATAATGAACTTCTTTTTTATTTAGTTTCCTCTAACTTTAAGTAAAAAGCATACATCTTGTTTGTTTTTGTTGTTGTTTTTTAATTGAACTATTTATGCTAACTTAGGAATATTACAATGAAATTAGCAACACTTGAGTCATTAAAGCGATCTCTGGATTATATAGGTTGAGAAAGACCTCAGACAAATGTGTGGAAGGACAATTTGTATTTTATGTGTTCACCTCAAGGAGGACTCAAACCCACATTGTTGGATAAATGAACAAGACTTCCACCACCCTGCCATTGGCATATACACATTGTTTGTTTGTTGGCTTTATTGTCCCTCCAACAGTATTTCAGTTATCTGTAGACGGTGCCCACTTGATGGAGGTATAGTGCTGCCTTCACTGTGTATAGCATGTCGTTATCACCTGGCATGATCCCGCTTCATCACATTATCCTAAAACTGGGCAAACCAGTTACAGAACTTCCCTTATATTTGCCTGAGCATTAGCAAGGGAGCTATACCACTACCATTTTTTATGACTTTGGTATGTCGTGGCCCAGGTTCAGACCCAAGGCCTGCCGTACCTGGAGCCGGTGCTCTACCGCTTGCACTACCAGGTTCGTTACAGACACCTTGATTGGAGTTTCTGACAATCTTACTGACATACACATTAACTTACCTTCTTAAATGGAAAGTTGAGTTAACTGTGGCTCCAGATGGCAGATCCTTCATGACAATCTAAAAAGATAGCGAGAAAATAATGTTAGGAAATATGCACTTTGATGGTCTGGTATGTACAATCAACTATTTAAGAATAGAGCAGATGCTTTGAGTAGACAAAAGTAGCTATCAATTTTCAATTAAATGTATCTTAGTTAAACCAGATGCTTAGCCTGTCTGCAGCACTCTTTTAGGTGCCCATGTGGGCAAGCGATTAGAGTCACAATTTCTAATTCCTGAGCATGGGTTGTACTCCCATAAAAGGCAACACTGACCAGCAATGTGCCACCAATAATAACTGTTCATCACCAATTGGACTATAACTGTGTCAGAGTAACGTAACAAAAAATTATTCTGCTTCAGGCAGCAAGGCAGTTGTTTAAATAACATATGATTCATCAAAGAGTAACTTGATAGCTAGATATGACATAGTTACCATATTTGTAGTAGGTATTAAAATACACAACCTTAAACTCGATATTAAGTCCTAGAATTTCAAGAAGCCAAAAAGATTTAGTCTCCTTTTTCAACAAGATCTTTACCAACAAAGTGTGATTTATACATCTTAGGATTTATTTACATGTTGTGCCAATAATACAGACAAGAAAAGCAGTATATGGTTTAAAACTTAAACTTCAACTATCAATTCAATTTTTTTCATTTTTAACAGGCTACTTGTACAATGGGGAAAATTTGTAGGTCCCTAAATCTAAATAAGATTTTACAATGCAAAGCAGATGTTCAGAACAGGCTCCATTTAATTTAAATCATATTCAGAAGACAAGCTTCTGTTATTGATCTCGAGTGAGAAAAATGACAGCAATGCCTTATTATTGGCAATAACGATGCACAAGCTATTTGCATTTGTGATATTATACTCTATTAATATATCAGTTGATCTGGAAATGACAATTTATTAGCAACAAAATTTATTTTAAACACTAAATCATTACAGTCTGGTTGAAAGGAAACTCACAAAGCATCAATTAACTCTTTTAGAAGCATCAGTCGATGACAAAGCATCAATTAACTCCCCTTGATGTATCCCAGATTACCATCAGTTGATGCAAGAGGAATGTTTATGTCCAACTTAACTGCCTTGTTTTCCACCAGACAGCCTCTCTTCCACAAAACTTTCAAGGCATACTAGTCAATGTCTTACTTTCGTCAAGGTTTTAAAATATAATATGCAAATTTTATGCAGACTTTGATATTTCTCGTTTACCTTAGTTTACTTAAGTAAAAACAAACAATTTGAAAATATTTTCAAAATTTCTTTCTTTTAATCTTGTTAATTTTAGTGACTAAATTATATATTATTTTTATAAGATCTTTTTTTTTTCTAACCTCTATTATGAAACAAGGTAATTCATAATATCTCCACTCAGTTTTTACAGTTTCATTTTTCTGTATTTACATGTGACCTTAATGAAAAACTAGAAAACTCACAGCACTTAACTGACCTTTACAACATCAATGAAAAAATCCATTATTTATGTCACCATAACAATGTTTTATTGGAAAAATTACCAGGATCATAACAAGCATAAAATACCCAAAACACTGTCCTTCAAAAAACATCTTCCAAGTTATCTGATAGATAGCCTATGGCAGGAGCACCAGATAAACCAGGTTTAAGCACCCAAGTCCATCCTTTTGCCGACAAACCTTTCCAAGGAGGTAACTGCTGGGGGTTTTTTTTTGTGTATGAAATGTCTTGTCTCTGTGTTTTTATAATCTCTTTGCAGCAAAGAAACATGTGAGTATGCCTTTGTCTTGTGATAAAAATGGTAATTCTCATTCCACGTTTTTCAAATTTACCTATTCTTTCTTAATAATTGTCTAGCTAACACGGTACTGTCCAATTAATATACTGAAGGAAAAAAGTTTAGCAAATTCAGTGAGGATTGACCTCTAGGGAACTTTGTGACCTGTGGAGGATCGTCTGTTTTGCTGTGCTCATACTGCACGGGATTTTCATGAAAGTTACATTTCACGCTTACATAATGGTGTAGTTTAAAAAAAAAGGGGAACATCATGTTGTCAATGGATAGGCACAATTGGTCAATACGGAAATGTTTTAGTCACATTGATTTATAGACGAAAACCTGTCATAAAAAACTTGCTAAACTTTTTTCCTTCAGTTTATTTATAATTAGTGCAATATTATCCATTATAAGCAATCAAATCTTTCATGAAGTTCAAATTCTAACATATTTGGTAATTCTCATAGGAACATTTTATATTTTCCTATTCTTTCTCACTGACATTTTAGGAAACACTGTACTGTCCCATTAATATTTATAATCACTGTAATTAAAACAATTACAAGCAGCTAAATCTTCATTGAATTCCCACGCTTTTTACAAAGCCCCAATTGAAACCAATTTTTCCTGCCTTCATTTATTTCATCATAAATCTTTTATATTGGATTGGATTAACAGGTTCTCAACTGTAACAAAATGTATAACAATACTCAATCCCACATCAACATTTTACAAAAAGGTCCAAATTAGCACATTAATTAAAATACAATTTTCTGTTTCCAGATAATTATGTTAACTTGGCTTTATTTTTTCACAGATCTGTAAGGGATTATTGTGAATTTAGTAATTATACATGGATATTGAAAATCCAAACTGGTCAATATGTCCTTTGACATAAAATTCTCACGGGCTTTTAAGCTGTGATTTGAATCATTAAAAGTCAATTACACATGAATTAACATGATCAATACCTTTTCAATTCATTGACGACCATTATCCAGTATATAAGGATTAAGAAGTTAATAACAACCAACCTGGTGGAATAGTACATACATTGTCCATTAGGTTGACCAGAATCAATTTCCCGCAAATGTTCAATGAGAAATAGTTCTAACAATTACATTGCTGATACGTGCAGTACCTTCAATAGTTATGAATTAACACCTGATTAATTATTTAATAAGAACATCCTCATATCCAATAGGGTCAAATAGGAGATATAATAATAGTTGTGTCTGTCACCAGGTTTAATAGAACAGAACAGTACAATAATATCATTCAGTCCCTGCTAACAAATCCTGATGATTTTATTTAAATACAGACATACAGTTGCTAATTCAAATGCTTTCAGAAGAAGAAATTAAAACTTCTCAGAGCTTTAAATTAAACCATAGTTCATGTCTTTACAAACAAAAGTCAGTAGTGTTTTATTGTCACTTAAGCAAACGTTTTGAAGTTTAAAAGCTATATTTTTAAACACACCATTTATAAACGTTTTTATTATGTCATTTAGCACCCCATCTGGTATTGTGAGGTTATTATGCTTTATGCACCCCATCTGGTATTGCGAGGTTATTATGTCTTTAAGCACCCCATCTGATATTGTGAGGTTATAATGTCTTTATGCACCCCATCTGGTATTGTGAGGTTATATTGTCTTTATGCACCCCATCTGGTATTGTGAGGTTATAATGTCTTTAAGCACCCCATCTGGTATTGTGAGGTTATTATGTCTTTAAGCACCCCATCTGGTATTGTGAGGTTATAATGTCTTTATGCACCCCATCTGGTATTGTGAGGTTATATTGTCTTTATGCACCCCATCTGGTATTGTGAGGTTATAATGTCTTTAAGCACCCCATCTGGTATTGTGAGGTTATAATGTCTTTAAGCACCCCATCTGGTATTGTGAGGTTATAATGTCTTTAAGCACCCCATCTGGTATTGTGAGGTTATAATGTCTTTAAGCACCCCATCTGGTATTGTAAGGTTATTATGTCTTTAAGCACCCCATCTGGTATTGTGAGGTTATAATGTCTTTAAGCACCCCATCTGGTATTGTGAGGTTATAATGTCTTCAAGCACCCCATCTGGTATTGTGAGGTTATAATGTCTTTAAGCACCCCATCTGGTATTGTGAGGTTATATTCTCTTTAAGCACCCCATCTGGTATTGTAAGGTTATTATGTCTTTGTGCACCCCATCTGGTATTGTGAGGTTATTATGTCTTTATGCACCTCATCTGGTAGTGTGAGGTTATAATGTCTTTATGCACCCCATCTGGTAGTGTGGGGTTATTATGTCTTTATGCACCCCATCTGGTATTGCGAGGTTATTATGTCTTTAAGCACCCCATCTGATATTGTGAGGTTATATTGTCTTTATGCACCCCATCTGGTATTGTGAGGTTATATTGTCTTTATGCACCCCATCTGGTATTGTGAGGTTATTATGTCTTTATGCAGCCCATCTGGTATTGTGAGGTTATTATGTCTTTAAGCACCCCATCTGGTATTGTGAGGTTATAATGTCTTTAAGCACCCCATCTGGTATTGTGAGGTTATACTGTCTTTAAGCACCCCACCTGGTATTGTGAGGTTATAATGCTTTATGCATCCCATCTGGTATTGTGAGGTTATTATGTCTTTATGCACCCCATCTGGTATTGTGGGGTTATTATGTCTTTATGCACCCCATCTGGTAGTGTGAGGTTATTATGTCTTTATGCACCCCATCTGGTATTGTGAGGTTATTATGCTTTATGCACCCTATCTGGTATTGTGGGGTTATTATGTCTTTATGCACCCCATCTGGTATTGTGAGGTTACTATGTCTTTAAGCACCCCGTCTGGTATTGTGAGGTTATTATGTCTTTAAGCACCCCATCTGGTATTGTGAGGTTATTATGTCGTTTAGCACCCCATCTGGCATTGTGAGGTTACTATGTCTTTAAGCACCCACTCTGGTATTGTGAGGTTATTATGTCTTTAAGCACCCCATCTGGTATTTTAAGGTTATTATGTCGTTTAGCACCCCATCTGGTATTTTAAGGTTATTATGTCTTTAAGCACCCCATCTGGTATTTTAAGGTTATTATGTCTTTAAGCACCCCATCTGGTATTTTAAGGTTATTATGTCGTTTAGCACCCCATCTGGTATTGTAAGGTTATTATATCTTTATGCACCCCATCTGGTATTGTGAGGTTATTATGTCTTTATGCACCCCATCTGGTATTGTGAGGTTATTATGTCTTTAAGCACCCCCTTTGGTTATGTGAGGTTATTTTGTCTTCAAGCACCCCATCTGGTATTGTGAGGTTATTATTCTTTAAGCACCACATCTGGCTACAAACAAAAATGTAGACTATTTTTAGATGCCCAGACAGATTGACGGATGGGCAACAAACCCAAGGACCATTTTAGGGTGCACTTTCCCCCCCCTTTCTCACACAACAATGTCAACTCTTGCAATAAAAAAATAAACATGAGATAAAATCTCTCACCCAACTCTGCAGTAATAACTATTCTGGTGGTTTTAAATCTCAACTTACAAACCTTTTGAAATCCAGAATTTTGTTATTCTGTGAGTTGTGGTTGTGCCTTGACACTTTTACTTATCTTAAAGAATGCTTTCATTTAAAAGGGAAGAGATTTGGGATTTGCTGGCATTTTTGCAGATACTGGGCAGTGACATTTCTTTCATTATAGCACGGGGGCACTTTTAAGGTTCCCAGGGACTGAACCTGGCCGGTCCATTATACTGACACTGACGAGTCAGGCATAATGCTGGCCCCTTAGCCCCGAGTGTTAGGAGGGAAGCCACTACTACGAACTTTAAAGTCTTTGGTTTGAACCGGCCTGGGTTTGTACCCACAACCTCCCGATTCATAAGTCGATGCTCTACCAATTAAAACCACTCATAAAATGTAGTTCAATTCATTCCTTTATTATCCAAAATTCTTAATGAGTAGATGCTATTTGAGATTGTCAGAGATTAAAGCATCAAATGGCTGGTTGGAATCATTCCTAGGAAGAAATAACATTGTGCTGAAAACTCAATCCGGCGTTAGACATTAGTTGACCTTTACATGTCTAACTGTCCTGTTACACTAATTAAATATATTGGTGTTATTGCTTTCTCTACATTTTGCTTATACAACACAATTTGTAAATTTCAAGTGTGGTTCTCACAAAAAGTAACCATGCTGCATTAAGAGACCACCTGTCTTAAAAGACCACTTTTGCTCTGTCCCAAGGGTGGTCTTTTAATACAGGTTTGACTCTATACACAAAAACACAAAGCAAATTTAAGCACATTACCTTTGCTAATTTTTGTTCATTCTCTTGGCTGGCATCTGTCTCCAGCACTTCCAAGACAAGAGATGTCTGTCCTTCTGCAAGGGTAAAGTCTCGATGTTTGCGGGAGTGAAGAGGGGCTAGAATTGGGAACAATGGAGTAAGGACTGGACCCGACTCTGAGTTAGTCTGAAATATAAGATGTTTATATTCATTTATTATTGTCTGTAATATATCTGATCCTAGTTTTGCCCAATCAACCTAAGCCAAAACAAAAATCACTTTTCAAGGTCTGCGATCTTGACCTTTGTATCACTGACCCACAACAATAGCGATCGTCTAGTCACAATGATCATTGTCTTGACTACATTTGTTGAGGGTTTATTCATGCATTCTCTTATCAAAAGCAGTAAGGGTTGTGCCTCGCTACATAACACCATCACAATTTACTGTGCATCGCTACATAACACCATCACAATTTACTGCGCATCGCTACGTAACACCATCACAATTTACTGTGCATCGCTACATAACACCATCACAATTTACTGCGCATCGCTACATAACACCATCACAATTTACTGTGCATCGCTACATAACACCATCACAATTTACTGTGATACAACAGCCTCTATGTTGCTCTTCGTATCAAAGTTTACTATAACACCCAAAATATTCAGTACAGAGTCTGCTTTTTCTTGCATATACTTAGTACTACTAGTCTTGATAAAACAGCAATGGTTGGGGAAAAAATGATGAAAAAGATACAGTGAAACATACTTTTTAAAACATTATGGAACATAGATAAAACTTCAAATTATAAGAAGCTTCCTGCCTTAATGTTTACACCAAATGATAGAGCATTTTGAGTTCAAAAAGACTGCTTAATGGTGAAACTGATGTGTTCAGATAATACTGAAATGCAATTATGATATAGAATATCTCATTTATGTTTAAAGCCTTATATTGAATACTCCCCAAATATTGTTTAAGATCTCTAACTTTTTCTCAAAAATCACATGATAGGCAATATGACTGAAAAATCATCTGAAAAGAATTTTCCTTAAATAGTCCACAATACTACACACAAAGGTTGCAATATTTGTCGTCAACACTGAATGTTATAGCAGCAGTTTAATCATAATAGTTTGTTTATTGGGTTTATCGTCTCACCAACAGTATTTAAATAATCTGGAGATGGTGTCCACTTGATGTTGATACACCGCTGCCTTTACAGTGTATAGCATGCAGTGAACACCTGGCATGATACCACAACCAGCCATGTTAACCTGACACTGGGCCAACCAGTTGTAGAACTACCCATATATCTGCTTGAGCGTAAGAATTGAAGCTATACCACTACCATTTTTAATAACTTTGGTATGTCACAGCCCCGGTTCGAACCCTTGGCCTCCCTCATCTGGAGCCAATGCACTACCGATTGCACTACCAGGTCAGAAAATCAGATTAGCTGTAGACAATCAACAGATATCAATAAAATGGTATAACTATATCACTCTTCCAAATTAACAAGTTTGTGGCCTATGGTTTCATGCATTCTCTTCATATCAATTGTTAACTAAAATCATGTTCAAGGATGATGTGACCTTGACCTTTGTATCAATGACCAAAAATATAATTAGGTCATCTACTCATCATTATTTATATTCAGATGTATTAATAACGAGAAAAATAAAACAAAATGTAAATCTAAAGGAAAGGTTGTGTAAAATCCTGAATGCAACCCAGATATGCGTACTGCATTGTTATCATATTTACTGTTTCATCCAAATACAAGATCATGTGTTGACTTCCTTCTTCCTTTATTATGGAAGAAGATAACAAAAAAAAAATCAAATTAAGAATCCCATTATCAATCTTTCTGACATTCAAGTAAAAGACTTATAAAGTTGTGACCCTTTGCAATGACTAAGATAACATACATGGCATTTTGAAATAGTGATCTAGACTGGCAGAACTATATTTCAAATGGTAAACTTCCTCACACTGAGACATATGAAAGGGCTCTAATGGAAGTTCTCTCTCATTATTCAAGGAAAATGCTCACCTTTATACAAATGGCCCGGGAAATACAGTCAATGTAACTGTCGTCTGTGTTCAGTTTTATATCTTCATCCTCAAGGCCTGTCAAAATACCTGCCTGTATAAAAAATACAGAAAAATATATTTCAAACATTTACAGATTACTGAAATAACCAATTCTGACAACTGTTTGTGAGCAATATAGCTATCTGTAAACATGTTTAAGGAAAATTGTATATAACAAATTCTACATTGATTTTAGTCAAAACTTTTCAATTCAGATTCCAGTTTAAATTCATTATTCAAATTCACTAGGAAGAATCTTTAAGGAAAGAGCAAAACAGCCAATAAGGGGAGGTTTGACAATAAATAAGTTATGTGCATATGGTATAACCAATGGTCTCATTCAAACCTGTTTAGCAGCACCTATGGCAATCACTTCCTCAGGGTTGATGGTGTTGAGGATCTCTGAGGTGGAGAACATGTCCGCCACCATCTTCTGTACCAGTGGGATGTTGCACCCACCCCCACACAGTATTACCTGAAGACAGTATAGACATTTACTATTAGGTGTTTTTTAAAAATATTTTTCATAAATCAAGACTTGCATTCAACAGTAACTAGACTAGAAAGCATTATTTATTTTATGTGTGTTCTGATTGTTGAAGAGAGCTAGTCATTTTATGACCAAGAGCAAACAAAGTGATTTTGATATTATCTTAAATGTTTTAAGGGCAGGGAGCCAGCTTCATAATGATTCCAGGCTCCATCTACTCCTCTACCGGTCTTGTTTTCTGTACACACAAATGCTTTCTTGCATATTTATTGCAATCTATTATAATTGATAGGAATTTCTTTAGGCAAGACACTTGCAACTAGTGCTAGGATCTGACATGGTAAAGGCAATTTTAGAAGTACGATATTACAGTTAGTTAGTTTCTGTTAGTCTTGTTTAACAGATGACTAATTTATTGTTTCTTGTTTATTTTGAATTGTATTTATTGGTGACAAGCATGTGAAAAAATGTTCAAGCACCTTTGGTCAAATATGCCTAGAATATCTTGTTAAAGATTTAATATCTACGGAGTTACTTCAAATGTAATAATAAATAACCAAATGATATTTAAAAAAGTCATTTTAGTTAATGTAAAAGGATAAAAATTATATACACAACAATATACTTTTTCATTATTTATCAGATTTTCTAATCTAACCATTCAAGACATAAGTGCTAAGAGAGACAATCCACTTTACCTTGTTGATATCAGTCCTGGAGCAGTTATTGTTCTTGAGGACTTGGTCTATTAATTGGCCTACTTTCTGGGTTAAATCACCTATACAGCTCTCAAATCTTGCCCTGAAGTGATCACAAGAGACATTTACATAAGTGAACACAATGATGAATCCTTTTAAAAAATCTGACTTGTACATAATTAATTAGACAGGCATATTTGTTCAACAAAGTATGTACCCTTGCTTGAATTTGCTTCTACAAGATTATAACTAAGTCCTGCCAATGATACTGTTTTATCTGATAACAAACTCTTTTTTTGTCATTTATAACCATTTCTGGTGAATTATTTACCTATTCTGAATAGTATACTGTTAACAGTTACAAACATTAACACAAAAATATAAGGACCTAGAAAATTCTAAGACAAAAAAGGGGAATAACTGTGCCAAAATGAATTTTAGGGTTACCTACCCTACTGAAATTGGTTCTGCTTTTAAAAGTAAAGTAAAAACCTTTGGACTTTTTCGAGAAATGGATTTTAACAAAAAAGGTTAACCAAAACCAACAAGAGGGTCATAACAAAAGTAATCCCACTGAAATTTTCTACGAAAACGACAATTATTTACCTTGAAATTTTTGTATTGAAGTCCATTCCCTCATACAATGACTCCACTGTGAAGAGTGCATTGTCCAGTTTCGACAAAGTTTTCTTGCAATCATCTGCAGTTCTCATTAGCTTTGCAATAGATCTTTTGTTGTCACTCAAGTCATTTCGCGTCTGTCTGCAGACACAATATAACAATTTCATTTAGGTATTGTGGTCATAGCAAAAACAAATATGACAATGTTGACAATAGTAAATAATATAGGACCTAAAGGTATAAAGCATTAAAAACAAATTTACACAAAAATTTGTTTTTTGTTCTGATTTTTTTTTTTTATAAATAATTGCAGCCACCAATAATGATCATTACAGCAACATCAGCTATTTTGGTGGAGGAAGACTCCAGACAGATATCTGGGTAGAACCACTGGTGCACTGCAGGTCAACCGGAAGACCTTTACATATTTAGTCCTTTGCCCCGAACGGGACTAGAACCCACGTAATGAGAGGCTAAGCAGTCGGAGGAGTAACAAGTCGGTGACTATACCACTACGCCACGTGTGCACCTACAAAAAAATTTATTAAACTATAGAAAGTATTTATATGGAATAAAACAATCCACCTTCTATTCAAAATTGCAAATTTATTGATTTGCTACACCAAGGTTTTCCTATTTCATTTGGTTAAAGTTATTAATTGTAACACCCAATACACATATTATGAAAGATGATTTATTATGCACATCCATGTCTTATGTAAACCCTGAGTTTTTTATTGCAAAATAAGGTAAAAAGTTAATATTAATAATTTAATGATGTAAATAGAAAATAAGGAAGGATGGAATTACCTTTTGAATTCTGTGATGAGATACTTTCCAAGCTCTGCTGTGAACTGATCACAGCCCAGTGTTGTATCAGAGACACTAGCTCGAGTCTGGTACATTCCATTCTGGACATTTACAATGGATACATCAGTTGACACACCTCCCAGTCGCAGAACCAGCACTGTACTAATAGACAAACAATTATAACTGATTAATTATCACAACATATTCCCTTTTTTTTTTCTTTCAGGCATGTTAACATTCATGTGATAGTAGTTTATTAAAGCAACAGCAAAACGTTAAACAATAAAAAACAAATAATCACAATTGAAGGCTTTACATACAATTTCATTGAATTATACTGTAAAATTGTATATAACTTTACTGTAGCAAGAACAAAAGTACTGCACATGGTGGAACATTATATTTCCAAAGGTCAAGCAACCAATAAGAATTAAAATGATTCATCTGAGAAATAAAAGAGAAATTTTTTGCACTAACATTTTCTAAGAAAAATAAACAAAGGGCAGTAACTTTGAAACAAACAATGCAATTGGAGTCATCTCATGTTGACACACAACACATCAATATCAACTCTTTATACAAAATTAACAATATCTAACAAAAAGTGAATTAAATATGTCTACAGAAGAATTTGCTATAAAAAAATAACAATGGGAAATAACTCTTGAATAAACAATGCAATCTGCTCATCACATCTTCATGCACAACAACACCTGATTATCATTCATGCAAGTATGTAGAAATTATAATGAATGATAAAGGCATAGCAGTCCGTAAAATGACTTGCTAAGAAAAATAAAAAAAGGGCAATAACTTTTGGAACAAACAATGCAATTAGACTCATCAATTACATATCAATATCAATCATTAGGGCAATCAGTAAAAAAATGAAATAAATGTGAGGCTATCCACACAAGAAACTGCAGGGGGCGCCTGTAGCCGAGCGGTTAGAGTCACTGACATAATACTCCTCAGCCACTCAACGCGTGGGTTCGAGTTCCATTCGGGGCAAGAACTTTCATGTGGGAGGTTTTCCAGCTAACCTGCGGTGCACTGGTGTCTATCTACCTAGACATAAGTCGAGTCTTCCTCCACCAATAATTAGCTGGACGTCACCAATATGACCATAATTGTGGCAGATGGGTTGACAGATGACATTGTAATAATATAATACAATTTATTTATTTATTTGGGTTTTACGGCACAATGACACTTAACAGGTCATACGGCACCAAATACAAAAAGGTTGATGCAAATAGAGAATAATCAGGTTAAAACTATACTATGTGAGTAAAATATAGAAAAATATAAAAATCTATCAGGTTAAAATAATTTGAACTATAATTGAAAATAGGTTAGTATATTAAATGGTTTTAAAAAATGTATATAACGCTAAATAAACAGTTTAAAAATTTATAACACTTTTGGGCATACAAAATGTATATTCTATGCAGGCAGTTTTGATGTTTGCATGGGGCCACAAAGTAAGAGTTGGTGACTTGTCCCACCTCAGTCCCACAATGTACACAAACATTTCATGTCAGATGAATTACCAGCTAACCACTACAGTACCAGTGGTTCTAGCCAGATATATGTCTAGTGGGTTCCACTACCAATAATATCTATCCATTGCCATTATTACTTTTAGTTAGGGTGGTACAATGTAGCAAATTGCCGAATCAAACCAGTGTACTTCGGTACTAACCTTTGTTCCGAGGAATCCTCTTGCCCTATATTGTAAGCCAACACGGCTGCCACAGGCTCCCCTATCATACGCAAGACATTGAACCCAGCCTGGACAGCTGCTGAACTGAAATACAGAGGAAACTTATTGTACAGATATAATGTTACTGTTAGCATACAACATGTTACTCCTCCCCAGCCCCACCCCCGACCAGACAACATGACAACAAATGCTTGGACAACCTGTATAAAGCTGAGTACCAGCAAATATACTGGCAAAAATAAACATATTTTAAAATATTTTAGTATGCTTCCAGAAAGGGTAAACATTTTGACCTCTATTCAGCCATGGCTTTATCAACTTCATAAAAGGCATGTAGTATATTACTAGTAAAATTAAAAGCGAAGGGCATCAAAGTATTAACCCCTAATCTGTTCAATTGATTTATAGTTTAAATCAATACAAAATCTTGGTTAAGTGCTAAATGCATGCAAAAGCAACCAGACATATTGCTCAAGGCTCTGTGGCAAATAGTGCAGACTCCAACCACATAACTCTTAGTCAATAGGAACTGAGTGATCTGGATCTACACCATTTGTCTAATTTGATTAATTTATGCAGTGCAGGTTCAGTTCAAAATGTCTGTATGAGAGAAATTGATATGTGGGAGGAAATTTTCACACACTGGCTAGACTACTAACATGAATATCATCATTGCCACATACCATATTGCTTGTTTCTGTTCAGGTGAACAGTGTAATGGTACGGCCAACACGGAGTCCTGCATGCCACTGCCTCCATGACTCTGGGCCGTCTCTACAACACATCAAACCCATGTACAGCCTTGAACACATGAACAATTAGTGATGGTTTTGATTTAATTGGAACACACTTGAATGTTACTAAACTACACATACTTTTTACTAAGTTACCAAAAGGTCATGAAAGATTGCTGTTTACTTATTAAACATTCTTAGAAACATCACAAACAGAACCAGTCAAAAGCATGATATTCAAATACTAGGCAGAGATTATTTCAAATACTGAGAAGGCATAATAATTTGCACTTCCATTATCTATAAGCTTTATTTTTAGGCTTAACGCATTTCATTTTGTCAATTAGAAATGTTTATTAGATTTATCGTCCCACCAACAGTATTTCAGTTATCTAGAGACGTTTTCACTTAAAGCAGATATAGTGCTGCCTTCACTGTGAATAGCATGCCGTGAACACCTGGCATGACACCACACCCAGTCACATTATCCTGACACTGGGCCAACCAGTCATGGAACTACCATTAGATTTGCTTGAACGTTAGCAAGGGAGCTATACCACTACTATTTTTAACGACATTGGTATGTCGTGGCCCATTATTTTTTAAATACTTCAATTAGAATGAGAAGATTTAGTCCTTACCTAACATTTTCTTGTAGATAAGGGCAGCAATTTGAGAAGGTGTAAAGGTCCGTCTTGATTCCTTGTAGTCCACTTCAAACACGGGATTCCCAGCTTGATCTATCACCTAATTACCAAATAAGTTAACATAGAAATGACAATGGAAAGATATTCTAAAATTACAACATGCAAATGAACAGGCGCTTTAAACTGCAAGCTTATCCTGTATACTACATAACATTTGCTGAGAAAATAAACATTTATTTCATCTTTGCTTGTTTGTTTGTTTTTGAAATACATTGCAGCAAATATTTATGATCATTATAGTAACGTCCAGCTGTTTGGTGAAGGAAGACCCCAGAAACATGTCTGGGTAGAACCACCTGCACACCACAACTTAGTTGAAAGACCTCACATTAAGTCTTTTGCCCCAAACAGGACTGGAACCCGCATGTTGAGAGGCTAAGCAGTCAGAGGAGTTAGAAATCGGCAATTCTACCATTATGCCACAGGTGCCTTTTACCTTTTTAACAAACCTATTGCAAGATGCAAAATTAATAAAAAGGATATGTCAGTTTAAATGGATGCATGGACAAATATCAAATAAAATGCACAGTTCAATCAGAAATTTTGAAGGACACGTTAAAATCTATTAATGAGGTTTAAGACCTTAAAAAGTAAAACCCACCAAACTACCACCGTCTGAGCATTTACAGCAATGCAAAAGTAATATCATAGCCCAGTTATTTTTATTTTTTGAGCTTCATAGTTAAACTGCTGCGTCTATTTCACTAAAATGTACTGACTCTATACAAGATTTAAAGCAAATATCATAAATGTAACAACCATGCTATTATATATTTCAACATTTAATTACTTTTCAGAAAAAAAAAAAGTTACTGAGAAAAGAAAACCTAACTTGTTTTCTAACAACTTGATGGATTATCAAAGACTGGTTTTAGTTTTAACTGTTTTGCAAACGTTTTCAGTGAACTTGATAAATGTTCAAAACAGGCATCAATTTAAGATATATTCAATACATTTACAAACAATATGACAATTAATTCACTGTTTCATGCAAAATAAGTGTCAGCTTTATATTTTGTTGGTATAACAATAAATTCTTACAGAAACTGCTTGCTGCCTTCGATACTCCACTACAGCTGGATGGTCACATCTCCTACCCAGCACCTGCTTCACGTGGCACACCGTATTCTGAATGTTACGAATCATGCCTTGTTGGGCAGCCATGCCTATTGCCTGGAGATAGAGAAAATGTATTCTGAATGTTACGAATCATGCCTTGTTGGGCAGCCATGCCTATTGCCTGGAGATAGAGACAAAATGTATTCTGAATGTTATGAAACATGCCTTGTTGGGCAGCCATGCCTATTGCCTGGAGATAGAGACAAAATGTATTCTGAATGTTATGAAACATGCCTTGTTGGGCAGCCATGCCTATTGCCTGGAGATAGAGAAAATGTATTCTGAATGTTATGAAACTTGCCTTGTTGGGCATCCATACCTATTGCCTGGAGATAGAGATGAAAGGGGACTCATTAATAAATTATTGAAGTACTACGACAGTTTGGACCAAAACTATTTTCATTAAACATCATAATAAACCACTGTTACCTGAGCAAATCTTGTAAAATGCTGATTATTGATATCCTACACCTGTCTGAAAAGTGAACCATGACATCGCAATCGTCATTTCAAAAATTTATTTCCTATCTTGGGTACTCTGCAAAGTGTGGCCACTTATTGTTTAGTTTATTAACGTCATCCGCTGTGACGTCTATTTTAAGCAGGAATCCTAATCGTTCTTATCTATATACAGTAAAACCTCTCGAAGCGGCACCTCTAAGCAGCGGCTACCTCTAAGCAGTGGCAGTTAAATTTCCCCCCAGTAGTTTTCAGTGCATTTTAACCTCTAAGCAGCAACTCCTCCGCGAAGCGGTAAACGGCTGTGTAAATCTCTTCCCTGAGGCTAGTTTAACCTCTGCGTAGCAACACCAGGGCAGCTATTTTTAGAACACTCTATCGTGTACACCAGAAATGTCACGCAGTCGGCTGATCACTGCTTGTACCCTGTTGAGAAGGTGTAAACTGGAATCAAGTTATAGTTGGACGGGAAACCAGCTGCATGCTACAAACGTGCCGTTGAAGATCTAGGGTATTGCAGGAACGTGTAAAAGAAGTGTCAACTATTGATAATGTTAACGGGTTGGTTGGTTTTCTTTTATTGACCAAAAGATTAAAATATATCATTGTATTGATTGCTTACTTGAAATGATGTTCACGTTAAGTGCTAAATGCAAACTGTCATTGTTTTAGGATGTCTGACTATAAATTCGATTTTTTAATGGTAAGTCAGTCTTTGCATGACTCAATACTGGAATACTGGTCATTTTGTCTTGAAATGTCTTATAAAAAGGTTTACCTTACGTTAGAGCAGAGTGTTACTGCAATTAAGTTGTTAGAACAAGGAAGGTCAGCACAGTCTATTGCTACTGAGTTGGGCTGCGGCAGAACTCAGATACAGGTCCGTTACTGACGATATTGTTTTTCTAATAGACAAGCAAATGCTGATTGCCTAAAGTACAAAACTATTTAAAAAAACACATTTTTTCTCGTCACATTGAAACCTCTGAGCAGCAACACCCCTCAGCAGCAACACTTTTTCATGCCTCCGCCAGATGTTGCTGTGGGGAGGTTTTACTGTATTTAAAAATAAAGAATGTTTAAGTGTTGATGAATGAAATTTACTGTCTGAAAATTGTGATGCTGTTGAAAATCGTCAAAGCTTAGACTAACGTATGATTTTTTTCTGCAGGATTTATGTACAAATGCCCCAAACAGAGGTCTGATATTGTTGCATATATTAGTTAAATTCAAACTGTTGAACCCCACCTTTAGTTACTTCATCAAATATACAAAAGCGTAAAACTGGATTTCAGGCACAAACAGCATTAATCTTTATCATATTACTCATATAATTTAGAGAAAAAAAAAGGGTTCTCAAACATGGGCAGCAGCAGCAGCATGATGCATTCTCTTTGTTATTTCTTTGATCAGTATCATCACTCTTGACTACTAGGGTATAATAAAAATACAAAGTATTGTTGACATATTTTTCTTTTTGTCTTTTAAAGAATAAAACTACACAACATCAGAATTGTCCGTTATCAGGGGTAAAATGTGTTACATTTCACAACTAAAGATTCAAAGAGAAAAGTAGTATTGATTTTGACCCATTGATGATTTACCTGTTATTAACAATGAGCATCATCAATATAATATTGCCCACAAAAAGAATGTATCTATATATATTTATATACACATTACCTGGTCATGGTCTGTAAAGGCTACAATACAAGGTGTTGTTCGATCACCCAGGTCATTGGCAATAACATCTGTCTTCCCATCCTAAAAAAATCAAAGATATACTGCAAAATAAAGCTATCTTTCTACTGTTACAGGGCTGGAACCTTACTCAAAAAGTTTGGTTGCTCAGATAAGCAGCCAGATGAAATGTTTCATTGCCAGGCATTAAGTTTACAGGCCCAATGACTAAAATATCAACATATAATTTTTATTGTGATTTTAGGAAGATGACTAGAATGAGAGATGATGATAAAATAAATAGAAAATAGGTTTACCCTTTCTTAACATAAACACTTCACTGTATTTGTTTTACTTTACATATTTAATCTAAATGTATCTTCATTCTGAACATCCATTTGGCAAAGTAAGATAAAAAGGTATTAATTATTTCAATAAACGATTAATTATTATGCAGATTGCCTAACTGCCAAATTGTCATGCACTGTCCTTGTTACAATCTAATTTTTAACATCAACCTTTATAACTTAGTCCGATTTTACACTGCTTTGACACATTTGAGAAACTGCATTTTGTTACCTTTGCTCAACTTTACCAAGAATAATCCCCTTTAACCACCTTTTAAATTCACGAGAAAGTAATAATCTACTGCTCAGCATGTTGTGCTGTAGTTTAATTCAACTTGCAATCCCCCTTTTGGTGCCCCATTTTTAATAAGCTGAAAGTAATAATCCTGAGTAACAATGTGCTGCAAGATTAACTGTCCCTCACAAAACGTCAAAGGTCAAATAAGACTATCAGACAAATGGCATGCTTTTCTTGTAATCGCTTGGATTACATAATACTTTGATGTAAGTCATATGTCAGGTCACAGTTTTTACCTTCTCTTTAGTTTGACAATCAGTCCTCCAAATTAAAGATGGTTTTTGTTTTTTTATTTTTGATATATATTATAATGACCAATCATTATCATTATAGTGATGTCCAGCTGTTTTGTTAGAGGAAGACCCCAGACAAGATCTGGGAAGAACCACCGATGCACTGGATGTTAGCTGGAAGACCTTCCCACATTAGGTCCTTCGCCCCAAACAGGACTCGAAGCCATGAGGTGGTAGACTAAGCAGTCAGAGGAGATACAGATTGGCAACTCAGACGCCCCTTTAATTGAAGATGGTATCTTACAATTTAACTACATTAAATACAGCATTTTAAAAGTAACAACAGCAAGTAGTTTTCATTTATGTTTTTGCATACATGGCTCAGCTACTACCGAAATTCAACTCCTTGACTGTTAAACCCCATCTCTATTAAACCCACTGACTAATGAGTCCTTCGACTTTTCAACACATTCTGGTAGAAAGGTGAGACTATTCAACCCCCAGGAAACTATTCATCCCTTCTACTATCCAACCTCTTGTCCATGAATGAGTTGCAAACAAGAAAGAACAAAAACAGAACTACAAAAATGGGAACAGTTTAATAAAGACATATTTGATTGATAAAAGCAGCAATATCATTAAAGAAATAAATTGAAAAATTCTCATCTATATGACTTCATTGTATAATTTTCATACAATTTTTAAACACACACGTGAAAGGATAATTCAATTTCAAAAACAGGACTTGATACAAAGTTCACTTTGCTCAAAGTTAAAATTTCAAATCATTATCATTCATTTATTATTTAATTTATGTAATACATGTTAGTATTATTTCATATATGCATAATTTTATTAAAGTTTTAATACTAATGTTTGACTTTAAAAAGTGATGCAATAAACTAACAACTGACATAAAACAATTACCAGGTAAACATATTATGCTAAACCATTTTTTTATTGTTTCATACATGTATAATCAACTTAGCTTTTTTAATGAATGTCAATGTTTGATTAAAGACTTAAGATGAAATAAATGAACAACAAACATGTGATCCTTATAGATATGTATGTTATTATAATCAATGTAATTTGGGTGTGTTTAGAACAGAAAAATTGTGGATATGTTATGGTCGGGTTATTTCTTCGTTGCATTAAAAAGTAAACAGATGATTCAGTCAATGTTTGTATACAAAGATCTTATTATTGAGTAAATAAAAAAGTACAACTACTGATTAATATTCAATTTATTTTCTTCAGTGTGTTTGTATGAGAGTTTCAAGACATGTTTTATATCAAATTCAAAAAACATTGCACAGATATGCGTGTAATATATACATGTCTGTCAATATGAAATACTTTTACTTTGTAGTACTAGTAATATATCTTGTGCAAAACATCCTAGTGGCGAAAGAGTCAGTCTGTGTTGGAACAAGGTAACAGTACTGGAGATCAAATTGTTTTTTATGCAAGTTTGTAAAATTGTTTGTTAGAATGTCACAGATAATTGTATGACCTCCTTGTCTTTTATTTCACATATATCACTCCTGTCAATTTGCCTGGCATATATGGTAGAGTGTATAATCCTATCGAAACTATTAAACAGAATAAAGAAATTGGTTGTCAAGAAGACACGTCCATTTAAATTTACTGGATACAATAACCAGTGTTTCTTGGTGCCCATTTGATTTACAATGTGATTCTGTATGTTTTAATTTCAATTTATACCTTATTTACGGCTAGACAAGCCGAGGTACATCCAAAATGCACCCCGTAAGCTGACATGACTTGAAACACGCTGTTGATTCTTTACCGGAAATAAACGCCGGCGATTCGGCCAATGTATAATCGCACCAATGACTTAAGAAAAGGAATTTTTCTTGGTATTTTTTCTCAATATAGAAGTGCCTGTGTAATATTCAAATAAATGTTCATATAGTATTTGTTTGTTAGTCCCCTATTTCTACTTAAATATAAATAAGATAACGCATGGTTTGGTCGTTTTGGCCGAAGAGCGTTTTTAACAAATTCGGAACGTCTCTAAGTGGGTGGTGACTATTTCTCGCTTTTACCGATTTAAGGTATATTTGCATAATCCCGCCTCCCCGACAAGTGATGGAGCTTAAAAAAAACTAACTTATTGATTATAAAATTTGTCAGAAACAAATAAAAGATATTAAGATATTAATAGTACTTAACATGCTAAGCAAAAATGCATCATTTTATTCAAGAAATTCCAAACTCTATAGGTCGCCACCTACAGTAATCCTAAATTGTTGGTGCATGAATGAAAGAGCTAAAAGATATTATAAACACTTCATTAGGTTCGCCTCTGAAATGAAACATTATAAGCTCAAACCAGTTTTACACAAATAGTTTTAAAATTTGTTCTGACAGTGGTCATTTTACATTTAAAACTCATCGGGTACAGGCACTTTTAGCCTTTCTTATTTTCCTGTTACACAGCTGAATCTTAGCTAAATCTCACCGCGTACAGGCACACTGTTCAAGTTCTGAGGTTCATAACTTTGTACTAGAAAAACTAGAATTTAGAATCATGTTTGAGACTTATAGGCACACATTTTGCCATAGATATATAGTCAACCTCAGCCTGTACAGACACAAGTATCCATACATAGCTCAATCTCATCAGTTACAAGCACATAATCACAGTGGGAGGTGGTGAGGGTTGAGTGGGACTAGCTGGCTGGGCACAGCCTCAGCCTGCAGCACTTGGTATCAGGTATGCGTTACTGAGACACCTCTTCATGTAATTATGATCAACTGTACAGCTGAGTGCGAGGATACTCTAAAGGAGGTCATATGTTATATCGTTATATCACTTTTTAAATATATTCGAAAATAAACCCATATGTCGCACTCAAATTGTTACTAACATATAAAGTCCAAAGAAAAAAAGTGTCACTCAGTCTTGTCTGTCATGAATATGTATGAGACTAAAAAAGGCGAGATCCAAAAACCTGTGAGAAATAGAGTCTTCGTTTCACGGTTTTGTCCGAGAAGCTTCGATTAATTTCCCAACATGTCAGCGCCTATGCGAAATGCTAGGCCTACACTGACTAGCAATAGCCGGGGTCGTCCTAATAATTGTCAAGTTGTTTTTTTAACAGTCATATTCTAGCTCTAAAAGATACAGTATTCTTTATTTGATTGCGTCAATTTATATAAAACAAGAAACAACGTTGATTGACAAAATGGCTAAAGTTTCAGAGGGAGAAAAGAAAATGCTGGAAATGCAATACCAACTCAGAAGAAACAATGATGAATTGAAGGAATTCCTGAAAGATATGGAAAGTTGGGAGGAACAAATTAAGCAAGTGGACACAAAACTAAAGGATAAAAAAGTTGATGATACAGTAAGAAATAACACTTTTTTAATATCAATTATTTCTCATGCATGCAGGTTGAAGATTTGACAATTCAATACAAAAATCGGGCAAACTTATTTTTAATATCAATTGTTTCTCATGCATGCAAGATCTGACCAGTTTCTTGAATGATCATGTGACAGCCAGACAAATACCTACATGTGAGCTCTCCCACTTTTGGAATGAGACTCCCACTTTTAAAATAAACTTAAAAAATATTTGAAAATGAGGAGTGTTTAAACATTTTCAGAAATCTCCCTGCTTGGAAGCAGATAATTTCCTTCTTTGTTTATAAACTTTATAAGAAAATAAAAGATCCCACTTTGGCTTCAGAAAAAGTTCAACGTTTGCAAATAGGTTTTCCCAACACCAGGCTATGTTACAATTTACTTTGATGCAATGCTGCATAGTGACAGTGAAAACAATGGTGAACCTCACCATTGTTAAAGGTGGTATCTGACAGTTTTGACCAAAATAGATTTTCTCTCGGGCTAGTAAAAATTGCCAATTTACTAGCTTGATGGGGTTGTAAGATCCAGATCAATGAAAAATTATTGTACTTTCATTTTCAATAAGTAAACAAACTTTTGAGTTGCTTATTTCTCTGCAAGCTGTTGTTTCCAGTGCAAAACCCAGGAAAAGAAAACCTGAAGTTGCAGAGTGTGCGACCACCAAACATAAATATAAAGATGTTTGCAACAGAAATTTTCTTCTCTCCTGGACAAATAACAATTAATAGGCCCTTGTTGCGATTTAGGAGGGAGTCAAAAACCATGTTTTATGACTGGAATTTGATTTTCATATGTTCTAGACGATAAATGAAATAAATGTTGAATGTTAAATGGTGTTATTTTTTCTGTATTTATGTTAGTTTTTTAGCCTTACTTGTAAATTAAAACAGAATTTCATTCAGGCTAGTAAATTTTCTTTCAGGCTAGTAAAAATTGCTTAGTTACTAGCCCGACTTGCTTGTAAATTTCAATCCTAATTTCCATGACTTCTTTTGAAATTTTGTTATATCATCATCAAGTTAATCTGCTCTGACATTGGTATCTATTTTAAGCAGAGTTCACTATCGTGCTTATAATATATATAGATTTAGAATGATTGAACTTTAGAGTGGTTTTATTGCGATTTGTACAGTCTAACAATATAGGCTGTGTTTAAAACCGTTTTTACTTACTGCCAAAGTATGAGTTTATGCTAAAGGTATTGTTACATGAATTTGATATAAACAAACTGTCAGATACCTCCTTTAAACAGGATATTTGTTCATAATATCAACAGACACTTACTGTGAAGTCTAAACAAAGACGATTTTGAGCACTAATTTGCTTTTAAGATACGGTAGTACAAATTGTTAAAAATCATGCAAAATGTCCATTCCTTCAAAATCTATAAATAAGCATGATTGGGATTTCTGCTTAAAATAGACATTAATGTGAGAGCAGATAACCTGGATGATGATATGTCGTGATCTCACATGAAAGAGATCACATGGTTTCTTAGTTTAAAAAAAGTTAACGGTGCTCAGATAGAAAATGTATATTTGCTATGATTATTGGGGTGTAATGCTTCACTGTTCACATTGGTGTAGGTCATCATTAAACAGCATTTTACAGAAATCTGTTTAGGTTACAATAATTTATCTCATTTGAGGAAAAAAATATTTAGTTCAAACTGTCAGATACCACCATTAAGCACAATTTCAGTGTGGTTGAATGAAACTAAATTAAATTGAACAAATTGAGTTATTCTGCACTTAAAAAACTTGATTTCACTAAATTCTCACATTACTTTTGGTGAAATTTGAAAACAAATGTAATTTCACTAAATTCTCACATTACTGTTGGTGAAATTTGAAAACAAATGTTATGTATCAATTTTGTAATTAATGATATGCCTTTATCTCAGAATCATGTCCACATAAAAATTTTCGTAGTGTATGATAGTAAGTTTCTCATGTTGGTCTTGCTCTTTTGTTGTTAACATCTGCTTAATTGTTTAACCTATGCTTAATTGTTTTACCAAAATATAAGAATATGCTTATAAAATGAAAGCTCAATGTAACTTTATTTATCTAGATCTATGATAAAACCATTACAAATCTACATTAAGAGTTCTTACCTTTTCATTCCTGTTCTGGAGTTTTCTGGAGTAATGTCACGAGGCAAGATGGCAGATAGAGACTGTGAAAACAGCTACATAGCAATGCTTCAGTGCATTGCGATGACCTTTTTAAACATTGAAAACATGCTATCAATGAGGTGTAACCAATAGATTTTTTTTATGTTTTATTTAGTATAAATTAAAAAAAACATGTATTTTTGTTAAAAGTGTCTCAAAGAAAGCCCTAAGTGTCAAAAGGTTATTTATTGAATATTAATAAGTTAAAGGCTAAAATATAACAATGTTGTTGAAAATCTGCTTGTCAGAAACTACATTAGCTAGAGCCTCTATATTTGGTTGACATATTTCTTTGGTGACCCACTATCAAAGAATTTTTATTTTTCAAAAATCATGGCTGCAAGGGCTGTGGCCTATGGCCATAGTAAACCTTTGAATATTTTCCATCTCCAAATCTGGATGAAATTGAAACTGATTGTCTAAAAGTTTCTTGTGTACATGCATTGCAATAATTCTGATCTGTTTAAACATTGCTTATATTCCCTGCTCACTAAATGTCTCTGCACTCAGGTGAGCAAATATCCATCATGGCCTTCTTTTTTCCTTTTGTGTTTCCCCAAGCAGAAAAAAAATCCCACTTTTTGATACAGTTTTGAATAAGAAGAGATGTTCATTCAGAAATTCACATGCCTTTGCATATATAAGACCATCTAGTCTTAAAGCTATTGCCACAAGTATTTGCAAAAAACATCTATGTCTTAAAATGACTAATTTTATCTGTTTGTTGTTTTTTAAACTGAAAAGAAAAAATCAATAGCAGACTGCTTAACCAAAATCAGATTAATAATATTTTGGAAAAAGCTTTGCTTATGCTTAGCCTATTACAGGTAAATCCAGGAGTGAGTGATCTCTTAATGTTTGATCATCAGATTGTTGCTATGATCAATATCTTTGTTGTAATATTTTTTCCACAAATTAATTCTATTTATTATATATTCTATTTGATTTTTGTTTAATTTATATTTTGTATCTTCTTTTTTTTCAGAAACTTCCCCCAGTCAGAAACAGCCTTGAAAAAACGAAGAAAAAAAAGGTTAAGAAAGTAAATGGTGACAAACCTAAACAAAAAAGAATCAGCAGTTATGACTACAGGTCTTGGGATAAGTTTGATGTGGTAAGATGATAAACCTGATCTAACACATTGAATGAGAAACATTAGTGGATAGTCTCCCCTGAATTATCCCTAAATGCATGAGGTTTTTTCATTTGGATTACTTGGTTTTTATGCTTGTACTCTTTGGAGATTATGTTGACTTTAATGCTGTTCTTGTAATACCTCGGTTAACCATCATCAACAAACACCTCCATTTTCTTTTGCCGATGCAAACTCTAATGTGAAGGGACCATAAAATGCTTTAGTGTACAAAAAAGATATCCTTATTGTCTCTTTTTTTTGGCAGACATAGAAAACATTAACATATAATATTTAAGATCTGTAAATATATGATATTCCAATGTACTAATATTATTCTCTGTTAGTTTCAGCAGCAAATTTAATTCTGCACTTAAAAATTGCAATACTGGTAAATATGCTTTATTGCAGAGCTCAGTATGCACAAGAGTTGTTGTGACATGTAAAAACGAGAAATAAGTTCACAAGATACTGGAAATGTGTAGATCTAAGACCTTTTTAGCTTATACTGAGATATTTACAATTCACTTCTTTGTTTATGCAGGACAAGGCCTGTGAGAGTGATGGCAAGTCTTCATCCGGTTCTGAATATGAGACAGACGAGGAATGGGAGGTGGAGAGGAAGAAACAGGCCGCAGTCCTGGAGAAAGACAAGGTATTATGTCTCTAAATCACCTAGAATGTTCATAGTTTTTAAGAAGAATTCTCAAACTTTGTAGAACGTTTCTGTTGGTTTAAACTTTATTGATTCGATAATGGATAGTAATGTGACAAACAAAATAAGTCCATAAAAATCGTTGCTAGATTAGAAAACAAGTTTTTAGAAACTTATGTAAATTCCTCTCCAAGGATTATAACATATTAGTAATTTCATTTGGAGACAGGCTAGAGTGCTCCATGATTGGCATGAAATAAAAAATAAAAATCTATGGAAAAGGCAAAGTTTTTGTTAACTTAAGATTTGCTTTGTGACCTTCCTTTATGTTTTACTTGTAAAAAATAGCTTCATATCATGATAATGGCATAGGTTAATTGTTATAATGTTAAATCCAACATGGCATCTTTGAATTCTTTCAATTGTTCATTTCACTGATTGAAAATGGCCTTCTACAAATAAATTGTGAAATATATTCAGGGCAATGACTTCTTCAAGAAAGGAAAGTACATTGAGGCTATAGAATGTTACTCAAAGGGAGCCGAGCTGGACCCAACCAACCCCCTTTTACCAGCTAACAGGGCAATGGCTCTACTCAAACAGGACAAGTAAGATGGTCTTGCCTGCTCACTTGCTAGCATCAACAACAACACATTCACAGTTTTGTCTTATTTGGCATGCTGAAGTACATTGATGCTTTTCCTTTTGCAACTTTATGAGATTCTAATATAACATTGGTGTTTTTTTTTACATCTGCCATCTGGAGGGTAAACCAGATGTTAAAGAGAGAAACACACATTGATTAATGGTTACAGTATGGACTGATGAAGTCTGTGTTTGTAATTTGTGTTAATGATAAATATGTTAATATATTATCAAACAGCACAGGAGCTTCTTTCAGTAGAGCTAAAATCCCATGTTGAAATGAATTTTTTAATAAGAAGTTATACCAACTGTCCTGTACAGGGCTGTTTTGACCTGGCCCTATAATCACAATAGTCAGGGCACTGTCACCAGGTACATACTTTTTCTGTGACCAAAGTGGGAGATTTTCACTTGCAAAGTGGGAGATTTGTTATTTTCATATAAACAAAAAAGGAAGTTATCTGTTTTGAAGTAGGGAGGTTTCTGAAAATGTTTAAAAGACCCCTCATTTTTAAAAAAATTTGAACCTTAAAAGCCTGAGTCACCCTCCAAAAGTGGGAGAGTTCACAGATTGACATTATGTGGAAAAAATGGTGGTGATATAGTTCTGCTTTTTCTCTATTATAAAGGTAATGTCAAGACTTGTGGGTACAGAGTCAGCATAATGTGATTGGATTAAGTATCTGTTTGTTGTTCATGTAAGCTGAATTTGTCTGATTCTAGAGATCATTTTCTCTTCTGTTGATCTTTTAACCTACAATTACATGGTTATATAAATCCTTTTGTGTATATTTTTAGATCATATATGGCTTGTTGGTGGGACATAGTTTCAGTCACTGTTAAAGATTTAACATATTTCACATAAAGTTTGTATTTAATAATCCTGGGAGAGAAAAAAAGGTTCACATTTCATCAGATATGCCACAGCTGAGCTATGCTGTGCTTTTTTAAACAATTGTATTTATGAAAACCATTCACTGTCTGCAGCCTCATTGTAACTTCATTAAACATAATCTTTGCAGATACGCTGCCGCAGAGCTAGATTGTTCTGTGGCCCTGACACTTGACCCTCTGTACACAAAGGCATACCTGCGACGAGGAACAGCCAGATTGGGACTGCGTAAGTTTGCAGAGGCAAAGTCCGATTGTGAGAGAGTTCTACAGTTGGAACCACAAAACAAGAAAGCTAAAACAGACCTGGAATTAATTGAGAAGGTATCTTTGGGCTAAAACTAACTCTTTGTATACTTTTCTACACCCAAAAATGTCTGTGATCATTCTGCAAAATAAAAGGACAAAAACACAAATGATATTACTAAATACTGATATATTGACTTCAAATGCAACCTTACTGCATGCTATATTTAATATTTAATTGCTCATTTTCTTCTTTTGTCATTTTTTAACTTTTTTTTCTTCTTGTATCTTATATTTCTCCACGTGAGTCTCTATATTAATCCACTAGCCATAATCTACTATTTCTTTCTTTTCTTTTATCTATCCCATGCACAACATTGATTCTGTCCATTTACCAGACTGGTATGCTTTTCTATAACCTTAATTTTTCATGTAACCACCCGTCAATTGACTGTGTTTATGTTTACCTGCTGAACTTTATTTAATTGTAATCAAATTATGAATGCTAAAATGTTGCTACAAACATGTAAATGTTTAATGCTATAAAAAAATATTGAATTGAAATTGATACTATTTGAATGAAGATGAAGTCGAAAGTTATAAAATAGACATAAGTTATTGATAACTAATAATGATTCTTTCATGATTAAGGTTAAAAGTTTTTTGGTATATTGCATTAATTACAACCCATTTAATATGTTTTTTTCCAGCTCTATTTTTTTTGTTTGTTAGTCTTTGAATTTGGCAAATAAATTATTTAATAAGACTTAACTGTTGGTAAAAAGGAAAGTAATGTCTTTGATGGTTTTGTGAAATAAACTTAGAACTTAATAAAACAGTTATTATGAATTAATGGACCGCTTTTTGCTATATTTTTTTGGCAGGAACTGGCCAAGGAGAGTATGGTGACCCACTCAGAGCCGGTTGTTACAAAGGATGAAGGAATTGTGAAGGCAGTGTTCAAAGCTCCACATGAACGCTCAAAGGTATCCTGCCACTGTGTTGTATCATTCTTAAGGTGTTGTTGTTTTTTGTTAACTCTATACATGTAATAATCATCGCTTAAATCATTTTTTACAATTTTCTATGTAAACAGCATCAAGAATGTGTACAGTTAATTGATATAGTTATGACAAAACATTGCATCACATGTTATGGATAAGTTAAAATTAATGTTTGTTTTTTTTAAAAAGTACTTTTATGTTTTGAAACATTGTGATTTTAGTATGGCTAGGTATTAGTTTTAATGTCTGGTTGATGCATAGTGTATTGAATTCAAGCTTATGCTTAGTGTAGTGAACACAAGTTTATACTTAGTGTAGTGAACACAAGTTTATACTTAGTGTATTGAATGCTAGTTAACTTTTATAGTGTATTGAAGCTAGGCTATGTTTATGTAGTGAATGTTTATTTATGCTAAGTGCATTGAATGCTTGTTTATGCTTTGTATATTTAATGCTACTTTATGCTTAGTGTATTGAATGCTAGTTTATGCTTAGTGTGTTGAAGGCTAGTTTATGCTTAGTTTTTTTGAATGCTAGTTTATGCTTAGTGTAGTGAACACAAGTTTATGCTTAGTGTAGTGAACACAAGTTTATGCTTAGTGTAGTGAATGCTAATTTATTTTATAGTGTATTGAAGCTCGGCTATGTTAATGTAGTGAATGTTTATTTATGCTAAGTGTATTGAATGCTTGTTTATGATTTGTATATTTAATGCTACTTTGTGCTTAGTGTATTGAATGCTAGTTTATGCTTAGTGTGTTGAAGGCTAGTTTATGCTTAGTGTATTGAATGCTAGTTTATGCTTAGTGTATTGAGTGCTAGTTTATGTTTAGTGTATTGAATGCTAGTTTATGCTTAATGTATTGAATGCTAGTTTATGCTTAGTGTATTGAATGCTAGTTTATGGTTAGTGTTTTGAATGCTAGTTTACCCGTATGTTTAATGTATTGAAGGCTAGTTTATGTTTAGTGTATTGAATGCTAGTTTATGTTTAGTGTATTGAATTCTAGTTTATGTTTAATGTATGGAAGACTAGTTTATGTTTAGTGTATTGAATTCTAGTTTATGTTTAGTGTATTGAATCTAGTTTATGTTTAATGTATTGAAGGCTAGTTTATGTTTAGTGTATTGAAACTAGTTTATGTTTAGTGTATTGAAGCCTAGTTTATGTTTAGTGTATTGAATGCTAGTTTATGCTTAATGTATTGAATGCTAGTTTATGCTTAGTGTATTGAATGCTAGTTTATGGTTAGTGTTTTGAATGCTAGTTTACCCGTATGTTTAATGTATTGAAGGCTAGTTTATGTTTAGTGTATTGAATGCTAGTTTATGTTTAGTGTATTGAATTCTAGTTTATGTTTAATGTATGGAAGGCTAGTTTATGTTTAGTGTATTGAATTCTAGTTTATGTTTAGTGTATTGAATCTAGTTTATGTTTAATGTATTGAAGGCTAGTTTATGTTTAGTGTATTGAAACTAGTTTATGTTTAGTGTATTGAAGCCTAGTTTATGTTTAATGTATTGAAGGCTAGTTTATGTTTAGTGTATTGAATGATCGTTTATGCTTAGTATATTGAATGCTGGTTATGCTTAGTGTATTGAATGCTGGTTATGTTTAGTGTATTGAATGCTGGTTATGCTTAGTGTATTGAATGCTAGTCTATGCTTAGTGTATTGAATGCTAGTCTATGCTTAGTGTAGTGAATGCTAGTTTATGTTTAGTGTATTGAATGCTCGTTTATGCTTAGTGTATTGATTGCTGGTTATGCTTAGTGTATTGAATGCTAGTCTATGCTTAGTGTATTGAAGGCTAGTTTATGTTTAGTGTATTGAATGCTAGTTTATGCTTAGTGTATTGAATGCTAGTCTATGCTTAGTGTATTGAATGCTGGTTATGCTTATTTTTTTAATGCTGAATCATCAGGCTACTGAGATTGATAATCATAAACTACAAATGTTTTATCTGTACAGGATTAACTCTTAACCTGCTAAATTAAATTGATCAGGCATAGGCAGGTAGAGAATGTCATGTTGTGGGTTACACTAGATTTTAATGCCACTGATTCCTCAGCCCCTCACTGCACTAAGTCCAATGTCTAGGTGAGAACATTCATGTAAGAAGTTGTTGCAGATGACCTGATATGCAGATTGTACATATACATTATGCTCTCCAGTATTTGGAGGTAATAAAAGATATCTTTCTATCTGTCTGTTCTGGTCATTGTGCCTATACATTTGTGTGGTTTATTCCTTTACTTATATAAGCTTGATGTTATTTTACGACCGTTATTGTCTTTTCTAGATAAATTCCCAAACCAAAACAAGCAGTGTAAATGAAGAAATTATATCTCTTTCCCGCTCATATCATACACAATTATTTAAATTCTTTAAAGTTCAATGGATGATCTCTTATTTTATGTCATTTTATGCAAGACTGACTAAATTTGAATAAAGGCCCCCATTTTATACTCCTGTTACTATTGATTGCTTGATTTTTTTACACCTAGAAACCCTTGCGACGGATACATATAGAGGAGGTCGGGCTGGAGGATGACAATGTACGACAATCAGCCATCAACAAAGTCACTGCCACACAGAGTGAGGCTAAACGAAACATTGTAGAGAGAGAGGCGGAGATGTTCCAGAAATTCACTGCTAATTCTCCCGCTGATATTGCCAGAATGACCACCAAGCAAGCAACACCATCAGTAAACGAGGATGAGATCTGTGACAGATTAAAGGATGTTAATGTCATTTCTGAACAAAATGAAGTCTCAAATAAAGTGAATGCAAAACCTGTATCAAATAAAGGGGGAGGAGAGAAGAAATTACCTGCTAAGAAGGAGATCTCACCTAAGACATCACCAAGACAGTTGGCTGTTCCAACATCCTCGGTGCAGTTTCTTTCAGATTATAAATTGCTCAAAGATCCAGAGTCCTTTTATCAGTATTTCAAGGTGAGTTAACCCTTATGACATTACATTCTGTTAATAACCCATAGTAATTAGTTTAATCCTATTTATTTATTATTGGGTTCCAAGCTCTTTCAACATATGTTACTGGTAATCCCTTTTGACTGCCCCATTCCCGGGTAGAACCATTATTCAGGTAACTAGATCAGTGTGTAGTAAATAGTGTTGCTCAAGGACTAACAAGACATTGTTGGTTTCAGGGTATAAACCCAGGACACACCAATCTGGCATCCAGCATCTTAATTATTTTAAACAGAAGTAAACATTCACTTTAGGTGGTTTGTTTTTTAATGATTTGTGTCATAATTGGAGAGATACATTTATCAAGCAATCTAAACTTTATAAGTTGAGTTTACTTATTTGACTAGATCAGGTTCCTTAAACTTTTATTAATATAGCAGTAGAGACACACTTGATCATTGAATGTATTTTTCAAATATTGATATGTTTTTATTGGTTGGTGCTTCAGCATGTATTAAAACATCACAGAATATCATTTTTCCTTTCTATTTCTATAGAACATCAAACCTGCAGATTACCTGCGACTGTTTGGAGAATTCCTGGATGACAATGTGCTTGTCAAGGTATTATCCATAATCAAAGACTGCTATATAAGGTAAGTTAGAGATTGTGCAAGACTTTTGATAATTCTACCCAACTTTTGACTTATTTCATTGTATTGATTATACAAAAACAGGGCCGGAAAAAAAAATCTTTTCACTGACTAGTCCCGGACTAGTAAGCTGGACAAAAAATTACTTGTCCGAAAAATTTTAAAATGTCTTTTATATTTTGTCTAGAAGCATTTATGCATCGCATGTCATGATTGGCTGTTTGGGATAGGTGCATGCATTGTACATGTACTGCCTTAAGTACTTTAGCCTTTAATGATCAATGACCAGTAGCCCGGAACTGCATTTTGACTTGGCCAGGATGTTGGGCTACCATATTTTTCCAGCCCTGAAAAATACACTGGACACTTGCCAAATTAATTAGGATAGTACCAAATCATTTAGCAGTCGTGAGTTGAGCAATGTTTGATCATGTTTTTGTATAGAACAAAACATACATGAAAAAAAGGCAATGAAATATTGTAAATTATCTTGTTTTATTTTTAATGCTTCTCTACCTTTGGTAATGTGACCCTTATGAAGGTCTTAAATTGAAGTTATTTGTGTTGTGGTAGTTACAATTAAGCTTTTATCTGGGGTTTTATGTTAATGTAATATCTTGTCAGCATACAAGTTCCATGCCTCATTTTCTGCATTTAAATTACCACATCACTATTAACAGGAAATATCATTGACAGGAACACATTTTATGGTTTGTTTGCTTCTTGAACGAGATTAATATTGTTAATAAGTTATACATTTTTAAACTGTTTATTTACCAACCGTTATACATTTTTAAACCATTCAATATATTCACCTATTTTCGATTGTAGTTTACATTGTTTTAACCTGATAGATTTTTGCATTTTTCTATATTTTACTACCATAGTTTAGTTTTTACCTGATTATTCTCTATTCATATTAAACTTCTTTGTATTTGGTGCCGTATGATCTGTTAAGTGTTGTTGTGCCGTCAAACCCAAATAAATAAATAAATCATTTCATGGTATTTATGTTCTGTTTTAGAGATGGTGTTGAGTATTACGAGACATTACAGGGACTAACAAATGTCCATAGATTTTCCATGGTGGCCATGTTCCTCTCCAAAAAGGATAAACAAGGTAAAGACACAATCATTACCTCTTAACATGCTAAGCAGAAAACTATCAGGTTTTGGTAAAATGTCCAATCTGGATTAGCCATCTGATTGTTTGTTTTTGTTTTTAAAATATATCAGCAGCCAATTATGATCATAGTGGTCATGTCCAGCTATTTTAGTAGGGAAGACTCCAGATAAATGTCTGGGTACAACCACCAGCTCCACCGCAGGTCCGCTGGAAGACCTTCCCACTAAACAGGATTCGAACATATGCAGTGAGAGGCTAAGCAGTCAGAAACAAATCAGCGACTGCACTATGCCATGGTCACCCCTTACAGCCACTGCACTATTCACGGCTGTCTCTAGCAATATTTCTTCTTAACTTTGCGTCAAGTTGCTAGCAAATAACTTTAGAAAAACATGTTGCTTGATAAGGATTAATTTCAGATAAATGTGACACTCTTCTTTCACATTTTTCAATCCTAAAAGGGTTATCTTAAAGAGAATCCCATAACACAGCAGCTGCATTGCTGTCAAAGAATTGACTGTATGGGGTAAATTTCAGGTCTGGGCAAAAACTGGTGTGAGGAGGTTTTCCAGTGCACCTGTGGTACATTTAAGGCTTTATAAGGACAAAGATTGTTCTAATGTAATGTATTTTTAAACTTATAACAAGGAAAAATGAGGATAATAAGCCAATTGTGTTGATTTTCTGTGAGGTACAATTGCAGTGATGGTGTGAACAATAATTTGAAACTATTTTGAAATTACTGAAGAATACTGTTGGTAGGCGAATAAATCCAATAAACAAACATTTTACTCAAGATCCAAATGTGTTAATTGCCATTTTCCTGTATTTTTTTATGTTTTCCCCTTTCAGTTCTGAGTGATATTTTCAAGCACCTAAAGTCCTCTGGATCCCGAACAGAGAATGAGATCTCCAGCCTGGCTGCAAAGTTTGATCTTAGATGATAAAATGGGTTCCTGATGTGATTTGTCAAATATTAATGAAGTTTCAATTATGGACACTTGTCAAAAATCTTAATACCGGTAATATTTCTGTTTAAATGTGACTACATTATAATAAAAAAAATCTAAAAGAGTAAAAATTAAATGTGTTAAAGGTAAAGCACACTAACAATTAAAAAGATCATTAAAATGTTTTGAAATACCTTCATTAAATAAGCCTGACTTTGTCAAAAGACTCCTTCAGAGACATATGTAATTTTTTAATGACTATACAAAAAGCCAAAATAACTCCAGTGAACGTATTGTTTTACCTCTAAGCAGTTTTTAATGGCCTGAGGTTGAAAACACTTTAAAACTTACTTTTTGATATAATTTTAAGCTGTAAATATGCTTGCTAGAAGAAAAAAAAAGAGGAAAAAATGAAATATAATTGAAGCAAACATAAAGATGCATCGCATTTGTATGATTTGTATGACCAGGGTCATGGTACTTGTCAGTCCGGTTCTCTTCTAACAGCACCACTATGTCTTTTGTACATGCATTTTTCATGTGGCTTTATTTTACATGTCAACCTGCACGATGTTTGCAAACAGATTTTTGAAACAGCCTATGTTCTGATTTTCATGGGTTTTAACTTGTTTTTGTCAGTTGTTTTGATGTTGTTTTTTATTAAAATGTAGCTCAAAATGTATCATATGGTCCATTGCAATTGTTTGCAGTATTCTCTGTCATATACTTCTCGTTTTGAACCGTTTTTATACTTATTATATTGTTTTTCAGGAGCTTGTGCAGAATTAAGTTTCTATATAGGTTGTTAATGTTCCTTGTCTTACACAAGTAATCATTTGTGTAATGATAGGCATATGTCTGTAAATTGATGATTACGTCCAATTATTGAATGCTGATTATGTTACTAATTGGCATCTGAATAAATCTATACCATGTTAAATATTTGTTTCTGTAATAGTTTGACATGTTTAAACCTTATAAAAGTAAGTTGCAAGACCTGTTTTTTCTGTGAAAACATCCTACAACCTTAGTTAGCTTTAAAAATAAAAAAATGACACGACAGAAATTTACTATTCAAACAATCATTCTTGTTTGTTGCTGTGAGACTTTTTCAACAAAGTTGGGGTTTTTTTGGTTTAGATTTTGCAGATGTACTTTATTAGAATTAATTGTATAAATATACATTTTTGAGAAAAAGTTGCAAATAGTATCAATCATTCATCTTTTCAATAGATGCCTGGTAGCACAATAAGTAGAGGGTCAGGTCAGCTCCAGGTAGGGGATGCCCCGGGTTCGATCATTGAAAAATGGTAGTGGTATATCTCCCTTGCCAAGTTAATGCTCAAGCAAATATAAAGGAAGTTACACGACTGGTTTGCGTTGGTGACAGGATAATGTGACAGGGTATGTTATCATGCCAGGTGTTCAGGGCATGCTATACACAGTGAAGGCAGCACTCTATCTGCTTCAGGTGGAGACAGTTTCCAAATAACTGAAATACTGTCGGTCGAATCATAAACCTAATATACAATCAATAGATGCCAATTGTTATGTCAACACTATTGTAACAGGACTGGTTGTTCTACTTATTGGTTAAGGCTTATATTTGATGTGAAGTACTAACATACGTGAAAACACATGACAGAAGAACCAGTAAATTTAACTAGTCGTTGATGAACCAATATCAAGTTACACACAAGTTGTTAACAAAGAACACACAACATATAAAAGGATACTCAACTTTCAATAATTTCATTACATAGAATCAATAATGACTTCCAGCTATATAAGTAAGATATTATTAGTTAATTGTTCTTTTTTGATCCCAGGCCAACAGATAAAATACCAACCCACAAACCAGCAAGGTATTGTAACTTCTGATCAGGTGGATTTGTGACAGAACTCCAGTCTGGTAAAATCCCTCATGTCTAGAGAGTTTTATATGTTCCTGAGAATGGCCACGTTGTTCTTCCCAGAGGTAATTCACATGCAAGCCAAATGTAAAAGTGAGAACAAATCTGCAAATAATCATTTAATAAAAAAAGAAAACCCAACAGTTGCAGCTTTGGAACATATGTTTATAAGACATGTATTTATATGACCTATTTTTCTCTTCGCACTATTTCCCCAAAAGGATTTTTTAAAAAAAAAAAAAAAAGGAGAACGATAAAGTTTAAATCCTAAAAAGCTTGAATATCGAGGAAATATTTACACATACATCTATAAAAGTGGTCGTGCTGAAGTGTGTGACAATTAGTGCAGTCTTTCAAAATCTTAAATGACAGAAACCACTGATTCTGCTATTATTTGCTTTGCCGAGCTTACATTTCACAACACACACCCAAAAGCTTTTTACTGTGTTGTCAGAAAGACAAAAAAAAAACTGTGAATACTGATTATTATAAAAAATAAATAAAACAGAACCTCTTTTATACAAAGAAATGTTTAACCATAGATATGACATTATAGAGAATGCGGTCCTCCAATTTAAAAATGACAATTGATATTTGTAATTTGTAAGAGTTCTATTTTTCACAATAATTTGTTGATTCCGTTCAAATAGTAGATCTTAAGAAGAAACAAAATAATAAAAATGTTATGCTGTGTTCTTTTACTGCTGAAGAGAACGATAATTTACTTTTTAATTGACTATCTCGTCTGCAAGCTGTGGCTTCACCCTATAGGCATTTCCAGCACCAGTTGCAAGAAAGAGCATAGATGTGAGGCATCCAAGGTGCCGCAGAGAGGAGGGTCTTAAAAGTTAATGTAACAACAGATTAGTTATGTATCTTATAATGGAAGAGAGGTATACTTAATGATAGTTGTTAAATTATTTCCTCCTTGTGTATGATTTACCAAATTCGTAATGATGTTTATTTAGGTAAAGAAAACATTATTCTATTCTTTATTGTGGTCTTTTGCGGTGCACATGACATAAGCTGGGAAAACGCCACATGTATCTACAATCTATACACTATGCTTTTTCAAAAATAACTATTGAACATAAAATGTAATGTTAATGTTATAACTAAAGTTTCCAAAATAGTGAAAACCCCAGACATGTTCCCAGGTCGTAGACTTCAGGTTTTACAAGGATAATGATACAGAGGAACCCTCTCTCTGCTGCTTTCCCATGCTACAATAAAGGCTGTGTACCTATCTGCTACTTTGCTGTCTTCCTTGTTGACTGCTACATTTTTTGGTTATTGCACGCTGCATTGTGAACCTCGGCATACTTTGTTTCTTTAGTGAGACGAGACCTCGTCAACAGCTGCGAATTCGTATAAAAGCCTGCTACATTTTTTTATAATCGCAAGGTAGTCTTTATTTTTGCAAGTTACACTGTTAAAAGCGAAATACTCCGTTATTTTCTCGGGAAAGGGTTTCAGAGACAAGCTGCAATTTCCTCTTATTGCCTGCTATACTATCGTCCCAAAAGAATGCATTCCACAAGGCACCGCTCTTCAGAGCGGCGCCAATAAACGCATTCTGAACCCGGCAATGACTGCACCATCACATTCTACCACCATCGTAAATCGATTTTACAGAGCTCTTAGGTCAGCTTTTTCTTTAATATTTGTGTGATAAGTCGGACACATTGCCCGTTCTTTATATTATAAGGTCAGCCGTTTCCTTACCTTTACGCAATAAGGCGTGCAATGGCTTGTGTTTATGAGATATTGTCAACTGTTGTCTTACCTTTTATACGATAAGGCGGACAATTGCCTCGCGTGTTTGTGATCATGAAAACTGTTTCCTAACCTTTTACATGATAAGACGGACAGTTGCCTCACTCAAGTTTATGTAATAATGACAACTGCTTCCCAATATTTTATGATATTTATAGGATAAAGCGGGCAATTGCATCGCGTTTATGTGATGATGTCAATGGTTTACTCACCTTCTATACGATACGCCGGGCATTTGCATCGCGTTTATGTGATGATGTCAACGGTTTGTATAATAAAGCGGGCATTTGCATCGCGTTTATGTGATGATGTTAACTGTTAACTTACCTTCTATACGATACGGCGGGCAATTGCATCACGTTTATGTGATTATGTCAACGGTTTGTATAATAAAGCGGGCATTTGCATCGCGTTTATGTGATGATGTCAACGGTTAACTTACCTTCTATACGATAAGGCGGGCAAAGACCTTGTGTTTTTGTTATTATGTCAACTGTTTTGTATATAATTACAAATGCACATAGATATATTTTCCGAAAATACACATAGGGAATCTACATCATTTTACCTGATGGATAAAATTTGTACACTACAATTACGAGAAAATACCATGATAGCCGATTATGATAAGTTTCTTGGGCTGCACGTCTGCATTAAGAGGGCATAGTCGAATAAACCTTTAAAACCAATTGTAATTTATTTTTTTTTCCACAGGGTTTTGCCCTTGTATATATTTTATAGTCAATAAAATCATGCAACATAATTTCATGAAATACGTGATTGTACACCCATGTTTTTGAAATAAAGTTAATGAAAAAGAGACAAGTATGATAGGCAAACACGTGTATATGTTGTATTTTTGTGTTCATTGTTTAAAACATTATTTCAACACAGTTGAAGTGAATACGACTTTCAAAACCGTTTTATCGATTTCTGGAGCCACGCGACAATATATTATCCAGTTGTGCTCCTCGCAGTTCTCTTGAAATGACTCAACAAAGATAGAAAATACCGTCGCCAATGTTTATAAACATGCTACTTATTTCCGATAACCCGTGTGACCTTACCGTCTGATCGACCCTTATACGCTATGACACTGTTTCTCATGCTGGGCACCAACGCAGCTATGAATGTTGACACTTTCTACCCCGCTAATCCTTCCATAAACCAATAAGTAGAAACGTATCAATGAAGAATCCTCGCGTTTTTTTACGTATCTACCTGTATTGATTCTGAGATCAGGGTCGGATCTAGAAAATTTTAGCCGGGGCGTGGGGTGGGGGGTATGAATCAAGATCCATTCAACTTTATCGCAGAAAATACTAGATATATATACACAGCAAGAGACCCTAACTTCGACCTAAGCAGTCAACAGACAAAATTTAGTTTAACAACTTAGTTTTTTTTTTTAAGCTTGAATGTATGTGTTTTCACAACTCTACTCTTTTAATAATGCATCCCCAACCAACACCAGGATCCATCCCTGTCTGCGATAGACGTAGAATACACGCATGTTGGGAAAGCCGAAATTTGGATTTAACGTTTACTTAAGCCGTCTCATGCACGTGTTGATCATTTTACAAAGCTGGTTTAGCGTGAGCGTTTTGTTGCCTTTTTTTTTTTTTTTTGCTTTTTTTTTTTTTTTTTTTTTTTTTTTTTTTTGCTTTTTATTTTCCAATCATTGAACAAGTAAGCGATTTCGTTTTTATTATTATTATGAACCCTTTCTTTTCAAATTCTACATATTCGAATATTAATCATTGTACATTGGTTTAGTAATACCGTGATAATATTGCATTGAAGATAATTTCAATATGAATAAAAAAGTAATAGTGCACACTTGTAAGTATTGATATTTATTTAATTATTACTTTTTCTAGCGGTCTTCATGTTTTTAATTTGATCTTTAGGTGTCATCACAAAGCCAAGAACGTGATAAATAGTTGTTTACCCCACTCCATTTCACTTAATTCTATGTTTGACATATCTTATACCTATTTACCACACTGTCATTATGTTTCTTTTCTCACTGGTCATTGTACTGGCTCTAAAGCCTTGTATAGGCAAACAACCCCAAACGTCGATCTGCGCGGACTTTTAATTTACCTGTATGATCGAATGTACCACAGCGTAAAATTATTCGCCCTCGGACAGTATCGAACCATTGATGGTTCGACCCCTTGTTGCGACCTCAATACGTTCACATTTTCGGACCACTTGACTAGGAGGGTAAAATTGTAAAAGTGTATGGAAAATGAACTTTGGGATATGTGTTTATCTTGTTGTGCACATTATGTTGGGAATACATGTCAATCTAAGGATGAAAGGATCTAATGACTTTGTGACAAAAGATGAAAAGTATTTACCAGTCTAAATCCCTTTGATGGCCGATAGATTAAGCACGACTGACCGACGATGTAAAATTTGTAGAGTGATAAAGTAAAGCTATCAGTGAGAGTGTGTCACCGAAGACACTTAAGTTGTAAAATTCGCATTTCGGGTCCATAAACAACGTGTTCTTAAATGGTAGATGAGTAGGCCTAACTTCCAGATCATGTGAACATTATGGAGCTGTTCAGGCAGGACGCTTTCAAGAACTGACTTGGATGTTGTTAGTGTACAGTGGGATCTAGCTGGGTTTGAGGTAACTAAGTTTGTTGGGAATAACTGATTATAAAGATGGTGATGACACCAGTTTTAATAATTATTACTGTATATTATTATATAAATTATTGTAAACTATTATTATATTATTATCAATGTCATTAGTATTATTATTTTGATGGTGATTATGACGATGATGATGATGATAGTGATGACGATGATAGTGATGATGATGATAATGATGATGATGATAATGATGATTATTATTATTATTTCTATTATTATTATTATTTCTATTATTATTATTATTATTATTATTTCTATTATTATTATTATTATCATCATTATTATTACCGTCATCATCACATCATCATCGTCATTATTATAATTATTATTATTATTATTATTATTATAATCATTATTATGATCGTCATCATTATCATCATCATTAGTAGTAGTAGTAGTAGAAGTATTATTATTATTATAATTATTATTATTATTATTAAAAAAATGCACTAATATTGATCTTTGACTAATTTTGATGCATAGACCTCCTTCTCGTTTCTGGTATTCTCTGCTTGTGTTAGAATATCTTTGGTCTTCAATTATTTGAAACAAAATGAAGACTTCAAACACAAACAGCACCATATGCAGAGGTTTGCCATTTATCCGGACTGTCAAGTAACAATATACCTTATTGATCTTTACTCTTTATAAATACATCTTCCCGGCTAATCCATAAAATGTATTCTGTGCGTGCATCTTTGCATTACCACTTTTGAAATATTCATAACATATTGCTTCCGGACACCATGAAATAGAATAACTCCAGGCTCCTACAGGCCTAAAGATCAATGCCAAAATCGACGTAACAGTGATTTGAAACCTTTCCATGTTTTGTCGAATAATTGTTAATATTCTCCTATTCTATGCAACCACTCGTAGGTTGATCCTTGTCGAATAATTGTTAATATTCTCTTATTGTATGCAACTACTTGTAGGTTGATGTTTGCCGAATAACTGATAATAGTCTCTTGTTGTATGCAACTGTTCGTAGGTTGATGTTTGTCGAATAATTGTTAAAAGTCTCTTATTGTATGCAGCTACTGGTAGATTGGTCCTTGTCGAATAATTGTGAAAAGTCTCTATTATTGTATGCAACTGTTCGTAGGTTGATGTTTGCCGAATAACTGATAATAGTCTCTTGTTGTATGCAACTGTTCGTAGGTTGATGTTTGTCGAATAATTGTGAAAAGTCCCTTATTGTATGCAGCTACTGGTAGATTGGTCCTTGTCGAAAAATTGTGAAAAGTCTCTATTATTGTATGCAACTGTTCGTAGGTTGATGTTGCCGAATAACTAATAATAGTCTCTTGTTGTATGCAACTGTTCGTAGGTTGATGTTTGCCGAATAACTGATAATAGTCTCTTGTTGTATGCAACTGTTCGTAGGTTGATGTTTGTCGAATAATTGTTAAAAGTCTCTTATTGTATGCAGCTACTGGTAGGTTGGTCCTTGTCGAATAATTGTGAAAAGTCTCTATTATTGTATGCAACTGTTCGTAGGTTGATGTTGCCGAATAACTAATAATAGTCTCTTGTTGTATGCAACTGTTCGTAGGTTGATGTTTGCCGAATAACTGATAATAGTCTCTTGTTGTATGCAACTGTTCGTAGGTTGATGTTTGCCGAATAACTGATAATAGTCTCTTGTTGTATGCAACTGTTCGTAGGTTGATGTTTGCCGAATAACTGATAATAGTCTCTTGTTGTATGCAACTGTTCGTAGGTTGATGTTTGCCGAATAACTGATAATAGTCTCTTGTTGTATGCAACTGTTCGTAGGTTGATGTTTGCCGAATAACTGATAATAGTCTCTTGTTGTATGCAACTGTTCGTAGGTTGATGTTTGCCGAATAACTGATAATAGTCTCTTGTTGTATGCAACTGTTCGTAGGTTGATGTTTGCCGAATAACTGATAATAGTCTCTTGTTGTATGCAACTGTTCGTAGGTTGATGTTTGCCGAATAACTGATAATAGTCTCTTGTTGTATGCAACTGTTCGTAGGTTGATGTTTGCCGAATAACTGATAATAGTCTCTTGTTGTATGCAACTGTTCGTAGGTTGATGTTTGCCGAATAACTGATAATAGTCTCTTGTTGTATGCAACTGTTCGTAGGTTGATGTTTGCCGAATAACTGATAATAGTCTCTTGTTGTATGCAACTGTTCGTAGGTTGATGTTTGCCGAATAACTGATAATAGTCTCTTGTTGTATGCAACTGTTCGTAGGTTGATGTTTGCCGAATAACTGATAATAGTCTCTTGTTGTATGCAACTGTTCGTAGGTTGATGTTTGCCGAATAATTGTTAAAAGTCTCTTATTGTATGCAGCTACTGGTAGGTTGATTTTTGTTCTTGATTGTCGATTGTCGATTTTAACCCAGGACATAGTTATTCTTTATTGACTTGCAGGGGCGGACTCAGAAAATATTGGAAGTGGTGGGGGGGGGGGGGGGGGGGAGGGTATGATTCAAGATCCATTAAACTTTATTTATGCGGTAAATATTAGATATATATGCATAGTAAGGAACTTTAACTTCGACCTAAGCAGTCAACAGACACAATTCACTTTAAAAGCGTATAATTTTTTAAACTTACGTGAATGTGAATGTGGTTTTCACAACTCTACTCTTTTACCTGGTTGGTCGGGGCTGGGGATGCATCCCCCATTTAAAAGATTGACCTGTTATTGTTTAGTTATATTTATATTACAATATGTAGGTCAGCTGAGTTTTTCCAAGGATTAATGGTGTACTTGATCGTTCAGAAACAATTGAAACATTACCTCCGAGATTAATGTGTTTAAATCGCCTTTAACTTGACTTATATAAGGATAATGAGATTAATGGCATTATAACCAAAACTTGTTTGATCATTCTTGCGTATTGAATTTTGACACAATTTCTGCAACGTGTCTAGATGAAATACCAAAAAAAAAAAATCACATATTAACTCCTTGTTCAATCCAGAATGTAAATAGATGAGGCGATACATTTATTTTCTTGTTCAGCGAGCAACAGTCCAAACAAAAAGGTTTCGGTATGAGAAAATGCTCATAACATGATACTAATAATCACAAACACCCAGCTATGTTACTGATTGGAATTTGTTGTTTTGTTGTTGTTTTTTGTTGTGTTTTTTGTTGTTGTTGTTGTTGTTGTTTTTGTTGCTGTTTCTTGTATTGTTGTTGTTGTTGTTGTTGTTATAAGGGTTGTTGTTTTGTTAGTTGTTGTTTTTAATGTTTCTTTTTGTGTGTTTTTCAAGTGAAAACAGTTCTTTTCAAAGACTGTTCAACTGCACAATTATTTGAACAAAATAAAAAAAAACTAAACAAAGGTTGTTCGGATTATCATAAGAGAACATTTGATACATTTAGAATGTTCAACTTCTTAATAAACTTTGAAGTATAATCAGTTCGGTGGATAAAATTGATTTAGCAAATATCATAGTCTGCCGAGGAAATAGAGATATGATTTAGATGGCAATTCCTCTTTCTTTTTCAAAACAAATAAAAGCTGCGTAAATAGGACTAGGTATATTATGAAATTGCAACATAAGAAGCTTCAATTCAGACAGGATACAGCAACAGTTTATAAATATCTTTGTACAAAAGTGAATGTAAGAAGAGAGAAAAAAATGTTAATCAAAATATCAATAAATGTTTAAATTAAACTTGTTACATCCAGATAAAACAACATATAAACAGTGGTTTTGAAGGATAAAATTATAATAATATTGATAATAACATATATAATATTTACTTTATACCTATATGAGATTGAATTCAGGTACATCAGACAGCCATTGGTAAAACCTTTCCCAATTAAAAAAAATACAAAACAAAACTGAACCTCTGTTTTGAATTTAATCACTTTAGCAGGTTTACGAGTTTTACCCTATTTTACTTCGCTTTAAAAAATATACGCTTATATTTTTTTAGCTTAACCAAATTAACATATTTAATGAGAGGAAGTCGTGTATGTTGGGAATTTTTCTATGTATTTTGTTGTTGTTTTTAACTCAATTTTATTTAAGTTTAAGCCTATAAAATTCAATGACATATACCAAGACATTTACATGCATACGTGTGCACATCGTTGTTAAACCGGACCTGGTAGCGCAATCGGTAGCGCGACGGTTCCAGGTACGGGAGGCCCCGGATTCGAACCCGGGCCGCAAAATACCAAAGTCGTAAAAATGGTAGTTGTATAACTCCCTTGCTAACGCTCATGCAAATATAAGGGTATTTCCGACTGGTTGGCCGGTATAGGGATTATTTGACTGGATGTGGTATCATGCCAGGTGTTCACGGCATGCTTTACATAGTTAAGGCGGCACTATAAATTATTGGCTTCAAGTGAACACCGTCTCCATATTACTTAAATACTGTTGGTGGGACGATAAACCCAATAAACAATAAACCCATCTTTGTTCTATTACATACAACCTATAGAGTCGTATGTTAATAAATGTGATCATTAGATTTCTGGAGTGTTTTTTTGTTTAGAATTTTAACAAGAACGTGGAAGGGGTGTTATTGTGAAAACTTATGGTCTTAGTACCATTATTTCATAATCACAATGGATAAGAAGTGAAATGTAGTCTTATACCAAAAGTGCTGTGTATTTGCAGATGGACACATGGAAACACATTTCGGCAATTCTTTAATGAGGGGAAAGTTATGACTCATGTGTTGTTGTTTTTTTCTTTTTATCTTTGGACGGTGAACGAACGACACAACAATTTGCGTTATACTTTGAAGGTGATATGGGTTTTAATTGTTAATTCTTTGGCAAAAGTAGGCGGGGCGTATTTTCAGCATCATAATAAATCATGTAAACTATGGCTTTTTAGATACACCTCATTTGAACCGTCAAGAATTATAAAAATTAGAAAAACAAAATAAATTTTCTGTCTCATCTTTGCTAAAGGTAACCCGTTCTCAAAGGATTCATTTAATAACTTATCAGAAAATAGCACAGCAAATGATAAATTGGGACAAACATAGCAACATGTTACCAACAAAACATTCAAACAACAAAATTTCGCACTAAACTATTAAATCTTGACTGAAATCTTTACAAATCTTGGGATTTTTTTATTCGGACACCAGAACAGAGAGAACCCCTCCCGCTCCCTCACTCTGTGTTAAGCCTATATACATATCATTCAGGCTGCGCCTTTGGTGTTCGCTGTTCGTCAAAAGGTTCTGATAAATTGCATTGCATTGAGCAACATAGCTATTATTCTCATCTACCATTAATAGATATCTATGAAAAATAACCAAAGCAGAGAAAAATACACTGTATTATATATAACCATCATTTAAAGGTGGTATCCGACAGTTTGCCTATATCTAATATCCGACAGTTTGCCTATATCTAATATCCGACAGTTTGCCTATATCTAATATATGTAACAATATCTGAAATCTGTTTGGGGTATTTGCGCATACTTTCTGCAATAAAAAATACTTTAGTCTAGGCTTTGACGATTTTCAACTATATCTCAATGTTAGGGCAGAAAACTCGTTAATCAACACTTAATATGTTCATTCTTTTCAAATCAGTAAAAAAGAACGATTGAGATTCCAGCTTAAAATAGACATCGATGTCACAGCGAATGACATGGATGAGCTAAAGCATAAGAGGCCACGCGGTTTTCTTAGTTTGAAAATAGCTAACTGTGCAGCGTGGCTTAGATAGGAAATACATGTTTGTGATGACGATTGTGGCGTAAAGTTTCACTTTTCAGACAGGTGTTGGACATTAATAAATAACATTTTGCAAGAGCTTTTCAGGAAAACAATTGTTTATTATGATGTTTAATTAAAATATTGTTGGTCTAAACTGTTGGATACCGCCTTTAAGGTATGCTATACGTGGTTCATTTGTTGTTGTTTTTTGTTGTTGTTCTTTTTTGTGTGTGTTTTGTTATTATTTTTTTATTACATGCTTGCAATCCGTTTATTATACAAATATACATCAAATGATAGGAAGATAAAAAAGAGAAGTTGAAGTATACAAAGACTTAATTGTCTGTCAAATATAAATAAAGACATAGCAGTGATTATGCAAAAACATATCAGTGCATGTCGTTTATAAACTTTAAAAAATAGTTGGAATGTTTTCTTTCTAAATAATACATAACAATATTCAGGTCATTAAAAAGAAAGTTTGACAAATTAATTGCTTTTTGTCTTCTATCTTTTTATGGTTCATATGTTATGTGGCAAACCTACCAAATAATTTAACAATTAGTCGCGTCGTCAGCAATTCTTACACATTTTCATTTTGGAGAATGTTCCTTTAATTTGAAGTTACAAATCAATTGTAGATTATCAACTTAATGAAGGGCCTCGCTACAGTAAATCGTCCTGATTTATAGCAATATTGCACCTTTTCTACCCGTATAACGGAATTGAAGTCCTGCAATATCAGCTTGACGGTAATTTATTGTACTGATATATTGCGATACGGACCAATATATAAAACGATTTGCACTGCGTATAATGTGTTTATACCGGATAATCCACACCGCGCCAAAGTTTCTTATTAACAATACACAATTCTGAATCTTTTACTAAAAACTACATTCCCCAGGTAACTCGTTATAATTATAGAGAATGAGTAGTTAATTCTGTAGATCCTGATCAGAAAGCGCCCGTCATGAGCTGATTTGGATCTACATTGTTTGACTAAGCCTGTTTAAATTGTGCTAAGCGGGCTGGGAAGTAATGAATGTCGTTCGGTATCATGCATTTATTTCAATTGTAATTAGCTCTTGCATCGTTACAAAGTAACTTTACACCGCTAATTGTAATATAACTATCTTTATAACTGCTAGAAGTCATATCTTCTAATTATTTATTAATTAGTATGTACATGTAGAAGTAAATGGGGCTATCATTATAAAATTTACTTGTATTTTAGTTCGGCCGTTTTTATTCCCTGCATTTTCAGTACGAGACAATAAATGGAAGATCGTCTTTTTACACGACAAGCAATTGCTTACAATGATCATTATGTCATTTAATGTAATTCTTATTTAATAACGATTATCAAAATATCTTAGCAAATCTGTATTAGTGCATTTTATTTCAATATTTAATGCAGTTATACTAAATATATGCGTTCTATCTTTGTATATGTACAAAGAGTGTAAAAATAACTAAATTATTTATGTTTACTTCATATAAGACATTGAAGTAAATTGTCTCATATACATTGTGAGAAACAATGATACTTAAGCTGTCGGGATTAATAACATCGTATAATGTTAATAGTTTAATTAAATTAATTAAATCTAATTAAATGTGTTTAATGAGATACCGAAATTATAAGATGAATGCAATTATAGACTTTTTTACGAAACTACTATAACACAATGTACATGTATGTTTAAACAGGCCATTAATATATGAGTTTTATTGATTATTTACACTTTTCGTTTTATTTTTTTAAACTTAAAAATATTTGTTAACAAGACTGAATCGTCAAAATATTCAAATATTAACGAATAGCTTGCATAACTTTGATCTTCAAATCAAAGAAATTGGAAGTGCCCTCAGTATGGATTCGATCAAATCAAAACAGAATTGTATATCTACTCGTTTAAGGCAAAATGGGCCCGTTTCTTTGAGGCTATACCACGTGCACAATATGTAATCATCGGTTAGCCTAGATGTTTGGATGTTTGTCTTGCATTACCATTCATTCTGCATTGTGCGTGTTTTGTCGAGATGATAGCATTTAAATTAAAAACAAACACTATTTGTGGTTTGTAGAAATGAATGAAAGTAAATGCAAACACTTTGCGGCAATGGCGATGTCTGGTACCTCAACGGCTTGCACATTTGGTTGTAACACAAAATAAATATTTATATAAAAAAAGTTTAATGCTTTCATCGAATCTTAAGTGTGTTCTTATAAAAAGCTGCATGGAAACACATTAACGCTCGTACATGACCCTAATTAATATAAGCTACTCCTTGGTAAATACGCGGGAAATGTCTTCCTGGCCACATGCAAAGTAAGAAAATACTTGGCCTTACAAATATGCTCATGGGAATATATGTCCATCTTGTCACATGAACGTTAAAGTAAATGTATACCTTATCAAAATTACATAAGGTAGGTGTCCGCCTGATCAAATAAGCGGTAAGGAAATGGTTGTACCCTATTTATATACATGTTTAAAATGTCGGATGTATTACATGAACGGTAAGGAAACAACAGCAAACACGTATACATTATTGTTACGTGAGTTATCACAGATACATTGTCGGGGCAATGTCATATTTTTTTATGTTGAGAAAGCCTTTCCATCCACTCATCTACCGCTAAATTGGTTAAATAACTTTTAACGCTAGCGTTATCCTTGCACTTTTTATAGCGAGTTTTTGTCATTTCCATACTAACTGTTGAAAACATTTAAACAAATAAAAATCTATAAATATCGCCGTGGTTTTATTCCTAAAGCCCAAAGTTCAAAGAATGGTGAAAATGAGACTTTATCGTAAGGTGATAACAAAAGAGATCGATTTATCTTTATCGTAACGGAACTGATCCTAAACAGTGGGACGGTCGTATGTAACGCCGTTCATGCTGGGTTTGTTTACGCAAGGAAATGGATTTCCGGATTCGTAACATTGTATACAGATACTACCTGTTTCTGGATACAACACTGAGCATTGATCAGAACATAGACCATATGGTTGAACATCTTGTTTGTCATAAATAAGAGTCGTCATTAGCAATAACTACATGTGTACGTGAATGAAATCATTAGACAGTACCATAACCGATATCATGATGTATTTATAAATACACCAGACGGAGCTGAAAATGAACGCATATCATCTGTATTTACCAAAACACCAGAGTGAGCTGTGAATGAACGCATATTATCAGTATTTACCAAAACACCAACGGGTGCTGTGAATGAACGCATATCATCTGTATTTACCAAAACACCAGATGGAGCTGTGAATTAACTCATATCATGCTGCATTTACCAATACACAAGAGGGTGCTGTGAATGTACTCATATTATGCTGTATTTACCAATACACCAGAGGGGGCTATAAATGAACTCGTATCATGCTGTATTTATTAAAACACCAGTGGGTGCTGTGAATGAACGCATATCATGCTGTATTTATCAAAACACCAGAGGGTGGTGTGAATGTACGCATATCATGCTGTATTTACCAATACACCAGAGGGAGCTGTGAATGGACTCATATCATGTTGAATTTACCAATACACCAGAAGGAGCTGTGAATGAATTCATATCATGTTGTATTTACAAATACACCAGAGGGAGCTGGGTAATCTGAATATATACTATCTGGCTAAGCCTTGTCAGTTCTTGCTTAGCAGGTTAAAAGATAATAGGAAATTATATCTATGCTTATAGCCAATACATGGCATGTCGATTTCTTCTTTTTATACAAAGTTTGAAAATGCAGTAACATAACAAATTCATCGTCCATGTTTTAGGATACGATAAAATTTATTATATTTGTGAAATTCAATGGTTCAAAATCGTGATGCGTGTATGTTCTGTATTAATACCTATTGTATCGTATTTATGAATGAGCTGCGCACAGTTTTAGCAAGGGCGTAGCACGGTCTTAACTGACGTGAGAGCCTTGTTAAGGGGACGGAGGGTTGGTCACTGAAATACTTTTTCGGGATATCTGAGGAAACACTATGAACTAAAAGTACAGCCTAATTAATAAGAATCAGTTTTGGTTTTGTGGAAACTGGGGCCTTCTTCTTTCCTGCTATTGGAAAAGAAGTTATCAATAAAAGCCGTAAATTCATTGCCGACTATTGATCCCACGCTTACTTTTCGTATCATTTATCAATATACCCGTTAGAGATTTCATTAGTGTCTCAGCGTTTAAAGAAAAGGTAAAGTTTAAATGTCTGTCTGAACTCTCAATTAAAATCTCAAGTTGTCATGCGTGTTTGAACGGTCGATTAAAACTTAAAAGGTATAGTTTTCATGCGTGTCTGAACGCCCAGTTAAAATCTAGAGCAGAAATATCGAAAAAATAAAGCATGGTAAATTGGCGACATTCTTCAAAGTTTAAAATCAAGTCATAAACACTTCAATATCTGCTAAAATATATTGGTCTTTGAATAGCATTTAAAATAATACTAAATAAGACTATTTTTGTGTGTTTTTTTTTGTGGCGTAAGGTTGATTTAATTTCACCATTCAAGTTTTCCGATCAATCAGGTAGTAATAACTTATTCTCCCTGAAAAAAATATGTCCTAAATAGTTTATTTGTTTAAATCGTCTTTTTTACAAAGAAAATATATAAAATCATTTTAAACGATAATTCAGTGTGATATCATGGAAAATACTGGAAATGTGAAGATTGTTAAGTACCGAAAGATCATATGCTAATTGCGTAGTGGTGCAATATCTAACAACCTTTGTTTAAAGAAAACATGGCCGCCATTTTTTTCTGGATAAAAAAAAGAATATGGTTGTTCAGTGTTAATTTCCTAATACCAACTTTGGACAAAGAGTGATCTTATTCGCCTGTTTTACTATCTACAATTTTACTAATACAGTCTAAACAATGTCAAGACCACCCTTGCACGAAACCGTATCCTCTTTCTTTATATTCTTTAGAATATCTGAAACATTAAGACTAGATTATGAACACTCATTTATCGCCAGTAATTCTACGCAATTGATTATATCAAATTTTAAAGAAATTGTGACATATTTTTTAACTTAATTAAAGGTGGTATCCTGCAGTTTTCTTTATTAAAATACATGTAGATAAAGTAAAATAAAATAAAACCAAATAAAAAATAGAACTCCATGTACCGAATTATGACCTGTATTTGACCAGGGTTATGGAAGTCCGCAAAACAAACTTTCCCCATGTGCAAATTTCAGTGAGCATTCCATATATAGGCGTCGTGCTCTAGCAATAGCACGTGGTCTTGGAAGAAATCATGTCACTTTACCATACAGGTCAAAATGTGGCTGTGTCCCGAATATGACCATATTTTATGTCATGGTCGTGCTTGTGTTGTTGTTTTTTTACCTCTGTATATCAATCAAAGAAATTCCTACAACAACGGCAGTTATAATGGTACAAGTATTTTGATTTTGAACGGCTACGGAAAATTTATGGGTTGTCGTTTGTGCTTACATTTTACCTTAAGTTTTCTTTCTGTTTGATCCTAGGCATGTTCTTGGTTTCACAAGACTATGTGGGATTCTGACTTGCTAGAGATCGTCGGACATCCCACAATTCCAAACACGCAGTCGCTGCGCGCGCCTCCGTGCCAGGTGGCGCTGGAGTCTAGCACGGAGCGTCTCACAGCGGCGACAAATAAAGCAGTCAGCAGACGATATGTGCAGAAACTGCAGAAAGAGCGGGAAAGGAATAAGGAAGTCCTAACAGAATACAAAGAAAATCTGCCCATTCTTATAAGGTAAGTTAAAAGTCAATACACTAAATACGTCTACTGTAGCCATACCCAGAGTAAAATATGGCTGAATTATAGGAACATCAGGGTGTCCATTGTTGATTACATTTATTTTATGAATACCTTGCTAGTTTTGTTTACGTTAACTAATGGTTCGGGTTTCAAAACCCAGTCTGCAAAAAAAAATAATGAGTAACACGCTTTTACCTAGTACCTTTCTACGCTTAAACAATTTGGGTACGTGCATATGTTGATATTAAATAAAGCGTGTATTTATTTATTGAAGGTTTTGTTCGAGTTTTCCCCATGTATTTCTTTTTTTGTTTCATATCTAGACCGATGGTGTTTCCAGAGAAAATTTCCCATTGGAACCAGAGGCCCCTCCATTTAGACACTACTGCAGTCACTTTGCCGTCTGAAGAAAAGAAGTTCCGGATCAGTAAACACCATGGTGATGACTTCTGGTACGAAAGCACGGAGGCGAGGACCAACATTGAGTCCATACAGAGCGATTCGAGCCCACGCAACCATTGTCAGGTTTACAACCCTAGCAACCCCGAGAGCGAGAAAGGTCATCATGGAACATTTACGCCGAGAAAACAATTATTAAATTGCTCTGTAAGTACCGACCCGGGTTTTTCAACGCAGAATTATGTGCCTCGTGCGGGATTTCAAGGAGCTCACGGATTGCAGTCAAGCAATTTTAAATACAAGTTTTACAAGAAACCGGGTTACATAAGTTCAAAACCTGCGTCTATCCAATTTCAGACTTCTTTTAAGCCAAAAGGCTACGGCAGTCTGCATGATGAAATGGAAATAGAGCGACGCTGTAAAACAGACCCTGATCAGAGTAATCAAATTCATTTCGTGCGTTCAAACTTTTTAAGTGGGCAGCGGATAATAAAGAAAACAAAACTGCCACCGATTGAGCGTGTGCCTAACTTGCCTCATAGTTTAAACATGGGTCAAGATATACTCGCTATTATGTCGGTGCAAAATTACAATTACCCTGGAAACGACATAGAAGGTCGTACAGCCGTAGACTCTTCTCAAACAACCGAACGTCAATCGCCTCTTTTCGGAAATGTCCGGAGACGTCGATATACAAATGGACCTATAAGTGATGAAAGTTCTGCTGGGTGTGTACCTTTGAACATGAAAACTCCTCAAAACTCAAATATATCTGATGAAGATAACATAAGTTGGCTTCCAAGAAAGGTTTTCAAAGAGCCAAATATGTTTCTACAAACTGTGAAACTTCAACATGAGGATGCATTTTTAGAAAACCCGGTGAATAAGACTAACATCAACACTTCAGTTGACAATAAAACTGCACGTGAATATTATTCTGCATTACCGGCAAAAGATGATACTTCGTGTGCTGGTGTTCCACGTGACGCAAATTCTGAATTTAGCGAAGAGCCAGCTCCGTTCAATATATCAGTCAGAGTTAATATTAAACCAAGGTCTAGTGAAGACGAAATTGAAAAGACAATTGACGAACAATTTTCTAAGCTTTCTGATGATAACACCGAGCGTGACAATCAATCTCAGGACAATGATCGTGACAATCAATCTCACGACAGTCGGTCTGCTGATTGCAAAGCCACAAATGATTATTCCAACAATTCAATGAAACTTCCAAACGGTTTTTGTACAAGAGCAAGTATTTTAGCCAATAAACCGAAAAAGTTCGGATTGATTGAACAAAAACGTATCAGTTCAATACATTGAGGCTCGTCAGGCAATAGCATTACCTACAGAGTGTAAACGATTCAATTTCTTAAACAGATCTGGGCACAATGACTCAAGAAAGATGTTGAAAGTTGCCACATAAGGTGTTGCAAATACTCACGCAAATACAGACTTTCTTCAGTACAATTCTTTCACAGTATGTCATGTTTGAAGGTTCTATCAGTATATAACATGTCAGTTTAATGCTTTGTTTCAAAATTGATTCTTATTTAGTCTTTAACCTGTTCCGCTAATACAACAGTATAAATTGATGCCAACTATACAACTCTTATTTTATGAGCTTCAAAGATAAAAACGTTGTTAATTTAATTTTACCGTATAGAATAATTGTTTTGTTATTTGTATATTATTCAAAATGTATCAATGCTAAAATAACATTTTTTTTTACATTTTAAAATCTTGATTCGAATACAGTTATATTTTGCAGATAGTCTTAAACGTTTGTTTTTGTGATAAGCTACATTACACATAGATACATTGTAGAATTTATAGTATAAAGAATTATAGATAAGAGTGAATGTTTCTCAAGTGCTAAATATAATTTGTTAATGAACAAAAACAAAAGAAAAATGCTTTTAAAATCACAAATTGTAAATTTGCATATAAAGTATAAATAAAGCAGAAAATGCATTATGGGAAAAAATGCAGTCCTGACCTCTTTGAAGCAAAAGATTATATTATCACCCCACTTTGGCATTCACATAAAAATGCAAATCGTTCGCATCGATGGTGGAAATAATGGTCGTCCAAGGTCGTTACTGTTTACTTTTCTCTATTTTTGTAATGTTTTGTCTTGGTGTTTTGTGGCTTTCGCATTTTACTGGCGTGCGTATACATGTGTCCAGTACTTTATCAAGTTTTATGTATGTTGAAATACTCATACGATCTTGTCATGATTTCTCATTCATAACCACAACTTTGTTGTTTCTTTGCAGCGTTGCTGTCGTAAAAGATCCCCCGTGCATGCTATCTATGTTGTCATTTAATCCATAATTTTAGGATGCTACGTATACTTTACATTGAAATATTTTAACAGTGATGCTCCAATTTACTATATCTATGCACAGGCTACTGCACCCGTGCTCCTAAACTTCTGTCATCTGATATTTTATTTCAAATTTAAGTAAGTTGTTTCTTCCAAAATAACCTTAATAATCTTTATAAATTCTCCTCACGCCCGAATACAAATAAGACATTAGTCGATAGTCTCCCCTGAATAATCTCTCCAAGCCAGCAGGTCATTTTATTTGGATTACTTGCTGATTTTTATATGTGTACTCTTTGGAGTGTATGTTAGCTTTTGTGTCTTTCTAATGATACCCATGTTAGCCCTCATTAACAATCGTTTCCATTTTATTGTGTAAATAACAAATAATTAAAGCTCTTAATTATGCAAAAGTAAGACATTTTACTGTTGGTAATTGCACCACTTGCAAAAGATCATGCGATTAAGTCCAAGAATACCAACTGAGAGGACCTACCTAATATTTAGACTAGCTCGGATATTATAAAACAATAGGACAGTTTTTATTCCACCAATGTTCCCCACTGACTTTATCATCGAAAACAAAACGCCCGATTTGTAACTCCTCTGACCGCTTAGCCTTTAGATTCAAATTGATAAATGACATGTTTTTTTTACTTTATTCAGTTTGCAGTTTTGCCAGTAAAATGGATGAAGTTAATGTATAAACATTTACTTTGTTTTAAACTTGGCAGCCAATAGAATAAGATCTGCCGACACATATATAACTACAGTGGGATATAGTTTGAAAATCATGAAAGGACATTGCATAGGCAATAACTCTGTCAGTAACATAGGTCTGCTATTGCATAAAGTCCCAGATTCGAGCAAGTATATTATCACTCAAGCCTTGCAATCCGTGACTGGTGAAATTCGCGGCTGTCTTACTCATGTCATTTGCGGGCTAGTCCGATTGTCCGAAATAATATGAGCAGAATATAATGTCGAGCAGAATATAATGTCCAAAGTCTTTAAAAGTGTATGCTATGCCGCGTCGTTTTTTATAATTAGGTGCTATATATAGGTTCCGGTGATTTCAAGCCTGAAGATATAAATACGTGGTGGTTTCCAGTAAATACCATAAGACAAGATGGTTGCCACAGAAAGATTTATGTATTTTTACTTAGTGAAAGTTAAAGAAGAAAAGTATATCGAGGATGCCGAACATATAAAACTCAAAGAATTACTTATTTTGTTAGTTTTAATAAACATAAAACACTAAAAGATTTTTTTTTAAAATGCTGACATTGGTAAGTTTTTTACAAATCCCCAAACACCTGGCATAATATGGAGGAACAATGCACAACACAGATTTCAGACACTGCTGACTATCCAAAATCAAAAGAGACAAAAAATACCAAGTAAGGTTCGTGCGTCCAAAATCGTGTTAATGTTACAGTCAGTTTAGAAAGAGACTCATTGAAGCTATGGCGCCGCACCTACTTAATATAAAGACCGTATGTTGCAACCGATTTTACAATAGAAATTGGAATAGCAACAATTGTTGCAAATGCTGGTATATTTCAATTGACATGTTCAACAGCTTTTGCAATAACAGCTTTGCAATAAAAGATGTAAACAGAAAAGGATGAATGCTTTTTGTAGAAGTTGATAGGTTTAGATAGTTAATTGATAAAAACAAAGAAATAAACTTTATTTTTCTAAGCCATGAACCACATTTTTGACGTATACGTCAGACCTAGCCATCCCATTTTCCTATAAATGGGGCGGTGTCCTTATACCATTATTAAAATTGGCTATTTGAGACAAACGCATTCATATCGTCTTTGATTACAAGAAGACAGTAAGCCTTAAGAAAACAACGTTAATACGATAAAAAATACAATGTAGCTGAGTGTAATCCCCACATCAAAGTATATGGGTAAACTGATATACGTTTGATTGCTTATCGTTATGTTAGGTTTTCTGATGCAAGAAGCCTTCCAACCACGTCAAGGTCGAAAACAACATGGCAGCTTGTTTATTGTATTTTTCACTACGCAGGTCGTTATCATGTTGTCATGTTTAGAAGTTACAGATATGACTTTCAAGTATCTAAATTAAAATAATGTCCAAATAATCTAGGCAAATACTATTGTAAGAAACAGTGTTAGTGGTACATTGGTTCAAGTATGTCAAAAAGAAAACAAGTAATATATACTAATTTAATATACACTATTAATAAATGTTGTGAACTAGTTTAAAATGGCCTGTGTCTTAAAATAAATAAATATAATATTAGTCACACAGTCTTACTAATGTTTGGTTAACGTAGTGTTCTTTTGCATCATGACTGGTAAAATGTTTTCATTCAAATTTTAGGAATACCTATGCTGAGGTTTTGAATGGTTTCAATCCTAAATTATCAGTTCGTTTGTATTAAAGTCAGTCCTATGAAGTGGAAGTGGCTTATTTCTTTAGTATTGGCCAATCTTCTCTGCCATATACTTCTGGTCCTAAATGATTTTTCTACCAACAGCGTGTTGTTGTTTTATACCGAACATATTATGGCGTTAATTGGCATCACTTATTGTGAATCCATTTGTCAAAGTTTTAGTTTATATTGTAGTTCTAATATGTTGCTATTTCTATGTACTTTTATTTTTTTGGTTAGATATTTTGTTCTACTCTATAAAATTATAAAATATAACGTAGCATAACAGTGTAAAGTACAAATCAATAAATGTGTTAAATACTATCTCTGAATGCTGCTAAAATAATGCATTTTGCAGCAGTCAGCTTTCCTCTGGAATACAAATGGCTTTGTCTTTCTGTGTCTCCAAGTGAATAGGAACAATGATGTGATTGCTCCCAAGTTATTAAAATCGTATGAGTACACACACACACACACACGCTCACACAAAGTTGCCGACTAATATATGTGCAGCAATTTTTTTTATTCAGAATAAAACTTCAGTTGTTGAGTATATTAAGTAAAGAAATAACGCGTATTAGGCTGGGTTCAAACCGGCAACTTTGCATAAAAAGGCAATTGTTAAGATAATCCACTACGTTCAAAAAATTATTAGCAAGTGTTTCAAAAACATTATTTAAAGGAACTTTGCCGACTTCTCGATTATTCACAAAGCGGAATATTAATAAATGTTGTGAACTAATATAACACAACTTGCATAATTATATATTTTTTTAATAATAAATAATTCTGACATTGCAATGAAGGCGTGTGTTACTGGTTCTTCAGTACGTGTTTTACGCACGATAAATCTTAAAACGGAAACATTTTGCAAACAAACAAACACAAAACAAAACAAAACTAACAAAACAACAACATAAAACAAGCAAAAAATACCATAAAGTATATTGAAAAAGAATGTATTCCTAATAAATAAAACGGGGCGGAAACATCTGTACGGAGTAAAGGTAGCATGAATTCGTTCTTGAACGTTGTAGAAAAGCTGTAGATGTGACAATGACATAAGCACACACAACTGTACATTTACATGATACTACAAAAGCTAGTTCGACCAGAGAAACTTTTCCACCGGATAATAGGCATCTGACAGGTCCTAGAGATATACAATGCTGCATGCTTTTGTGTCTTTATCTATAGAATACTATAGCCTAGAATACACTGCTAGAAAAAAATGGCATGATTTTGAACCTTGGCCTAGAACACATTACTTGTCTTAGTGGCATAATTTTGAAACCCTGACCTCAAACACATTATTACTCTTTATAGCATAATTCTGGATCTTGGCCTATAGCACATCCAAGGCTTAATGGCATGGTCTGGAGTTTTTGACCTCGAGCACATTGCTAGGCTTAATGGCATAATTTTGAAACCTTAGCCCTGAACATATTATTACTCTTAATGGCATAATTCGAAACATTGGCCTCGATCACATATCTGGGCTGAATGGCATCATATGGAAACATTGGTGTCGAGCACATTACTAGTCTTAATAGCATGTTCTGAAACCTAAACCTCGAGCACATTTTTAAGCTAACTGGCATGATTTTAAAATCCTAGGTCACGAGCACATCACTTGTCTAAATGGCATAATTCTGAAACATTTGCCTCGGGAATATATCTGGGCTAAATGGCATAATTTTGGAGCATATTGCTCGTAAGGTGTCTGCCCTATTTATTAACGTTTTTATTCAAAATTCCTTTAAAATTCCTTAACATGTATTACGTAGTAAAATAATTTAAAATACTTAATTTATTAACGTTCTTAGAAAAACAATCGTCAAAACTACATATGGTAATGTTGGTGTTAACAAAACTAAGTGTATCTGCAAACAGACAGATAATGTAAATAAGCGCGTGCTTTTGGTAGATTAAAATGTGTATCAAAGAAACACTCCAACATATTTGTTTTTAAGTATATGTATATACCAAATACACACTATTAATGAACGTCTGCATAATAAACCAGACCCGGGTCCAGAACCTTTCGGCACGGGGCGAAGACTGAATTTCACATACGTTCTGTGGGGTTGCGGAGGTCATGGTGGGGTCCGTGGGTATGCTCCTCCGGTAAAAAAAAGTTTCTAAAATGTCTAAGATGCGTTCTGAAGTGTCTCTAGACAAATGGTTATTCGTTTTTAATGCTTTTATTAAACTTCGTTTTTAATGGTTTTATTAAACTGACTCTGAAAGACTAAAAAATGCGAGGACATAAACCTTTAGTCACATAACTTCGTTGTTGAAACTGGTTCAATTATTCACAAAAGTATACCGAAACAGGCAAACACATCCTTCCATTTGAGTTATATTATAAAATGTAGCTAGGTTACATTAGAACCTCTGTTTTCCCGTCGATCGCCGTTTGCATATACTGTCAACTTTGTATTAAGCAGCCACCCAAAGGACAGTCTAAAAATTAACTTTTTCAATATATTTTCTCGAAACTTTACAGTGGATTTTCGGCCCATCAACCAAGCAAAGCGTTTGTGCACACAGCGTCAAACTACCGTCGTTTTCCAGTACAGTATTAGCTAAGGAATATATAACTACGATAAATATTAACAAAGATGGAAAAAATCTCATTTATATATACATTTATGACTAATACTATTGGACACATTTAATATAATTATATATTTCCAAATAAGTGCACTTTCCGATTAATATATTATAGGTGTGCTTAAATGCAACATTTTTGAGCCAACGAAAACTGCACGTTGCTACACATGGTGCTTCCTACAGCTGGAGATCAGTAAATTATAAAAATCATCATCAACTTGGCAATATACGATCGTATATCCTTTTTCTCTTTCTTGCAACTAGATACATATTTCTGTAAAGCCTTAATTATTGCTAAAATCGGGCACAATCCTTCCGGATCAAAATTCCTTCTGTTAATTTTGGCATAGGCCTTTCAGTAAATTGTTCAATGCTTGTAAATTCCCTCCTGAAAATTGTCCTTACTTTGCAATATTGTTTATTTGGTTCAAACAGTTATGTCTCGTAAATAGTATGACAAAAACGTCGTATTTATTGTTATAAAATTCCAATTTCGATATATATCATATTTAATAATTTTAAGGGAGTGATTTTGTCTGCTTTTGTTAACTTTTACATTTTGTCCGCCTATGCTAAAAGGAACGGAAGGGATTTTGTCTCGGAGGGATTTTGTCATACAAATGCTAACAACTATTGCCACTGTTTGTGTTTTTATTTTGCTTAGGTGTAACTTTAAATTGCATTTTTTTCTTTATTCTATATCAGTATCAATCTCAAAGCGGTGACCTCAATGTATTTTCATAATTCACAAAAACATCTTCTTATTATATTTTTTTTTTTAAAATTCAAGAATACAATGTTTAAACAACCTAAAATTATTTAAAGACAAAAAATATTTACCATATGTAGGCCTGTGCAAGTAAACAATTCGTATGGAGGAAAAAGTGGCAAACTATCTGATTATTTTTTTCTTACTTCTTACTTTTTAAATGATATCAATTAACAAAAAATCAATCACTTATTTGAAATTGGAAAGCCAGTCTCAAGTTAGGAGTTTACCTGCCTTTCAGATCACAGTAACCGCTTCCACAAGGAAGAAAAATGACATTGGGTTTGACGAATGAGATATGAAAGAGAGTATTATATTTTCACATAGTTTAGCAAGATGTGTCGAAAATCTATTTAAAAAAGATGTGCATCGTTGACGAGCCATAAAAACGTGTAGATTTTTTGAAAACTATAAAGTATATTTTCTAAAATTTTAACACATAAAGAAAATAAGAAAGCCTGTGCAAATTATGACACCAAACAAGTTATGCATTTTCTTACATAAATAATATTTTACGCTGTATAAATTGTACACAGTTTACATATTCTGGTAATACTGTATCCACTTTCTCATAAAACACACTCTGTATATAACCAAGAAAACCGGTGTGGTGAGTGCAGGAGACAGTTTGGTGCCGCAATTTACACATTTCCTGGGTCACAATCTCGGGAATTCTCGCGCTTGTTGCAAAATGGCTGCGCCCATGAACATCTGTCGGTACGCCTTGCGTAACCAACTAAGAGCAATAACTTCAAGTCAGAAGGTAAAGCTTAAACTTCGTTCACACCAAAAACACAATCACATTTCTATTTTGAAAGACGAGTTTACATGCCATCATTTGTTAAATTTTAGCGAGGCTGTTACCCGGACCGCTGTTATCTACAGACCTTGGACTTTGCCTTTGGTTGACATGTAAGGTTCTCTGTAATCTTGTTTCTTGCATTGGGCACGTTTTTCGCCACGTGTCCAGCATATGATCCGATTTTTTTTTATCTTTAGCCCAATGAAATCAATTCAAAATCTTGCTACTTGAGAATTTCTAAGAAAAATGTTCTAACATTTAACGCAGTAACTTGAGTAACTTCAGTAAGTGAAACTTTACCCAAGGGCAAATGACATGAGCAGGAATTCTAGTCCTGACAACTTAAGCTGGTAAGCATATTTGGCAGCTGACTAAAATTGTTGTAATGTTGATCAACTCATCAAAATTGATGAGCAAGTGGTAATTATTGTATTGAATGCATGACATTAGCAAAACCAGAGTTAACAAACATTTTTTTATATATTGACTGTTAATACAACTTTAAAGAACAGCATTGATGCAATGCAACAAATTAAGTACAATTTATGTTTTAAGCAATAGATACATTGTCAGACACACAACAACAACAGATGTCGAAAAAAAAGAGAAAATTGCATATTGAGAACATTAAAGTAAACCAAAAAAAGTTGAAACTGTTAGCCTTCACATATATATGACATGCTGCCCCATCCAGATTGGATATTATGTAAATGCATTAAAATATTCATTAAAATCATAATGCAACCGAAACATGTATGGATTCTGAGTGATGAACAAACTAGTCTTTAAACCATCATACTGCACAGCTAACAATAAAACTTGATTGTTTGATGTTGCTAAAATGGGTAAATTATACATTGTACTAAGATGAAGTCATACAATTTCTCCAACACCTTATAACCACTCGAACGCCGTGGCCATTTCTACAAAATAGACATTTCCAGATAGAAGTGAGTAGTATCGAAAGACCAAATAACAACAACACAGATTGTTGGTGTACTCCGTAAAGGGATGTGTTTTAGTGTTGTTGCTGACAATTTTAAGTGAGACATATTTTAACTTTGAACTTTCAGCATGCTGTTCTTAAAAGTCATTGGACACATTAAACAATTAGAAGTTACTTGTACTTGTCCAACCTCAATTTTTACGTGGCCTTACATGTTACAGGGCTTGTTGGGTTGTATACAGGCAAGATGGCTCCATCTACAGGAGTACCAGAGCAAGTCCCTTATGCAGCAACACAACATAGAGGTGCAGCATTTTGAGGTTGTGGACAATGTAGAGGATGCAAAGGCTGTACCAGGACGACTAAGTATGATAACTAAGCAGTATTATTCCACATTCATGTAAAGACAGTATTTTGAATTAAAAATAGTTTTAGGTTTAAGTGAAATCAAGGGCCTTGCATTACCATGGTACATTTGTAATTGCTGTACTAACAGAGCTTACCAGTTTCCTTATCAATATCTTTTATGTCTCACATAGGTATTTCCAAGACTTGATTGGGTAATACCATGAATGTGGTCTATTTTATATGAACTCTTCTAGATTCAAAATACTTATCAAGACCATCTTTTTTTTTCTTAAAGAAAATACCTTGAAATTAAATAAATTAGCGAAAAAATTACATACCTGAGTTCTTTCCTTTTTCTAATTCAAGACATCTTTTTCATATCAGTTATCATTTATATTATTTTTTTCTGTTAACAATTTTTACCTCCTTCCAAGCATTGTACCTATTATGTTCATTTATTGTAACTATTATGTACATCTATATATGTATCTTAGACTGGACAATGAAGAAGTGAAGATCATGATACAACAGCATCTATTTGCCTGAGCCAGATCATCTCATGCTTAAGGAGACATAATTATGATAATTGAAGGATTTTTTAATTTTTGTGGTAGATGTGCCTGAGCATATTATGAAGTGCCCGAGTATGTTTTAAATGTTCAATTTTTGTTTTAGATGTGCCTGAGTATGTTGTGAAGGCTCAAATTCTAGCAGGTGGAAGAGGTAAAGGAACATTCTCAAATGGCTACAAAGGTGGTGTTAAACTCACCAAGAAGTAAGTATATTGTTGTACTCTCAGTTCAGTAGTCCTAATTTTAATGCATCTTTGCTGTTAGAGCTTACTTTTTAAGTAGAAATTCATAAGACCCATAAAAGTGGCTGCTTCATGTCAATAAATTATTTCCTTTAAAATTAACCAGCCGCAATAGGTAGAGTGTCGGCTTGCGGATCGGGAGGTCAAACCCCAGCCTGGTCAAACCAAAGACTTCAAAGTTGGTAGTAGTGGCTTCCCTCCTAACGCTCGGGGCTAAGAGGACAGCATTACACCTGACTCGTAGGTGTCAGTATAATGGACTGGCCGGGTTCAGCCCTGGGGACCTTATAAGTGCCCCTGTACTATAATGATAGAAATGTCGCAGCACAGTATCGACAAAAATGCTGGCAAATCCCCCATTCCCTCCTTTAAATTTATAACTTGTATTCTGTACTTTCATATCAGATGAAACAAACTAAATAATCAAAACATGGATAAATAAATAAAAATCTGGTTTTGAGCGTTACAACAGTGGTATTCCTATAGAAGGCATAGCTCTTATTCATGTGGCAACCTTCCTTGTGGTAGAGTGTCGGATTGTGGATCTGGAGCAAAAGACTTTAAAGTTGGTAGTAGTGGCTAGTTGGAAGGGGACAGCATTAGCCTGACTCGTCGGTGTCAGTATAATGGACCAGCCTGGTTCAGTCCCTGGGCACCACATAGGTGCCCCTATGCTATAATGATAGAAATGTCGCTGTACAGTACCAGTCAAAATGCCTGCAAATCCCCCCCATCTTCCTTGTCTTTACTATTGATTTCTCTGTTGCTTAAAAAGATTTTGCTAAATTGAAAAAAGATTTTTGGGGCTGAGTCACTTGCGACAGCATCCAGAGTTATGAGAAAGCTAACTTTCAGAAGCATGATAGATGGACCCTGCATGACCTTGACTACCCATCAGTCAGTCTTCGTAAATGGCAAAACATATTCCATGTAGAGAAACAAATATGTTTGTTTATTGGGTTTATAGTCCCACCATCAGTATTTCAGTTATCTGGAGACTGTGTCCGCTTGAAGCAGATATGATGTTGCCTTTATTGTGTGCTGTAGCATGCCATGAACACCTGACATGATATCACACCCAGTCACATTATCCTGACAATGGGCCAACCAATTGTGGGAACTATCCTTATCACTAATGAGCAGTTAATTCCCACCTAATTTTAATTCAAATACAATCATATAGAAATTATTACATGTTTAATATAATAGTTACTATAGTCAGATGTTAGTGACTGTGTTATAACTTTTGTCCTAAAGTATAGTATTTATTTGAAAGAGGTGGTTATTCTGCAGCTGAAGACTTGCCTGCTTGCCAATCGTTTTGTTGCACAATCAGTTTATCATGGAATAATTTTGACTAATTTTTGCATACATTTAATTGCTTAAAACTAACATCATCCAAGCAGCGATGGTCAGAGATTTGATTCATAAAACACATTCACTCGTTCAGTACTTTGTTCCCAGTTTATGCCATTTGACAAAAGTATTAAATTTACCTTCCAACTATGTACTGCATATAATGTACACCCATTTTAAGTTATATATACATATTTTCAGTCCAGTAGAAGTGCCTGAGTTTGTTTCCAAGATGGTTGGTCAGAGGCTAGTCACCAAACAAACAACACCTGAAGGAGTACTGGTGAGGAAGGTTATGATTGCAGAGGCCTTGGATATAGCACGAGAAACCTACCTAGCCATCCTGATGGACAGAACGTTCAATGGACCCGTGATTGTTGGCAGTAGTCAGGGTGGGATGGACATAGAAGAAGTGGCTGCTAAAAATCCGGATGCCATTTTTAAAGTATGTTCAATGAATTATAGATTTATTTCCTTTTTTCTCTCTTTATCATTTTTTTAAAGTATTTATTACAGGATAGATTGAACATCATTCACTTTAGGATTAACCAGGTAAGCATGAAATGATCAGGCATAGGCAAACAGAGTGCATCCAGACCCTTCAGCTCTTACTGGGGGCTGTCTGATCAAGATCAAGACTGTTTGCTGTTGAATTATTACCACACATGTGTTACATGCCTTTGCATGTTGTTCTTAGCTTTGTACGCTAACAACTAAGAATTAGTTTGGGCTTTTTACAAATGAAGCAGGTTAATCATTTAATTTAAAAAAAATCTTTTTTTGTGTGTTAAAGTACTTTTACGCCGCACCTCTACTTTATCAGAAATAATCCAGACCAAAGTTTTACTTGAAATAACACCTGTGTTTGAACTATCCAAAATATTTGCACTGACGTCAATGACATTGTCTGCCATTTCTAAAACATTGTTACTCAAGATGATTCTCTTCTATTCAATAAAAAGGAAGGACATAATTTGTTTTGCTGCAATATATTTGTGTATTTTTTTTTCTTCAGAACATCATTACAATATTTTACATCATTATTAAAGAAATGTAAAAAAAGTGATCAATTCATTAATATTAAAACTTATTAAGGCATTGTCTAATTAACACAGGTCATCAACAAAACGTAAATATATAAGAGTATATTACTACCTAAAGTTTTTGAGCATTAGAAGTTTTATTTATAAGATACAGACATAGCGATCAGATAAATGTACATTGATCACAAGAACTAATAGCTTTGTTAGTCATGTTTAGGACAAGCCACAATAGCTCAAGCGGTAGAGTGTCGGTTTGTAGATCGAGAGGTTGCGGGTTCAAACCCCTGCCAGGTCAAACCAAAGACTTTAAAGTTGGTAGTAGTGTCTTCCCTCTTAATGCTCAGGGCTAAGGAGACAGCATTACGCCTGACTCATCGGTGTCAGTATAATGGACCGGCTTGGTTCAGTCTCTGGGCACCTCATTAGTGCCCCTGTGCTATAATGATAGAAATGTTGTAGCACAGTATCGGCAAAAATGCCGGCAAATCCCTAGTCATGTTTAGTTGAAGACAGTGATATTGTCACTCCTTAAATATACCTACCCATCTTTACTTTCTGCATTATCATAGTGACACAAGTGAAAAAAGGTTATCTGTAGCATTAAATTAGATAGAATTGATGACAGCAACTTTGGGAAGGACATTCACAATGAATACAAGGAGTCCTCTTGACAAAGTAGATTAATAAAGAGGATGAATAAATATTAAAAGATTTAAGAAAAATTGGGACATACAATTTGCTTTTGATCTAGCTGTAGCTTCAGATAGGTTGTGTTTGATTAGCTAGAGGCACCAGTAGAGGTGAGAGTTGAAAAAAAAAAAAAAATGGTTAAAGTTATTTTGTTATAGTAAAATTATTTTTTTGCTTAATCGTTTTATTACCTTATGTTTTTTATTGAATAATGTTTGCAGGTGCCTGTAGACATATTTGATGGTTTGAGTAAAGAAACAGCTGTCCATGTAGCTGAGAGACTTGGGTTTACAGGTGATAAAATACACAAGGTAAGGAACATGAATACATGAGGAGTTAATCTATGTGTGTTATAAAACATTAATACCAGTTAACTATTCTCATGATGTCTGAAAATTTCTTTGTATAAGTTTGATGTTTGTTTTAAGCAAATACCTTTTGTACAGATGTAAATGCTGAAACAGAAGATAACATAAAGAATTGAACAGTCTTGTTGAAGAGTCGTTCCACTCGCCTGAGTGTGGGCATTGGTATCCCCACTTTAACACCTTCTGTTTCAAGGGCTGCTAATGGTTAAATACTGTGCAAAGTCTTCAACCATCAGAGCTGTTTCAGGCTGCAGAGCAGGTGATGAAGTTATACCAGATGTTCCTGGATGTGGATGCTACTCAGGTGGAGATCAACCCCTTTGTGGAGACACCTGATGGCAGAGGTGGGTTAGTGGTGAACAACTAACTAATACAGGGCTAGAGGGGTCGGGGTAACTCTGGGGTAACACAGCAGTATTGCTATTTATTTTCATCAATTTCTAGCAAATTCAATTTATCAAATGTGAAGAAAACTGGGACATTTTTTTAACTCTCCATATTTACAATGTCAAATGATTGGCATGAAGGACTCAGTAATTATAGTTTCTTGTGGTTGACAAATCATACAATCACTTAGAATATAAAATGAATGTTCTCTTAAGTTTTTGAAGATAAACTGGAAAACACACACCAAGAAATGAACATTTAAATACTCATTTGAAGAGTGCAGCTGCTCGTGTTAAAAATAATTAAGCTCAGCATTGTGGTTTGTCATTCTTATGCTCCAAAAATAGTTAATTAAAGATTTCAGGAGAAATAATGTATTAAGCCTATACTAAAATAAACTGCGTAGTTAGTAACTTTAAGGTATGGTTATTTTTATTGAAAAAAAATGGTTAAATTCAAAATCTTTATACACAAAATACAAATAAGACTTAAAACACTGTTAAAGTCTCATTGCTTTTAAAATAACACATTTTTACATAAGTACACAGGCTTTTCTATATTTTTTATTCATTCTATCTGGAAATGTTTCCATGTAAATTGGACATAAAGCTGCACATCAAGTTTCTAAATAACCACTTAAAGACCTTTTGCTTTTTGAATTAGCATGACTAACAAATAATATTATAAGAAAAATAAAAGTTCGCAGGTGGCACTCCTCTAAAACCAGCCCTCCAGTGTCCAGCAAATCTAGCCTTTATAAAAACTTGAGAAAAACTTAACTCTTTTTTGTGCCATATCTTAAGCAGTTTATTGACCTTTTTATAATTTTCCAGTTGTGAGCTTCGATGCGAAGATAGAGTTTGATGATAATGCTGAGTACAGACAGCACCAGATCTTTGCAATGGACGATCTGTCAGAGACTGATCCCCGTGAAGTTGAGGCCACCCTTCACCATCTGAATTACATCGGCATGGAGGGCAGTATAGGATGTCTTGGTGGGTAGTCTCTGTTGTTAGCCAGGGATATATTATGCATCAATATTATTCCGAACAAGATCCATGCAAATTGATTCTTATCTTAGTACAAACATTACCAAATATATAAAAAGTTTAAATTCATAGTCCTTAATCACTATAGGGCACAGTCATTGTTTGCCTGCATCAAGGTTTGGATCAGATCAATATTGTTGCATGATACATGTACTTGTTTATTTAAATTTCTCACAGGAAGGCAGTATATGATGTCTGAATGGGTGTAGAAGATAAGTTATTTCCATCTCAAGCCTTCCTCATTTAACAGAAAGGTTCAATTTCATATTTTAAAAGAAAATACCATACTAAAATCTTTTTTTTCTAATTGTTGCCATAAAACCATTATACTTTTTTAGAAAAGTTTTCTTTTTCGTATCTCACTTTTGAATGAGAGTCATAAAGAGTAAAGCACTATTATTGTTTACATCTTCCATATAAACCCCCAGTTACACCATGAGCACCTTGTGACATTCAAAACCTGGTGTTTTGAATTAGGAAGTTTGGCACAGCAGTAGTTATTTAGTCTCACAAATTTTAAATGGTTATGTTGATTTAAAAGGCCACAGAAGGTTCTTTCTGAAACCTGTTTACTGACGATACTTGATAGTGTTTGCATTTTTGGGTCATGAAAGGGCACCTACAGCCTGACTTTTCACATCTTTGGACTTGCCAATGTCTTGACTGTGTGCCAATGGTTCTACCCATGCATAAGTCAGGGGTCTTCCTTCATAAATAATTATCTGGATGTCACCAATACGACCATAAATATGTCTGAGTGATGTAACAAAAAAACAACAAAGAAACAAATTTACTTAATGTATCGTTCTTGAAGCACATTAACCAGGATCGGATGTTACTTTTTTTGTCTATGTCAGTATTTTTCATGCCTAACCCTTGAACAGATAAATACAGTATTGTTTTTAGGACTCATGTGTGTTATTTTCATGCAAGCCCCATCCAGTCAGGATTAGTACATCCTCATAATGAGTTAGACATGTCTGACACCAGACATTCAGTGAGTGTCCTTGGCCTCCCTCCTGCTTTCAAGTTTATTGGTGGAGTGTAAATTGTAATGTTACTCATTTTACCATCTTTACACTAACGAACAAGGCACAATATTGTCACTGTGTGTATATTCCAAAATGGTTCTGCAATACTACTGAGGGCTTTTTAAACCAAATCTAAATTTCCTTCCTCAGTACTTCTCCAGTGACATAAAGTTTCATGCCCAGATCATGATTGTTATTATACTGACATCTGGTAAATGCTGATGACGCCTTTCCTCATTGCACAAATGTTACTTAAACTTTATGAAGACAAGATTGCATTGTTTATCTGACACCATTTTTTTTTCCATTATGTTTTGTAAATTTAACTTGCTTGTATTCCAATAACATTTGCCCTTCACCGATTTTAATGGCACGCTAAAGGTAAACCTTTGTTCTAATGCTTCAATGAAAAATGAATGTTAAGCGTTATGTTGTCTATTTACCTGACTTGTCAGACATTTTTAAAAGCTTGAATGTTACGTTTTATATGTATATGATATTTCTAAAAAAAATAGGCAGTATCTCAAAAGTCTCTGAGCATGCCTCGTACGTGTTGTGCCATTGCAGTGAATGGTGCTGGGCTGGCTATGGCCACCATGGACATTGTAAAACTGTTTGGTGGAGAACCAGCCAACTTCCTTGATGTGGGGGGTGGAGTTACAGAGACTCAGGTGTACAATGCCTTCCATCTTCTGACTGCTGATAAACATGTGAGTGTTGTTTTAATGATCTTGTTTTTTGCTGAGGATTGTTTGAGAGGATTGTTAAGAGGCATTATCTAGAACTGTTGTTCTGGTGATTTGTTGACGAAGATTAACCTTTATATCAGTACATCGGGGGCACCCATGGCCGAGCGGTTGGAGTCGCTGATTTGAAACTCATCAGTCCCTCATTAGGTGCATTCGAATCCCAGTCATGGTGAGAACTTTCATGTGGGGAGGTTTTCCAGTTAACTTGCAGTGCACCAGTGGTTCTGCCCAGGCATGAGTCTGGGGTCTTCCTCCACTAATAATTAGCTAAACATCGCCAGTATGACCATAATTGTGTTACAAAAAAAATTTAAAAACAAACATTAGTACATTGATATCTACTTATAACTGTTGTAACTCTGTCATGTCTTTTGCATGCAGTTATTTATTAAGTATCAATTTTGTCTTCTTCACAAACATAATAACTCTGGAGTGCATGTTGTTTTCACTGATCTTTAACTTACGCTTGTCCATAGGAGAGTTATATGGTTTGTGGTTTAAAAATAATTATGAAACAATAATTTATCAAAAACATTAAAAAGTGTAAATATAAAAATGGACGACAAATGTAATAAAAGCAAAAATTATAAAGGTTTGATTTTTGTAAGATTTTAACCCGAATCTATTGAAGTGCAGTCTAGTACCGGTACTCAACTGACTGCCATTTAGTCTTGGTCCTTGCTTGTTTTATATAATTATACGTGTTGTTATATTATGCATTGCAACCGGACATCAATGGGCTTCAACTAGCACTAATCATTTCAAATGGATTAATGTCAGGCCCAATGAGGGCTCGATTGCTATTGTTTTAGTAAGTCCTCTGTGCCATATTCTTCTTGGTTTTTTTTACCAATAACATTGTTTTTTACGGAGATATAAGGACAGAAACTTCCCTGTCTGATTTTGTCACGTGTTTGTGAAATGCTTGCTAAATTCAGTGAATTAGGCTCTTTGGTAACTCAACTAAATAAACAACAAGTGTTGCAAGTAAAACTCTTAAAATATTGTTTGCCTTATACAAAAACAAGCAAGTGAATATTGTTTATATCATCAATTACCTCTTATTTCCAAGTTCTGAACAAAATGCTGTGTGGTTATGGTCAAAAGGTAAAGTTATACACTTTCATCTTATAATCTTTCGGCAAGTAATTTTATATCATTATTTACCTCTTATTTCCGAGTTCTGAACAAAATTGTTATGGTCAAAAAGGTAAAGTTATACACTTTCATCTTATAATCTTTCGGCAAGTAATATAGATCTAGATCAGACAGTTCTAGTTGGGAGCTGACTTACAAGGATCTTCACTATTTGCTGCTTTGTCCAGGTACCTCTGCAAATGACTTGAGCAGATATCAACAAATAATTATGGGTAATTCACAAATAAAGCAGGTTATGGGTTAACTAAATGCTATCCTTTGTACCCCAGGTTAAGGCCATCTTGGTGAATGTGTTTGGTGGCATCGTCAACTGTGAGGTGATGGCCTCGGGTATAATCAAGGCATACAAGGATGCTCATATCAATGTTCCCATGGTGGTGAGGCTAGAAGGTAGGTTACCATGCCAACACTTAATAAATACATTTAACTATGCCTGCAAGGCACACATTGATAAGGCTTAGTGTACATTGAGATCAGTTGTTTGCAAATAATAAAAAATAGCATGAGTTTTTCACGAATTGCAGCAGACTGGCATTTAAATTGTTTCTGATACCTTTGGTTAAGCTGTTAAAGACTGACAACTCCTTCATCAGTAATACTGTTATAACGACCCACATGGGAAGGCAGTATAATTTAGGTAATGAAAGTTTTATTTTGCCTTGGTAGGTCAACTTAGACAAATGCCTCGACATCTTTCATTTATAATAACTTAAATATCTGGTAGAGGGTCATGACAATCTAGTATCTTTTAGATTTTTCTTTTGTTTAGCTGCACATTGTAAACATTGCCTAGACATATATATGAATTTTAAAACCTTGCATTGACAAAACTGTTAAGATTGTCATTCACTTTGTTAGGCGACTTTCTTTCAATGTTCATATGATCTACTTTTACTCTGGCTATTAACTTATGGTGTAACTTTACTTGAGCTGGGTATTAACTACGTGGGGAAGTGGGGGTACTTTACTCTGCCTGGCTATAAACTTATGGAATTAACTTTTCTCACTTCGGCTGTTAGCTTATGGTGTAACTTGACACTATCTGGCTATCAACTTATGGTACTAACCTTTCTCTATCTGGCTATTAACTTGTACTGGCTTTTCTCTATTTGGCTATTAACTTATGGGACTAGCTTTTCTCAATTTGGCTATTAACTTATGGGACTAACTTTTCTCTGTCTAGCTATTTACTTTTGGTATTAGCTTTTCTTTATTTGGCTATTAATTTATAATACTAACTTTTCTCTATTTGGCTATTAACTTATGGGACTAACTTTCCTCTGTTTGGCTATTAACTTATGGACTTACTTTTCTCTATCTAGCTGTTAACTTATGGAGTTACTTTTCTCTATCTAGCTGTTAACTTATAGGACTAACTTGTCTCTATTTGGCTATTAACTTATGGTGTAACTTGACTCAATCGGGCTAATAACTTAAAGAATTACTGCTCCTTGTGTATTTCAGGTCAGAACGCCAAGTCGGCCATGAAGATGCTGGTTGACAGTGGTCTGCCCATCATGGTGGCTGGAGATATGGAGGATGCAGCCAAGAAAGTCATCGCAGCACTGCCAAAATGATCTCCCTAGCCAACCCCTTAAACATAAACGGCTAACTTCTACATCAATTTATGTCAATCACTAATGTTGGATCTAGTATAAGTTGAATTAATGTCACAGTATTCAAGGTTAATTATTTTATATGTCAGTTATTTGTTTAAGGTTTGGTATTAGTTTCATTAGTTTTTGTTTCATCTTATGCAAGGTTCCTTAATTGAAAAACTCAGTGATTTGAGTGTTGATTATTGTTATATTAATTTATGTTCATAATATTCAATGATTTTTAGTTTTTGTCAATGAACTTTTAAGATACAATTTATTCTGGTAAAAGGTTATTGATGGGTTGTGTATATTTCTGTTGGCTTATTAATGTTTGGGTTTCAAAAAAAGTCCATTTAGAACTTAGTAATAAAAGGTTGATGTTTTTATTTAATTGGTTGATGTTCCCTTACTTAAGTGACATTTAATATATGTAGTTAGATTTTTTTTGCAGCTATTTATTTCAAAACAAAATATTGAACGACTTAAATAAAGTTATCATTTGGATTTAAAAATGTTAAGGTCTGTACTATGGGTTAATACAATTGGGAATGTATTCTACACTTTTGTTCTTGTTCTGTATAATCAGTAGTAGTTTGCCAGTCATAACATTGTTGGTTTATTTATATATTCTAGAATTTATGCAATTAAGATACATTTATCAGTTTCTAAGGCAATACAAGTATCATGGTGAGCAGATACATTTCTGCAGTTATTCAAACATTACTTAAACTTAGGAAAAGTTTGGTGTGTTAACTGAAGTCTAATCAAGCAAGCAAAAATCCAACAAGTGTGCTGATCTCTAATCAGTATCTCTAATCATGAAAAAATGACCTAAAATTGAACTTTTGTTTATCGTGGCTTTAATAGATTTTCCCAAGTATTATATTTTTTTTCTAAAAATGCTCACACTCAAATTTTTGACAAATTGCCTTTTTCAAGAGTTGAAAACAAACAGTTAATCTTTTACATATCTGCAAACTTACATCGCCATATTAGAAAACATGGAAACAATGTGAAGGTCAGCGCCCATGTATGTTTAAAAATATGTAAAAAAGAGTAGTTGTTTTTGTTAAACTATTGAAAAAGGCAAAAATTTGAGTGTGAGTGTTTTTAGACAAAATATTAGTCTACAGTTCCCTGTGGAACAATTTACAACATAGTATTATGTTGTTGTGCCATAACTCTTGACCTGCTAATTTGTTATGAATGTACAAAAAGTGTAAATCCAGATTAGCAAGCCCTTTTGGCAGTTATATGATCAAGATCTGTACTATTTGCTGCTGACTAGCAATTGGTCAAGTTGCCTGTCCATTTGTTAGGAACTGACCTAGCAAAATGATCAGTTATTAACCAAAGTAGCAGGTAAAGGGTTCGTTTTTGGCGATACCTCATTCGGGTGATTCAGGGTCACTGTCACAGATCACTGTGCACGTATCCAAGGGACCAGTGTTGTTTTTCCCTTTGTGACACATAATATTGCACATTTAATGTTAATTTTCATGATGTGTATGTATGAGGTTTCAAAGCATTTTGTGATTGCACTTTTTTTTACCCAAATGCCTTTACAAAAGCCAGTGCCAGATCTTTTTTTGAAAAAGCTTTACAAATATCACAAAATCTCTCTAAAACAACTGTCAAAATTAGACCGATAAAGATCAAATAATTAATGTTAATTTTGAATTTTAAGTTACTGAAGTTTATTCAAACACAATCTTGAAGAATAACAAATATGCATCCATACCTTTGTCTTAGTTCCTCCCCGACAGAATTTCCACAAGCCAACAGACAAGCCTTTTTTTACCCCTGCACATTTTTGTTTTGTGAAATTGTGATTGATTATTGGGGGAAACATCCAATTAGCAGAGGGAATGTGTCAGTTTTGTCAGGTCATGGGTACGCTCAGGAAAGTGTTTTTAGACATTTTGATGTCCGTAAAGAGTAAAGAGGTCCAGAGATAGTAAATCTTTTTTGATTTGTCATGAGTGTTTCTATAATAGTCAGGTTTAAGATTTTTCATCTTACAAAAATTAACAATCACAGCATCATTTTCCACAAGCAAGAAAGGAACTTTTTTTTTTCTATTTGGAAGGAAATGAAGCAGAGATATGTGCTTGCAATTTTAAGAACGATTTATATTCCGAGTATAATTATGAAATATTTCTTACATGCACTGAAGGTAGGTCATGATGACCGAAACGTTATAGAAATTTTGTTCTTGATCATTGATACTTAAAAAAACTGTTGCCATTTGTTTCTTATTAATTAATAACAGATGTCTAAATCCAACTTTCATTTAATTTTCAGATCTATTTATATGTTTCTCTATGCATTCCTCCTTATATCGCATACACTTAATTCCAATTACTGTTTCATTACTTCACCATTATTATAAGACCAGTATTCCTATTGTTTATGGCATGATATTATTGCCATCTTGTCTAGTTGCCACTGGTAACCTTTAGCCTTCACAGCACAAATTAATCAAGCATGGACAAAAAGTGCAGACCCAGATAAGTCAGCTAATGCTAGGAGTTGTCTTATCTGGGTCGCCACTATTTACTGCTTGGTATATCAATATGTCTTGTTACCTGTACCTATGCAATTATACGGTCTTCTATCAAATTGTTACAATGAAATAGACTTAGTTTAATGATATTTTTAACAGTGTATCATTAATAAAGAGCTGTAAAAAATAATTGTTTGTAGGATGTGGCATTTTAGAGTGTTCAGTTAAAAGACAATCATAATACATGTTAGTTCTGTTTTTTTGTTACATTATTCCCAAGTCTGTTTCTAAACTTGTAGTTAGCAATTCCCAATTTTCAAAATTAAAGATATGTTTAAGTTATCTCTCTTGTGGGAAGATATTTGGATATACTTTATATAAGAAATTTTATTTTTTGCTTTTTTTAAGCTGTTATCCTTTTCAATAAATTTTTATCTCAAGATTTCATTTTATGAACATGCTTGACTGTTAAGTTTTTTCTTTCAAAAGTTTAAAAGGTGGAAGAGTTTTCTGCAGTAACTATAAACTAAATACCTACCTACAAGGGAGGTAAGAATGTGATTTTTTAATAGAGTAAAGTCCCTTCATATAGAAAAAAGAAAGAATACCATTAGGATGGCTCACTGTATTATTTCCAGTTAAAAGAAGCACTTTCGAAGAGTTTTTGCACAATGGATAATAAAAAAAAATTCTTCCTAACAGTTTATATCATAAATCATTTTACACTTTGGGTAAATTACAAGCAATTTCATCTTAGACCTGCTAAGCAGGGACACATTTAAATGATCATTTTGCAACATTTATGAATGCAGAGACATAATGCACTGATCATACTGTATTAGTGTCATTCAAGTAGCCTGTGAGCCATCTATACAATGTCTAGACATGACATTCCATCTTTGTTTCCTTTTCATTTCATTGCAAGTGGTTATCAAAAATATGTATTTGATACTTCTTTGTGTCCGTTTTTTATGGCACTTCAATAATCAACCTTCATTTTGGAAGGAATGGCTATGAAAATAATGCAATTTATCATTTTCTGGACAAAGAGTTGTTAAATTGTTATAACCATATTAATTAAATCTGATTTCAAAACTTAGGCTTATATTTCTTTTTGTTGCCTTGTGGGTCTAATTAGAAACCAGAAAACTAGAATGATATAAATGAATTGTTTATGTTTATCTGATATCTAAAAGTTACTATCACTAGTCCCAATGCAATTTAATTGTATCCTGCATTTATGAAAATATACACAAATATAATGCTTTAATTGTACTAAGATTTTTTTCAAAGAAATCAGGCGGAAAATTGTTGTGATAAAATGTATATAAAGCTAGATTATATGAAATAAAGGAAGAAGAAAAATCTGAGTATGTATTAATTTCCCCATTTCTAAGCACTTACAAGATACATGTACAATGTGAATCATGCAAAAGAAACATACATAAAATATAAAAAAAAGAATCATCAAAATTTTCTTTAAATTTCAAGGTACGAAAATAAGCTACTGGTAAATATTAAGAATGACATGTTTATGTGGCTTTTAAAATTATTCTTGCATTACTTGAATTTAAGCCAACTTTCATAGTTCAACACTAAATAAGTTTTAGGAATTGGAAAAGCTAGATAAACAATATGTTGATGAAATTATCACGCATTGCAATTTAAAAGGATAGTACATTTGTTATGTATTGTACAGCTACAGCAATGCTTATGTTAAAAGGTAGTATTCAATGTTCCATATATTAGAAAATAACTTGTTCACAAATGTTACATATCTTCAATATAACTTGTTCACCAATGTTCCATATCTACAATATAACTTGTTCAACACATTTTTATGTTTCAAGTAAGTATCCAATGTTCCATATCTTCAATATAACTTGTCCAACACATTTGTATTTTCCAAGTTAATACTAAAAGTTTACGTCTTCCACATAATGATTTCAATACGTCTTACTGTTACAACTAATGCTCAAGGTTCCATAACATATTTAGTCCAACACATTTTTATGTTCCAAGTTTACACTAAAGGTTCCACATTCTCCCTTATTAAGATTCCAACATATCTGATCTAAAGAGAGGATTCTCAAAGTTTGATCCCGAGGCTGGAAGGCCACTCCTGATCTCCTCTTCATCCTCTCCTTCTTTTGACTGCTCAGATGACTGGCGACTCACACTTGGCCCAGAGCTCTGCAGCAAAAAAATGGAGAATAAATATAACAAATAGTAATTTACGTGTTCTTATCAATCCCTTTATATAGATGAGTGTCTTTAACCTTAAATACATTGCTTGTGTAACAATGTGTGAGATCTATTTTTTATACCTTTTATATATCTGGTGAGAAGTAAATAAAATGAATTCAAACTTATCTTAATCATGTCTAGTCAAATGTTTGATAAAAGATGTAAGGTGCATTATAGTAACATGCAGTTTTGCTGCTTACTACCCCATATCATTTTCTTGTTTAAAACCATATCGTCTTTTACCTTGTTTATTTAATATTTCTCTTCTGGAGAGTCTAAACACTTGTTAGATTTCAACAGTAAATAAGGATAATCATTAAATATGATTAAACAAAGATAATGCTGGGCAACAATTACTGTAAAGATAACAAAGGGCCCTAACTCAGTTAAAATCAAGCCAGTCCTAATGTGCCAAGGATGTGCACACCCACAGTGGTACATAAAATGACCAGTTCTGCCAAGTTTCCAAATTTGACCAAAAGTTTCCTTACAATGTGACCATAGTGTATCTAGTCTACAGAAGGGATCGATTAACAGATGACTGATCGACTGAAGTGACTAGAATAAAGGCCCCATTTACTTTGTACGTGTATTTGGGGTATAACAATGAAACAACACGAGACAGCACTAAAATATATTAAGTATAAAAGGTAAAAAGTATATTGTTGTTTGTTAAGTCATTAATCTTTTTAGTAGCATGTAACGAACTTGTATTAATTTTTGAAAAAGGCAACGGCAACATGGTAACATAAACTCAACTGGTGAGAGGCACTAGTAAATCTTAATTTTTAGCAATATTTTAAGCATAAAAATAAAAAAAATACCTTTTTGTCAGGCAAGAGTTTTTGAAAGAGCTCCCAATATCCATCATGGGCTCGTCTATAGAGGATGTATACTACCACAGCAATGGTTGCTATGATAACAGCAGACACAATAGGACCAACAATGGCCCCCAGTGGGGTGGAGCTTAACTTCCCAGGCTTCAACAGTGTGAAAGGTGCGGCCACCAAATGTATGATGCCATTAGTACAAGGTAGGTTCTTTTGTAGAATTGGGATGCCATTGACATAATACTTAAAAAGAAACAACAATGTAAAGTTATATAATTTGAACATGAACTATGATTTGCGGTGTTTCCTCCAAATTTATTGTTAAGAATATTGGTTTATAATTTCAAAGTTTGATCATAAAATATTGTCTTTTAAAAAATTGGAAAAGAAGTATACAAAAGAAATTTAAAAAGATTTTGATAAGGGACACATTTTCTCATCTTTTACATTTATTGACAGATGGTTTATGATGCAATAGGGAAGACATTAAAAATATTAAGGTATGGGTTCTGTTCTTTGAATAATTTTTGTGTTATACAGACATGTGACCTGTAAGATTTCAGAAATTTTTAGGTTTTTTAGAAACAAGTATTACTGGTAATTCAATTTTTTTTTCAACCCTTTGCTCTGAGCCTACGACCGAAGGAATGATAGAAAGACCAAATGATAAAGCAGGACTTTATTCTCCCAATTCTGTGAGCATAACAGTGAAAAATTTATCATTTGTGACTATGTAGCTTTAAGTTGTCAGCAAGTTATTTTATGAGTCATAAAAAACACAACATGATAACAGAAAACAAAATACATGTGTACCTGTGCAGAGTTCTGGTCATAGACAACAGTAAGGTTATGGTTAGCCAGAGATGTCACTGTGGCAACAACATTACCCCCACCAGTGGGTGGAGCTAACTTCATCACAGTAGGTACCTCAACTATCTGCTCGAGAACAGACATCTTGTCAGCTATCTGAAACAGAACACAAGGTAAAATTAAAGGACAAATAAAATTTGTAATGCTTTGAAGTACAAATTTATGACAGTCAGTCACTTAAAACAAAATAATCATATATAATCGTAAACCATCTAACTAAATGTTATATTCCTGGATGACACAAGGAAAATTGGTTCCAATATGATTCAGAATACACTATGCTTTTAGACGATGACGAAATGTTTAAAGTCTACAATAGGTAAGCATAATGTACGACACATTTTATACCCAACTTATACCGGTAATGTATCTTGATAAATGTATTATTCTGGAAGTTACAACAATACGATGTATCAACATATGTGTACCCTGTTACAGCACTAGTTCCCTCTATGTGAAAATGCATGAATTTTATCTCAGTCAAAGAAAACAATAATTTTCAATAGAATAAATGCATACTAAATAACAAAACCTGTACCACAGAATACTACAGTTATACAGTTTATACAGTTATAGCTTATAGTTTTCCATGTGTACACATATTTTGTAATTTTTTTGAACATTGTAATTTTTTTGCATAAAATCTTAAAATGGCATTTGAACATGCGACAATGGCATTTTATGTGATCATTTATGGCAGAACCACTCAAATAATAATGAAAACAAGCCAATGTACATGTATCATCTATTTTTAAAATAACAGTTTATTTCTTTTTAAATGGGGCCTTGGTAGAATCTTTTCCCAAACAATGAGGCACACCAACAGCAGGCTTTTATTTTTCAAAAGGATATAAATCCATTTCATTTACGTTATGTTTTAAATAATATAAATCATCAGAAAATGCATGTTTGTTATGCAAATTTTTTTTTTTATAAATATGTCAAGATCGACATTGGAGCTATGACACTAAACTCTGTCAAGTATCACTTAGAATGGTTTGCACAAGACATGTGATAACACATATGGACATACGTAAGGCTAAAATACAAGTGTTTTGTAGAACAGATTAATTAAACATTAACATGCATTAAAGGTGGCCCCGACAGTTTGCCTATATCAAATGCATATAACAATATCGAACCATTGCTTTAGAGAATTTGGGTATAATTTTTATATTAATCCATACTTTACTCTTAATAAATATGATCTGTAAGACTAACTCGATTGTTTGACAGAACTAGTCGCGAAAAATAGTCACTGTGAATGCGCATTCTTTCCAACTGTATAAAAAGCTCAATAGTGGTCTCTGCTAAAGAAAGATATTGATGTCAGAGCGGATTCCCCCAGATTACTATATAACGTGAGCTCGAAAGTAAGTAATCAGGTGGTTTTCTAAGTTTAAAAATATCTCTGCATGGCTTGGATAGGAATACCTGTTTGAAACGACTAGTGGTGATTTATGCTTGACTGTTCACACAGATCTAGGACATCAATGAACAGAATTTTGCATTACCTTTTCATGTAACAATGGCTTATTTGGTTATTTGAGAAAAGATAAATTTTGGTCCAAACTGTAGGATAGCACCTTTCATTGAAAGGAAACCTATCATTTTCTTTGCATGACCAAGATAAATCTACATAATTTCAAGAAAGATGGAACCAGTGCTGCCGGAGACAGTACTCATATGCTGATATACTTTTATTATGAAAGGGGAACATTATTACTACACCAATCATGATGGGTAAAAACAACTTTCATTTTGCAGAAATTAATCGTTTTTTTACTAGTTGCCCAATTATCTACATTTACTTCAATACAATATGACACTTTAATTACAAAACCATGAATCTAACACTGAATCTTGCAAATATAAGATGCTTTTTATGATTACTTTAATTCTTTAATATGATGAACAAAATTTGAGCCAATCAAAAAATGAAAATAAAACATCATTAAACAAATCAAAGTAATAATAAAAAAAATTCAACAAACCTTGGCATTTTTCACAGGAAGGAAAACTGTAAACTGAGTTCCATTGATGCTCTGGAGTTTCGTCAGCAGGTCATTCGGAAGAAGTCGATTCAAATTCTGCAAATTTGACATTTCGTAATACAAAATTTGAAGCTAAATAGATAAAAAAAAAGTAATGAAAAAGATTCTGGTTGGATTCCACTAACAGTATTTCAGCTGAAGCAGATGTAGTGCTGCCTTCTCTGTGCCATGAACACATGCAAGATACCACACCCAGTCACATTATCCTGATACCGGGCCAACCAGTCGTGGAACTTCCCTTATATTTGCTTGAGTATTCCCAGGAAAGCTATACCAGTACCATTTTAATGACTTTGGAATGTTGTGTCCTGGGATCGAACCCAGGGCTTTACCAAATTGTGCTACCATGTCCAGTATGAGTATATGATAACTGATGATGATTGTTATAACAAAGATAAACATGATGACCAATAGGAAAATGTTGAATGGGAAAAATGATGCAGATAGTGATGATGATGATGAATTGACAGTGAGTAAGTTTTGCAGATGTTAAAGATGATGATGAATTGACAGTGAGTAAGTTTATCAAGTACAGTACCTTGAAGAATGTCTGGGAATCATTCCGTAAGGCTAGGGTGGAGAAGATATCCGCATTACATTGATCCTTCCCATCACCAACAAACCCTTGATGACACTTGCATGTGACTCCCTCTCCAGGCTATAACATGATAACATTTATACTGTTACATTAATGTTATTAAATTTTCAGCAACGTTACAAATCTCTGGTTCAAAATATGTGCTATCCCACTCTCTGGGATGTGATATTTATATAAAGACCAAGGCTAAATTCTTTATTATTTGTTTCATGCATAGGTAGTAAGACAGACTTACCAAGAGATAGCAGCAAACAGTGAAATAACTAAATAGCCATGTTCCAGCAGGAGCTGTATCAATACATTCTTAGCAGGCTTAGAGTTAAGGTTAGATGCCACTAAATAAGTTCATTCCATATTCCATAGTATATCACAAAAAGTTGGCAACAAATTGCACCATAACCCAGTTATGATTAACCTGCCACTCCTCACCCAACCCCACCTCCAAAGCATACATAGGTAAAAAGAACTATTAATTGTCTATCAGAAAGTCAACTTTTGCAACTTATACATGTAAGAAAGCTTTGCTTCATAGAATGCATATACCATTAAATTGCCTGTCAGTAACCCCCTAATTTCAATGAAATATGTACTCCCCCTCCAATAGGGTCAGTCCATTATTGTGCATATGTGTTCAAGATAATTGCTTTATATCAATTTTACATGGTTTCAGCTTCCTTTTGACACCAATATATTAAGATTACCTTCAAAATAGGAAACCTGATACTAAAACATAGCAATAGGCTATTGTATATAAAGAGAAAAAGTCCATGCCACAGGTTCTACTTCCACTCTGTGTTTAGTGTAACCAGAACTTAATAGCACTGGACTTCTATGATATCCCTGTAGTTTATCAAGTCAGATGTCTTAATTGGTTGAACCTATTTAATAAGCGAGTAGTAACAGTCCTTGATTTGGTAGAACATGTAGGTGATTTCAACATTTGATGAAGACTGTTTTGTTGTTGGTGAAGATTCAAACCACAGGACTGTACTGCCAGTTGATTAAACACTCTTTGAATGGACAAATCACCAATTCCATGTTTGTGTTTGCTATGACTAATTGGTTTAATTCCTATTTTTTATTAAGTATATCAGTGTAACAGCTGTTTTGTCAGCTTATATGTGTTAGCACTAGGTCCCTCGCAAAAGTTGAAAATGTATATAATGTCAGCTTAAGGTTTGAATCTCATTAAGCTGATGTTTATACTTTATAAATGCTGGTCGCCTACATGCAAATCCATGGTCCAGGTTTAATTGCTAGCATGGCTACATGCATTCAGAAAGCATATTCACATTAATCAAATCAGATCAGATCAGGGAATGTCACTTTGATTTAACAGCCGCACACCTTCTTAATGAATGATCGCAAGTGCAAGTCATTTAAAACCTAACGGAAAACATTGTATTTTTTATATTAAATAAATCGTACCCTAAATAGTAATTAAGCCATCATGACAAAGCCAAATAAAACTAAATATCTTGTAGTGATAAGAAATCATTTTATCTCAACGACATAAAACATAAGATGCACATTTTGTTTATTCATTTGCTTTGCATCATGCGATCGCACAAAATTCAAAGTTTAGGCGGATTGTAGGCAATTAACATTTTTTTGCATGAAAGGTATAGGTACATATCATAGAATTAAACAAGTTTGGTGAGACTAGACTATTTACTGCATCTCTTTTAGGCAATTGATGTCCACAAAAACCTTGATGGCTTTTACACAGAAATATAATTCAAGTCTCCATGCAACTTAAATGTAATTTGATTAAGTATTGGTTAAGCTGCTTGTCCTATTGCACAGGATTTGAACTCTGTTGAATTTACATCGAATTTACACGTCCAAACAACTTATTATAACTTTTTAAGATGGCATAACCAAAAAAAATTATTGTTATCTGAAAAAATCTTGTAAAATGTTGTTTATTTGTGCTCTTCATCATTGTGAAAAGGAAAACACAACACCCCACTTTATTACAAAAATGTATTTCCTAACCAAGTCACACTGCAGGGTTAGCTATATTTAAACTAAGAAAACCTCATGACCACTTACTTATGAGATCATTTTATATGGCCATCTGGGTAATCAGCTTTAAAATCAATATCTATAGTAGCTGAAATCCCTGTTGTGCTTGTTTTTAGAGTTTGAAATAATAGATAATTAAAGTGATGAATTTCATGATTAATACTGTCTCATAACTGAGGTAATGCTATAAACAATCTTTACATATACTAATTCCCCAGAACAGGGTTAAGATGTTTCAAATATTAGATATAAGCAAACTGGATGATACCACTTTTAATATGTTATTAAGGTTCTGTATCAAGATGGCAAAAATGACAACATCTGACTGAATGATTAACATAAAAGTGTTTGATGATCAATCAAAATTTAAGTCAGGATTCTTTGCACATCTGAAGCAATTCAACCAAACCGAAATCCAAATATAACAAAGTCTTACATTAAAATTACAGACTGCCCTCCTGTTGCAGCCCCCGTTATCCTCGTCACATGGCCCGGTGCAGTTGTAGCCGTCGCCACGCAAACCTCCTTTACATTTACAGATCTTGGTACCACTGGGATGCTGTAAACACAGGGCGTTTCTATGGCAACCTCCATTCATATACTGGCAACTGGACATGTCTGAAAAAGTTGAATCAGATGATGAGTTTTATAATACATGCATACTGATTGGAGGCAGAATAATAATGCCAGTTTGTTGTGGTTGCTGCTGTTGTTGTTTTTTAAGGCGAAAATAATGTCTTGAACAATAAAATAGTTTTGGCAAGAAAAAGTACTACAATTCTATATTTTCTGCTCCAAAATGTTTCAGTAAACACAAGATCTTCCTGAACAACAGAAGACGTCAAATTAAAATTTAAAACAATGGGAATTAACGTCCTCCCAAGGATGAGAACTGAAATAAATTAAAAGTTTCTACATCTTTTCTAGGTTCCTTTAACATAATTTTCATACATAATGCCATATTGGGCATATAACTCTTTACCTTTCAAGTATATAACAGTTACTGCTGATCAACATTAACAATTTGATGTTGTGTTTCTATGTGCACTTAAGCCCAAGTCACAATTTTCATACCAACAAAAATAAGCTTGTTTATGAAGTTTCAATGTGATTTTAAGCTGAAAGTAGCCAAGTTAAAGTGTCATGCAAAAATGCAGACATGTAGCTAAATACATAATGAAGATATTGTGGATTGAAATCCATGACTTAAGCAATTCTTACTTAAGAATGGTTGGTGAATACCAGCCTTAGATATTTTGGATTGAAATCTATAACTTGAGCAATTCTTACTTAAGAATGGTTGGTAAATACCAGTCTTAGTCTTAATTGTTTGCCTACAGTGATGTTCCAATGTATTGCACATATTGCTTGAGACTAAGAAAAAAGCAAGAAGTGCTGATCCTGAACAGAAAGCTCCCTGTGAGAGCTGGCTGACCTGGAACTGCACTATTTGTCTCAATCTCATCAATTCATGCTTAGCCAGTTAAGTGTTTAGTGACGAAGTGTTTGTTTTTTGTGACATCGCACAAACACAATCATGGTCATATTGGTGACTTATATCTGGATAGAACCACCGGAGTGCCACATGTTAGCTGGAAAAGGTCCCAACATAAAAGTTCTCGCCCTGACCGGGACTTGAACCCATGCGGTGAGGAGCTGAGGAGTTTCAGCAACTGTAACCACTTGACCACTGGCGCCCTGTGACACAGTGACTATGCTCATCCCTCACCTATATCACAGCCAGGCCCTGTCCATCCCTGTAAACAGCTGTCACAATTGGAGCCCTGGAATTGGGCGTGGCATGTACACTGGCCTGTCCCATTGATCTTGTCACTGCAGCTGCCATGGCCCCCACAAGGTGTCTCTGGCCCGCCAGGACATTCTGTTGGGAAACAAATAGGGTTGCCATCAAATCAAACAATATAAATGAATTGTCAATACTAATGAGTGATTGATATTCATATAAACATATTACTTTGAATAGAGAAAGTAGTAAAATACAACTGAAAGGACAGAATTTTCTTGTTTTGTTTAAACTAATTTGATAATAGTCCATGCACATGAAAATAATATAACAGTACAGCCAGATATAAACATATTTTAATAAAAGAGCTATTTATGGAAAGCATAACTAGCATTTTTGTTTATCAATATATTATCAGTGTTTCCCTTTCTATTAATCAATAAAGTCAATGTGCAAAATAAAGAATCAATGATAACATTAGAACCTTGTTTGACTGATTACAGTTTTCTATCTGAGAAAGAAACAGAAATGTTGCTCCAAAGATGAGGAGATGACATTGCCATAGACTGAAGATCAAACCAATATGTCATCCCCAACATTGTTTTTGTTGCATCACATTGACAGATCTATGGTCATATTGGTGCATGAAGCTATTATTGGTGGTGGAGAACCCCAGATTTGTGTGTCTGGGTAGAATGACCAGCACAAAGCAGGTTAGCTGAAAGACCTCCCACATGAAAGTTCTTGCACCAATGTGAAGAAAAGTTGGAGACTCTAACCACTTGACAACCAATGCTTCCTTTCCCAAACACTAATGTTGGGCTGTTCCAAAAGAAAGCAATAATATATAAATTACATGATTGATGATCTTATATTGTTTAGTGTGTGAAATAAACTACCTCAGAAGACTGACAAACTTGGAAACATTCAAACATTACAATTTAAAAAAACATTGTTTGTTTACATCTTAAGTAAAAAATGTTCCCAATATTACCTTTCAAAAATGTTATCAAACCATCACACTGAAGAAACTGCCTCTAAAAGTGGTATATTCAATGCCCAAGTTTAATCTAATACACCTGTCTTAAAATGTAAGAACAATAATCCCCCAGGAAAAAAAACATACAAACAAATCCTTAACTCTCAGCCTGCCATTCCCATATTTATGAAGTTTAGGCAAGTAGTTCAGATCCACATCAGCCAGCTCCCTGCTGGGAGCTGTCTGATCAGGATCAACATTTTCTTCTCAGTCTCTGTTTATAAGTATATCAACCCTGACATGTAACTTATATAATATGAAAGCAAAAAACCCTGAGAATTTAGCATGAGTTTTCAGCAAAATGTAGCAAGATGAATGTTAGAGGAAACAAAACAAAAAACAATGACTTGCCTTGGCAATCCTTCCCAAAGTAACCCTTACAACAGCCAAGGATCTAGAATAGCAAATGATAATTATAATACACAACATTGATATCAACATACATATTATTATATTTGATATTTAGTCTGTTTTAACTATTTATTCTTCTATCAGTTGATTTAATGTTAGAGTAAGCATAGAATGATGGTAAAATTAAATAACTGATTTTATGCAAAATCCGTAATGTTTGATGCTTTTTGAATACCAATAACATACTAAGGTAAAAAATTACTTTTATGATAAATAAATAAGCAAATTTACATTTACAAACATACTTGTAGAATAACCACTCCTTTGTTCATCTAAAATGATTAACTTCCTATTAAGATGCAAGAATAAGCATAAACTATTAGTGTACATATCCATTAATGTAGTGTTCCTCCAAAGCATTGATGCAAAGCAAAGTCGAGGTTCAACAATGGAGCATTTCTACCTAACATCAAATCAACCAAGAAATAGCAAAACTTTATCGTCATTAAAAGATTTACAATGTCAGATTTTTATGTCTTATATGCAGAAACAAATTGTCATTACACACATGGGAAAAGGCCACAACACAAAAAGAACAGAGCATAGCATGTGACTTGTACACTGTCATAACAAATGCAATTTAAATTAATCAAATCATACATAAATTACATTAACAACATCATGTGACTGTTAATAATGTAGAAACATTTTAAACTACAATCTAATATAATTAATTATTATTTTCACCAAAGTTGAATAACTGAAATTCAATGCATGAAGCACCACACTTAACTTGTTTTTTAAAACAATATAGCAGCATCCATAAGACTTTACCAGAAACAATTTCATATAGATGCCATGCACATGGGCGATGACAACAACTTGGTTGGACTATTGTTTTCTCCAACTTCAGGTCTTGAAATAATTTTTCATTACACTGGGTCTCTTAATTTTTCTATTATGCTGTTATTTTTCTTAAACCCATTAAAGCATCTGGCACAAGGAAGTGCCAAATATTTTCAACACATCATATTTTGTTTTTCTCAACCTGAATGAAGGTTGCAGCCACCAGATGAGCAAATATAAAACTATACTTTATAAAACAATATGAAGTTATTTTTATCAAGCATAAGGATTTTTATCATCTGAATGAATGCTGACAATAGGAATTTCTACCAACAGGCATCACTTTGATATTCATTCAGGCTCCAGTTTCATCCATATTTGTATGTAGATCAAAAGCGAGTTTAAACAGCTATGCAGAAAATGACATTGTACCACATACCATTTTTTCCTTGACACAAAGTCCCTGACATCCAGATTTCTTCTCAAGAGCAGCCGATCCCAAGGATGATTTGGTTGTGTACTCACACACTTTGGCCTTGTCAGTCATGTGACCTTCATACGGGAAATAGCCATCTGGGCACGGAGGGATGGCGCCACATGGCACACACTTGCCCTGAACAATAACCCATAGCATACTTCATTTATCTATAAGCAATACATAACAAATGCATACATTAGCAGTGATGTTCCTCAAGATTAAGCAGATCTTGATCAGATAGCTGAGAAATCTTAATCTACATTATTTGCCAAAGCCTGATCAATTTATGCTCAATATTACACATTTTAGCAAATAATGGATAGATATTTAAGACTTAAACTAACATTGCATTTTCAATGACATTTGTTAATATTTTGATTTTGATATTGGTGACAAACAGCTCACTAGATCTTTCTGCACACATTTTTATAATGATTTTGGTGTTGCTTTTAGGTCACTGCAAAAGAAGGTACTTTGAGCATCCCCACTGTTTTCCATATATTTACAAAAAATCTTGTAGACACAAATTGGCAATGGAAGTGGTACTTATACCATAGTAACCCTTAGCTTGTTACATTCGTTAATAACCCTGACTAATTATTAGTTATCTCTGTGCAATAACATGCAAAGGTGCATAAACTGCTAATCTCAGTAGCAATGCTCGATCAACTTTTTGCCTAAGTTGTATAAAGTTTCAGCTACAGATCTAACTTTCTTTTTCCCTACCTCTTGCTTCTATTGTGGATCATAAATGTTCAAATGTTATAACTTTTTAGGCATAGCATATCGACTGGTCAGTAGAAGACTGTTCTATCTAAATTGTTCATAGTTTACTAGAAAAGGTAAAAAAAAAAAAAAATAATCTTGCAGTATTACTTATTTTTTACCACTTACTATAATAAAACAATGTTTTCTTGCATTCCGTATAAAGAATATTCAATTTTTGTTAACAAGATGATATTTTATTGCAAATGGTTGTAGATAAAATAATTTTGCCTCTGATATAAATAAGAATAGTCTTCTGTTGACCCATCATTATATAAACCCTGCCTATGTTGCCCATACTGTGATAGACTTACATATTGTATGACCTTGACAATCTCATTACATATGTGCAGTACTGGGTGTAAAAGACCATCAATGCCCTGAACTATCCCTCCAAATGTCCATACATCAGGCTGGATGATAGGAACTGAGTTGATGGTAGTCTGAAATATGAAATATTAATTACCGGACTGCTACATTTTGTTAATTACAAACTTTTCCTTCTCTTTACAGCTTAAGAAAAGGGGCCTAGAAAGATTGCTAAAGACTTAGCAACAAATAGTGAAGAACCTGATCAGACAGGTCCTGACAGAAGACTGCGGATCTGGATATATGGTTTTGCCTATTGTTGATAAACTTGTGCTTAGCTGGATTAAAGTTAGGCCGGTATTTACCAACCATTCTTAAGCCTAATTCAAGACTTAAGCCCAAGTCACAATTTTCATACTAACAAAAATTTTATTTTAAGCTGAAAGTAGCTACGTTAAAGTATTGTGCAAAAATAAAGACATGCAGCTAAATATATGATGAATATATTGTGGATTGAAATCCATCACTTGAGCATTTCTTACTTAAGAATAGTTGGTGAATACAGGTTTTAATTGCTATATATAATGTTGTATTTCAGTTTTGGGGCTTTGTAGACAACAACATTCTCTAATATTCAGTACCAAAGAAGGAAGTTGACAAAAAAAGGAGAACAAGACAGCCATTGAAGTCCAGATGCTACAAAATGTGTTTTCCATACCAGAGAACCCATACAAGAACCATCTTCACAAACAAGCTTTGTCACAAAATTTTCATGTCCAGGAACATGTCTGGTTTTACATAAGTTGGAAAAATATGTTAAAATATAATAACTTATAAACTGTGTACTGGAATAAATATTGTCAGTTCTCTAGATTATATCACTAATCATGGAGACGATTTACATTTTTGAATGTATAAGCATGAAAGACAAGTTGGTGGTCTATCCCAAGCAGTGTTCTAAGGGACTCTCCATCTGTTAGTGACACCGTCTCATAGATGGCTGAGATGATGTAGTATTTCAGCCAGTCAGTCGTCTGAAATAATAAGATACCATTATAAACATCATTGTCATCATTGCATCATCAAAATGTTCTATCACTCTATGTTCACAGCTGGTGACCAATGGCAGACATAGTTTTGCACTGTCTGGTTTTCTTATCCAACATGCAACTTGGTGCAAATAATCCAATGATACAAGTACATGGTCCTATGGTGAACAGTCACTGAAGACAGAGATATATTAGTGGATAGTCTGCCTTGAATAATCCCTAAAGTAGGTCCTTTTATTTGGATTAATCGGCTTTTATGCTTATACACTATGGAGTGCATGTTGACTTTTACACCTTTCTTATTATACCCAGGTTGACAAACATCAACAAACACCACCATTTTCTTGTTTAAAAAACATATCTCAATAAATATTGCCATGAATTTGAAGCTTAAATGTAAGTAAGGCATTTAACCATTTTTACTTGCACCATCTGCAAAAGAAAAGGCGATTAAGTCCAAGAATTCCAACTAAAAGGATCTACCTATTATTATGACTACCTCTGATATTATCTAACAAGGGAGACAATTTCCATTTCACCAACGTACAACATTAAATTATTGTAGATACCTGTTGCTTCCATGTATGTCAATGTAAACTTTTACAGAAATATAAAGAATATTATGTTAGTATTGAATAAAGAAAATGTTATCAAATGAAGCTGAGACAAATCTAAATCATGAGGCTTGTCTGTAGGGATGGTAGGATAAAATTGTTTTGTTCGTTGGGTTTATCATTCCACAAACAGTAATTCAGTTATCTGGAGACAGTGTCCACTTCACAGGGTATTGTATGTCATGAACACTTGGCATGATACCACACCCAGTCACAATCCTGACAATGGACAAACCACTCATGGAACACTCCTTATATTTGCCTGAGCGTTAGCAAAGGAGATTTACCACTACCATTTTTTAGGACTTTGGTATCTTGCAGCCCAGGTTGGAACCCGGGGCTTTCTGTACCTGGAGCCAACACACTATCAATTGCACTACCAGGTCTGGTAAAATTAAATCAAATCATTGTTAAAGTACTTGAAACTTTAAGCAGGATTGCTATACTTACAACAGTCATGTTCATCTCTCGTTTGATAGCCTCATTAGTAGGCACAAACAGGGTATACTCCTTCAGTTTATCCTCCAGTAGAGTCATCATGTTCTTCTCCTACAAATTGAAGATTGAAGAACTTTACCCTTAACCTGATTCATATTGTTAAAAACCCATCCTAAATTCTCAGGCTTTTTTGCTTGAATATATATATGTTACAGGTCAGGGATGATATACTTATAAACTAAGATTGAGCAGCAAATTGTGAAGATCTAGATCAGACAGTTCCCTGCTGGGAGCTGGCTGATCTGGATCTACACTATTTGCTTAAGCCTTATAAGTATACCAAAAGGAGGTTAAATGAAATGTAATAGTTAGAGGTAATATCCAACAGTTTGGTTATATCTAATGCATGTACCAACATCTTACTCCTGTTCTGGAAAATGTATTTATAATTACTGCATAAACTTGTACCTAGCTCTAGGTAAGGATGTTTACAAATTTAACTTAATTATTAGAAAATAACAATTCATGAACTATATCACTTCAAATACCCATTTTTTTCAAATCTTTAAATAAGTATGATGAAATATCAGCTAAAATTAGATATTCAACAGCAGAGTTGATTATCTGGATTTTTATGTAAAGGGATCTCAAAAGTAAGTGGTCATATGGTTTCTCAAAAATAACTAACCAAGCAGCATGGCTTGAATTGAAAATACATTTTTGTAATGACAACTGTTATGTTATGCTTTACTTTTCAAAGGGATGTAGGCACCACCAAACAGCATTTTGTGTGATCTTTTCAAGTAACAATAGTTTATGTAGTTGCGCGAATTCCAAACTGTTGAATACCACCTTTAAATCTTAACCTGTTATGCATTAACTGGTCAGGCTTAGGCAAACAAAAGCATAGGTCTTGATCAAACATCTTCTCATGATCTTTACAATTTGCTGCCAAATCTTTATTGACAAATGTGTGTAGCTGAGAGCGAAAAAAATAAATGTGATTTACAAAATGCTTATTAACAATTGAACATGATAACGATGGTTTATCTTACACTCAGTCTGATAAATTCTTGTTTTCAATACACAACAAGAGCATCACTTAAACTAATTGATGCTTCAGCATTGACACATGATCCTAACATCCAAGTGAACAACTGCACTTATGGGATGAATAGAAATTGCATGAAGGTCTTACTGCCCAGACTTTTATTGTGGCATACTGACTTTTGCATGCTGCATGTCCTCTTGAAATGTTGGTTATTTGTCAAATAATTGTAAAAACAAATTTTAAAACTCCAAAATAAACAACAAAGTATAGGGACAAAGGACTGTTTTAAATGCTGCACTGTGACCTTGACCTTCATTGTAGCAACCCAAAATACTGCATGTATCACTGATGTGATGATCATTTAGGCCACACTGTATGAAAATCTGTCAATAAACAAAAAAGTTATTAGCAAGCCAGAGTGGCTTAAAATGCCAACCTCAACCAATGACCTTCAAGGTACATGTACCGGCCAGAATGTTGCTAGCTACATTTTGATATGATAACCATTTGTGCAATATAATTTTAAAATCTGTCAATACACAACAAATTTCTTGGCTGGACACGTAATAGTTCAATGCCACACTGTGACCTTGAACTTAAATGTTCTGACCTTGAATCTTGGTATTAAAAAGTGAATATCATATCTCAAGAAGGTTGACAGCATATATTGCCAACCATGATATGCCAATGTTGACCTCAGCTTACAATGCAGTTGACAATACTATTACTGCTATTTTTAAACTAAGAAAGTCATGTGACCACTTACTTTTGAGATAACGTTACATCATTATCCGAGTAATAAACCATCAATGTCTATTTTTAGCTGAAGTCCCCATCATGTTCATTTATAGATGTAGAATGAAAGGTTTAAAGTAATTAAATGCATACCACCATTAACAATTATAGCAGTGTTCGGTCCAGATGGCACATACAAAACATTGGTTCAGATCTCTATTTGAATTTCAGTAAATGAAATAACGTTCAGTAAATGGCTTTCAAATTACATTGTCAATGGATGACGTTTGTGTTGTTTTCTAATATGGCAGTGCCCATGAACATTTGCAAGTATGTAAAGAGACCAATTGTTTATGTTTAACTCTTGAAAAAGGTAATTTGCCAAAAACTGGAGTGTGAGTGTTTTTAAAACAAAAATAATACAATTTTCTCTGCAACAATTTACAACAATGTATAAAAAATCAGTTCAAATGGCACATATAAAAAATCGGTTCAAATGGCACATATACAAAATAGGTTCAAATGGCACATATAAAAAATTGGTTCAGATGGCACATTTAAAAAAATCTTAAAAATTTAACTTCGAAGGGAAAAGAGAAGTTGGATTTATACAATTCTAAATTAAAACAAATATGATAATGCAACACTCAATGCTTGCAATTTCAAAAACAACAATATCATTTGGTGCCTATCAATATATTTAACAACACTCAATGCTTGCAATTTCAAATACAATAATATCATCTAGTGCCTGCCTATCAATATATTTAAGTAGTAATCTTTTGTACTTCTGAACACCAGTTCAGGCTCATGAATGCCCCTACATAGATGTTAATGATACTCACTTTAAATCTTATAAACTAACTTAAATGGAGTTCCTGAGAACTCCTGTGTCAGCTGCAGTCTGCTGTCAGAGAAAGTTATATTCCAGCTAGCCAAAGCAAGCAATGGAAATAATTTAAAAATAATGATAGTTATATTTTTAAGTACTGCACTTTTAAACCTAAGGTGCATATTAGGTATCTTTATGCTAAGTTTGGAATGAATCTACACAAAAATATCTTCATGCTAAGTTTGGAATGAATCTACACAAAATTATTTAAATTTTGCTCCAGATTAGAAGAGTGATGACATAAGGTCAGACAGACAAAATAATCCCTATGTGCTTGTCTAAACTACACAGGCAACACAATAATGCCAAAGGAAAATTATTGATTTCACAGTATTAATTAAACTTTCAAATGTAACCTGCATAGACATTGTGTGAACAACTGCTTTACCTTAAGCCACTGTCCAAATATGCTGTATTGTGGATTGTTATCAAGGAACTCGGTCAAATCTGGATAGTCATCCGGATTGGTTGGAGCGTACGGCTCAAGGACCTGTCAGTTAATGTACAAATGTAGGAAGATGTCATCTGATCATACAAAAATGTAATAATACAACTCACTTAATGGAGACATTTGCTATGTTTATTTATTGATGAAGCTTAATTAGGGCTTCATTTAATCTTTTTATTTTCTTATTTGTATATACTGATACCATGGACGGCAGATAAAATAAGAGAACGGAATAAGATACATTTTCTTTGTTTGAAATATTCAGATTATTTGTTAAATAATGATAAAGGAAGATTTTAGCAAGACATGTCACTGGCATTGACCTATATGCCCCAGAAGATACAATGACCTTAAATATGACCTTGAGGGCTGCACCTAAAAGTGGAGCACATGTGTCACTCCTTCCAATTGCAGCAAGACAAATATGTAGGCTTGAACATAAAAATGTGAACATAAGGTCAAGGTTATTGCTGAAAACTAATATAGAGCATGGGTAGAAATTTATCAGACCTCAAATATGACCTTGAGGTATGCATGCCACACCTTCCAAATGCAATGAGGTATGTATGATTAACTATATAAAAACACTGGATAAAGGTTATTGATGAAAACAAATATAAAGCATTAGTAGCAATTTATAAGGAGACCTCAAATATGACCTTGACATGAAAAGCTACACCTTTAAATGTTATGCCTAACACACTTTAAGCGAAGTATTAAGTTCTGCAAGTAATATGAAAGTTATGGTTAAGACAGGAAAATGGGATGGATGGATGTACAGTCAGTGCAACTGCTACTACCACCATTCAGGGTGTAACAATAGTTTTCTTTTCCTGTGTATTGAGAGTTTTTCCAACTTTAATTTAATTTTCTTAGAAGGTCTAAATACCAGCATGTTATATTGTCACAGTAATGTCTAATTAATTTAAAATAAAAACCATTTCATTTTTTGGACCTTCCCAGTGATATTTGCTGCTAAATCTTTACTAATTAAATTGTCTTTTTGCAAGCTTGCAGAAAATAAATGGCTTGGAAAACATCTGATATTTTGAGTCAAATGGATGTTGTCTTCTCAAAACAGTGTTACAGTGTATAAAGGAATATAGATTCAACTTATCATCATCTAAATATTGCAATTTTAATTGATTGGGAAATATATATACCCTATCAATGATGTTAATATAGCCATTCTGTGCCACAATGTCTGCTTCAAGGATGTTGGCTGTGATCCCTAGGCCAGAGCTCACAATATACTGCTGTAACAAAAAAAATAAAAATAAACTTGTTAATATTCTTACTTAGCAACACCAAATTTAACTATAAGCTAAGACTGTCACTATCGGCCTAAGCCTGACCAAGACTGTCACTATCAGCCTAAGCCTTACCAAGACTGTCACTATCTGCCTAAGCCTGACCAAGACTGTCACTATCTGCCTAAGCCTGACCAAGACTGTTACTATCTGCCTAAGCCTGACCAAGACTGTCACTATCTGCCTAAGCCTGACCAAGACTGTCACTATCGGCCTAAGCCTTACCAAGACTGTCACTATCTGCCTAAGCCTTAACAAGACTGTCACTATCTGCCTAAGCCTGACCAAGACTGTTACTATCTGCCTAAGCCTTAACAAGACTGTCACTATCTGCCTAAGCCTTACCAAGACTGTCACTATCGGCCTAAGCCTTACCAAGACTGTCACTATCTGCCTTAGCCTTACCAAGACTGTCACTATCTGCCTTAGCCTTACCAAGACTGTCACTATCTGCCTAAGTCTGATCAAGACTGTCACTATCTGCCTAATCCTTACCAAGACTGTCACTATCTGCCTTAGCCTTACCAAGACTGCCACTATCTACCTAAGCCCTACCAAGACTGTCACTATCTGCCTTAGCCTTACCAAGACTGTCACTATCTGCCTAAGCCTTACCAAGACTGTCACTATCTGCCTAAGCCTTACCAAGACTGTCACTATCTGCCTAAGCCTGACCAAGACTGTCACTATCTGCCTAAGCCTTACCAAGACTGTCACTATCTGCCTAAGCCTGACCAAGACTGTCACTATCTGCCTAAGCCTTACCAAGACTGTCACTATCTGCCTAAGCCTGACCAAGACTGTCACTATCTGCCTAAGCCTTACCAAGACTGTCACTATCTGCCTAAGCCTTACCAAGACTGTCACTATCTGCCTAAGCCTGACCAAGACTGTCACTATCTGCCTAAGCCTGACCAAGACTGTCACTATCTGCCTAAGTCTGATCAAGATTGTCACTATCCGCCTTACCAAGACTGTCACTATCTGCCTAAGCCTTACCAAGACTGTCACTATCTGCCTAAGTCTGATAAAGACTGTCACTATCTGCCTAAGCCTGATCAAGACTGTCACTATCTGCCTAAGCCTTACCAAGACTGTCACTATCTGCCTAAGCCTGACCAAAAAATCTGAATGAAAAAACAATGTTTACTAAAAACACATAATCACATTATCATTTCTGACTTCGGAATTGGTGTAGGTACACCTGCACAAAGGTACAAAAAAGAAGGCTATAATTCTATTATTTTGATAATTCATGTTAAATATTGGTAAACAAAGAATCCAGTTTCTTTCCAATTTAATTGTTAATAAGTAATTATGAAAAGAAAATAATGTTCATTTATATTTAGATACTAGATGTTTGCACTTGTACAAAACCATCCCTCTTACAGGTGCATACATTCTGCAGAATGATGATAAAGAATCTAGGAAAAGGCCTTCATCACTGCTATTTATGTTGCTACTGTCGTATTGAGTAGGGAATAAATAATAAAACATTAATAAAGAACAAACCTCAGTTCCATTCTTGTCTAGATGCAGGTAGAATCCATCCACCATGGTTGATATTTTCCCCATGTACTGGGCTATAGGGTACAGTTTTGCTAGGGTGGATGAATTCATTACAAAATGGTATCTGAAATAAGTAGCGAAGACCCGGTTTTATAACACTTTAGAGCTTGCATTTCACACCTTTCTCACATCCCTACATTTGGTCAGAGTACAGGCAACTGACCCCTCCCTCAGCCAGTCACACCATAGCAACAGGTCCTCCCTGTAACTAGGATACACAAACAATGGCTAAAATTACATTGTTTTTGTTGAATCGGGATGATATAAAATGATTATATAATATATAGTTTTCCCAAAGCTCGCTGTGACATTATCAATTAATTAAACACTCTTTAATTATTCATAAGGAGTTACAATAGATCCATTGACTTTATAACCACCATCTGACTCGTCTAACTTTGGATTTACATTTGCCAGCATGCAGGCATAATCCTGTTATCTAATTGGCTAATTATGTGGTATCAATATTAACCAATCAGATGATAAGACTGGTCTATGTCTCAATCTCAGTCAAATAATCTCTAATCTCAGACATTTTGTGGAAACCTGTTAGTTAACAGATTTGTCATCCACCAAGACCAACAAGATGTAAGGATAAAGATGTGAAAGTGCCTATGTACTCCTATTTTAAGCTTAAAAAAAAGTAAGCAGCAGATAGTACAGATTCTGATCAGACAACTCCCAGCATCAGCTGACTGATCTGTGTCTAGAATTTATATCCACAGATGAAAAAATTGTGGTAAGAAGAATTTAAATATCATTAAGTAAAAACTTTATATCATTTAATTATGATAGACAATACGACATGTCAATATGCATTGGTATTTTTGTTAACATATAAAACATAAAAAAGGAAACATGTCAAAGTTAAAAGTATATCGTCAATTTAAACCATAAGCAAGCAGAATCTATTTACATTTACATGAGTATTTTTAAATACCACATGGAAAGGGAGGCTCGACAATAAAACTGTGTCATCTCCAGATTATTTAAAGGACATTTCTATGTTTTAAAAAAACTTCTTCATTTTTTAGATATAGAAAAATCAACAAAGAACAACAAATCTTAAGAAGTAATCATTAATAATATCTGCTTTCTCTCCCTTGGAAATGATTATTAAACAGGCAGACTTTTGACTATTTGAACATCTTAATCAACTGCCCTGCTCTGGTTTATATATTTAAAGGGTCAGAAATTTGTGTCACTTTATATCCCAATATAGGTTTTATAAGAATTCTGGAGGCACAAAACTGGCACAATCCTTGAACATAAAGAAGATCAGAAAATGCCTATTTAAAGTTCATCTTGACTCATCATTTCTCCAGTAGATCTAGTTATCTGGTAAATTAAATAGCTTGAAGCAAGTATGTGTTTATTCTCTCACTTCTGAACCAATTCTATTAAATCTATATGCTGATTAAGAAAACTGATCTAGCTATGGAAAATAGTGTAAAGCCCTAACTGGCATCTCCAGCTGGCAGCGGTCTGATCAAGAAAACTAATCAAGTTTTGGAAAATATTGTAAAGCCCTAACTGGCACCTTCACCTGGCAGCTGTCTGATCAAGATCCGCACTATTTACTACAGTCTTGATACCTACAAAAAACGTGTTACAGAGACAGTGAAGGTGTTAGCTACATTATTATAAATTGGTTAAGGTTAGTTTCAAATATGGCAGGCTAGGTTTTAACAGTTCATAAACTCAAATGTCCATAATACTGTTGTCATTTTACAAATCATAATTTTAGTCAGCTGACTGACTCTGGGTGGTGAGGAGTGGTTTCAGAAAGTGCCTTAGGATAAACAAGAAATGTCTTTAAAAAGACAAACGGCGTCGGATTAAAAAAAACGAAAAAAAAAACAAGAAATTTCTTTTAAAAGGCTATGCGGCGTTTGTGAAGCATTAACTTACACATTTTTATCGTGTTTATGTTTCTATTGAATATAAATTTGTGAGAAGAATGGCATGAAAATGGTGTACATTTTTAAACTAGTCGCTCGCTCCATCTGCGCCTCATAATTCTCATGTAATAGGCACTTAAAGTTACAAAGTAGTTAGATCGTGCCGGAAGTGAACGGTCTGCTTTGCGGCATATGACAGAGATGATGTTTAAACAAATGTAGGATCAAGTGACATTTTATACACTATATACAATAATACTGTAGGAAATGGGGTACATTGGTAAACTGGAAATTATCTCCCTTGTTTGTTAATATCCGAGGTATTCCAAAGAGTAGGTAGGTCCTTTATAGTCGGAATTCTTGGACTTTATCGCCCGTTCTTTTGTAGATTTTGCAGTTACAAACGGTGAAATTTCTTTTGCACAAATATAAGCTTAAAATCAATTTAAATACCTATAGAGATTTATTATTTAAAAAAGAAAATGGAAGTGTTTGTTGATGATGGTTAACTTGAAAGTCAAAGAAGTCAACATACACTCCAAAAAGAACAAGCATAAAAACCGAGTAAAACAAATGAAAGGACCTACTTGCATTTAGGGGTTATTCACGGGAGACTATTCATTAATGTCACTCATTGATATAGACTTGTTTATGACTTAAATACCTGTATAAATAACTATATATCGCCACCCCGAGGACGTTTATTAGAAACACTACGGTATATGATGCTATTAGGAATTTCTACCAATGGGAATCACTCTGTTATTCATTCAGGCTAGCCTTGAGTCAGCATTTGTAAGTAGGTCAAAAGTGAGATTAGACAGCTACGCCAAAAAATTTGTGAATATGCATAGTACTAAGGCCACAGGATTAATTGTTCTTATTAGATGCATAATTTGGGGAATTGTTGATGTCTTAAAACTGTAGAACTCTAATTAAACCAAACTTCTGATAATTTTTAAGTCTTAGCTAGTAAACAGGTCTATTTACTTTTAATGAAATGGCTACAGATAAAAAGAAGCAAGTTTTCCTAAAGTGAAATTGAGATAAAGAAATGCCACCATTTTCCACAACAACCAAAACCAGAAGGAAGTTAACATGTCATCGTGTGTCTTGTGCCAAAATAGAAAAATCGGCAATAACAGGAAATTGCAGATGTTTTTTTAAACCTTTTTCAGAGAAAAAAAATGGAATAATCCCTTTTTAATAGAGTAGTTTGCAACGAAAAAGAGTAGCTTGCAATTATTCCATATCTTACGCAATGAGTTCCATGACTGTGTCTGCTGTGAGCCAATGCTTGTTTCCGATACTTTTCCCAAATTCTTTGAAAGCATTGTCAGTCGGAGCAAACACTGTGAAGTTATCATTCAGTATCCAAGCATAGTCTCTCTTAATGACTTGCTGCAAAGAAAGACACCAATGTTATCTTTACTAGTCATGTGACTGAAAAAGAACATAATCTTAAAAAGAAACAATACAGTCTTTCCAATTTGTGTAGACACTTATAAACCCTGAAAAAGGATCATCGGTTAAAAATAATAGTTGTATTTTGGGGTGGGGTCACTTGCAACAGTGTCCAAAGCTGAATTTCGACCCTGCATGACCTAGACTGTCCACGTCCAGACTGGAAAATAATAGTATGTGCATAGAAAAAAAAAAGTACATCAAAAGATTAATTGTTTCCAGGCATGCTTCAAATGTTAACTTTAGTATTGTTATCTGTTTAAACTAGATGTTCAAGTGATTAATTTGTGTTAAGCAGTTATGATAAAATGCAGATTTACGAATGAATAATGCTGTGCAAGAATATGACCCTGTTACTTGAGGAAAGTGGCGGAAAGAGGGAGAAAAATGTTATTAGATAGAGTGTTCCATTGACTATGCATTATATACCAAGTTGAGATATTTGCTATATTCCACATGGGCCTCACTGCCTTCTGCGGCTCTATACCAGGTTTGCAAGCGGGATTTAGAATCAGATCACAGAAGTGTAGTGTTGTTGAAATAAATAACTGGGAGTTAGTTTTGAATTCAGTGTATTTTGGTCATGTCTCGTAGTACATATAAGGAATTTTTTAGACAATTTTAATTAAAATACAAGCATATGTAAAGTATTGCATGTTACAATAAAATTAACTTCTAAGACTGGATGTAAGTGACTTTTGTCTCATAGTAAAATCTATCTTTAGAAGAGGTGGTTGTTTTGCAGCCTGCTTTCCAATGTGTTTTGCAATCAATTTATCACTGACTAATTTTTTGCAAACTATTAGTCAATAGATAGTTTCCACATCAGTGAAGATCCCTTATTTTGCAGCCATATTTGAAGGCAACTTTAAGGGATTTTTAGATGAATTGTATAGAAGCAAAAAATTTATTTTCTTGTAATTTCTTCATTTGTGGTCCATAAATTAAGAGCTATACACCATTGGAAAGCTCTTGAAATTCATATCTTTAGGGAGCAATATTTATCAAATTGATTAATGCACAAAGAATTAAAACAAATAAATAAATAAAATTATTGGCTCATCCTTAAACAAAACTAACAGTGTATCTTTTTTTGGTTGTATAGTTTTTACCTTTTAAAATATCAAGATATAGTTTTGATACTTAAAATTCTTAATAAAAGCTGTTAAATTTAGATATAAAATTCAGTTAACTAGACTGAAAAATAAAAACACAGAGGTGAGTTTAATACAACACATTATATCCAGATTTCTGCCTGCATTAGATTCTGCCTTCAAAGATGGCTGCCTTAAACTGTCTTATCAGTGCCTACGACATCACATGGAAACTATCTATTTCTTTCACTGCCTAAACAGTGCTTTTCAGCACTTTGATTAAAAAAAATGTTTAAATACAGATTAAAACTAAGAAACCAGTCATTAATTAAGTCATTAATGATGGTAGCTCCTTTGCTATCATTCAAGCAAATATAAGGGTAATTATATTACTGGAATGACAGATACTATGACTGAGTGTGGTCTCATGTTACGTGTCATGGCATGCTATACACAGTGAAAGCAGCACTATACATATATCTGCTTCAGATGGACACCATTTAGAAAAAGAAGGGAAAAAAGATTACAACAAAATCCAACAAACAAAAAGAAAGAGAAAAAACAAACAATATATGAATATCCATGTCAATAACTTTGTACTGTAGAAAAACCCTTAGCTGTCACCTCGGTAAAATCAGGAACGTCCAAGAGGCCATTGGAGGTATTTAAGCATTTTTTGAAAATTTATAACAAATTCTTATTCAAAATTAATAAAAGTTCATAATACATTGACAAGCACTTTCTTTTTTTTGTAAAAGCATCTACATATTTATTCAAAATGTGTGTGCGTTTTTAAAATGCAATATGCAATACAAACAAATGTTTGCTCTATGATTTTAAAATTGATGAAAAGGGATAATAAACAATTGCTGTTGTGGTATGACTTTCATTTTCTCTAAAAATATTTAGATCATTTTTAATTTTAAAAAGGTGTGGTACTATAATAACTTCATAATGAGATAGAAATGGGAGCACTAAACATCTCAAATCTTATCAACTTTATTGGGGGTAAAATTACGAGTTAATTTATTAATACAACAAGAAATGTTGTTGTAAACAGACATATGCCCCTGAAGTCAAGTCCAGTAAAGCAAATTTTGTAATCGTCATGTCATGAAGGTATTTGAGTTATTAAAAACATCATTTAATTTATGTATATAACTTTGTTGAATTTTTTACCTCCAATCATTTGTTTTTAATAGGCAAAAAATACATCAGATAAGAATAAAATAAAATAAAGGCTGTCTTGTGCGCGACACGTCATCTTCATGTGTTTCATGTGTTTGACATTTCTGCCAGATTATTTAAAAATCCCTCCAGAAATGACAGACTTACTGAGCAGACAAGACCACCAGTGCACTACCAGAGATTATGACTTTGACCTGTAAGTGTGACCTTGACCTTCAAGTAACCAACCTAAGTCTTTTTCGCGACACGTCGTCTTCACGTGTTTGAAATATCTGCCAGTTTAATTCAAAATCCCTCAAGCACTGACAGAGTTACTGAGCGGACACGACCACCAGTGCACTACCAGGGATTATGACTCTGACCTTTAAGTGTGACCTTGACCTTCAAGTAACCAACGTGAGTCTTGTGCACAACACATTGTTTTCATGAGTTTGCCATCTGCCAAAATATTTTAAAATCCATGCAGGAATGATGAAGTTACTGAGTAGACATTAATATCGCACAGACAGAGGGACAAAGTTAATGGTTCAATATGATATGACTGCCTTGGGAGGCATAAAAAAGTGTATGTATAATTTGATTTTGGCAAAGTGCACTATCTTGAATTACTCCACCCAAAGAAAAAAGTGAAAAAAATCTTGAAGCAATTTCGAGGCAAGGAAACACTCTGACAAGACTCTGCCTTTGAACTTCTTTTTTTTTTGACATTTGAACCCTGTAATAAAGGCATTGCCAGAGACTGGAAACAACAAGAAAACCATGGTTTATAATGTTGTTGTTGTTGTACCGGTCATTTATTCTTCTTAATTACAGTAGCTTTTGAAACAGATAGCATAACAATACATATTTCTGAACTGAAAATTCTGTTCTCACGTTATTATAAAAAACATATTTGATATAAGCTAAAACCCCCTTTAATAAGCACATTTAATTAGGCTTAGAAAAAAGTAAGATTTTCTTTATTTGTCATTTTTCATTCTTGCCTTAGTAAGTTCTCGCATTCAGGTTGCTTATGAAATCATAAATAAAGGAATGTTAAATAAAAATCAGAACAAACTGGAACAGTAATAAAACTGATGCAATGCTTCTTTACTTTTTAAGATGTTGTTAACAGGCTCCAGAGTCTATCTTTAAACAAGTATGAGACATTCTTTAATAACTGATAAGACTTTTTGCACAAATTATGTTTTCAAACGATAAGAGTTTTAGAAAGACAAGTTATCAGGCAGCAACAGCCCAAGCTATCTGGAACATCCAGACTGAGCAAGGGCACAGTGTTCGGTAAATCAGACTGGTATCGTGACTGCATATCAACCTCTGAAACCTGAGAACGTGGCTGTGATGAACTTGTGACAGATTAAAATATCTGGGTTATCAGTTTGCATTTCATAAATATTATTCAATGGGGTGCCTTGATAAAGGAGTTCATGTTTGCCAAAGCAAGGTGTCAGTAATATTCATAGTTCCTGCCTAGTTCCACTGATGTGTTACGTGAGCTTTTGCAACTCCTTGAAATTTCAGATGAATGGGAATTTTTTGAAATTGCATGACCAACAGTATAAACAAAAGGACACGAAATTAAAGTAAACATAATTTATTTTAAGAAACATTAAGCTGAGCCACCCATTTTCACAACTTCCAGTATTCTTGCTAAAAACTTATGATTCATTCTAACCATACAAAAACTACTGAGAACAGTTTACTGAATAATTGTATGCCTAGTGGTGCACAGTTTGTTGAGCTATCAATAAACCATGATGAAAAATTCACATTTAGTGTTAGCAACCATGGTTATGATTTGCTAAATATTTTCTTCCAAGCTGATGTGTGTTTTATTTCATTATGCAAGTTTATTTCTTTTATCATATAAGTTTTTTTACCCAAAGGTTATGGTGGCAATGTTGTTTTTTTAAGAAGATATAATGGTTAAGCTGCAATGTAAGCTCAGGTGTATAATGGTTCAGCTGCAATGTAAGCTCAGGTGTTATTGTGTGCTTTTTTTTAAAGGAAAATCAGTTTGCAAATATGGAGGACCACATAAAAAACTGAGTAGCACTTATTCTGGACCATGACATCTAAATATGAATTTGACCTTTGGAATAGCTATGTACTTCTCATCATGGTAAAAACTTGTGCCAAGTAATTTGATGAAACTTTTTTGTCCCATTGTGAATTAATAACCTGGACAGGCTCTAAAACACTTTTTTACCCTTGATCTCAAAGGCAATGACTAATCATGGCCAACATTTGTACTTATTTTTTAAATCCTTGGACCCATGGTTAAGTTACAGCCTGAACAAGCTCCAAAGCACTTATTTTTTCCTTTGCCCTCTCAGTGTGTTCTTGACCTTTAAGTGACAAACCTGGTTCTTGCACACAACATGTCATCCAGTTACAGTGTGTATCCAATTTCTTATCTTATACATATATAATTATATATGTATGACATGTATGTATGTAATTCTTTTTGATCTTTAACATCTTAGTATCACCTTGACATCTTGGGTACAGACATGTGTCATGCTTGTGCCATGGGGTGAACAACTGTTATTTTAAAATCAATCAAAGTGAAACCCAATAAAAAAAAGCTTCCATTATGACAGTTATGTTAAGCATGCTGGAAGAGACCTTGAAAGAAGTCATTATAAATATCAGCATGTTGTATGGTATAAATATTTGTTTCATTAAAATACTGATAACCACCAATTCACAAAATTAAATAACCCTTACGTCAACATCTGTAACAGTAAAATGTCTTTCAAAGTTATTCCTAGATTGTCATCCTATGGTACATTTGGTAATAAAACATGGGGGGAAAAAAATCTTAGCTGACCTTTAATGCCGATGACAGCAGAGTTAATTGTGGATGGTCCTCAATCTGAGTGATGAGGTTGCCATAGCAATTGTAGCCACTCCCCATGTATCCCTGATTAGCTAGGCAGCTACAGTTCACACGACCAGGACCAGTGGGCGTACAGACAGCCTGGAGAACATCATGTTTGGTGACTTTCATACAATTATATTGCCATTTGTATTGTTAAGAAAATATTAGGTAAAGAAATGGCACTAATTACAACTTCTTAGAAACTTAAATGATGCACTTAAACTAGAGATAAATCTATGTAAATTCATCATCAAATAGCATGTACATAATGAAATGTCACAATTAAAGAAAAAAATGACCATGCAACCATACAACAACCATCTATTGTATGCAACCACCAAAAAAACGTCTGCACAAATTCTTTCTATAACTGACCTCTGCGATATTGACCAACTATTATCTGCACCCAACTGTCAGATCTCAAATTAAATTCTGAGAGAAATAATCTCAACATAAACTATGCAATTGCTTAAAGAATAAAGATTCTTATTTAGGTAGAACCACTGGCACATAGAAGGTCAGCTGGAAGACCTCTCCATATGATCTACCAGTGTGATAAACCAGTCATGTGAATCTGAATATGATAAACCTGTCATGAGATAAACCAGTCATGTGAATCTGAATATGATAAACCTGTCATGTGATAAACCAGTCATGTGAATCTGAATATGATAAACCTGTCATGAGATAAACCAGTTATGTGAATCTGAATAGGATAAACCTGTCATGTGATAAACCAGTCATGTGACTCTGGATATGATAAACCTGTCATGAGATAAACCAGTCATGTGACTCTGGATATGATAAACCTGTCATGTGATAAACCAGTCATGTGAATCTGGATATGATAAACCTGTCATGTGAATCTGGAAGTGATAAACCTGTCGTGAATCTGGAAGTCATCAAATTGTACATATTTTTGTCTTTTGACTCAATGCTTTGCAATCAAAACGAATATTGTAGGAAAAAAAATAATAGCCTTTCTCTGTTGTTTTCATAAATCTTTGCCATGATCACATGGTGACATCATTTTATTAAAAAAATACATCGTATCTGTCTTGGTTTGTAAACTTGACCTTTCTGACTTGATAACCTAACTATATTTTTGTTACGTTTCAGTCTGACGATGTGTAGTATGAAGTTGTAAGGACCTTGCAGCTGAAACTTACTCTCTAAATTTATTATTTGTATTTTCCTAACTTCTTTATGTAAAGATGCAGTACATATGAAAAGATAACGACCAAAATCTGATGCTCTTTCCAGATTTTTTAGAATAAGTGTTAAGAAAACAAAGTAAGCATACTCTGCAGGAAAATCTAAACCACTTAGCAAGCCTTGAGATTTAATTTATCTAAATCTTGTTCAACAGCATTGTCTTTATTCTACTCAGGCCTAATATTCTCATTCAAAGCTTTTGTATAATGATAATTATTTTGAGAATGACTCTGATGATGATTTTGATGAAGTTTCTGTTGATGATTCTGATCATGATGATTCTGATGATGATTATTCTTAAGACGTTTTCTCTGACAATGATTCTGGTGATTATTCTGATGATTAATCAGATGATGCTGACCCTAATGATGTTTCTGATGATGATAACGATGTGATGGTTCTAATGATTGTCATGAAGATGAAAATGATTGTTATTGCTACATTGTTACTGACACAATTGGAAATATAGTCCACTATTGACCCATTCTTATGTCATGTTTTACCTGTATGTGTGTTGATGAGTCTCAGGTTTTAAAATATAAGGAAATATCTATCTATCTATATATCTTAAACTGCACAATAATGTATTAATCAATGGGATAACTGGTCAGTTTATAATACCTTTGAGTGACAGCCACCGTTCTTGTCTGTACACATGTCTGTCAACACACAGTATGTCCCATTTCCATGGTAACCAGCGTTACAGAGACAAATATTCTGCAAAACATGTTAAAAAATTAGGCATAATATTTGTGATTAATATCTCATAAATCAAGAAATTGTTCACAAGTTAGCCACTAAGGCCTTATAAAGCTCACCTGAGTGCTGCTGACAAAATGTTGTAGTTTTACACAAATCAAAATTGTTGTATCACAGTAAACAGGAAAGTTCAAATGAGTAATATGGACAATTAGTCTCTCTTTGATATAAACTTTTGGTCTGACAAGAGGTTCAAAGTTTTACTAAAAGACATATATGGAAAATAGCCAGGCATCTGGCAGGCATGTGTTTTGATCAATCTAATTTATCACAACAAGCTTGAAAGAGAGCAACCCAAAAAATATGTATAAAACATATCATGGCTGAATCCAATGATGTTTCTGATAAGAGGATAAAAAAAAATCACTAAAATGAAAAATGTTTGCACAACTAGTGGTGAAGTAGGTGATGATTTTGCAGTTCGAATTCTTTTAAGAAATTTGCCAAATGGCCGCACTCAGGGCAGTCATGTTGTTTTTTTACAAACCATAATTCTTTGAACAATTATGATAGACAGCAACAAGGGCTATGTATACCAAATATCAAGACTATAGTTTCTAACAGGAAGATTTCCAAATTTTTACTATAAAGCTATATATAGAAAATATTTTTACTTCGATCAAACTTTTTTTAAACAAATTTTCATTCTCCTTGCCTTCTGAAGCTTCTTATAAAGATAAGTTGAATTTGACAAGCAGTTTCAGAGCTCTAATTCAAGGAATGTTGATGAACACACTATGACAGACACTGGAAGCTGGACAGTGGGTGATCAAAAAAGCTTAAACCAGAGCAAGCTCAGGTATAATTTGACTCCTGTAATACGTGTGGTATATAAATTGGCTTTGATTAAAATGTACCTTGATAAAATATTACCAAGGAAAGAAGAGAAAACATTTATGAATATTAAAATATGACACTTCAAATCTGCAGCATACTGTATTCAGATGATAAAGAATACTAACAGTTTTTTTAATTGTAGCCAAGGGCTGAGGGAGATTTCTACCTGTTACTTGTTTATAAATCCTTCTCTTATATCAGCATCTAAGAGGTCTTTAAAAACTGGCATTATCAGACAGACTGACCAACCAAATGACTAAATGACTGCCCAATTGACCCTATGCCAAATTGATGGATGAATGAATGGATGAATAAATGGTTGAATGGACAGGCAAACAACCTCATTCAAGTATACCCCATTCCCCAAGGGACAACATTGTTTCAGGGTATAAGAATGACGTTTACCTCTCCTGGTGTGGTTTCAAGGCACTGGGCATCCTTGTGACAGTTGCCATGGTGATCACAACTTGTTGCTGGGTAGCAGTAGGTACCATCCCCGGACCATCCTGGGCGACAGGTACAGTTGTTTTGTCCAGGTCCAGTCATTAGGCACACAGCCTGGAGAAAAGCAGAGGTCAAACCATGTTGGGGGAAGGAAAAAGGCTGAGGTCAAACCATGTTGGGGGAAGGAGAAAGGCTGAGGTCAAACCATGTTGGGGGAAGGAGAAAGGCTGAGTCAAAACATGTTGCGGGGACGAGAAAGGCTGAGGTCAAAAAATGTTGTGGGGAGGAGAATAACAGAGGTCAAACCATGTTGTAGGGAGAAGAAAGGCTAAGGTCAAAATGTGTTGGGAGTGGGTGAGGGGGTAGAAAAGCTGAGGTCAAAACGTGTTGCTGGTGGAAGAAAGGCAGAGGTCAAACCATGGGGGAGGAAAAAGGCTGAGGTCAAAACATGTTGCGGGGAGAAGAAAGGCTGAGGTCAAACCATGTTGTGGGGAGAAGAATAGCTGAGGTCAAACCATGTTGAGGGGAGGAGAAAGGCAGAGGTCAAACCATGTTGGAGAGGAGGAGAATAGCAGAGGTCAAACCATGTTGAGGGGAGGAGAAAGGCTGAGTCAAAACATGTTGTGGGGAGGAGAATAGCAGAGGTCAAACCATGTTGGGGGAGAATAGCAGAGGTCAAACTATGTTGGGGGGGGGGGGGGGGGGGGGGGAGAATAGCAGCGGTCAAACCATGTTGGGGGAAGGAGAAAGGCTGAGGTCAGACCATACTGGGGGGAGGAGAATAGCAAAGGTCAAACCATGTTGGGAGGAAGGAGAAAGGCTGAGGTCAAACCATGATGGGGGGAGGAGAAAGGCTGAGGTCAAACCATGATGGAGGAAGGAGAAAGGATGAGGTCAAACCATGTTTGGGGGGAAGGAGAAAGGCTGAGGTCAAACCATGTTGGGGGGAGGAGAAAGGCTGAGGTCAAACCATGATGGAGGAAGGAGAAAGGCAGAGGTCAAACCATGATGGAGGAAGGAGAAAGGCTGAGGTCAAACCATGATGGAGAAAGGAGAAAGGCTGAGGTCAAACCATGATGGAGGAAGGAGAAAGGCAGAGGTCAAACCAATGTTGGGGGGAGGAGAAAGGCTGAGTCAAAACATGTTGTGGGGAGGAGAATAGCAGAGGTCAAACCATGTTGGAGGGAGAATAACAGAGGTCAACCCATGTTGGGGGAGAATAGCAGAAGTCAAACATGTTTGGGGGGGGGGGGGGGGGAGAATAGCAGAGGTCAAACCATGTTGGAGGGAGAATAGCAGAGGTCAAACATGTTGGGGGGAGAATAGCTGAGGTCAAACCATGTTGGGGGAGAATAGCAGAGGTCAAACATGTTGGGGGAGAATAGCAGAGGTCAAACCATGTTGGGGGGAGAATAGCAGAGGTCAAACATGTTGTGGGGAGAATAGCAGAGGTCAAACCATGTTTGGGGATGGAGAAAGGCTGAGGTCAAACCATGTTGGGGAGGAAGAGAATAGCAAAGGTCAAACCATGTTGGGGGAAGGAGAAAGGCTGAGGTCAAACCATGTTGGGGGAAGGAGAAAGGCTGAGGTCCAACATGTTGGGGAGGTGAATAGCAGAGGTCAAACCATGTTGGGGCAGGTGAATAGCAGAGGTGAAACCATGTTGGGGAGGAGGAGAATAGCTGAGGTCAAACCATGTTAGGGCAGGTGAATAGCAGAGGTGAAACCATGTTGGGGCAGGTGAATAGCAGAGGTGAAACCATGTTGGGGAGGAGGAGAATAGCTGAGGTCAAACCATGTTAGGGCAGGTGAATAGCAGAGGTGAAACCATGTTGGGGAAGGAGAAAGGCTGAGGTCAAACCATGTTGGGGGAAGGAGAAAGGCTGAGGTCAAACCATGTTGGGGGAAGGAGAAAGGCTGAGGTCAAACCATTATGAGGGAAGGAGAAAGGCTGAGGTCAGACCATACTGGGGGGAGGAGAAAAGCAGAGGTCAAACCATGTTGTGGGGAAGGAGAAAGGCTGAGGTCAAACCATGTTGGGGGAAGGAGAAAGGCTGAGGCCTTGTTGGAGGGAAGGAGAAAGGCTGAGGTCAAACCTTGTTGGAGGGAAGGAGAAAGGCTGAGGTCAAACCATGTTGGGGGAAGGAGAAAGGCTGAGGTCAAACCATGTTTGGGGAAGGAGAAAGGCTGAGGTCAAACCATGTTGGGGGAAGGAGAAAGGCTGAGGTCAAACCATGTTTGGGGAAGGAGAAAGGCTGAGGTCAAACCATGATGGGGGAAGGAGAAAGGCTGAGGTCAGACCATACTGGGGGGAGGAGAAAAGCAGAGGTCAAACCATGTTAGGGGAAGGAGAAAGGCTGAGGTCAAACCATGTTGGGGGAAGGAGAAAGGCTGAGGTCTAACCATGTTGGGGGAAGGAGAAAGGCTGAGGTCAAACCATGTTGGAGGGAAAAGAAAGGCTGAGGTCAAAACAAGTTGCTGGGATGAGAAAGGCAGAGGTCAAAACATGTTGAGGGGAGGAGAAAAGCAGAGGTCAAACCATGTTGTAGGGAGATGAAAGGCTAAGGTCAAAATGTATTGGGAGTGGATGAAGGGGTAGAAAAGCTGAGGTCAAAACCTGTTGCTGGGAGAACAAAAGGCTGAGGTCAAACCATGTTGGGTGAAGGAGAAAGGCTGAGGTCCAACCATGTTGGGGAGGAGGAGAATAGCAGAGGTCAAACCATGTTGGGGGAGGAGAATAGCAGAGGTCAAACCATGTTGGGGAAGGAGAAAGGCTGAGGTCAAACCATGTTGGGGAGGAGGAGAATAGCAGAGGTCAAACCATGGTGGGGGAAGGAGAAAGGCTGAGGTTAGACCATACTGGGGGAGGAGAAAGGCTGAGGTCAAACCATGTTGGGGGGAGGAGAAAGGCTGAAGTCAAACCATGTTGGGGGGAGGAGAAAGGCTGAGGTCAAACCATGATGGGTGAAGGAGAAAGGCTGAGGTCAAACCATGTTGGGGGGGGGAGGAGAAAGGCTGACATCAAACCGTGACTGGAGAAGGAGAAAGGCTGAGGTCAAAACATGTTGGAGGAGGGAGAAAGGCTGAGAAAGGCCACCGTTAAAACATGTTATTGGTGAGTACAAAGTTCAATGTTAAAACATGTTGAGGAGAAGGAGAAAGACTGAGGTTAAAACATGGGTGAAATGTAAAGGTCAAGGTTATAACACATTGTGTGGGAGGAGAAAGGACGAGGTTAAAAACACATTAATGGTGAGGAGAAAGGACGAGATTATAACACATTGTGGGGGAGGAGAAAAGCCGAGGGTAAAACGTGGGGAAAGGCCAAGTTTGTAACACACTGACTAGGAGGAGAAAAGCCAATTTTAAAGTAACATTTGATTTTCTTCATGCTACATTTGAGGTAACAAATAATTATTAAGGTGTCTATGTACAATTTCATGCATATGTAACAAAATACTTGAGTATATACTTAATCACTGTCCCAGCATTTTTATAAGTTGTTTCAAATCCTTTGAACGTAGTATGTTAACAATTAATGAAAAAGATGCAAAAGTCAATTCATGTTATCACAGTAAACTTAAGCTTGTGTCAATTGAGGCGGTAACTGTTGGGTTTGTTCTTTTTTTTATGACTCATCACAAATTTGGTCTTACTTTTACATTTGACTTGCATGTGAATACCTTTGTCCTGTGCCTTTTCAAATTTTGGTATATGTTGCAATGCTCATAGGACTTGGTCATACTTCCTTATTCACCAGAATAAGCATAAATTCAATGAGTTTAGCTGTGAACAGTTTGTCCTGAATGATTTCATGATGTATGGAGATAAGCAGATTTTTAAAAAATTTCTTAGCAAGCCTGCAAATGTTTCAAAAACAAAACCTGCTGTATCATTGGCCAGTGCTTTATTGCAGATTATCTTCTCTTAAAGTATCTTCAAACAGGTCTAGAAAATTTAGATAAAGTATGTGCTGTTAAACATCCGACATTATATTAAGCTAGATAAAGCTGGAAATAATGAAGCCAATAATAACCATATTGTTTCACAAAGTTTTTATCTCAAAACTCTAAAAATATAAAATGGCATTCACAAATGTTATAGATAAGGTTGGTGAAATGATTACTTCAGTCACGCTCAAGCATGTGTTTACGCTTGTCCCATTGTTAAAGGGATGCAATGTTTATTGTATATAATTAGCAGCATTGTTCGTTGATCATGACTTGGAAGACAGAAAATAATTGTGATGGTGTACAGCCTTATGGGTGTGAGATAACACAGGAAACGGACATGGTAGTTTCCCAACCATTGTGCATTGTTATCTGAGAGTCAAGTAATGAGCATGATGGTGAGGGGAAAAAAGAATATTTGGTGATTATGTGGCTCTCAGTTAGCGTTTTTTTGGCATGTGGGTTATCTAGGCATGGATAGAACACCAAATGCTCAAGTGGAAATTCTGTTGTTCATTCTTTTTTTTATAACAAGCAATATAATTGTTTACAAAGTTATTCTCTGTTTTCCTTTTTTGATTGGTAATATAAACTCTTAATACTTTTTATTACAATAAGAATTATTATTACTCATTTCATTTTGGGTCCAACATTCAATTCTACTCTAATATTGCCAAAACTTAAGTTTCAAGATTTTTGAAAGTTATAATTAGGGATGGCATCAAGTAACTAGTAAAGAGGCCCACATAAGCGTTGTGGTAGAGTTGCTGATTTGAAACATCTCTGACCGCTTAGCCTCTAACCACATGGGTTCGAGTCCTGGTAAAGGCGAAGGACTTAATGTGGGAAGGTCTTCCAGCTGACTTGCGGTGCGCCAGTGGTTCTGTCCAGACATTCGTCTGGGATCTCCCCCACCTATAGCTGGAGGTTGCTATAACGATCACAATTGGTCACTGCGATGTTTTTCAAAAAACAAAACACAAAGAGTTAACTAGTTATTGGTTACTATCTTCATATGCCGGTTAACTGGTTATGAATTCTGAAACTGGTTTATCCCTTGTAATATTGATATACATCATTTGTTGGATTACAAAACTGTTAGTGTCTGTCAAAATTAAAACTGAGGTCTGCTCCCATTTCCCTACTCTGCTTATTATCCAGTGTCAGGATGTGACCTCAAGGTGTAATAAACTGTAAAAACACAACCCAACTTTGTGGTGACATGCTGTCACAGCCGCTGCATCCTTGTCCTCCCAATCTCCTCTTCAGGGTTGCTTTGCTTTAGGGTGCCTATGTTACCCAAATCAGTACAAAGTGTTCCGATGCCAGGTCATGTTCATTCATTGCGCATATTTTGTTCATGCATGCTGACATATTTACGTGAGAAAGTCGTACTGTTATAATAACTGTTTGAAAAATACGATCATTTGTATTTTTTCAAATAAATGTCATTATATGAACTACTGTTAATTTACTATCACTCCATCATTAATATAAACTATGTATTGCACAATGCATTGTGATGACCATCTCTCAAGATTTGCATTAGTCAACAGAAGTGCAGATAAAGACAATATAGGAAGATGAATCTATCCCAGTCTATATACTGACACAAAGGAGTGATTTTGTTCAGGTTAACCAGTGAACTGGTGAAACATTTGAAAAATTTAGCCAATAACTGATTTTGCCATCTCTAATTATAATCGTTATCCATAATGAAATTTTTAAGCATCATGCATATATTGTTTGTATTTTATTCCAATTTCTTCCATTTTGATACAACAAATTGGCATTATTGTCAGTGGTAAAACTTATTATTCCAACTTGGAAAATTTAAAAGCAAAAGATACCCACACACAAAAATGTATAGTTTTACCTGTCTGTGACAGCCTCCAAACTCGGGTAAGGTACAGGGGTTGAGGGGCACACACTCCTCCCCAGATCCGATGTAACCTGGGTTACAGATACATCTGCAAAAAATATAACATTTTTAAAATTTGTGTACATTCCTTTTTATTAAAATACCTGTGCCAATGACTTTTTAGCCTATTTTGTGACAATCAATAAATAAATAAGCAGGCAAATAATGTAGATCCTGATCAGTCACATCCTAGCTGGCAGCTGTATTATCATGATCTACAGTATTTGCCACTTGGTCTTTTTTTACTGTTTAGAAACCTTTCTGTGTAGCTATAAGCAGATCAAAGGGTAACTCAGCGATTAATGTCCAAGACATTGATGGCTTGAAATCAACTGTTAGAAATTTCAGTCTTACTCCAGTTAACAACATCTTAGCAATCTGACATAATCCTGGGATTTATCTTAATGTAAGCTTTAAGTATTAACGTTGGGTCTATGTTGAACCTTGTCGAATTCAGCACCATATGACCAATCAAGTGTCAAGAGTGCCATAAATCGCAAATATAAAACACCTGTGTCTTATAAGACTGAATGATATAGTAAATAAATGTATACAGGTGTCTTATAAGACTGAAGGATATAGTAAATAAATGTATACAGGTGTCTTATAAGACTGAGTGATATAGTAAATAAATGTATACAGGTGTCTTATAAGACTGAGTGATATAGTAAATAAATGTATACTGGTGTCTTATAAGACTGAAGGATATAGTAAATAAATGTATACTGGTGTCTTATAAGACTGAAGGATATAGTAAATAAATGTATACAGGTGTCTTATAAGACTGAAGGATATAGTAAATAAATGTATACTGGTAACTTATAAGACTGAAGGATATAGTAAATAAATGTATACTGGTGTCTTATAAGACTGAAGGATATAGTAAATAAATGTATACTGGTGTCTTATAAGACTAAAGGATATAGTAAATAAATGTATACTGGTGTCTTATAAGACTGAAGGATATAGTAAATAAATGTATACTGGTGTCTTATAAGACTAAAGGATATAGTAAATAAATGTATACTGGTGTCTTATAAGACTGAAGGATATAGTAAATAAATGTATACTGGTGTCTTATAAGACTGAAGGATATAGTAAATAAATGTATACTGGTGTCTTATAAGACTAAAGGATATAGTAAATAAATGTATACTGGTGTCTTATAAGACTGAAGGATATAGTAAATAAATGTATACTGGTGTCTTATAAGACTGAAGGATATAGTAAATAAATGTATACTGGTGTCTTATAAGACTGAAGGATATAGTAAATAAATGTATACAGGTGTCTTATAAGACTGAAGGATATAGTAAATAAATGAATACAGGAGTAAAAAATGTTTCTTCTTTTAAAAAAATTCCTTTGTACAATCAGTGCTATTGTGAAAATCATTTGTGAGGATATTAAGAGAATGGAGTGGCAGAAAAAGTCACAATTAGAATGTTATATAAACAGTTGATTAACAGTTAATTTACCAAAGCTGCATTAATTTCTGAATAAAATAACATCTAACAAACACCAGTATTACCTGAAGTTGAAGTCCTTGCCAAGTATACAGAGAGAATGAGCGTGGCAGTAGAGGTTTGTCCTACATGGTACCTTATATTTGTCACAGTTCTCACCCCAGAACATGTCTGGATAGCAGGACATGCCAGCTTTACACTTGCCACTCCCTGTGGGACCATCATCACAGACACCATGGAGACACGTGCACACTACAAGTAAAATATAGAAAGGAAAATTTGAAGCAGATGATCACCAACTATTTTAAAAAAAGAATTTACTCTTTCCCAAAAGGTGAATTCAAGTCGATCACGTGACATGGCATAAAAAATTATGCCATATCGACAATGTATAAGTTACACTAAATAGATGCATTACATATGATTGTGATATACTTATCTTATTTTTGATATTTTAAAAGAATGTAGACATATATTAATTTTTTAATTTTTAAATTTAAAGCAATCCCTAAAGTTGGATTGTCAAGTTTTTAGTCAATTTTTAAATATATTTTAAATTGTTAACATGAACAACTATGAAAGATTTTGTGTGGTTCATTGAAATAAAGTGGAGGTTGTCAATTTTCTTATGCACATCTTCCCTTTTATACTCTGATATAGTACATTTTCTTTAAAGAAAACATAATTTTAATTAAAAAAAGAGATAGAAATTATAAACATATGTTAGTTTGGGATTCCTTGAGTTTCCTTCTTGTTCTTGAGATAATATTTTATTTGTTTTTCACATACAGAAATTTAAAGCATGTTGTTAGCAATTTTACCATGTAGTCATCATGGGAATACGAAAACCTAATATTTAATGCTGCATGAAAATCCATATAAAATTTAAAATATCTGTATATCAAACAATAGGTATGGTATAACACTATATTATAATTTTTGGATGATGTTTTGATATTACTCAGTTTCTTTTGTAAAACAAGACTTTGTCAAACAGCTGCAATTTTTAATGAATGCCAGTTACCTTGTTTATTATTGCAAGCTACACTTTATTGTTGCTGGCTACACTGTTTAAAGTGAAATACTCAGGTCTTTTCTCTGAAAAAGGTCTCACAGAACAGCTGCAATTTCTGTTTATTGCCTGCTACACTATTGTCCAAATAAAAATGCATTCCATAAGAGGCACCGTTCTCCAGAGCAGTGCCAACTGACCCTTCCTCAGACGGGCTATAGCCATGCCTACAATATCAATGGGTCCTCGCTGTAACTAGGTTAGACAAACATTGGCCAAAATGGTGGTGTCTGCATTAAAATGTCTGCAAATTGTGTGTGTTTTGCGATGAGTTCTTCAGCTGCTTAAATGCATCCAATTGGACTGACATTCAAATAGAAGGAAAGGGCAATTTTGCACTGTATTTCGGAGGGTATTTGATAAAAATCTGGCTATACCATGGTATAAAATTTTGTGGTTCTTATTTGAAAGAATTCCAAAGATTTTTTTGGAAATAGGTTAAGAAACTGAATAAATACTAATATATGTACATCTTAAATAAAATAATAATGAAATTTTGCAGCCATAATGCATCAGACCATAATGCATCAGATCAATAATCTAGACCAATGGGAAGTAATGTATGCATAATGATCAAGTGATAAAAATGTACTTTATGGTAAGTGTTTGGCATACTCTTGTGGATCCTTTTTTTAATTTTAGCTATCAAAAGTAATTCTTTCCCAAAATAATTCACTACTGATATGCATTATGAATTTGAGAAAAATGGACAGTTCCGTGATTTGCCTGTAACTTCTTCCTCTGTTGTTATTATTACAGTTTCTGTTCACACCTATCACAAGTATTCACATGCACATTCTAACGAACATTTTTGTTTCTGTAAAGTAGATTAACCAATCATCAAATGCTTTACACTTGTCCTGATTGGATAAACTGGTTTATATAAACAGATTTGACAGCACCATTTAGGAACAATCCATTGTGTCGTGCATGCTTTTCATTGCAAACCAAAATAAAATAAGGACCATCCAGACAAAATATCAGTGGAACTGATGGATGCTCCTCGGGGTGTTACAGGGACACAGGAAAATATAATATATGTAGCTGAAACAATAGGGCAATGATGGTCCTTAATCGCTCACCTAAAGACACAGGCTTTTAGAAGGCTCATATCTGGTATCAAGCATTTACGAGTCATTTACCTTAGAACTCTTTGGTGAAGATTGGGCCATAAGTGTGGCCCTGTTGGGTGTCCAGTATTTCTAGGATTTGACCTCTTCATCTACTTTTTGAACCCACATGAACCAGTTACAAATTCCAATTTCATGTAGGCATAACATCTGGTCAAGTTTGGTGAAGATTGGGTCATAAATGTGGCCACTAGAATTCTTTTTTAAATTGGAAATTTTGTTTCTTTTTTAAATTGACATTGTGACCTACTTTTGACCCCACATGATCCAGTTATGAACTCATGCAATATTTCCTTCAGACAAACATTCTGACCAAAGTTTAGTGACGATTGGGTCATAAATGTGCCTTTAAGCATGTTTACATAAGATTTAACCTAGTGACATGACCAAGTTACAAACTCATCCAAGATATCATTCAGGCCAATGTTCAAGCCAAGTTTGGTGAAGATTGGGCCATAAAAATGGCCTCCAGTGTGTTAACCAGGTTTTTCCAAGATTTGAACTATTGACTTTCTTTTTTACCCCACATGACCCAGGAACAAATTGTCACAATTTGTCACAAATGAAGATTTTATGAGAGCAAAGCTGGTGAAAATTGGGCAATATAAGTGGCCTCTAGTGTGCTCACAAAGGTTTTTCTAAGATTTGACCTAGCAACCTACTTATTGACCTGACATGACCCAGTTACAAACTCATTCAAGATTTTTCACAGGCAAATATTCTGACTAAGTTTGGTGAATATTGGGCCATAAATGTGGCCTCTAGCATGTTCATGAGGTTTTTCTAAAATTTGACCTAGTGACCTAGTTTTTGACACCATGTGACTCATCAAAGTTTTTTTGCAGACAAACATTCTGACCAAGTTTGGTGATGATTGGATAAAAGTGTAGCCTCTAGTGAGTTCACAAGCAAATTGTTGATGAAGCATGACGGACAATGGACAAAGGAGTATCAGAAAAGCTCACCTTAAGCATGCTGTGCTCAAGTGAGCTAATAAAAGAGCTACTCAGTTCACAAACTGTCACTTGTTGCTTTGCTTATATTATTTGAATCTCCACCAACAAGTAAATGGTTGCTAAAACAGTTTCAGACAAGATTTTCAATGTTTTACTAGAAAGCCATATATGGAAAGTGGCCAGGCTTCTGGCTGCTACCTTTTTTGACCATTCAAATCATTTTACCAGTCTTGATAGGGTGCTATGCAAGAAACAGTACGTCAAATATCAAGGCTCTAGATCTAGTTTCTAACAAAAAGACTTTCAAAGTTTAACTTTATAGCCATTATGAACTATATAGACATATAGGAAAATGGCCCTGGCAGCAGTGTTTTTGGACCGATCAAAATTTGTTAACAAACTTGAGAGAGGGCTACACAAGAAGCTTGTATACCAAATATTCAAAGCTCTAGGTCTTGTAGATTTTGACAAGAATATTTTCCATGTTTTCCTAGATACCCCTGTATAGAAAATGGAAATGACCCTGGCAGCCTTGTTTTCTAATGGATGAAAAATCTTTATAGAGGGCCACCTAAGGAACAAGTTTACCAAATATCAAAGCTCTAGCTCTTGTAGTTTATGGCAAGAAAATTTTACTACATAGCCATATATGACCTATATAGCCATATAGGAAAACCGCCCTGGTTGCCATGTTTTTTATAGTGTCAAAACTCTTCGAACAAGTTTTCATTCCCCTTGCCAACTGAAGCATCTGACAAAGTTTGGTTGAATTTGTGCCAGCGGTTTCTAAGAATAGTGGTTTAAAGAATGTTGCCCGGCACCTTGGCGCTATATAGACAATTAAAAGGCCAATAACTCTGTGAAAAACCACCAAACCAGAATGTGCAGACAACATGCACATCTGCACTTGTTAGCAAAGCTTTCCATAAAATATCATTGAATTCCAACTGGCGCTTGATGAGAAATAGCCTGGACACGAATATTCCTATATCCCATTATACAAAATTAAACAGGCCAATAAAAAATCATCAAAATGGAATGTGTTGACAATATGCACATCTCATTATCTTGGTGAGACTTCCCTTAAAGTTTCATTGAATGCAAACTAATGGTTGCTGAGATATACATGTAGCCCTGACAAAAGCAGTTGGACAGCCAGGCTGTCTCATACTATATGTATACAGAAAATGAAAAGGCCAATGGCTGTTTGAAAAATCATTAAACCAGAATGTGCTGATAATATGCACAACTGCACTTATCAGCAAAGTTTCCGAGAAAGTATAATTTAATTCCAACTGGCATTTACTGAGAAATAGCTCGAACACAAACGGTTCTACATGTATATCCCCTTAAACAGAAATTAAAAAGGCCAATAACTCCATCAAAAATCATCAATATGAATTGTGTTGACAGCAATTTTTTTGGTGAAGCTTTTCATAAAGTTTAATTCAAGCCAGGGGTTGCTAAGATATAGCCCAGACAAAAGTGTAATGGATGGACAGGTGGACGGATGGATGGATGGAGGAAGCAGCAACTTTATGCTACCCCAAGCATAAATATCCATATAAATATAGCAGACTGACCATTCCAAGGCAGTAAATGTTGGGATTGCTCTATTTTGCATTATATCTTGCCACAATTTTGTTATTTTTACAATTGACAGGAATTCTAATACCTTTGTTTTGTGCATTTTCAAATTTTCATATAAGTTGCATTTGTCATATTTTCTTATATGGTAATTGTACTGTTGGAAGTATACCTATCAACATTAAATTTACAGAGAGGCAGGTTCAACAAAAACATTTACAAAAAATTCTCACAAACTGGCCATTAACTCAGAATTTTAGAAGTGAAAAAAAAATTACATGATGTGCATGCAATGCATTTATCAGTTGTGTTTTTTTCTATGAGACTTGGGGTTTAGGGAATTGGCCATCAAATGGCTGGGAAATGATTTTCCTATGAAATGAGGAAGAAATGATTGCGATGACAAATACTGTGAGCTGACTTTACATAATCATTTGCTGGCTTGTCTCATTGGTATAACACTTGGAATTGTTTTCTCCATCTGATAACAATTTCCAGATTTTCCTTAACCCTTAGCTTGCTACATTTATTAATAAGAGACCCTCGAAGATGGGTGATGCTCCCCAAATGGGTATTTTGTCACAAAAAAAAGGTTTGCTGTATAATTATGAAGGTTAGTTTTGTAAATGGAGTAGTGCTATAAAATCAGACATAATCAAACTTGAACTTAAGAAGGTTGAAAAAAAAATGGCTATTTCAACCACTGTGTTAACTTGGGGAACAAGGAGACTGGTCATACTAACAATGGCAAAGAATTCAAGAAATACAATTCATTGTGTATTGTACGAAATAAGGTGGACTGATAGACTAAAAAAAGTATTGGATGGACACGATTCTGCTTCAAGGTCACACTGTAACCTTGACCTTTAAGGTAGAGACCCAAATTCCGCGAGAATTTGTCTTGATATCTGGATCATTTCTCTGAAATTATTTTCAAAATGTTAAGGCAAATAACTGGAAATGATTTTGCTTCAAGGTCACACTGTGACCTTGACCTTCAAAATAGCTACCCCAATTTTGTGCGCTACACGTCGTCTCGATATGGCGATCATTTCTGTGAAATAATGATAAAATCCAACCATAAATAACAAAGTTATGGACCAGACATGATTTTGCTTCAAAGTCATGCTGTGACCTTCAAGGTAGCGACTCAAAATTTGCACGCAACACGTTGTCTCGATATGATGATCATTTCTATCAAATAGTTTTAAGACATTACTTCAAATAACAAAGTTATGTGTCGTACATGAGTGCAGGAATATGGGGAGCATAATAACCCAGACTTATTTTTAGTCCTATTCCTACATTGATATGCAAAGGTGTCTAAGACATATTGCTAGAAATTTAGTAGCAAATTGTGATCAGACAGCTCCCTGCAGAAAGCTGGCTGATCTGGATCTACTCTATGTGCCAAAGTCATAAGGGTTAACATTCCATGTTCCCAATAAATCTAACAACAAAGATACTTATTTGTTTAAAGACATTGGGAACGATGTACCTCTGGTTTAATTTAAAAAATAACAATAAATCTTTCTATAAAAAAATACTCTTTCATGTCAATTCCAATACATTGTACATGAACTACACAGTTATTATAGCAGATCAAACATTTATATAGATGGCAGCCTAAATTAAAGGACTCTTTGTTTATTGGGTTTATCGGCCCACCAACAACATTTCAGTTATTTGGAGACGGTGTCCAATTGAAGCAGATATAGTGCTGCCTATACTGTATATAGTATGCCGTGAACACCTGGCATTATACCACACCCAGTCACATTATCCTGACACAGGGCTAACCAGTCATGGAATCACCCTGATATTTGCTTAAGCATTTGAAAGGGATCTATACCACTACCATTTTTAACAACTTTGGTATGTATGCCAGTGATCCAACACAAGCCTCTCTTACCTGGAGCAGACGCTCTACCGATTGCCAAAAAGATATTTTTTCATTTCTCTACTGAAAAAATTATAACACTTTTAACCTAATTCTCCTGTCAAATATGAAAAGCCTAATTAGAATAGACTTCCGTAGACCATCATGCCCCCTATTATGTCCATCTTTCCATTCCACTGTTTTCATTACATGGCCATTTATTATTCATTATGTATCCCTTATCTTCCGTAGTCTTCCTTTCCACCCTATCTGCACATGTCAAAGTGATCAGACAAAATGATAGAGCATAAAACAAGATTGTAAAAGTACAGCGAAACAGTGACAATCAATATATATTCAAACATAAACTTGAGTCATTCTTTTTATATCTGACAACAGGAGAGTCCAAAAGTATTTTGCAAATGTTCAAAGTATAAGCCTTCTGGTAATGATTGCATATCATTAATTTCATTATATTTAGTATTCAAACTTTCCATTCTTGTTTTAGAAAACTACCTCAAAATCCTCATTTAACAAAAAATAATAATATGCTATGAAGTATTATCATACCAGCAACATCCAGAATCACCCCCCTCCTGATAGTATGATTTCTCACAAACTTGGACTTGCAAATAAATGAATAAAGAAATATGACAAAGTCCTATGAGCATGGCAACATATACCAAAATGTGAAAAGGCACAGGACAAAGGTATTTACATGCAAGCCAAATGTAAAAGAACAAATCTGTAATGATTCTTTTAGAAAAAAGAGCAAACCCAACAGTTACAACCTTGGAAAAGCCAGTTGGCAATATGGACCGACTGGGGTGTATAAACCGGTTTTATAGAGATCTAACGTTGCACTTTCTGAAGGGTTTTTTAAAATGCCAAAAATGAAGAATACTGATCTATTTGAATACAAAATGTCCAAGCACTGATGTATTCTCAGATGAGTGATGACATAGTTAAAAGAAAGAAGTGACATAATTGAAAAATGTAATAAGTAGAAAGAGAAATATTATTTCTATTAGAAGAACTACACAAAATTGTTGACAGTAAATGAAATTAAATGTCTGAATCAAGACAAAAATGACCAGAGAGATGTGTACTGGTAATTGGTTGTACATCATGTTCCTGTGTGATTATGTTTTAATTTTATGAAATAACTAGAAGCAAAAAAGAAAACATTGCATTAAAAAACTAAATTTTGATGGTAAGAGTTGTAGGAATTCTGTCCACCTCCAAATTTTCATGGAGTGTGTTTGTCCACCTATACTAAAAAGACCGGAAAGGATTTTGTTCAGGGTATTTTGTCCAGTCCCAGTCTCATACTGTTTCTTATATGTCACCTGGAAACCACTGTTTCTCTTACTAAAACCTATTCTTAAGTGATTCTTGCAGGACTGCCACCAACTAACAAGGGCCCCAATTACCAACAATGCATAAGATAAGCAAATGCACGTCTCCAGAGATTTACATAATGTAACAGAGAACAAGCTACTTTTATTGAAATAAAACATGGTGGCTACCATATTCAGTTAGGAATCAATCAATTTTCTTCTATCATTGTCTTTAATTTGCTATCCGACACTCTGCCTATATTCAGTTAATAAAACCTTAACCCTGTTATGGGGAGGGAACTTTGGCGTAATTTCTGCATTAACTAATGCTTAAGTAAAAATAATGGCAATTTTTAACATTACTTCGATAGTTAAGGCAGTAAATATTTTGACAATTTGATCTAAGCGTTAATTATTCCATTTTTATAAGTATAAGTATTAGCATGATGATGGGGATGTCTGAAATAGATACTGACATCATAGCAGGTTATCTGGATGATGCAATAACACAATGTCACAAGCAATCACAAGGTTTTCTTAGTTTAAAAATTAATGGGCAGCATGGCTTGAATAGGAAATACATGTAATCATGCTATTGACAAGTAGGGTTTTATGCTTCACATTCCTCACAGATGTAGGACAATAATAAACAGCCTTTCACTGGATCTTTTCAGGCATCAATAAATTTATTTGGTTGTTTAAGACAATCAGGTATAAACTGTCAGATACCACCTTCACGAGACAATTTTACATAAATTCAAGTAATTATGCAACTGCCTTAAACAACATATAATATGAATAAAATGTATTCACTTAACACAATTTGAAGAGAAAAAAGACTGGCTCTAAATGCTAATTAGTGTCTGTAGCACAAGGTTTTCAATACTGTCTTTATAATTTTACATAACATTTCAATGGTGAAAATGGTGGTGAAGTGAACACATCAGATGCAATGAACTTAATACGTTTTAAATTGGGTTATTGTGTGCTGTACTGAGCAGTAGGCTTTCAGCCATTATGTTGAGATGCAGTGATAGACTGTCATCAAACTTTTCTCAGTTAAATTGTTTAATTTTTCTATGTTTAACATTTAATATGTTAAAATAGATATTTGTTTCATTAAGTTGATATTATTGGAAGTACTCAGTTCAAATTTCATAACTGATTAATCAAACATAAATGATGAAATTTAATTCATAATTGACTAATTGAACAACAAGTGATTGTTTTCGGTTCAAATTATATAATAGATTAATCAAACAACAAATGATGCTATTGGGCTCAAAGTTCATAACCGATTAACTGAACAAATGATTTCAATTAATAAACCCTTATAACTGTGTATATATGTAATAATTAATATACATGTAATTACAGAATAATAAATATGCATGTTATTACAGAACAGATTATAATTTTTTTTTATATTAATAGATTCAAAAAAAGTTTTATGGCTACAAATTGAGCTTACTAGAATCTCAATAATTTCTTTTATATGTCCTATTATATGGGCAATGAAAGAATCATTAATTTCATGTATTTTTAATGAAAGTTAGATTGCACCAATGTCCATTATTTATTTGGTATTCATAATGTAATTAAACAAAAAGATTTTTATTGAATTGAACTTTAAAATATATTGTAGCAACAAATTATGATCATTATAGCACCATCAAGCAATTCTGATGAAGGAAGACCCTAAGCAAATGTCTGGGTAGAACCACAGGCACACTGCAGTTAGGCTGAAAGACCTTCCCACACAAATTCCTTCACCCTGAACGGGACTCAAACCCACGAGGTTAGAGGCTAAGCAGTCAGAGGAGTTATGTCAGCATAAAAATAAAAGGTAACTGCCGTAAATCCTCATAAATAGTGGTGGACATTCATTCAAAAAAATTTAGTTTAAATAGTAACAAACATGTCAGTTTCTATAAAATCTATAATAATTTGTAGTTCATTTACTATCGAGCAGTTTTTAAATAAGGTTTACATATGTTCCAGGTTATGGTCATAATTTGATTTTAACCAAAATTATAGGACAATATAAAAACTCCTATGAGAATTACCACATACATAAAAATGTAAACAAGGCACAAACATAAAAGTCAAATCTAAAAGTCACCCGCAACAGTGAGACGAAACTTTAGACAAAAAAAGAAAACAGGAACAATAACCGCCATGGAAGCTAGCGAATGGAGCACTACAACTTCTCACTTTCTGAAGGTTTTGTGCCAAAAAAACAGAGTAATAAAAAGACAACCATGATATGGAACAAAACATAAAATTACATACAAATTATTATCATTACCATATGTTATTAATAACATCTTTAAAGTTTTTAATTTTCAAATTATTTATCCCATCAAATATTGATATTTAAAGTGTGAATAGATATTCAACCATAAGAAAAATATCCTCAATAATGCAATATTGATTGAATCAATAACTGTCCAAGTATAACTCATAGCACTTGTCTTCACCTAAAATGTTAAAAATAAGCCATTAGAAAAAAAAAAAAATTTTCATTGTTTTCTTCAAAAAAAAAAAAAGATCAACAAGTCTATACACATTTCAATCAAATCTTCATTGTGTTTTCATAACAAAATTTTGGATCATAAACTCCTATAACAGAGCATTACTAACATCAATTAGGATCATTTACACCTTTTGATGAATAAATCCCACAACTAATTAGTGAAAAATAAATGTAAGAACATTCTACTCTTAAACAGATCAAGATTAATTTAGTATTATTAAAGAGAAAAAGTTAACTGGTGCTACATGCAGCAGATGATTCATAGGTTCTTACACACACTTTCACTCATCTCAGATAAGAAACCACATAACATTCGTGACTCAAAGGTGTTGTTTTTTTTCTTCATGGAATTTTTGCCACCCCCAAAAAAAGGAAACTAAAAAAAAGAAAAAATACATTCCATGAAATTAGTCTGCTTATTATAAAGTGATCAGGTTTAAGGAAACCAGTAGATCTTGAGCAGACTGATCTCATAGGAAGTGGCCTGATTAGAATCTGCACTCTCTGTGTCAGTCTCTTGCAAGAGATCTTGCAACAGGGGCGTTTTTACTGCATAACTAAGAGCAAAAACAGCAACAATACACGAGTATAAATATATATATTTAGATAAACTTGAACTTGCTTTATTAAACGGAAACTGTACAGCAACAATACATGAGTATGTATATATATATATATATATACTTAGATGAACTTGCTTTATTGAACTCAAACTGTACAGCGACAAAACATGAGTATATATATATATATATATATATATATATATATATATATATATATATATATATATATATATATATATATATATATATATATATATTACAAACCTGAACTAGCATTATGAAACTCAAACTGTACAGTACAATACAGGAGAGTATTTATATTTGAACATGAACTTGCTTGATTAAATTCAAACTGTTCAGTGACAATACAGGAGTATAGATTATATACAAACTTGAGCTTGCTTTATGAAACTCAAACTGTACAGTACAATACACGAGGGTTTTTATATTTGAACTTGAACTTGCTTGATTAAATTCAAACTGTACAGCAACAATATCTGAGTATATATATATATATATATATATAGTTTTATGTTGTATTTTATCTGACTGATATATATATATATATATATATATATATATATATATATTAATATCAGTCAGATAAAATACAACATAAAACAATTTATGTGACATAATACACATTGGCAAAGTTAAATTCTACCAGTTGTTAATTAAACAGAAATAAGTATGGAAATAATAGAAATTAATGGAAATAATAGAAATTAAGATCTAGTAAAGTTTAAGCTAAGTTTTATCATTAAACTCATATTTTAGTCAATAAACTAATTTCTTGTGAATATAAAAAGGTGGAGCTAATTGCAAATATTATATACTTAATAATAAATAATTACAATTTGTGCGAGACAAGTCAGAAAACAAAGACAATTTTAGAAGGCAAAGGCTTAATAAAGACTGAATGTAAACTCTATGGAGTTTCAGTGGAGTTGTGATACTGCATGGTACAGATTGCTGATGTTGGGGTACAAAGTTTTATTTGTCCTGGGCGATGCTGGGTAGACTCTTGTACAGGCGACCTCCCAGAGATAGGAACAACGCCACCATTGTGCTCTAACGAGCGCCTGCTTCCTATCTCCATAACTCCATAAACATGTTTATCAGGGGAATTCCTAACTGGCGCATGAAATGAGCCAGAATGAGACTTTTACTGTGTATAAATACCAGTAGATAAAAGTATTTTAATGATAAAAAAAACAAGTTGTAAGATATGTATTAACATGATTACTGAATTCCCTGGGTATGGGTAGGTTTAACAAGTGGGCCATGATGGCCTTTTATTGCTCACCTGAGGACACAAGCTTTTAGAAGGCTCAAATCTGGCATCAAGTAATTAATAAGAGTTATTTATTTTAGAAATCTTTGGGGAAGATTGGACCATTAGTGTGGCCTTTGGGTTGATAACATTTTTTAGAATTTTACATAGTAACCTACTGAATCCACATGACCAACTTCAAAATACATGTAAGATAAGACCCCTTTTTGACCCCACGTGACAACACTTTGACCAAGTTTGTTGAAGATTGGCCTGTAAATGTGGCCTCTAGTGTGTTCACAAGCTTTTTCAAAGATTTGACCTAGTGACCTACTTTTTGACCCCATGTGACCCAATAATGAACTCATCCACGATTTCATGCAGACAAACATTCTGACCTTGTTTGATGATGACTGGATAAAAACTGTTGCCCCTAGCGGGTTCACAAGCTAAAATGTTGACGACAGACCAAGCGGTATCAAAAATGCAAACCTTGAGCATGTTGTGCTCAGGTGAGCTAAAAATAAGGAAACGAATTATACAGATTTCTAAAGCAAAAGCCTAATTAAAACAACAAGAGAGACATGAAGACACTAAAATTGCTTATCTTAGTGCAGTATGCTTAAAAGGTGATTTTGAGATGGATTTCTTTCTAGAATATACGTATGATTTAAAACAATGTTTACATTAGCCAACAAAAGACAGAGGGTGATCCCAAAATGGTCACCATGAAAACTTAGAAAGTTGTGCTAGGTTTAGCTTAAATCTATTTAATTATGGTCAATTGGGAAAGAAGTTCTTCCAACTTATATTAATCCCTCTTGACTGCCCACTTTCAAGGTAGAACTAGTACTCAGGCAACAAGTACCTGGAGTAATATGCAGTAGAAAGTCTTGCTCAAATACTAGCATCATGTGTCAATTTCCGGGTTCCTACCCCGGGACTCTCCAGAGACCAGTCTTACCCACTAGACCATGGTCATCCATGGTTCAGCACATGCTACTTCATTCTACAGCTTAAAGTATAATGCATTTGTTAAAAGATACATGATAAAGTGAATGAAATAAATGATGCAAAAACAAGATACACATACGAGGGACTCTTTTTAAGTTTGTACAGTAAGCCTATAACTTTTTAACGCGATAATGAAATTACATGATTCCTTACACAGAGCTAGTGTAAACATTTTTCTTTCGAAATGTATCAAAGTATGTGGTGCACGCGGTCCACGTGCGCGCTGCACTGGGATTTTCAACATGTGGTTCTATACACTATAGTAAAATATAGCATTCAATATGGATATAAAAATCTCACAACAGAGGGTATATTGTAAGATTCGAGCACAGCTCGGGTATCGAGCACAGCTCGGGTATCCGCCGAAAGAAATTCATGCTGATTTGCATTTTTATGGGAATGATGCTTTAAAATATGCTACAGTTTGCAAGTGGGTATGTCGTTCTAACGACGGTCGGAAGACATTTGAAAATGACCCCTGAGGAGGGAGGCTGGTTTCCTTTTTGACAGAAAAGAATGTTGCTACCATGCAAACATTAATTGAGGAAGATGCATGTTATACCATGCAAGAGATAGAAGAATTAATTAGCATCATTTGTCAGGTGTTTTGAAGATATTACATAAACTGTTTGGGCTACATAAGGTCTGTGCATGCTGGGTACCCCATTTGCTCACTGACAAGCAGAAACAAAGTCGGGTTAGACTTCCATTACAAATGATAGAAAAATATGATAAATGTAACCCATGTCGTTGAAAGAGATAGTTACAGGTGATGAAACCTGGATTATTCATTTTGAACACCAATCTAAGGTCAAAAATAATGTTTGGGTTTCATCTGAGGGAAACAGACCCATCATTGCGCGCCATTGCAAGACACCAAATCACATGTTGTATGAGATATTCTTTGATTCGAAAGGTCCAGTTCTTCAAATTCCAGTCCCAAAAGGTAGTTCTGTCACTGGAAAGATCTACAGAGAAAGCCTATCAGAAACACAAACCGCACACCCCAGCAACCGTGGCATCACATTATTCCATGGTAACACACTGGCCCATAAATCCACTACAGTACGGGAGTATCTGAATGAATCTGGGCTTGATGTCTTAGATCATCCTCCATACAGCCCTGACCTGTCCCCTGTGACTTTTGGTTGTTCCCAAGACTACAGGAAATGCTGGCAAGTTGCCATTTGAATCCCGTTGTGGTATAGGCAGTGTGCTCTACCAGTGTCTGCAACATATACCTAAAGAGTAGTACCGGGCGGCATTCTGAAAGTGGGTAGATCGATGTAAAATGTGTGTGGAGGCAGACGGGGAATACTTTGAAGCGTTCAGATAAACAAAATTTGGATATTTCAAGTGGTTTAAAAAAAAAACCGCCCTACTCTACATACTAAAAAAGTGTCCCTCGTAACTGTAACATAATAAATCTTGTCTGTAATGGCTAAATTTAATTGAATAGCTTTTTCTTTTGTAAAATTATAAGTGCAGAAAGAGCATCTTCGAAAGTAAAGATGTAAGAAGACGGGAAGTAAGAAATTGGCAAGACAGACAGCTTCTTGCAATAGATTCTTTCCTAATGTGAATTGTATGCCAAGTTCTTTTCACTCATTTTTGAAAACTGAGAAATATTGATAGATAAACAAGAAATGTTAAACTTCAGACAAAAGATTATCATAAAACCATGGTGTTCAAAACTAGACTTGCCAAGAATAGAAAGAAAAAATAAAAAAGAACAGAATTTACTTTAAGATCAATTTCAGCAATGATTATTTACCAGAAGATAATATTCAGACTTTTTTCTAATTTATACTTTGCTGACTCAGACATTTCTTCCACATTGATGCAAAAAGTAATAACCATACTAACATGGATGGATATTTTACTTCTGAAGGGATTAGTACTTTTATATTGTTACAATAAGTATACAGTAGAGCAGTATTCACAGAGGACCTGAAAGAACTGTAGAGAGACCATCTACATCGGATATTGAAGTTCCTGGTTTCAAATCCAAGCTATGACATACCAAAATCGACTTCAGCTACAGCATTTCGATTGATCAATAGAAGACTTTTCTAACTATATTTTTTATATTTTACAGGCGAAAGTTCAATTATTTTTTTTAACAATAAACGGAAAAATTCCTCTTTGGCCTTGCATTTTAATAAAACCTTTTTTTTTCGGAAAAATTCCTGTTTGGTCTTGCATTTTAATAAAACCTTTTTTTTTTCTTGCATTTGTTGTAAAGTTTTTTTTTAAATAGGTGATAAATACATGTATTTTATTGTATTGTTTGTACAAATAATTTAAGTTTAGAATAGTCTTGCATTTATGAATGGAATTATAAAATTACTGACTGGTCAGCCCAGTGTCAGGATAATGAGCCTGGGTGTGATATGATGCCAGGTGTTCATGGCATAATATTCATAGTGAAAGCAACACTACATTTTTTCAAGTGAACACTATCTTCAATTAACTAAAAGATTGTTGGTCAGATGATAAACCCTAGAAAGAAACAGTATTAATTTTATCCAACATCAAAATCTTGTCAGCAGTTATGCCATAGAACCACAATTGTAATAAAAAATTTTGTTTTTAGAAATACAATGCAGCAACACAGTTATGCTTATTATTGCAATGTCCAGATATTTTGGGTGAAGAAAGACCCCAGACAAATGTCTGGAACCCCCTGCACACAACAGATCAGCTGAAGCACCTTCCTTTATTAAGACCTTCACCCCCACTGAAACTCAAACTCCCACAGTGAGTGAAAAGAAGTCGGAGAAGTAACATGTCTGTGACTCTTCCAATTTTCCATTAGTGTCCATATGTTATTTTAGATAGGTGATTAAAATTAATAAGAAGTGGACCAGATAGCTTAAGCCAAACATTCTTCTTGATTGTGAAAGGTAACATGTTTGAGCCCTGGACTACATATTGACTGGGCATTTGTGACATTGGCACCCAACATAAATGACCAGCATTCATTATAGTACAAGTGCTGAATGCCTGTTAAGTGCAGAGCAGAAGTTTTGGAAGTTTGGAGAAGAGCTTCAAATTACCCAATGGTATGATATGTACCTGGGTGATTGATTGTGTAAGCTGACTTGGTAGCTCAACTGGTTAAGCACTTGGCTTGATAGTGAATTATTCAGAGTTAGAGCTCTGGTCTGGCTGAACATAATTAAGCATTGTCAAGAAATTGATAGAGCCTTACTTATTCCAATAAAAATATTATAAAAGCAAATTTATTTCCAGATTTTAAAATAACTTTTTTTACCAGGTTTAACTAAAGATATTTATATTTGAAGATGGTAGTGCCTAAGCTCAGAAAATGAAGAAAATTAAGAGGATACCTATATTACAAAACAAGGTAGGATTTCTTTCAAATATAATTCTACAATATCCAAATACATGTATATGTTTTTATTGTGTACTTTCATCAATCTCAAGAAAATAATGCATAAAGTAAAATAGGTTAATCTTTTTTTAATTGTCAGTATCATGCTTCAAAAAGAGCTCCATCACCATGGAGAGGGGTGGGTGTGTGTGTGGGAGGGGAACAGGGGGCCTATACACCCCACTACCTGGTGCCATATATAAGGCACTCTAATGAGTGCTTAAATGACTGATGAGGTTCAGAATTGTCTAAGAAATTACACCAGTGACATCATGAACAAAGACAGCTGCATAGTTGATTACAACACAGGGGTTCCTCTTATCAATGCCCCCAGGGTTGAGGCTTGTCTGGGGCCATTGTTATGTTTCTTAAGGGCTGCTGGTCACAAGTCAGGACATTGCTGTGATAGGGTCGCTTTCTGATCAGTGCTACTGAGCGCTCATATGAACATGAACTTGAGAATCGACTTTGTTACCCTAAAGACACATATACAGGTACTTATCACTGTAATTGATAGAAGCATCAGGATCATTGAAATGCTGATGCAGTCACCTGGTGACCATGATGCAGTCACTATGAAGCTTAAAGGCGCGAGAATTCATTCCTACCTTACACCTGCTTCTAAGAATTAAAAATCAAATGACTCGCAACCCCAATTACTCAGGTAAATTATTGTTCATACCGTTGTGCTGATTGAATATTTAAGTTTGTGATCTTAACTCTCCAGTTATTTATTCTGACAAAGGATTTCTGAACCGCTCACCCAAGTCACAGATGACATGTTTATTACCAATTCTAAATGGCCGACATATTTATGTAATTATTATTACTGTAGATGGATTTATTTTTGGCCGGATTTACCAGCATCCATTTACTTATACGGGTCCTACTATTTATCTGGGTCTTATATTGTCTTTTAAAATGCAATGCTCTGCATAATACACTTTTATTTTGCATGGTAAATAACCTCTATATAACCCGCCCATTCTTGCGCAATAATATTGCTTAGAGGAGGGAAAATGTCAGCATGTGCAACTATATAAGATGCAAAGTTTCAATCACCAGAAACTGGGACATCTTCTAGTCATGTAATGAATGACATATTTGCAATTTAAATGCAAAATTTTAAACTAAAAGATAAAAAAAGTCAACACATCTGTAGTCCTGAATTGGCTTTATAGTATTAAGCTTAAACCTGTTAGTTTTTATAGTTAGTTTTGGAAAAGTTATTTCAAATTCATCACCCCCGATTACCACTTCCTGGGTAGAACCAGTTTACAGATCATCTTTCTGTTCAACACTGCACAGAACTGCAAAGATTGAAGACCCAAAATACAATTTTTCTGTGTCACGAAACAAAACATCTGCTACAAAATAGTAGTTATTTTTGTATTTGAGGTGCTTTCAAAGTAACCACAGCACACCATTTATAATGATAAAATGCCTTTTTTCTGAAGTGCCCCATATCCCCTCACAGCAGGGGGACACCCCCTCCCACACCCACTGTCCACGCCCCCAACCAGCACACCTTCTGGATCCATTCTGTTTTATTTTATAGATTATATAACAAAAAAGCATCAGCTTTTAAATGGTCTGAAATTGGCCAAAAAAAAATTGAGATTCAATATTTATCCAACATTTTTCAATTTAAATTTCTTTTGAAAAAAAAAAAAGACAACATAGTTAGACATTTATGATTTGTTCCACACCAAATTGTAAACGTAAAAACATTTCTGAAGTGGTTTTAAGCAGGAAATTATTAAATGTGATAACTGTTGGCAGAAATAGGAAATTGAATAGAACAACATTATAGATTACTACACAAAATACTGTAATCACAAACATTATTATTTTGTAACTTTCACAAGTTTTGGTATCACTTTTTCTAGCACACTTTTTGTATTAGAAATATTAGGTTGTTCTTCAGAGTTCCTAAAAGTAAATATGTCCTGTGAACCATCTTCCCCACTCTCTGACATCTTACAATAGGATTCTTTTTTCGTTTTTTCATCATTCAACTATGCTTGTACATATGTAATCAGCAATATTAGTAAAATAATTACATCACAGTGGAAATATTATTCCCTCACGTGCCAAAATTTAATAAAAATAGATATTATGAAAAGTGTCAAAAGAAGATGAGAGAGGCTTCAGGTTAATGGCAATATAACCTGACATTAGTCAATATTTACAGATTACTTAGGGTCTGTCTGTTTGTAATTCAACAATTCTCAGTCAGTATGATTGAAAATCATCATCTCACCAGGCAGGAAGATTGTGTAAGAAATATGACATAAAGTTGCTAAGATGCTGGGCTGATATGTGATTTTCACAAAATGGAGACTTGGATGCAAGACAGAAATACCAGAATCCCATCCAAACCCATAAATCCAAGGTGGTATTTAATGGCAGATGCCCTTTACTGTCTTTGGAGTGAAAATTAAGAGGAAAGATGCAACCAAGTAATGAAAATTTTGAAATAACTGAGATTATTGGTTCCATCAAAATATCATCAATTTCTACATTTAAACCCCACTGTGCTAAATACCATCAATTCATGTTGTGCTAGAAATGTTAAAAAATGCGAGCATTTGAGAAAGAATACAGTTAATCATGATAACAACTTGAGAATTTCTTAAATGATATGGTTGATATTATCAGTTGAAGTGCCAAGTCTGAAAAAGCACTATTGCAGGTGTGCATATTTTTGAATAAACAAAACGAAAAATATACGAAAACATTATTTTAATGGAGGTCTGAAACACAATTAAAACAAAACATAAAGACTGCATGCCAGATTAAGATCATGACATGAATGTGCTGATAAAAGCATTTGTTCTTTACTAGTATCTTAAACATTAAAAGCTGGAAAAAATATTTATATACAAAAAAAGTCAGTTTAATCTCAATGCAACTGTTACCTTCACAATACTGCAAGCATTGAAAAACTTTGTCTTCAGGCTTTTTGTAATTTCAAATTGTGAATATACTCAACAAAACTAATAATTAATAAATACTATTTTTACAGTTATATTTTGACTTTGCAAATGTTTTTAATAAAAACCTTAATAAAAAGTTGATTGGCAATTTTAAATAACAAAAGAAAAATAAAGAGAGGGCCATGATGGCAGGTATCACACACCTGACTTCTGTAGATATTTAATATTTCTGCACAAGGGAACATTAGTAATGTTTAGAAGACCAGAATTGTAACATTTAAACACAAGCAACATTTGGACAGTTTAAAAAAAAAAAATTCTACAGATCCATATATTGAAAATAGCCAAGCCTCTGGCAGCCATAGTTTTTGATGAATCAAAATTTTTAAAACACTCTCCATAGAGTTATATATTTCTCAATGAACATCAGTGTTCATGATTATGGCGTAATCATGTAAAAATACACAGTGAAATTGCCTGGGATGCATTTTTGTAAGCTACGACGCATTCCGGGGATGCATCGTAAATGTTCCTTACTTGCAGTTCGATCCGCAGTTCTGATTGAACTGAAAATAGCCTGGGAAATACTACTAGTGGTATCATTGTTTTCACTGGTTCTTCATAAATGTGAATAGTGGTAGCAATTTATCAAGTATTAAGGGTAACCAAATGTGGTTGCATAGTTACGTGCAACTTGCCAGCATCACCTGTTCCATACACGTGAACTATCCTGCTTTTGGAGGGAGACTCCCTATCTTAAGGTTAAAAATTGTATGAAAATGAGGGTTTTTTTACACATGTTCAGAAATCTCCCTACCTGGAAACAGATAACTTCCTCCTATGTTTTATGATAATAAAAAATCTCCCACTTAATTGCAAGTGAAAATCTCCCTCTTTGGCCACAGTTCACATACATGCAGTTTTAGTAAAAAAATTGTAAACATGTTCAAAATTTCCAATCTCAGTGGTTATTGGACAGTTTAGACATTCTGTATTTATTTGCTTTTCTGTATTGTACAAAGCCCATTGAATAGACAGTTTCCACATCAGTGAAAATCCCCTATCTTGGCAGCCATCTTTGATGGTAACTTCAAGGGATTTTCATATGAATTGTATAGAAGGGTAAATTTTATTTTCTTGCAATTTCTTCATTTTTGGTCCAAAAATTAAAAGCTATACACCATTGGAAAGCTCTTGAAATTCATATTTTTAGAATACAATATTTTTACAATTGATAAAGGCACACAGAATTAATACACAGAAATATATAAAACTATTGGCCCATACTTAAAACAAAATGAACAGTGTATCATTTTCGGTTGTATTTCTTTAACTTTTTAAACTATCAAAATATAGTTTTGATATTTAAAATGCTTTATAAAAGCTGATAAATTTGATATAAAATTAAAAAAAAATAGACTGAAAAATAAAAACACAGTGGTGAGTTTAATACAGCACATATTTCCCGATTTTGGCCTGCATTAGCTTCTGCCCACAAAGATGGCTGCCTTAAACTGTCATATCAGTGTCGATGACATCACATGGAAACTATCTATAGAATGAAACTAAGTGTTTTACATCATAACAATAAATTTGAGTACAATTTTATAGGGACTCAGAGAATTTTGTATGGGACCCCACATTTTTCCAGGTTCTCGGTCCCAGGGACAAAACATTTTTCATTGTAATCACAAACACTGAACATGTACATTTACCAGACATCAGGGCTCTAGCTCTTTAGTCTTTGGCAATAAGATCTCCTATACAGCTACATACTGAAAAAGGCCAAGCTCCTGGTGGCCAATATTTTTTGACATTTCACAATGCTTTGAACAACTTTTCACTCCCCTGCCTGCTGAAGTTTCTGAGAATGTTTGGCTGGATTTGGGCAAGGTGTTTAAATAAATTGTTGTTTAATGAATGTTGAGAGATGCCTAACAAATGACACAAAATGGTGAGCAATCATTTAGCTCAACCTGAGCATATGTTCAGCTGAGCTAAAAATCTTTTAAATTATAATTCTAGACAAAATGTTTGAAATGACCTTCACAACACTGTTAAAACTGCCATTGTTGAATGAACATGGGTATGAAATCACTTATGTCACAACATATCACCAAATATGCATTCTTTTACACATCTTATCACTAGGGGGAATAAATCTTACATGCAATTTTCAACTTGGAATTTTCTTGCACTTCATCTCCATCTTTTTAATTTTATTTATTTTAAACAGTGAAGTGCTACCTAACAGCTTAATCTTACTTCTGTCATTTGAGAATGAATTATCAGTACACTGATATGAACACTGACAAGTTTATGTCCAGCTGACAAATCGTGCCAAAATGCAATGGAATATATCAAAATAATCACTAGTACACTAGAGTAACCTCCCTTGTTTTTCTGGAACTCATCACAAGTGTTATGCACCCATTCACATGCCAAAATTTAATGTGATAGATGTCTTTCTACATTATACATCAGTGGTCAGGTGGTTTAGGAGATAGACTTAGGATTGTCTGGTCCTAGGTTCAAAAGATGTAAGCCTTTGGTCGACATTATTTTCTACAAATTGCTTCAGGTAGGTACCACCCAAGTAATGATTCTACAATATTGTTAGAAGGGTCTTAATTTCTCTTTCTTTTGTAACATTAAAAAATCAGTAATGCAAAATAATGCAAAAGATGTCTTAAAAACCTTTTCTCTATCAGTATCAGCTTACAGTTCTAAATAAACAAAACAGAGCAAATATGTGAAGCACATGGGATGAGGGTTAAATTAAATTTTATATCATGTTTATAATTGTTTCTCATTTTTATTTGGCTACACAACCTAGGGCGGACTTGTTTGTAACTTGTTCCTGGGGCGTTCCAAAATGACTTGTACCGAAACTTGTGGGTCACCCCTCGCTGGCATCATAGAGCTACTACAGTAATACTGGTATCCTGCTCTTTATCAAACAGTTACAGAGGGTGTACAGGGGGAACCACTGGAATGAGCCAGCAAAATATGTATATCGGGGAAATGATGGGGAAACATGATGGAACTGATTGTAGTGAAACCTTGGCAAATCCTTTTTTGTTAAAGCAGAATGTTTTGTAAGCATTTTTTTTAACTTACTTGTATAAATGCTGATGATGAGAAAAAAAGTTCTATAAAACATCTTTTGTATGCAGCCAGAAATTATGTCCAAAAAAGCAAAGCATACAAGTTCTGCCTGACAACAGGAAATTGTCTTTCAACAATCTCCAAATATCCGGTCAACAATAGTTAGCAGTTACATAACAAAAAACTTAGCCTGCTAAGTATAAATTGATCAGGCTTAGGCAAATTATCTATACAATATTCAAGATTTACACTATTTCTACTTCTAAGCCTGAATCAATACCACTTGCTTAGTAGTGCAAGTAGTGAGCAAAATATGAAAAAAACCTGAGTATTGGTTGTAACACAAATCAGCAATATAAGGCTCTAGGTATCCAGCCATACAAGATATCAATCCAGTGTGAAGCCCCCATGGGATGGAAGTTCTCTGCACTGGAGCAATATCAGCTGAGGCAGGTCAACATCTCATTTCCGGAGACACAGCCGCACCACACACAAGGCCAGAGGCTGGCAGACCTTTACATTGTTTTTTCTTCATACATTATGTCTTACATACACATGTCAAAATATGGTTGTTTGAAATATAACGAGACAATAAAATAAAATATTATTTAACAAAATAGATTAATAACTAAGCTATCTAAGAACAAAGCTGTTTAATAAGTAAAGAAGGCACCATCAACACAGAAAAAATTAAATTGGGACAATTTAATGTTTTTAAAATTGTTACTAAAATATCTCGCAAAAAAAAAAAAATAATATGTAAGTGATGCAACAGAGGAATACATTAACACTTATAATTTTATTTCAGCATCTTGGGCTTCTTCTTTTTTAGTTTAGTATGTATGTTTTGGCCATGCAAAGCAGTTAGGTCTTTTTTATCCATTTGTTTTCTCTGTAGAATACAAGAAAGGAATATTTACTAGTTCAGCATCATTCAGGTTTGCTCCCAAATTTAGTGATAAACTTCAAAATGTATAGAACTCGGTTATGAAGGTAACATACTTATTTTTATTTATAAATTTGCTAAGAATTTCTTACAATGATTACAAGACGTATAAGTAAAGACAAAGCTGCCAATAGTGCAGATCTTGATCTGACAGCACCTATCAAGATCTGGCTAGTTTACAATGTTAGCCGACGCTGGATCAGTTGATGACTAGCAGGTTCGGAGCTAAGAATACCAGAATGGGCCTTTCAAAATGTTATTTCCTGTCTGATCTTGAAAAGATTTACACTTACTCATCACTGACTGACCAACATTATTATATGAAATGTTGTTTTTCATTTATGAAAGTTTTGACTGTTCCTCAACAATTGTTTAGCCCATGTTTATATGAAGCACTATTGGCCAAATCCATCTCATCTCACTTTTCATCTTGTTTCAAACATTTGTAGCCAATGGTTAATTTTTTTTTAATGTATTATAAAGAAAAATGTCCAGAGACAAAAACAGTCTTTTGTTTTTGTTTTTTAAAATTTGATCTATATTGTTTGCTAAAAATATATTTCTATTAAAGGCTTAAGTTCTTTCTTGGCAAGTTTTATGATGATATCTGGACATGCAATGGGGACCGTGTACAAACAGTTTTAGTTGATAAGGACTTTTTCTTTTAATCATATTTGTAACAAGCATAACATTCTTTAAATCAGACAAAATATTTTGGCTTCCATCTTTAAACAAATGTAACTTTCTGTAAATTAAAAATATTTATTTACTTCCATTTTCAACAAAACAATATATATTTGCTTTCATTCTTTACCAAATGTAATACTCTGTAAATCAAACAAAATATATTTAATAGCATTCTGAACAAAGGTTTCTTTCTTTAAATAAAACTTAGTATATTTGCTTCTATTTGTTCAAAGTTAGTTTCCTCTTCTTCCAGGCCATTGAGTGCTGAAGATAATCTAGGTTTGTCATGACCTGATTATAACCAGGTGAAACTGCCCCAGATTGGAAGGTTTGGAGGTTATCTGAGGATGGAGGCTGTAATACACAATAATGTTGCCTCCCTCTGCCAGATAATAGCTGATCCCTGTTGGAGACTGGACCTGGTAGAGCTCAGTGACCTTGCCACACAAACAACTGAGTAAGAAGGAAACAGACTACAAGCAACATCATACAACATATATACATGTACCTGTAAAAATACACCTGTAAACCACAGGTAAGCTAATCAGTAGTAGTCATAGACAAAAGGAAGAGAATTTTGTTTAATTTTAGTGAAAATGAAAATGTGTAAGTGTAACATGTTTCACATGTCTAACCATTATAAAAATATTTTATAAGCATACCACACATTACTAGTTTATTTACTGTATGATTGGGCACATCAGTTGTAGTGTTGTAGCTTCAGTTTAATGTAAGTCAAAATCTGAGAAAAAAAAATCAAAGTTAAAATATAAGTAGTTGGATGCAAATAAATAGAAGAAAAAGTATATATACCCCTTTTATATAAAAGCTTTATGTTGTTTAAGCATACACATTCAAAGAGTGCCAGTGAAACTCCAGTGAAATTATTCAAATATTTTTATTTCTTAATAAAAACTCAATTAACAAAGATGATAAAACCCTTTCTTGTTTACCAAACCTATTAACCTATTATCTACATTTTTTGTTTATTTCCATAATGCCTATCAATCAATTATTGCAGTGATTAAGCTTAATTACTTCTTCTTTGCTTTGGATTAGTTAGGTGCTTACCCTTTCTACAACTCATTAACAACAGGTAACATTAATTGAATAATGGACTCCCTGAATACCTGAGGCCAACAATCTGTCTATAGTGGTAGCCAACCTGTCAGGTGGAAATGGCGAGGCAAGGGGTTGTAGTTATAACCAAAAGCCCACCAACTACGGCTGGAAATGAGCTGAAACATATTTCTAAGTACATACTGTTCATCATGTCTTATTCAATAAAAGATGCCATATTTCAAACCAGTTTGCCAACAAGGCCTCAATTGTAATACTAAAATAATTAACACTTTGAAAATCTTCTACTTTAGATATAATTTATCAAACTGACAACCATTTATCAGATGAACAATGTCTAAGCCAACAATCAGGCTACTCATAAAACAATGGTAATTGATAAGTGAGTTAATAAAAAACTAATCCTTTTACTAAGAAAAAACAAACACAAATTCTATTATTGATAGCTAAAGATGAACAGTCACCATGTCAAAGAATGTCTGAACTTTCCATGCAATTTTCATCCAAATTATCCAAATGGTTGGCAAGAATAACTGTAAACAAGTTATATTCAATCAATAAAACTTATACCTTCATTAAAATTGACCTTTTATGACGTGCCAAGAACTAGCAATACTTATGTCATGTAATATTTAAAATGTAAACGAGAAACAGTGCAAACTAAATAATTGCAATGGATTTAACCATGGGCCAGAATTCATATAATACCAAGCCTGTTACAATGAGCCAATGATATCCCCAACTAAGCTTATGGCATGTACTTGTAAATGTTGTGAACTCTTAAATAAAATCCAACCAATGGGTAACAATGAAATAGCACAGAAAACTAACATTTAATAAATATAACAAAAGGAACATACTAAGAATTAAAACATGAAAACGACATGCCAATGATATATGCACCTAGGCTTGGTATTTACTAATCAAAATCCATCCAAAAGTAGCCAAGAAATAGTGCAGTGTGAACAAAATATATTTAAACAAATATAATAACAAAGTGCTACAACTCAATTTTAAGAGCACCCAAACAGATTTTTGCTTCATATTTACTGAAAATAACCTTAAACCAGTATAAGCAAAAGCACTACAAGCAATGTGTTATTCAATACTTCAGAAAAATATTCTATAAAATATAAATATAACTTTTAAGACAAATGAACCAGTGGAGAAAACAGCCATATTTTTGTGTTAGAGGAACTGTACCTTCTCAGTTTATGTTACTCTACTTTCTTTTGTAATGGACATAAACAAAACGTAAAGGGTCGAACACCAAGACAGGTTGAACCATTTCACTGCAGGCGAGCACTGTCACCCAATGCTTGTTACATCACAGCAGAGTCTGGATTCTGCTTTCTTTCATGCCCTGGAGAAAGGTTTCTGTATACATTTGTAACTTATTTAGAGTTACATTTTATAATTACAATTGTTCTGCTATGGGAATGTAACTGTGTGACTTATGTTTTACATCAAATCATGGAAACACCCAAAACAACTGTTTGTCATGCTGGAGACAGGAATAGTTCTTGATTTTCCTAAATCAACAGCTTCCTGTGAAAAGCAATAACTGTATTCACTAAATAAACCCATATTTATGTATTGGCTTACAATGTTTATGGTCTAGATGTTTTGTGATGACTTGGCTATCACCGGATATTAAGGCCTTTAACTTTGTATTTCTGAGTATTTAGTACCCATGGGAATCTTTGGTATTCCTTGCCAAAAAAAAGAAGACAAGAACTTGAATTTTGATGCATGCAAATGTGAAGATTTAACACCCATAACACAGGTTATGCAACCAATGCTGTCTAGAAATACAAAAATATGACAAGGTCCTATGAGTATTGCAACATACAACATACACTAAAATCTGAAAAAGCTCATGACAAAGGAATTCACAAGCCAGTAAATTGTAAAAGTTACAAAAAACAACAAGACCAGACTTTGGGCAAGAAGGCCAAAATGACCCATTATTCCTCACTTGAGTGCCATAGACATTTAGCAATAGTGAGCAAAGAATATAAGCAATGTTTAAACAGACCAGAATTATTGTAATACATGTATGCAAGCAACATTTGGACAATCCACCCAACAAACATATATACCAAGTATTAAAACTCTTACTCTTGTAGTAGTAGTTCTAGACTGGAAGGTTTTTCAGATTTTCCAATATAAAGTTATATAGAAAATGTCCATGTCCATGGTGACCATCTTTTTTGACAAATCAACTTTTTTAGTCAATCTTGATACAGTTCCAGTCAAGGGACCTGAATACTAAATATTAAGGTTCTAGCTCTAGTAGTTTTTGACAAAAAGATTTTCAGAGTTTTCCCATAAAGCAATTTCAGGAACATGGCCAAGCCCCTGGCAGTCATGTTTTTTGACTCATCAAAGTTATTTGACAAATCTTGATAAAGTGTTACTTAAGGAACATGTATAACAAATATAAAAGTTCTAGCTATTGCAATTTCTGACAAGAAGTCTGACAAAATGTTCGTAAATGTCCAGAAAATTAGGGAAAATGGCCACACCCCTGGCGACCATGTTTTTTGACAGCTCGCATATCTTTTAACAATTTTGATACAGAGCCACCCAAGGGGCATGTATTTTTGTGCTTTCTGACAAAAAAAAAAATTAAAAGTTTTTCTACATATTTATAACCATATTGGGAAAATGGCCACTCCTTTGTCTCTGGTGGCAAAGTTTCTGACAGATGAAAAGTCTTTGAACAACTTTTCCTCCTGCCTGCTGAAGCTTTTGAGAAAGTTTGGTTGAATCTGGCCCAGCTGTTTCAGATGAGGCGTTTAAAAAATGTTGACAGATGCGAGTCGCCAGACGAGGGATGGTAGGCTATCAAAATAGCTCACCCTGATCAAAAGCTCAAGAACTTTGTGAAAAAATGGCCACAACTGGGCTGAAGCTTGGATGAAGTTAAATTTTGGCGCCAGCTGTTTAAGATACAGGGTGATCACAATCGCTCACCCTATGCTTAGGTGAGCTAAAATGTGTCAATACACATTAATTATAAGCAGCTTCTTATGCTAATTTTAAAGAAAAATAACAATTATATTGTAAGAGAGGAGTTGTTATCTAATTTCAACTAGGTAACTACACTTTCTACCCCAAACCTTAATTCTAAATGTTACATTTTTATTTGAACAAAGTTGTCTGAAATGTGTAAATCTGTACATCTGCATGTTTCCTTAATATATACAATCACCATGATTGGTCTTACAGCATTTAAAATGTAATTGTTTAGAAATGTTATTGAAACACATTGTAAAGCAAGTGCAATTTATTTTAGCAAAAGTTTAAAATTAATTTAGTTCAACAGTTATTCAATTTGAGTTTAAATTTATCACAAAGGTGAGACAATAGCAATGGTCGTTAACATATTTCTTCCTGTTACAGAGTTCCTGTTAAATGTTAATTAAATTTATTCAATATGCATGATAATGGCTAAATTCTGAATAAGAGTGTAGTAAATAAAGTTGTTTACCCATTGTACAAGGACACTACAACCTTGGGGTATTTCCAGTTGGAAATACCTGTTAAAAAATGCTGTAAGATATTCAAGAATGTGTCTTACATGCTGATTGCATTTGTTGGGAAAAGAAAATCTATTATAGAGCTGATGACTTCATACAAATAGATTTGAAGACATAATAGTGCAGTTAAAGGTGGTATCTGACAGTTTGAACCAATAATTCTTCTCTCAAATAACCAAATAAGTCATTGATATCTGAAAAGGCCCTGCAACATGCTGTCCATTGATGAGTTAGATCGGTGTGAACAAACAAATATAAATTCCCACCCATCATTGCAAACAAGTATTTCCTATCTGAGCTATGCTGCAGAGATAGCTATTTTTAAACTAAGAAAACTACTTGACCATTTACTGTTAGGATCACATTGTATTGGCATCAAGGTAATCCAGTCTGATGCTGAAGCGGTGACCACTACAGAGTTTGAAAGAATGAACATTTAGAGTATTTTTTCGCGTTGGTTTCTGTCTAACAATATATTTAATGTTCATAATCGTTTAATTTAATGCAGAAATAAATACCCTGAAGCAGTGGTTAGATATTGTTACCTGTGTTTGATTTAGACAAACTGTCAGATACCACCTTTAAAGAGAGGTTTTCTAGTATCATCTCTCAAACTCTATGTTTAAGGTAAGCATACAACTTCATTGGTGGATGTCATAATGGTTCAGATAAAGAATGGTTTTCAAGTAATTTCTCTCAAACTCTAGGTTCATGGTGACAAGGCAATTTCAGAAGTGGATGTCCTTGAAACTTTTGTTGTTGTTTTCCAACAACTTAGCTGGAAGACCAACTTCAATGATCTGTCAAAAAAAAAAAGACTTGTTCACGTAATGTGGCTACTTTTTGGCAGTAAACGGAGGTCAGATCTAGAAAGAGTTTTTAAGTTATTTGTACAGTCCAGCTGGAAGACAAGTTAAAGACTTTTGGACTTCAAATGTAAAAAGCAAAACAACATTCCCTGAAATTTGCATCAAGAGGCTTCATGAAAATGTATGAAAACTTTGCAAATGATGCAAATACTGTTCACAAAATCCCTCCTAGGATTGAGTATTCAAATGAAAGAATAATCACAGTTTTCACTTTGACTGACAGATACATGAATACACTGAGGATGCAACTGATTTTAGTTCTCTAGTTAAGGTTAACAAGACAAACAAACAAGACAAACCTGGTTTCACAGCTATGATGCCATGCATTGTCATGTATAGTATGATATAAAACTGGATAATAATTTTGATTCCCAACAGGAAATATATGCCGACATGTAATCAACCAATCTGTCACATTATTTTTGAATGACATTTAATTTATCAGAATAAACATTAAACATAAAAGGGCAAATGAGCTCAATTGTTCATTATACTTCTATTCCACAGTTACTTCTGTTACACTGAAAAATGGTTAAACATCTATAATTCATGTAACTTTAAAGGTCAAATGAATTAAACATTATCAAAATATGTACCAAAATGAGGTATGCATATCAGGTTCTAAGAGTTAATTACAATAGCTGTCATACACAAATGTTATTAGGTATTTCCTACAAGGACTTTTTAAATAATAAACAAAGGCAAAGAGTAAACAGGCAGCATCCTAAAAATTGATAAGCTTTCTGACAAAAGCAAGCACCATTGGCATTGCAGTGGCATTTGGTACATTTGTAGACATATTGATCAACAATTCTTTTTCAGAAAAGCTACAAAGTATTTATATGACACCAATACATATTGTATATAGATGTTCATAGACGATGAGCTGCAATACTTAATCTTAATAAACTTCTGTTCTCTTCTGTTTTAAACAGGTTTGAAGTTAATACCTTTGACAGTTTTTCCAGATATGGACACTATATCATCAAATTGTAAACTAATGCAAGTAAAGATGTTATTCAACGTAATATGGGCCACCGGCCCAGAATACAGGATATTAAGGTTTTCACACATTTGTAGTTGTATCCCCAGCTTATGTATAGCATCTTAACAATAAGAATTGACAAGTTACTGGGTGTGAATATTAATTAAACACATTGCAGAGCACATCCTTAAAAAAAACAAAAAAACAATAACAGCAACAACAGCAGCAGCAGCAACAGCAACAACAAAAATGTCATTGCTGATGATATATTCATGACAAAGGCTCCACTTTTTCTACCAAAAAAAAAAAACGTGGAATAAAAACAACTATGGTTTTAATATAACAAATCATGCAACACTCTTGGAAGACCTTGGTTATCATATTAACATTTGTTTCTTTTTCTAAAAAGAATTTTCACGGTCAAACGCGGCATAGTGCCAGTCACTGATTTGTTACTCCTCTGCCTGCTTAGCCTCCCACCACATGGGTTTGAGTCCTGCTCAGGGCAATGGACATAGTGTGGTAAGGTCTTCCAGCTGACCTGCGGTGTGCCGGTGGTTCTATGAAGACATTTGTCTGGGGTCTTCCTCCACCAAAACAGAATGGACATTGCTATATTGATTAATATGGGTAATTCTATGCATTAGCAATAATTTATTTATTATTAAAGACAAAAATTGCTTGAACAGCCCTAGGCAATGCCAGTGACAAAGACAACAATCTGCTGATTAAATGGATTCTTGTACATGTATAAATAATTTTATCATAGCAGGCAGATTTAACACACTTATTGTAGGCATAGGATAGATGACTGATACATATGTTGATATGTTGATTATATTAAGAGTTATTCTGTTTCCTTTTGATACACTTTTATCAATTTTAACTCCGGATGCAGGTGCTTGCTGTTAGTTGTCACATTTTGATGGAATATTTTTATTAATAATGTTTGTCTTCATGTTTTGTCTATGTACATATGTGTAAATAAATGGACTGCAGAAAGCAATCCAAAAATAAAAAAATAAGAAAAGTTAACTGCATGCTAGTACATTTTGTCATTGACTGCTTCATTTACAAATTAAGTCACATTTACATTATATTAATGCATCTATTTCAGTCTCCGACATAACATGGTAGTCTTTCAGTCCATTTAAGTTTATAATTAAAATGGACCGAGGGTCCACCAGAATTTTCAGCTACATCATTTTCACAGTTCTGAATTGTTAGGAAAACATAGATATTAAACTCAACTAAACAATGTATTACAGCCTTACTGAACCCAACCACTTGTAACAACACGGTTAGCTTACCAACTTTTTGTTCCAAAATACAAAAATTATACTGGTCCAGTAAAATTTGGTCCAGGCCAGTAGATATTGCCAGCTTGGTGGACCAAAGGTCCAGTATTTTTTTTTCTTTCGGGAAGACTGCTATTTACAAATGAGAAATAAACACACTATGACACCTTCTAACAGTGGGAATCTTTTTCAGGTTATAGTTAGGGCATTGTAACTATAATTTAGCCAGTAGGTTTCAGTTGAAATATTAATAAAAGCATACTTCAAGTTGTTGTTGTTTTTTCCTCAGAAATATAAAGGTTCACAATCATAGTAGAAAATTATGCTACTTCTCGTGACAATAATCTGCTATTTATTTTTGTGTTCAGCGCGCTAGCATAGTCAAAACTTCAAAATCCATGTCGCATGTCTTCTTATGCCCGATCGAACATGATTCAGCCAAGAAACCCGATGCAATAATATAGTCCTACATTTAACGATCAATTTTTGAAAGATACTTTTTTTTTTTTACCAATACATTATTACATGCAGCAGTAAACGTGACCATACTCATTTTCTGCAGGGTCTCCACCTCATAAGTTAATGGTAAAAAATGCATCTCTTTTTAATCAATGAATAAAACAATTGATTAAATGATTGATTTATAAGTTAAAGGTGAAAAATGCATACCAATGTTTAACCAATGCATACCAATGTTTAAATTTGTATGGTTCTTTATGCTTGACCGAACATGAGTCATCTCAAAATCCCTAAGCAAAAAATATACTCCTACATTTAACGATCAACTTTTGAAAGATGCATTAAGTATTTCGACCAACGTACGATTACATGTTGTCATTAAACATGACCAAACTCATTTTCTTCAGGGTCTCCACCTCATAAGTTAATGGCAAAAAATGCATCTCTTTTTAATCAATGAATAAAACAATTGATTAAATGACTGAAACTATTTGCAGATATATACAGGCCACTGGCTATAGTGACAGAATCTATTTTAAGTAACAAGACTTCATCGCTTCATGACAGATACTCCTGTTCCTAATATAAATACTTTTTCTGAGAATCTAAAAGAAAAAAAGCTTATTAAACATTGTACAGTTGCTTGACTTGAATACATAAAGGCCAAGAACTTAATGACCACAGAAAGTAAAATTCAAACATTTAACATCAACCTATGATAAGAGGTCGCAATGGAAGGGGCCAATGTAACAGCCCTGAAAGCCTACATCAACATCTGTTAGGTACACTATCCCAGCCAGTAAACTAGCCCCTCCTCCATTATTACTAGACTCTGTAAGCATTACTTGATCCAAGACGCTTAGAATTCTTCAGTTAACAGTAAAAGCATGTGTAAGACAATGACTCGGCAATGACCCAATGTTACCAACATATACTGTCAGGTATCTTCCACTATTTCTAGTGGTCTGCACTAAGACGTTTAAAGGTGAAACAATTCCAGGAAATGCTGCAAGATCTCAAACTCAAGTACAAGAAGCTGCACAGTGTGAGGTATGGTAAGCAAATTGGTGTATCTATATGACAAATATTAGTCTAAAAAAAAAAAAATTCATTCAAATCCTTAAAAAAATGTTTCAATAACAGTAAAGAGTAGAATCTTATTTTTCTAGACTAACTGCATTATAATTTCAAGCATAATTATAAATAATATTAATGTTAACTTTTCAGTATTATGCAAATAAAAAAGCCTTTACTGTTTTATTTTTATATATTACATTAATGCAATTGTGTAAATATGGCTCAAATGGCATTTGTATTACATGAACAATTTGTTGCAATTCACTGTAGTGAACATGTAACTTGCAGTTATAACAGTATTACACTTTTCATGTATCTACAGAGTAACAGAAGTTTGTTTGTTTGTTGGTTTATTGGTTTTATCGTCCCACCAACAGTATTTCAGTTATCTGGAGACGGTGTCCACTTGAAGCAGATATAGTGCTGCCTTCACTGTGTATAGCATGCCGTGAAAACCTAGCATGATACCACACCAAGTCACATTATCCTGACACTGGGCCAACCAGTCGTGGAACTACCCTTATATTTGCTTGACATTAGCAAGGGAGCTATACCACTACCATTTTTAACGACTTTGGTATGTCGCGGCCCGGGATTGAACCCGGGGCCTCTCGTACCTGGAGCCGATTAACAGAAGTAGATCAATATAGGCACATAGAAATATATATAAAAGGAAAAAAAAGAAATATTCCTTCTGATTTGAATTTATTCATGGCCACAACAAAAATATAATGTGGATAGGTGGGCCTGAGATGTCAGCTTAACACAGAACAGAATTTATTCATTAGACTTGTACATACATACATTGTCTTTATGATTCAAAAAACAAACAACCTTGACATACTGTCACCGTGATGTAGGCAAAAACAATCAATATGAATAATAACTTATACATTAATGTTTTCTTATAAGAGGAGAGTAATGTTACTTTATAGAGGAAAATACTGAAATGTAATATCAATCTACAGATTGAGTAAATTAATACAATTATTTCTCACTTTAAATGCATGCTTAACAAACTGAGCAATATTGATAAGAGCATTTCTATTCCCTGAACTCATCATGCAACAAAACTTTAAAACTGACGGTCTGCAGTAAATGTTAGATTTCTCTAAGTTCTTTTTACGCAAGTCATTATACATTGGACATATAACTCTGGGCTAACATTCCAATATTTGTAATAGTGATGTTCAACATGTTGTTCTTCTTTAATTCCAGAAGATTTTTCACGTACTAAGATTTACAGACCATCTTCAGAAAACGGGCTTCACTGGCTACATACACAGAAAGTGAAATGAAATCTTCCAGTGACACTACTGCAAGAGATTTCTCAAGAAATTTACTGCCTATTTCTTCATAGCAACAACACATCTTCTCATAGACATCATACCCAGGGTTACCCAGCTGAGTTTGTTGTTCCAGAAAGAAGACATGCTTCAACCCAGTGCAGACAGTGTTGTCCAAAAGCATGAATGGCTGAAGAGAAATGATGGCACATATTTTTCTGTGTTATCAAAATTAATTCAAGTCTTTATCGACTCTCATTTCTACAAATAGGGTCCTCTTCATCTCCTCATTTATGTTTTCATTATTCTATTATAACTCTTTTTTTTTCCCTTAAGGCAAAGTTGATGATGACAGAAGAAAACAAGGTATTAACTGTTATTTTAAACACAGTATCCGACAGTTTGCCTACATCAAATGCATGCATATCTTACCTATGTTGTAGGGATATGGGGAATAATTTTACATACCCTCACACATCAGTCTAATTAAAGGTAATTTTTAGCCATACCTCAGTTGTTAGACAGTACAAATAGTGATAACATTGCTCTAATTGTTCCTTCTTTCCAAATTTCTGGTAATTAAAAGTATTACCGTCACAGCAGATTACCCAGATGATGATATAACGTGATCTTAAAATAGCTAACTGTGCAGTGTGGCTCAGATAGAAAATACCTACTTTTTATTAACAGAGCCCATCACTGCATGTGTTCGAGTCCTTGTTGGGGCAAGATCTTTCATGTGGGGAGATTTTCTAGCTTTCCTGCGATGTGCCTATAAATATAACTTCATGTTTATGCTTAATTGCACCGCTGCATGATTTTATGCTTTTTTAAACGTCAAACCTTACATGTTGATGGGCTTATCAGATTACGATTGTTAACTAGTGTTTATTAGGAAGCATGGCCATCGAGACTATTGTAACTCATACTTACTTAATTGAAGCAATTTTAAAGAAAATCAAAAAATGTAAAAGACTGATTTTAATAGCTTTTGGATGAGACCTTACACGTTTGTGACATAATGTATTTATAAGGTGTTGTCAGCAGACGTTACACATTTATATCAACAGACCAAACTAATTTATAATTTCAAGCTAATTTAATGTGAAATCATGTTGAAAACGTTTCGATGAATAGATGTAAGGAAGTGATGTTATCGAAATTATCAGACCTTACGTGTTGATATTAGACCATTTATAAATATTCATAAGGAGGCGTGGTCATCTAACCATCGGACCTTATGCATATATTTATATATATATCAGACCGCTCTTATTTATGTCAAACCTCAACCCACCTGTCAAACTGCAAAGGGAGGTTACTTCAGTTACAATGGTGTTTGGCATCATTAATTGGTTCGTTGAAGTTGTTAATTGGATATGATGTGTTGATTAGTTTGACAATCAGTTACGATGAATAATCAATGAAGCAAAGTGACAATCCATTTAAAGACTGACTTGTATTCTCTTTGCCTCACAGCGGTATTGCAAACTGTCAGGGTGGGAAGGTATAAAGGCTGACCGATATCACTGTCAACTCAACTGAGAAATGGCAAGCATAATGGGTGAAAACTTAGTTGAACAATCCAGCAAGGAGGGGATACCCAAAGCAGCTACAGTTTAATACTATGCAATTTAATAATATGTGCTTTCCACCATTATGTATTGATGTTGTAGTTTGTTGACAATGATAACATGGTCACATCTATTTGTCCCTGCTTTATACAGACATGCATAAATTTTCATTTGATTTTTATTTTGAAAAGAATAAAATATATAAAACATGATGCTTATTCTATTATTAATTTCTTTTCCAGTAATTAATTTTTCCTATCTTTCACAGTAAAAAATATTATGGCATACCCATTGCTTCTTGCACATTGCCGCAGAGAATTACGCAATTCAAAATGGAGGACTCCAAGTTGGAAAATCAGGACTTAAATGTAATTATACTACTCACTGATCCAAAGAGATAGAAAGTAAAAATAAATTTCTGCATTTAAAGGAAATGTATAAGAAGAAAATTTTTTTTCCTTGGGTGGACAACATTTCTCAGAGGCACGGCAGTTGTTACACATGAATAAAGTGCAACTAGTCAGGTGATAAGTCATGCAGCTTTGGCAGCCAAAGCATTAACGATATACAAACAGTATGATTTATCATCTGTGTTTTATGATGTGTATTTAGCATGATGGTGTTTTATGAAAGTAATGGAAAAGTTATTGCATTAAACTGCACATATTTGTATCAATTTGTAAGATGATTAAGAATTTCGTAGAAAGTAATTTTTGAAAGACATTGTTTATTATATATGATATGTATGTCAAGCAGTTGGTTGCCCGGGTGCTTGTTTCCAGCTTCGAATGAGAGACAGTGGATAGTCTCCCCTAAATAATCTCTCTAAATGTAAGTAGGTCCTTCCTTTGGATTACTCGGTTGTTATGCTTATGCTCTTTGGAGTGTATGTTGACTTTTATGCCTTTCTTTTGATGCCCAGGTTAACTATCACCTATGAGTACTTCCATTTCCATCGGCAAAAGAATGGGCCATTAAGGTCAAGAATTCCAATTAAAAGGACCTACCTACTATTCGGGCTACCTTGGATATTATCTAACAAGGGAGACAATTTCCATGTCACCAATGTACCCCATTACAAATTGAATTTGAAGTATGTGTTTACTGTTTGTCTTCCTTCCGAGAGGAGGGAGTAGAAAGGGAAATACAATATGCTCTATATCACTGAAATGCTTAAGTCATACTGAACTATGATATAAATAGAACTACCATGAAGAAAAGGTCTGACTGCTGCAGGATATTATTATATGGCTCAGTGATTTAGCTGTATCCTTCATTTGCTAACAACCTATACAAAAATCTTTATTATTTGCTTACAATTACGTTTTTGTCCATTATTAAATTATTAATATGACATAAACAAAATGTTAATTTATGTATATGTATAAAACAGTGAAGCAGTGAGCCCTTACTTGACGCTTAATTTGTCTTATTTAAGCACTAAAAATGTTTGGAAAAAAAATTGAAGAAAACTGTGTAATAACATGTTGATAATAAGTAAACCCATTGTAGAAAAGCACAACATGATCTGGGGTAAAAAAATAAAATTCCATAAATAATTAACTAGAATCTCTAAAGTAAAATTAACCATACATCAAGATGCATAACTCTGAAAGCACTTGAGAAATATGTGAATAGCTCTTATCAAACTAAATTCCTCATGCATGTGAACCACTTTAAACTTTGATATGACTGAAAAAAATGTAAACATACTCTCAGGTTTAACATTTCAAAGTTGAATGTGACACCAAAGGCTCACAATAAATGTTATGCTATTGAAGCCGCTATAAGTGGAAGCCATGTGCTGAATGATTCGTGTATACTATAAGTGGAAGCCATGTGCTGAATGTTTCATGTATACTCTGCTTCTGAAAGCAGATATAAGTGGAAGCCATGTGCTGAATGTTTGATGTATTTTATGTAACAGAAGCAGCTATGAGTGGAAGCCATGTGCTGAATGTTTGATGTATTTTATGTAACAGAAGCAGCTATGAGTGGAAGCCATGTGCTGAGTGTTTGATGTATTTTATGTAACAGAAGCAGCTATGAGTGGAAGCCATGTGCTGAATGTTTCTTGTATACTCTGCTTCTTAAAGCAGCTATAAGTGGAAGCCATGTGCTGAATGTTTCTTGTATACTCTGCTTCTGAAAGCAGCTATAAGTGGAAACCATGTGCTGAATGTTTCATGTATACTCTGCTTCTGAAAGCAGCTATAAGTGGAAGCCATGTGCTGAATGTTTCTTGTATACTCTGCTTCTGAAAGCAGCTATAAGTGGAAGCCATGTGCTGAATGTTTCTTGTATACTCTGCTTCTGAAAGCAGCTATAAGTGGAAGCCATGTGCTGAATGTTTCATGTATACTCTGCTTCTGAAAGCAGCTATAAGTGGAGGCCATGTGCTGAATGTTTGATGTATACTCTGCTTCTGAAAGCAGCTATAAGTGGAAGCCATGTGCTGAATGTTTCTTGTATACTCTGCTTCTGAAAGCAGCTATAAGTGGAAGCCATGTGCTGAATGTTTCTTGTATACTCTGCTTCTTAAAGCAGCTATAAGTGGAAGCCATGTGCTGAATGTTTCTTGTATACTCTGCTTCTGAAAGCAGCTATAAGTGGAAGCCATGTGCTGAATGTTTCATGTATACTCTGCTTCTGAAAGCAGCTATAAGTGGAAGCCATGTGCTGAATGTTTCATGTATACTCTGCTTCTGAAAGCAGCTATAAGTGGAGGCCATGTGCTGAATGTTTTATGTATACTCTGCTTCTGAAAGCAGCTATAAGTGGAAGCCATGTGCTGAATGTTTGATGTATACTCTGCTTCTGAAAGCAGCTATAAGTGGAAGCCATGTGCTGAATGTTTAATGTATACTCTGCTTCTGAAAGCAGCTATAAGAGGAGGTCATGTGCTGAATGTTTTATGTTTACTCTGCTTCTGAAAGCAGATATAAGTGGAAGTCATGTGCCAAATGTTTGATGTATTTTATGCAACAGAAGCAGCTATGAGTGGAAGCCAAGTGCTGAATGTTTGATGTATGCCCAGCTACAGAAGTGGCTATGAGTGGAAGCCATGTGCTGAATGTTTGATGTATCCCCAGCTACAGAAGTGGCTATGAGTGGAAGCCATGTGCTGAATGTTTGATGTATCCCCAGCTACAGAAGTGGCTATGAGTGGAAGCCATGTGCTGAATGTTTGATGTATTTTATGCAACAGAAGCAGCTATGAGGGGAAACCATGTGCTAAATATGAAGAAGCCATGTGCTGAATATGTGTTGTCTGTTATTGGAGCTGGTATGAGTAGAAGCCATGTGCTGAATGTTTGAAATGATGCATATTATGCTACTGAAGCAGTTATTGGTGGGAGCCATATGCTGAATGTTTGATGTATAAGACAGTGTGAAAGAATACTATAAGTGGACAATGACCTCAGGGACCAACAATTCAGCTTGCATGTAGGTGAGAAGCTGTAGTATAAAAAACATCTTGTTCATATTTTTCAATTACAAGTCAAATGAGTAATGTAAGTAACTACAGTAAGCAACAATATACCTTGAGAATGGGCATTTTTACTGAAAGGTCAAGCCATGTTAGTTAATATAAATCATCGAAGAAGTTCCATGGACAAATAAAGACCAGTTTTTCACACAGGAATCTATTAAAACAAAGGAAGTCAACAACACTGCAATTATTCTGGAACAGACAACCCAATCTCGCCTTCAAATGGCTACTACACATCAATATCAACCATCTGTGCCCAAATTTTTAGAAATTCTGCAGAGAAATAAAGAAAGAATTATAGGTGTATAAAAACTGCCAACAGCTGGATATACGGCGCAATGAGCACTATATAATAACAGAACAATAAATTGAGCTTATACAACAGTCCTCATAGGACAACTATAGACATACAAACCCTTTGCTTTTTGTAAAGCACTGAAATAATGCATGTTTTCAATAAAATAAATTATAATAATTAAAATGCCAAGAAAAGTAAAAAGTGTACTTCTATGTTGAAATAAAAGGTCTGTTTTCACATAGAACTGGTAAGACTTGGAAAAGAAAGCAAAAAATCCACTATGGTCCCTAAGACATTCTATGCTGCGCCTCTACATTGCCATTATTTTGGAATAATTAAAATGCCAAGAAAAGTAAAAAGTGTACTTCTATGTTGAAATTAAAGGTCTGTTTTCACAAAGAACTGGTAAGGCTTGGAAAAGAAAGCAAAAAATCCACTATGGACCCTAAGACATTCTATGCTGCGCCCCTACATTGCCATTTGGTAATATGGTGTACGGACATTTGCCCCCCCGGACATTTGCCCCCCGGACGTTTGCCCTCTTTTAAATGCAGGCCGGACGTTTGCCCCCCTGTCGTTTTTCAGAGCCGGACTTTTGCCCCCCTGCCGATTTTCAAAGCCGGACGTTTGCCCCCTCAACAAAACTTGAGGGCAGACTTTTGCCCCCCCCCCCCATAACGTAAGGGCGGACTTTCAAAAAAATCAATCTGTCAATTTCATTAATTTTACAAAGAATGTAAAAAACGGCGATTAACATCCTTGTACTTAATTATAAACAATTAGCTGTAATGCGTTCAGTTATACGCGGCGGTTTCTTTGCATTACTAATTTCACAGAGAATGCCAATTAACGGCGATTAACATGATTGTATTTAATTATAAACAATTAACTGTATTGCATTAAATTATACGCGACGGTTTCTTTGATTGGCCGAATTAAATCCAGGAGATTCAATTAAAGGAATGTCACAAATTGTGTTTATTTGTCACGTTATCACGTCTCAAAATGCAAACTGTAAGCACAGTCCTTTAAATACGGCTTTTAATTTTTTTTTATTTTATTCAATAAATGTGTAGCAAACAACCTGTTAAAGCCGAAGTCTTGCGGGTTCGACGGCGAGAGTTTTAGAACGGGTAAATTGTCTCGGAACCTGATGCGATGTAAAGATATGAAGGCAAACTAGATTGTAACTTTTACTTAATTCCAGTCCTATGAAAAAAATTATAGAAAATTTTGTTACACCTAACACATTTCATGTACTGTAGCACCATGTAGTACCGTTTGTGTATGTTTCTAATATGGCGGGAAGACATTTACAGGCGGGATACAGAGTTTGAGAAGAAAGGGAGGGCAATTTCCGCCTTGACATTTTAGTAGAGGGGGCAAACGTCCGCCTTGTAATTTCAGCTGGGGGGCAAACGTCCGCCTTGTAATTTCAGCTGGGGGGCAAACGTCCGCCTTGTAATTTCAGCTGGGGGGCAAACGTCCGCCCTTCACAAATAGGGGGGCAAACGTCCGGGGGGCAAACGTCCGGGGGGGCAATTGTCCTAGATTCTGGTAATATATTCCATTATCAAGCATGGACAAAATAATGATATGATTAGTTTCAATAAAAGTGTGTGAATCAAAGGGACTTATTGAATAAGAGTTTTTACAAAGCATGAATTTCCTTGCGTGCATACCTTGTAAAGTTCCATTTCTTAGATCAATATTTTTAAGAAGACATACCATTAGTAGGATGTCTATAATCACTGTTAACTTTGCAAAACAGATAAAAAAATCTAAGCTATGGCACATGGTTCTGTTGTGCGAACAGACTTAGTATATAACAGTTTGCCTACGTCAAATGCATGTAATAATATAATTTATCATATAACCTACCACACTAGCGTGAGGTAACACTCCTGTGTTTTTTTTTGGTAACACACTTGTTATTTACCATAGTGTGACATCATTAAGTATGTGTATATACCATTTCCAGGTCACTTTGTTGTCACTGTTCTTTTTGGTGGATAATTTCATAGTAATTAATAAAAAAGTAATGATATAAATTAATATTCCCTTTATATGGAATAAGGTCGAGTAAAGGATGGAACTTTTTTTGTGCGGATTCTTCCTAACCAAATTATACATGTCAAGGCAGAGCCTAGTTTCATTTCATTTCATCAAACTCGTTAAATATTTTCAGTAGCTAATGAACACTCATATCTGGTCCTCTATATGCCTGTTTAGGGAAATTTTGGCATTATTTCTACATACATTATTAATGCAGTTAAAGCAAAGACTATTTTGTGCACTAACTCAGTTGTTAGACAGTATAAATCATGAAAAATTAGCTCTAAGTATCCATTCTTTCCAAATCTACAAATAAGTACAATGGGGACTTCTGCTCAAAATAGCTGTCGACGTCACAGCATATACCTGGATGATAAATGGGGACTTCTGCTCAAAATAGCTGTTGACGTCACAGCATATACCTGGATGATAATATAATGTGAACTCAAAAGTAAGTGGTCATGTGGTTTGTGTAGTTTGAAAAAAGCTTACTGTGTTGCAGTGCTCAGATAGAAAATACATGTTGGTAAGGTTTGTAGATTTTTAAAGTAGTTCTATATGGGGAGATTTCTGACAGAAAAAGATCATTCAATTTATCTTTCATTGTATAAATAATTATCATGAATTATTTTGCATGGTAAAATCTCAGATGAAATCATTTGCCTTTACCAAAATCTGAAAAATACTATTGACTATTTTTCAATTGTCAAACTCAGTCTGATAATTATGATTTGAAACCTCTGCCAGACAAAGTGAAACAACTCCCAATGGTGAATATAAGAAATTATAGTACGTCTTAGTGCTTAGCTTGCACATATTTATTATTACAGAAATCTTTTAGACAACTTGGGAAAACACCAAGTAAAACATGATGATAGCACAACAATAAGAAGAGTTCAGTTTGTCATAATTATTTTATGTTGCATAAAGTTGAGTCATAATTTATATCTAGTGTGGTATTATATCCCAGATCAGAAATTCTTAAGTTCAGCCAGAGGTTTGAAGGCTGCTGGGAGCTGCTGATCTGGGTCTAGACAATTGGCCATCTAATGGTATATTTTAATCTTTAAGTTGCACATAGTTTGTACTTATCTCCGACTTTGTAATGCTAATTAATAAATGATTATGAAGCACAATAAATGTTAGGCAATGGGTGCAGAGAAATGGAGAAGATGGACAATAATTAGCGTCACAAAAGTGATGTTTCTTAAGGAACAAGAGTTGCTTAGGACAATAACGCAGCAGGCAATTAAGGCAGCTATTTGTAAAGATCTTTTTCCATACAAAAAAATTGAGTATACCAAGGTAAAAAGAGTGGCAAGCAATTATAAAAAAAAGGGGTCAAGATGGCCCTTAATGGCTCAAGTGAGGACATCGTCTCTTAGAAAGCACATATCTGGTAATTAAGAGATATGTACTTTAGCAATCTTTGGTAAGATTGAGCCATAAATGTGGCCACTGGCCTGATAACAAAATTTTCTAGGATTTTATCTAGTAACTTAATTGTTGACAGCTCATGTGGAATCAAGCATGTTCACAAGTTATTTTTAAAATTTTACCTAGTGACCTTGTTTCTAACCCCACATGACCTAAGAGTGTTTGCAAGTAAATTGTTGATGCCTCATGATAGACAACAGACGAAGGGGTATCAGACAAGCTTACCATGAGCACGTTGTGCTCTGGAGAGCATAGGCTCTTATGGAATTAATATTTTTATAGAGACGATAGTGTAGCAGGCAATAACATGAAATTGCAGAGAAAAAAACATGAATTATAAAAAGGTAGCATGCATAAATATGAATTCACAGCTATTTGGCCAGGTCTTGTTTAACTAATGAAGCGCAGTTTGTCGAAGTATACAAGGCAGCTTGCAATTACAGATGTCATACACAAGAAGGAAGAAAGCAAAAAAAAAAAGAGTTCAAATCAGAGTTATGGTTCAGAACTCTCACATATTTATGTAATGAATCAACAGTGCAAGAGAGTGTTTAGTTCCCCGAATAGTCTTCTTGCTTAAAGTGCATTGAAAGTCACACATCCAAGCTCTTCCTTGTGCCTACATGGAGCAGAGAGAAGTCTGTACAGCAATAACAGACTGTCATGTGTTATCATTGAATCTAGATTGGAGTGATACAAACGTCATGAAGACCAACAGCAAAACAAAAAATAATCTAATACTTAATATTACTGTTATGAGATCTCAACATTTTCATGACATTTGTTAACTATATGTCCATCATATGTCATTTCTAGCCAGTGTGCATGTAACAATTGTGTAAGGCCAATAGAATATAAGTATGAATAGCAATGTCATATCTTGTCATTATTTAATCAAATGTTGACCACCTAATTCATGAAGAAGGTTGTCATTATTGAACAATGTGAAATGTAGTTACCACACAATCATAGTCTATGCACATGTAGCTCACAATATATGCAAGGTTCCTTTTTTATCTGAAAGTGTCTAAGTACTGCTACTACAGGCTTACTTTTTTAGCATTTAAAATAGAATTCCACTGACTCTTTTCACCTCTTGTTAGCTTTTATTTTTTGTTTCAATTTTGTAATGGTTATTTAAAATGATGCATTACAAGCACTAATCCTGTTATTAAAAGTTCGTTGTTTCTGGCAAGTGTCAATTGAAGTTGCCAAATAAGAGCTTAGTATCACACAGCTATGATGCTTAGCAATGGATCACACAACTTGGTTGCTTAGCAATGGGTCACACAACTGGGTTACTTAGCAATGGGTCACACAGCTCTGTTGGTTAGCAATAGATCATCCAAACTCTGTTGCTTTGCAATGGATCACACAACTCTGTTGTTTAGCAATGGAGTTGTGGCAGATACAAGATCATTCAAAGACTTATTAACACTGTTTTCTCCTTAATGGCTTAACCCCTAGTCTGCTCAATTCCTCAATAACCCATGGTCCAATCTAACTTATTTTATAATAAATACATACAAATGTTACTACAGTCATGTTCCACAAGGTTTGAAAGAAACTAGTGAAGATGCTGATCAGGGCTAGCTGATCTGGATCTAAATCTTTTGCCTAAGTCTGATCATCAATTCATGCCAAGCAGGCCTCAGTGTACTTCTAAAAATGGCTAGAACATGCTGTTGCATCACTGTCAGGGATCAAAGTTAAGAGAATCGTCGAATGAAATGCGACACATGAACCCTTTAAAAACTGTCACAAGAAAAAGTTGATGCAGGGCATCAAAGACGCTTGAAATAATATATCAGAAATATTGTCTTTGCAATATGTCTCCAAAAGCAGTATTCTTTGATACAAAAGTAGAACCATATAGTTTAAATACCAACAAAACTTGAATACCAAGGAAATATAGGACATATATCTATCAAAGTGTTCATACAGATGTGTGTGATAGTTTGTATTGCCTGTTCAAATCTAAATCAAACACACCACTAATTATTGTTACATTCGCGCAGCCTTTATTGTGCGATATACCACAAAGCTTTTTATTGGGTTGTGAAAAAGACTAACACTGTGAATACTGATTATTACAGAAAGGAAACAATATATCTTTTATACCACAAAATGTTTTACCATGAATATGGCATTAAAGAGATTGTGGTCAAATTAAAGTGCAGCCTCGCAAGATGAAAACAAGAATTGACAATTGATAAAAGTTTATTTGCTAATTTTTCATAATTTGTTTATTTTTACTGATTATGTTGCAGTTCTTTAGAAGAAACAAAATAAACAGAACACTATAATATAATCGCAACAAAGTGTTCCCTAACTGCTGAAATAGAGTGGTAATTTCCGTTTAAACAAAATAGGAACACTTCTCAAAGCTGTGACATAATCCCACATACATTTCCAAAATCAATTATAAATATAGGACCATTGTTGCAACCCAATAACCTACTGACCAGAAATATATTAATTTACAAATTATTTCATAAACAAGATAAACAATATCACAGTATTTTATGGATTCCCTCATTATTATTTTTTATAATATTAAGATAATTTGTTGTGGTTTAAAGACATTAACAAAGAATGGTTTACATTTCAGAATAACAGTTATATAACATGATACACTGATAAATGTATTGATATATGTAACACATGTGATTATGAAACAGTGTTTTAATGATAGAGTATAAACATACAGTGGAAACATATTTTGCTTATGCAAACAAAAGAATTACATTAGCACTAATGCGACATGAAATAAAATACTGCTTCAAAACAAAAGGAAACAATTATTCAGTGTAACTCCTATACTGACTAAAAAAGAACTGTTTATTCATGCCCTAATATGTTTTTGAGATGCTAAAATGTTTTTAAACAATATATAAATGTCACCAAACAATGCTGTAGAAACGTGAAAGATAAATCATGGATGCAATTGTAATCTGTCACAAATACATTTGAGAATTGTGAATAAAATGTTTCTTGATTTAGTGCCATTTTCTTTTCCCCTAACTCCTATGTCTTTCTGATACCTTATCCCTTGTCAGGCTAATAATTAACCTGTTTATCCTTTTACTTACTTTTTAGATAACTAACAATTAAGAGGTGTTGATGAGGACTCTGAAAGAGACAGTGCAAATCCTGATCAGCATGAACCTAATCAATTCCTGCTTTACAGGATAAGGGCTAATAAGCCTTAGTTTGAAATGATATATATTGTTGCTTTGAAAAGTTGTCTCCCTTGCTTTGAAAAATGACTTCCTGTCCACACTAATTTACATCTGCAAGGTCTACAATGGTGACAACATTTGTTGACTTAGCATTATGATGACCTTTGAGAGAAAGTCTAGTAACAAGGTTAAAGCCGGGGAAACTTTTGGACCAACCAAAATAGAAGACAGTCAAAGACAACTGTTCAACCAAGAATACAGAAGTTTTGAAGTGAACTATTGAAAGTATCAATATTCAACATTAATCTCAGATAATCAGCATCTTATCATCATCTTGTCTTGTAGCCTTGTATCAAACAGGTTAAAAATTTCTTTTTAAATTTGTAAAAAAATCTTTTATTACTTACAATAGCATTTAAGCTACAAGTTAAATTTTTCTTTCACGAAAACAAAAACACCTTTCAAACACAATCTGCTTGACCCATGAAGTTAATAAAAAATATTTTTTCAAAGCCTATTCCTGGAAACTTTTTAGCAACATGTATGCATTTAAATGTTTATGTTTACTGGGTTTATTGTCCCACCAACAGTATTTCAGTTATCTGGAGATCTGTTATGCAATTATATAATTTCTTTATTATTTTAACTTTCTTTCATTTTTTTTCAAAGAATTTGATATTCCAACACAAAAAAAATGATAATTACTATTCATTTTAAGTTTAAATTATAAAAAATAATAAAATCAAGAAACAACATTGAATCTTAACAAATTTAACTGTAGCACATGTTCAAGCAACATAATGCAAATATAATGCTTTTTAAGAAATATTTCAAAATATAAAAACACCAAACATAAACTAATACCATTAACACAAAAACAACAAAAACATATTGTAAATATATTGTTTTTTGCAAAATGTAAGTTCTAAGTTGCCATAAAATGTTACATTTTCATAACAAGACATTATTTATAGCACCAAGTTTCCTCTCAGAATTGCCTCGAATGACAGACTGCAATACAATCGGAACCCTAAACTATGTGCTGGATTGGTTCAGCAAAAATATGTATTGTCTGGATCTTGACAGGAAACAAATTACTAGTCCTACAAGTCCTTGCCCTGGACTAACATAGAGACTGGTGCCTAAAAGAGGGTATCAATAAGTGCTGTACCGAGTTCAACTTTTTAAACTTGAGTATTATTATAACCATCACAAATTGATTATAAATGGTAAGTGCATTGTATTTCAAAAACCAAAACTATTAATTGTATGCATCATTTGGGTTCAAGTCCCGTTCAGGGTGAAGGACTTGACGTGGGAAGGTCTTCCAGCTGACCTGCAGTGTGGTTGGTGGTTCTACCCAGACATCTGTTAGGGGCCTTCCTCCACTAAACTAGCTGGATGTCTCTATAATGATATAACTGGTCACTGAGATGTAGTTCAAAAAACAAGAAACAAAAAAACAACACAATTACATATATGCTTAATATTTTTGGACTATAATCTAATATTCTTAGTCATTGGCATACAGCTTTATGCAAAAGTAACAAGACTGACTGACAGAGACTAGGGCCTGTATTCACCAACTATTCTTATATCTAGGGCCCCTTATTCACCAACCATTCTTCTGCCTAGGGCCCATATTCACCAACTATTCTTATGTCTAGGATCCATATTCACCGACCATTCTTATGTCTAGGACCCATATTCACCAACCATTCTTATGTCTAGGGCCCATATTCACAGACCATTCTTATGTCTAGGGCCAATATTCACCAACTATTCTTATGTTTAGGGCCAATATTCACCAACTATTCTTATGTTTAGGTCCCATATTCACCAACCATTCTTATGTCTAGGACCCATATTCACCAACCATTCTTATGTCTAGGGCCCATATTCACAGACCATTCTTATGTCTAGGGCCAATATTCACCAACTATTCTTATGTTTAGGGCCAATATTCACCAACCATTCTTATGTCTAGGACCCATATTCACCAATCATTCTTATGTTTAGGGCCCCTATTCACCAACCATTCTTATGTCTAGGGCCCATATTCACAGACAATTCTTATGTTTAGGGCCAATATTCACCAACTATTCTTATGTTTAGGGCCCATATTCACAAACGATTCTTATGTCTAGGGCCCATATTCACCAACCATTCATATGTTTAGGGCCCATATTCACCAACCATTCTTATGTCTAGGGCCCATATTCACAGACAATTCTTATGTTTAGGGCCAATATTCACCAACTATTCTTAAGTCCAAGTCATGACTTGAACTAATGTCAACCTTTTTAATGCAATAAAAGCTTTTTCGTGTATTTCAAATGTGATTCTAAGCTCAAAGTAGCAAAACCAAAGTGTCATGCAAAATGTCAGAGATGTAGCTGGATATACTTTGCAGATGTTCGTAATTCAAATTGATGACTTGAACCATTCTTACTTAAGAATGGTTGGTGAATATGGACCAAAGTAGCAAATAGTGCAGATCTTGATTACTCAGCTCCCAGACAACTAGTGTAGATCAAGACTAGTCCGTTTCGCAGGGAGCTGATCAGGAACTACTCTATCTGCTGCTGAATCTCTAGCAATATGCTTAGCTCTGCACATTTATGTATAATAATGTTAATGATGACTAAGAATTAATCTGTGATTTAACTCTTTGCCTGCTATTCATGAATTAATAAGGCTTAGACAAATAGTGTAAATCCAGATCAGTCAGCCACAGCTGACAGCTGTCTGATCCAGACTCTTAGCCTGCTATTTGCATATTTATAAGGCTTAGGCAAATAGTGTAGCTCCAGATCTGGCAAGCTAACTGCTGGGAGCTGACTGATCAGGATCTACAGTGTCTGCTACTAAGTTTGTCAAAAGGCCCTGATAGCTACAAGACTGCTTCATACTATTAGCCAATAACCAAGATTTCAGTTTGGGATAATTCCAAATTACAAGCATGGAGCGAGCTACTTGTCTGTCATTCATTTGCCTTAAACAGATGGCTAAAACAAATGAGTGGCCACCAACATCTTAAGACCCTTTTTTTAAGAACACTTTTGTTAAAGGGTACTAAAATATTTTATCCTAGTCTCCTGTTGGAAAGTAAAGGTAATAGCATTTTACAGTTATCTTTCATCAAGTAAGCAAGCTGAGATAAACCTGGATAAAGTATTAAAAAGAAAGAGAAAATTATTCATAGACTGGTAACTTTTTTTGTTTGTTTTTTGCTGAATAAAAATCTGTAATGAAAATAAATATAATAGACAATTATGTATTTAGTATTATATTTGTGTTATGTAACAGTAAAAATTATGTTTTAAGAACTGTCTATTATAAATTATAAATTATCATACAATTATGCATACACCTTAAAAATTACAAGACAAATTACAAGATAAATACTACAAAGATAAATATCACTATTACCTATAACTACATTATAAGCCACATTATTTTGCAATCATCCAGAGATTTTTACAAACCTGACCAAGCAAAAAGGAAAAATTTATGTCATTTTCTCTCAATTTATTAGTTGTTGTTATATTTCTTACTTTTTTATAATAAAAAGGTCAAATGTAGAGTGAAAAAAAAGTTTCATTTTTGACACAGTGTAAACTTACCCAGTAAATACAAGACAATTTGTACAGCCTAATGTTATATTTGGCAACAACTGTAAGTTGTTTGCTGAAACGGGAGACCTTTTCAATAATACTCAGGCTGTCAAACATAGTAGATTGAATTCATACAGAGGTGTAGATGTCTACATAATGACTAAATAAATGTTCGAACAAGTATGGCACAATTAACATGGCAATGACAAAAATAGAAAATGTTTTAGCTAATGGCATCAAAATGTTGCAGTTATTGATTATTACATTACGTTGTGTAATAAATAATAACTACATTTGTTGACCAGAAATTGATAATTACAAAATGATGTACAATGTAAGAACCATGAAAACAGATGCAAACTACACATTTTGTTAATGTTTAAAATCCATTTAGGAATTAAATACTATAACAGTTAAATAAAAAAATATACACATTTTATACAATATTTGATAACAAAAATTTGATTATAAAAATCCAGTTTTAGGAGACAGAATTACTCAAAACCACTAAAATAACAAAGTAAATGGTAATTTCTTCTTCTTTTTTAAATACATTGCAGTGACAATTTATGATCATTATAGCAACGTCCAACTTTTTGGTGGAGGAAGACCTCAGACACATGTCTGGATAGAACCACTGCAAGTCAGCTGGAAGACCTTCTCACATTAAGTCCTTGACCCGCACGCGACTGGAACCCACGTGGTGAGAGGCCAAGCAGTCAGAGGAGTTACAAATCGGTGACCATCACTATGCCACGGGCGTCCCCCAAAATGGTAAGAGCTCACTTGTCATACTCAATTTACTCCTCTTTTACTCCTCATTTTAGTTAACTGTAAAGTATTTAAGTTTTACAGGCAAGCTGACAGTTGTACAGATACAAATTAGTTTGCCTTTTTTGTGCAATAATGCATAAATTCTAATTCCCAAGAATCCATCTACCAGAAACAATGGAGAACAGTTTGCCTATGGCAATGTCATTTATATTACAAACATTGTATTTATAAACCCAGTTCCTAATCCAGTGTTGTAGCCAACTCCAAATTTGTGGGGGCGATTGTGAAACACATCATCAAAGTTTAAATGTAAACAGCATTCATCTTAATCTTTAAAGTTTGTTAAGCGCCATGTATTGTAATCATGGAATGACGTTTTCAGTAGAAGTAAGGTCGATTTAACTTAGCTATTTAAGATGCATCACGAATAGAGCAATATGCTCTTCTGACTGCGTCCCATACAAACTTACTGCATCAAAACACAGAATATGTACAAATCTTAAATATATCGCAGTGACCAAATGTGATCATTATAGCAAAGCCAAGCTGTTTTGGTGGTGTAAGACCCCAGACCAATGTCTGGGTAGAACCACCGTGCACCACAACTCAGCTGGAATACCTACCCAAATTAAGTTCTTCACCCCGAATGGGACTAGAAACCGCGCAGTGGGAGCCTTAGCAGTCAGTGGAGTTACAAATCCATAGCTTTACCACAATGGGCATGTCTCTATGAAGCTTTCTCCACCAGTGACAGTTAGATATGTTGCCATAATGACTATTATTAGAGAGGCTGAATATAACAAAAAGAAAATGCGGGAAATAAAAATAAAGTTGTGTTACAGCAATGACAACAAGAGCACTGTCAGTTAAAGCTTAGCCTGCACAGCACAAATTGATCTGGCGTAGGCAAAAAGTGTAGATCCAGACCAACCACTGGGAGTGGTGTGAATAGGGTCAATAACATCTGCTGATGAGTCTCATTAAGTAAAACTTTTTAATAATCCATACTGATATTAGCAAATAGCTAATTAAGTAAAACTTATTAATAATCCATACTGATATTTGCAAATAGCTATTTAAGTAAAACTTATTAATAATCCATACTGATATTAGCAAATAGCTAATTAAGTAAAACTTATTAATAATCCATACTAATATTAGCAAATAGCTAATTAAGTAAAACTTATTAATAATCCATACTGATATTAGCAAAAAGCTAATTAAGTAAAACTTATTAATAATCCATACTAATATTAGCAAATAGCTAATTAAGTAAAACTTATAAATAATCCATACTGATATTAGCAAATAGCTAAGTATTAAATATCCCTTATTTACAAAATATAGCATGTCTAGGTTCAGAGACACAAATTATAATGTATTATGTCATTTATAGGTGGTATCTGACAGTTTGTCTTCATTTAATACATGTTACCACTTGTGGGCATAATTTCTGCAAAAAGTTAATTTTCAGTCTAAGAAAAGACTTTTTTTAAACACTGATTAAATTTTAAGACAGTTGAAATTGTGAAAAAAACGCTCTAAATGTAAATTCTTTCCAAAAATATAAATAAGCATGATTGGGATAAAGTTAATGGTCACAGTCATGATATTCTTAGTTTAAAAATAGTTAACTGTGCAGTATGGCTCAAACAGGAAAACCTATTTGTAATGACAAGTGACGTGTTGAGTTTTACTTTTCACATAACAGTTCGACATCAATAAACAGCATTCCGTGGGATCTTTTCAGGCAACATTAAGATATTTGGTTGTATGAGAAAATGAACTTTGCTCAAAAGTGTCAGACAGGCGCGTATCTGTGCCGTTTTTGAAGTTACGCACAATTACAAGGGAAATAACCTTTGTAGTAATACTTTTGAATATGTTCGGTTATTCTATTGAATAACAGGTAAAACGCGGACATGCAAGAAACTTAACGCAAAATATGAACGACTAAAATGCTGACGTGTATAAGTTTAATCATTTTAAACCTTTTTCAACTTGATTGGTGGGGTAATAAGATTTTATAAGATAGAAACTACGGAAATAAAATATAACACTCTTAACCCGGGTTAGGCATCGACTTTCTTAGTGTTTTTGGTACTTTTAGATTTTCGATTTTTTCGAAAGGAGGTTACGCACGTGCATAAAGTGCGTAATGGTAGAAACGCGCCTGGTGTCAGATACCACCTTTAAGGTTTTGTCTGCTCCTTTTCATTGCACAAGACAGTGTGGATCATTTAACAAGACTGCTCAATGAATCTGTCCTTGGGTACTGACTTGTCTATGTTTGTTAATGTGTTATATTGTTGAATAGGATTTAGCTAAATGATATACTCATATTAAACAACAATGTATCAAGACAACAATGGATTTTTGTCTAGACAGATTAAAAGGAACAGTGCACACAATCACTTAACATTGTCGCAATAAAACAAGAAAGGGAGCACATTAGGAAGTTGCTCAAAGGGAAAACAACACTGACAGTAAAATAGACAATCCATTATGTATGAAGCATGTCAAGTGAATTGTTTGTTTATCTCTCAACAAAAATATTTGCAACATATAGAGATGTTGTCTACCCAAGGCAGATTAACCTTCAGTCTCAGTTTTAAAGGTTGAATCTTATTGTTTTGTTTGTTTTTCGTTACATCACACTGACACAATTATGGTCATGTTGGCGACGTCCAGATAATTATTGGTGGAGGAAGACCCAAGATTTACGTCTGGGTAGAACTACTGGTGCATCGCAGGTTAGCTGGAAAGCTGGAAAACCTCCCCACATGAAACTTCTCAAACCCACGCAATGAGGGGCTGAAGAATTTCAAGTCAGGGACTCTAACCACTCGGCCACTGGCACCTCCCATTGTATCCTACAGTCCGCCTATATCCAATGCATGTAACTATATCATACCCATGGTGTGGAATACTGGCATAATCCCTTCATAATTTTGTCTCAGTTAAGACAAATCAATTGCTCTAAATGTATTTTCTTTCATGTAGTTTAGTTAGTTTAAAAATAGATAACTGCAGCGTGGCTATGCATGGTTCAGATAGGAAATATATTATCTGTGACTATGAGTGGCGTGTTATGGTGTTATGCTTCACTTTTATATATATGTAGCGCTTCAATAAGCAGTATTTCTCAAGACCTTTTCGTGTAACATCATTTTATTTAGTTGTTTGAGAAACACAAATTTAGTCCACACTGTACAATACCACCATAAACAAAGGCATTTGAGGCCTTTTATTGGATTGTTAAGTGGCTGTCATTAAAAGTCCCCTCTGCCACTTGGTTCATATTAAAAATAAATTGTGTACAGAGTAATGATGCATAAAGGTCGCCTGGCAAGTTTTTTTTAACTTCCTTAACATTCTTCATGTATTTTTTTTAAATGTTTTTTTCATAATTAAATCGTCCGTCTTATTGGCATAGTCAAGTTGAAAATGTATCTTCTTGGACAGTTCTTTTAACAAAAATTGTTGATATTTACCGATTACGTGAAGTTAAACAATCAATGTTGTATCTGTCCAAAGGTCTAGTTATTAAATGCTACCCATACATTATGAGCTGGATGATCACAATTCGTACTATTTGTAAGCAAATATTCATCAGTATATTTGTTTACCTATGAATAAAGATGTGAGCATATATTACCAGTAATTAAGTATTTGTTAATTAAAATGAAGCATGATAAAGGTTAAGACTAAACATTCTATTATCAAAAACAAAATTACAAAGAGAATCTAAGGTTATGACCCACAAGGACAATAACATATAATAATAATAATACTAATAATCATTAAAATAATTATAATGAAAATGTAATAATAATAATAATAATAATAATGAAATTATAATAATAATAAAAAAAATAATTAAATAATAATATTGATAATAATAAATATAATAATGATAATAATGATAAATATGATAATTATAACAGAAATATTAACCATAATATAATAATACATTCAGGTAGGAAAGTTAGTATTAACTTATTTTTTCACAACACATATACATATGTACTATGTTGTTCTCCCATTTTGAAGACATAACATCAACCAACGAGAAAACACACTATTGCTGGAAGCAAATTTTGCAAATAATTATAAACAGACATAATAATTATATGAAATCTTTATTATTGTTCACGAGGTACAGAATTAATAGACCTCCAGTGCAGTAGTGCATGTTCTACTTCCAGATCGCAGACAATCTTAACTGAAAGGGTGTAGCTTACTTTTTTATCAGGAATCTGGATTCTCTGGTTTTGTCCAGAAATTGGCTTATCAGTTCTGCCTGTAGGCTGGGTTATTGTTGTATCATACTGGGTAATAACCTCATACATGTACTGACATTACATCATAAACACTAAGCCTGCTAAATGTGTCTATAATTAGTTTTATTTAACCCTTAGCTTGCTACATTGGTTAATAACCCAAATACTTCTTAAGTCATCTTCTTAACATTGACATGCAATGGCGCCTAGTGATATTGCTAGATATTCAGAAACAAATAGTGCAGATTGTGTTCAGACAGCTCCAGCAGGACGCTGGCTGATCTAGTCTACAATATTTGCCAAAATCGTATAAATACAACTTTAGCCAGCTAAAGGTTTAAGTTTATTTTTACAGTTATTTGCTTATAACTAGTGTAAAGACTGCAGGACAAATCTGATAGAGCCTTAACATATAGTGTAGACAACATACAGTCAGGTGTTGGCTGATCAGGATGTACACAATTTGGCATAGTCTGGCCAACTGGCCTCTAACAGGCTGAGAGAAATCAAAGCACTGAAAAGTGCTGATTGGGCAGTGTAAGTTTAACCCTTTATGTGTGAAAATAATGGTCAAAATTATTAAGATGTACTTCGCATTGCAATGCAGGCAAGTGTCCAGCTGCAAACATATCTCTCAAAACTACAGATAATTCATTAGGACAAAAATGACAACCGAGTCACTAACATCCGATAACAGAAACTATTTTTAATAAATATACATTAAAATACTTTCAATATAATTGCATGCGACCAAAATACACTGAGTTTAAAATTAACCCCAGTTATTTTTTGTCAAAACTAACCTCTGTGATCTGATTCTAAAAATCACCAATTTTGCCATTTTTTTCTGAATGAGTGCTTATGTTTAAACTGAGATTTCTTGATGATATGAATGACCTCTGTCATACATAACCTTGCATTGAGCTGCAGCAGGCAATGAGGTCATGCATGGGATATTGCAAATATCTCTACCTAGTAGATAATGCATAGTCAGTGGACATTCATTTTTATAACAATTCACTAACAGTTTCGACCCTTAGCTCTTGAAACTAAGTTTTATTTCTACCGTGCAGTGTTCATTCAAAAATCTGAATTTCTTGTATATCTCTTTTCACAATATAATCACTTGAATTTCTGGTTTAAACAGATAACTATGGACGGAATTTAGGGTAAAAGTTCAAACAAGGTAATTTACATTTCAACATGGCAATTACTTGTGCATGATTTATACTTTCAGATCAAATGATTATATGTAATTTTAAGTTTAATTTTATGATTTTTATTTTCCTAACTTTATAAGAATTATTATTTTAAAAATATTTTAAAACCACCCAGAACATTTCAATTATAATTACAGCATGAAAATATTATAATTACTATTTAAATTTAAGTTAAATATTACACTATTATTCTTTTTAAATATAAAAAAAATATTCAATTTCTGTCCTTGTTGTTCTAAACCTACGCTGACATCTTATGCTAAATACCGGTATTTAAGGCAGTAGAACTCCAGTTTTTTAAATCACAATAAAAATGAAAATAACATGAGAGGAAAGATTCCTCTTTTTGTGCTAAAATGACTCTTTTAATTCAAGGGGTGTAACTGTTACATAATCAAATGGCATCTACATATAAAAATCTCTCAGTAAAATGTTTTCTTTGAATATGGACACTGACTACATATCCAGATGTATACATCACTGATGTGTGGCATGTACCTTGAGTAGTTTTTGTGCCTGTGCAACATAAAAAGTGCATTATCATAAACATAACATTTTAATAATAAAAAACCCACTGCAATTATAAGCCAAATATTCTTCCCTTTTTTTTCTGGAATCCCTTTCTCATTTAACTAACAGTTTGATATACCATCCATTGAACAACTTATTTAAACATCTCAAGCATCTCAAGCAACATGTTCAAATTTATTTACTAAATCCCTTCCATATGTTACAATATTAACAACGTTATACATTTTAACTGTTTTATATGTTGACCTGTTCTCACTTATAATCCACATTTTTTACCTGATATAGATTTTTATTTCTACTCTCATATTATAGTTTTAACCTGATTATATTCTATTGTTGTTAAATTTCAATGTACTCACCTCCTTATGACCTATTAAGTGTAGGTGTTGTAAAACCCCAAATACAACTACAAATACATACAATATTAACAGTAACATTTCAAACATGCCTAACCACAATTGAAGCTGGCCACAATTGATGTATCTAGTCTCCTTCAACATACATATTTGTTTCTCTACATGCACAACTTTTTCTTACTGAACACAGGTAGCTCAAGGTGGAGCAGGGTCAATCATTTGTGCTTCTGACAATAAGCTTTCTCATAACTTCATAACAGTGTCACATGGACAACACCCCAAAAACACTGGCAGTAATAAGACACAAAATATATTCAAATTATTCAAATATAAATATTCAAATGTCTGGCTCTGGCTCTAGAAGCAAGTAAACATAGCTAAGTTTCTAACAATTGTTACTTTATATGAATCCTGTTGACAATTATCTTGGTAAAAGGATTTTTACTCTCATTTTTACATTTGGTTTTTGTAAAGCAAGAACACAATCTTAAATTAACTTAAATAAAAACATGTGTGTTCTGAAACTGGGGAATTGGTTTTGCATTATAATCCCAAATTACACTTGCATTTTCATGTTGCAGAAAGTTGTGAAAATTTGGAATGTTTTTTTCTCTCGATGAAGTGGTGTGTGAACATGCAATTTCTATGAAAGTCTAACAGTCTTGAGAAGGAATGTAAAACAAGGTTGAAGTCAGATTTAGAAAGATTTTTTTAACAAGGTGTAGCAAACAAACAAAATAAATAATGGATACATTTATTCTAATCTTGTTTTTGTCTAATCACAGGATATATTTATTGCTTAGATATCTGCTTCAAAGAGGTTTAACCAACAAATGAGTATAATTCAGAATACAGATTCTTATGCCCTGTGGTTCCTCTCACCATAGTAACTAATAATATTCCAAGTATATGAAGTTATTACCAAAATTAAATATTTTAACCCATGATGATGAGTATACCTTACTGCCAACTGTTAAGGTAAAAATATAAAATTTTACATTTATCAAAATTTTAATACATGAGAGTTTTAATACCAATGTTTAATGTAATTTAGTAAACAACAAACAAGGTTTCATGGTAAATTAGGACATTAATGTGTTTGACTTCGAACTTTACTAAATGCAAAAAAGACAAATAAAAAGCCTGAATGATCACAGTGATGTCAAGCAATAGACCTAGTTTGAAGGCCATTGACACCTGAACATGAAGAAATATTGATAACTAGTGAAGCAGACCTAAGTGATGAAAACTGTTCTCTTTGAACGCCAATATTTTTGAAATTCATAATGTTGTTAGTTTTGGAAATAAAAAACAGGCAGTAGTGCAGACGCAATAATAATCATACTTGTACAAGTATGTTAACCCAAATGCTGGATAAAAATGTACTTTTATTATTTTTCACATTTCATAAAAACAGAAACTCTTAGAATCATTTCAATTATCACATTTTTTTCCTGGCATGTATCATATTTTAGTTAATGTTTATCATTCTGTTTTCATGGATTACAAACACAAACACTTTGTTCATCATTCTGTTTTCATGGATTACAAACACAAACACTCTGTTTATCATTCTGTTTTCATATATTACAAACACAAACACTCATACTGCTAGCCCTTATAACAGTTTTGAGCACCCCTTATTAAATACTGATAAAATGTCTGAAAACGAAAACGCATTGTATTAATATACTTTGCATTTGTGACTTTATAGTTAAGTTAAAGGCAATCATTAATGTAACTATATTGTAAACGCAAGTTTACAGACATGGGTTCTGCATGCATTTGGAAACAAGTGCGGCTGCACAAAATATTTCTGCATGCATTTGGAAACAAGTGCGACTGCATGAAATAGATTCTGCATGCATTTGGAAACAAGTGCGGCTGCATGAAATAGATTCTGCATGCGTTTGGAAACAAGTGCAACATCACAAAATAATTTCTGCATGCCTTTGGAAACATGTGCAGCTGCATGAAATAGTTTCTACATGCATTTAGAAACAATTGTGGCTGCGCGATCTAGTTAACTGTTGATGCCAAGACAGGCCATAACCAATCACAACCTTCAAACTTTTAGGCCAAAACCAGCACAAAACAGTGACCTTAGTGTCCTCATCATTTTATTATTTCAAAAAAGTCTTCCCTTGTTCTTTATTTGCTTTAACAAATCAAAATGGGATTGATTTGCATGAAGAATTTAGTGCAAAAACATAAAACAGATGTGTATTTAAATAGATGCCATTACATCAAATGTAGGGAATACAATTTCCCAACTTGATGGGAATACGAAAATCCCTCAGTCAAAAGCAGAGTTTAAAAATAATTGTACAGTTCATTGACATTTTGGCTTGTTTAAATCAACATTGCATTCAATTTGAGTCCTTTTCCAGAAGAAATGCAAAAACAGATCATACTTTTGTGCTACAGACAGAATGCTTCCAATGATGATATAAAACCTATTAAAGATTTGCATAATTATTACTTATATAGCCATTTATAAATAATTTCTATATTAAGACCATGTTATATTATGTTATATTGAGATTACACATCAATCAAATGCTAGAAGCTACAATAAAGTTGTATGAGACCATTCATACAAAGAGTAAAAGGGAGTTTTATCGAAAACACTTTGATAACTTGCCCAATCTGTGGAGAAAAACTGGTTTCATAATTGTATAATGCTTAATCTTTGACTGCATAAGACTGATGTTTGGCAATCTTTATCCCACCTTAGCCCCTCGGGCGAGAACTTTCATGTTAGGAGGTTGTCCGGCTAGCCTGTGGTGCATCAGTGGTTCTACCCAGACAAAAGTCTGGGGACTTACTTCAGCAATAATTAGTTGGATATCACCAATATGATCATAGTTGTTTGTTTATGTTTGTTTATTGGCTTTATCGTCCCACCAACAGTATTTTTAGTTATCTGGAGACGGTGTCCACTTGAAGCAGATATAGTGCTGCCTTCACTGTGTATAGCATGCCATTAACACCTGGAGTGATACCACATCCAGTCACATTATCCTGACACCGGGCCAACCAGATGTGGAACTACCCTTATATTTGCTTAGCAAGGGAGCTATACCACTACAATTTTTACAACTTTGGTATAACTTGGTCTGGGATGGAACCCAGGACCTCCCATATTTGGAGATCACAATTGTGTCTGTGCTATGTAACAAACAAAAAAACAGCTGTCACCTCTCAAGCTGCTGCTGAGCAGTATATTCCTAAGGAGTTGTATGATAGTGTTATTTTGTTGTTTTTGTATCACTCATTACAACATTTTAGAAGTTTCTTTTTATGAACAAATGTGTAAAATGTAATTTCACCACTATGACTTGCTTTGAACTCATGAGGATGTATCACATTATTTACATATGACTGCTTGATCAAGCGGGTCAAGTGTAGAATACATACAGACAAATCACAATAATCCATAAAACTTCCTCAAGAGAGGGCTTCAAGCACCTGCCGATGGTACTGTAATACAATAAATCTGACCAGTCAACCACTAACTGGTACCCTAGAGCTCTAATTAGAGAAAATTCATAACATGAGGAATAATAATTAATGCAAACAATGTGTTCGGTCACTGACAGTCCAGCCAGGTCTCTACCAAATGGACACTTGACCAGTACATTATTGATACATTGCTAAGGTGAAGCAAATGTCTGTGGTAGCAGACCCCTAGGTCCATGCACTTGTAGAAATGGTTCTCTGTTGAGATTTTGCTCAAGCTCATTTTTGTTATTGCATATTGTTGACTTATTGTCATACATGTGAACTTCTTCTGAGGCCTAAGTGGGAGGTTTTCACTTGCAAAGTGGGAGGTTTGTTATTTTTATACAATCAAAGAAGGAAGTTGTCTGTTTTCAAGTAGGGAGATTTCTAAAAATGTGTAAAACACCCCTCATTTTCAAATAACTTTGAACCTTTAGAGCGGGAGTCTCCCTCCAAAAGTGGGAGAATTTACATGTATGCATTGTATCTTTACTCCTTCCTTTTAATAACCATAATACCAAAACCTATCCAAGTTTATGGTAAAGAAAAAGAAATAGTATCATTATGGCCCGTATTCACAACTATTCTTTTGTAAGAATGGCTCAAGTTATGGATTTCAATCCACAATATATTCATCATGTACTTAGCTACATATCTGTATTTTTTCGAATGACACTTAACTTCGCTACTTTGAGTTTAAATTTACATTGAAACTTCGTAAATAAACTTAGTTTTGTTGGTATAAAAACTGTGACTTGGGTTACAGATATTTTTTTAAGTCAATATTTAAACGTGAGCAAAAACTTTGCTGAGAAATGATTCTGCGAGTGGGGGCCATAGACTGAATTTTTTATAATTTGGAGTACTTTATATATACTTAACACTGAAGAAACATAGGAAGTGTATTTGTGATAAGTTGTCACTTGACAAACAGACCAATAGAAAATTTTATGCAATCCATTGGTGAAGGTCATGATTATTGCAGCAGCATGTAAGCGTAAACTGTGGCCAACGAGGTCTGACACAAATGAAACACTTGACACAAAGAAAAGTATTTACATAAAACACTACATGTATAGAATAAATACATAAAAGTTTGATTTTGAAAGTATTTCTTGGTTAATCTCAATTTAACTGACAAAAAGTAACTTTGACTTGCAGTGACAAAGACACATTGATTTTATGTTCATTTTTGCTGCTGATTTAAAGATTCTTTAATAAACAACTCAGTTGCTTCACATACTGTGGTATTCACTGCTTCAGAAAATTTGAAACATTTTGAAACAATGACAGCCGATAGAGATAAATTGCCATGCATAATTTTTATGAAAGATGAACTGTCCCTTCTAAAATTTTACAACATTTCTCTAAATTTAATGAACATAAGCAAAGAAAGGTTACGGGTCCAGAACCAAGACAGATAGAGCCACTTTCCTGCTGGAGAGCAGGTCACTAGGACAATGGTAATATTATAAATACCACATTTTACATATGTATCCAGATAAACAGGTTGGACATATAAATGAAATCATGATTTTGTAACTGCTATAGATTTTGATTGTGTGACCCAGTCTGTCATCAAATCATAGAAATACATAGAACTGCTTATTGTCATGCAAGACACAGAAATAATTTAAAGTGACAAGACATATGTGCTGCATTTCTGCATATGAGTAAGCAGTGCAGTCAGTAGAGCTCAGGAATGCGACACAATAGATCTAAGGTTCAATTCCTACACACACACAAAAATCCATTTTTGCCTCTCTTACATTTTTAAAAAAATTTCTTCCTTTTTCAAAAGCTTGCATGTTTACAGCTTATAATGTATTGGCAAGACAGTTTTCTAGTTTTATTTTTAACCATATACCATTTACAACTGTAATAGAAAAGGTAAAATATGTGTCTGCAAGTGATATTATGCCTTTAAATCTATCATGCTAACTCTTTATTACTGCAGGTGTTAAATGATTAAAACCATTGATAACGAGATGTTCTTTTAAAAGAATTTAATATCACTTTAGATTTATAAGCCAAATATTGAAAATATCATCAAATACCTTTCTACTTGTACTTCAAATGACAGGTGTCAAGTGAAAGCTGATGAGACAAAAGCTTGGAATGTGATACCTTGAAAGGTGCGATGAAAATCCATCAGAAACTTGATTCTAATACTATAGTCTGCCCATATCACTAAAATTCATTGGGTTTTTCAATACTGACCATTTTGTAAATAGACATCAGAAAATTCCATCTAATTAGTGACGCGCTGGAGCGCGATGCCTATATATGGAATGCTCAATGAAATTTGCACATGGAGACAGTTTATTTTGCGGCCTTTCTAGGTTACATAACACTAAATGAATTTGTTCTTTACTCCATAGTAAATGTCACAGCTTTGGAAGCATTTTAACAGCAACTGTTTCTTTGGGAACCCCAAAATTATACATTGTGAGAAAGACCAATATATTATCTAATAACAGTCCTTATTAGACAGATATGGGATTTCTAATGTTTTTGTTTATCAAGATACTATGGATCCAAAGCAATTCACCAAAGTTTTCAAATAATGCGTTATTGATGTGTTTCACACAGGAATGGCATGGAACACTAAACTGAACCTGTATAAATACTGTAAATATAATTTACAATACCAATCGTATCTGGATATTTTACATCCAAACTTGAGGCTTTACGTCACAAAAATGAGAATCTTAGCTCATACATTTAGAATACAAACAAATCGCTATTCTAGCAAAAGAAATAGAACAGCAAGAGACAAGAGAATTTGTGGGCGCCATGCTATCAAAGATGAGTTTCAATTTATTTGCATGCGTACTGCCTATGACGTTTTTCAAAGACAAACAAGTATATGTAAAACCATCTGCTTTTAAACTGACAAGTCTCCTTTGTTCCAATAACAAGCAAACCCTGACCAATCTTGCACATTTTGTTAGAAACACTATGTCAATGAGAAACAACTTGTCCAGTAGATAAAAATCATGTACTTTCTTGCACTAACTGTGACTCATTTATTGTGTATGTGTTTTCATTTGATTAAGATGATGTACTTTGTACAAATCTGAATGTGTATGGGTTTTTTTTTCATTTCATTAAGATGATGTACTTTGTACAAATCTGAATAAATGTATGTTCTGTTCTGTTATTTTTATATATTTGGTGATATAATTACATGCATTTGTAGGCATTTGGTGATCAAACTATCTGCATATGTAGACATTTGGTATTCCAATAAGGTGCATTTGTAGGCTTTTGGTGATGCAAATATATGCTTTTGTAGACATTTGGTGATACAATTTTATGTATTTTATGGCAATTGTTGAAATTAAAAAGTTAACAGTTAAAAGTACATCCTTTTATTAAAATTGAACAAATAAATGCTGTACAGAAACTAATAAATTACTTCCAGAAAATATGGTGAAAAGAAAAGAACAGAATAGTTAAATGTCAACTAACATTGCAAAATCTAAATATATCTTTCAATGTACCTGGTAAATCTTGGATTTATTAAAATAAACTGCTTTTTGAACTAGGTTTACTTGATTTATAAGCAGTAAAAAACTTAGAAGGTTCCACTTAATTTTATTTATGTTTAATAGGTTCCAGGAACAGTGGATGAAGCTGTAACCCAATGTTGCTTCCGATAACAAATCAACAGTTGAATGTGAAGAATAAAGAAGCATTGTACATTTCTGGTGGGGAAGTAGGAAGACTCCACAGGTCAGAAGCAGAAAGACATTGTATCAATTTTATTAAAGACATAGTTACCAATGCAGACATCTGCACTGTAAGGCAGAGGAAAATATGTCCAAAGGTTTTAATTTCATTAAAGACATACCAACATTAACAATTTCATTAATGACATACCAGCATTAACAATTGCACTGTAAGGCAAAGGATAATATGTCCAAAGGTATCAATTTCATTAAAGACATACAAACATTAACAATTGCACTGTAAGGCAGAGGATAATATGTCCAAAGGTATCAATTTCATTAAAGGCATACCAACATTAACAATTGCACTGTAAGGCAGAGGATAATATGTCCAAAGGTATCAATTTCATTAAAGGCATACCAACATTAACAATTGCACTGTAAGGCAGAGGATAATATGTCCAAAGGTATCAATTTTATTAAAGGCATACAAACATTAACAATTTCATTAATGACATACCAGCATTAACAATTGCACTGTAAGGCAGAGGATAATATGTCCAAAGGTATCAATTTCATTAAAGACATACCAACATTAACAATTGCACTGTAAGGCAGAGGATAATATGTCTAAAGGTATCAATTTCATTAAAGACATACCAACATTAACAATTGCACTGTAAGGCAGAGGATAATATGTCTAAAGGTATCAATTTCATTAAAGGCATACCAACATTAACAATTGCACTGTAAGGCAGAGGATAATATGTCCAAAGGTATCAATTTCATTAAAGGCATACCAACATTAACAATTGCACTGTAAGGCAGAGGATAATATGTCCAAAGGTATCAATTTCATTAAAGGCATACCAACATTAACAATCACACTGTAAGGCAGAGGATAATATGTCCAAAGGTATCAATTTCATTAAAGACATACCAACATTAAAAATTGCACTGTAAGGCAGAGGATAATATGTCCAAAGGTATCAATTTCATTAAAGACTTACCAACATTAACAATTGCACTGTAAGGCAGAGGATAGTATATTCAAAGGTATCAATTTCATTAAAGATATCAAAGCTTACAATTGCACTGCAAGGCAGAGGATAATAAGTATGAAGGTATCAATTTCATTAGACATACCAAAGATAACAATTGCACTGCAATTCAGAGGATAATTTGTCCGCATGTATGCAAGAAAAGTAACAAAGGGCCATTACTCATGAATGACAAATTCAATTTTAGTTATCTCACCTTCAAGCAGCAAATCAGAATCAATCATTGATATAAATATGACGTAACTCTAATAATAAAGATGCTTACTGCACAAGAAACTGGTTATGTTCACTATACTCTATACTACTGCCCATCATACTATAATACAACCATCCAGCTGATAACAAATGGTACATAAATGGCTTGGCTTTCTAACCTTTAACCCGCTACATTTTAAAATAACACTTTGTTTTATTAGTATTTGCAAATAACAACAGTTATGCAAAGATAGACATTTTCTTCTAGACTTAGCAGCAAGTAGAACAGATCCTGATTAGATAGCACCCAACATGAACGTGTCTGATCTGGACCTATGCTTTTTGCCTAGACGGTGATCATTCGATTTTTTTCACGCATCCACAGGATGCACATTTTCTGAATAAATGGGTCCTGACAAAAACAAATGGGTCCTTATAAATAGGATATATCGTTTTTTATTGTTATATTACCTCACCTACCAAATTCAATCTTTAATCAAGTTTTTAGCCAGTGTTGTTGAAATGTACATGATTTCTTAAAGTCGTGACAGTGTATCATCAGTATCATTACTGTTGACATAGCGTTCCTTGTCACAACTTTCTGAAATGTGCTCTTAGCATTTGTTGTCTGTCGTTTAACTGTGGGCAAATTTCTTTTTCAGAGGAATCACAAAAATATCTAAATGACAGTTTGTTTATGAACAGACAACAACACATGTTTAACTGGACCCATTTTATAGGCCTATTTCCATTGGGTATGTCATTGAAATCAAACCAATCGGAAGATAATTTACAAGTGTGTTCGGTATGGATACATTTTAAACCCGTTGTGTATATAATTTCTACCAAAATAGATTTATCATATTATCATATGCTAGTTTATAGTACAGATTTCAGATTGATTTTCGTTAAGAGTCTGAATTACATGCATCCTTGCAGATGCACATATTTACTTTCCGTGCATTTGTGATAATAATTGTGGGTCAGGATGCGGGAGGCAGAGATAAAATTATCACTGCCTAGGCCTGATATTCTTGACTTAGCAGTGCTAAATGAGATGGTATTTGGACTGGTTGTTCATGTGTTTGATTAATGTTGTAATATGTGACCTAGCATACTTTCTCAGTGAAAGCATCACTACACTACCTGACAAACACTTTTATCTGACTTAGACCTTGTTGATTTTTATATAAACCCACCATGCAATAAAGCAAATGTATCTCTTTAAAAATTCTATCAATATAATTGTTGAATTAATATAAATAATATATTATTATACATGTATATATTATAAGCATTAACACAATACAGACTGTTGCCATTCAAAAGTATTATAAATGAAAGTGATTTGGAAAAGATGTCAAATTTTAAGTCAATCAGAACTGGTGAAGATAAACTCCTCAATATAATTTTGGATAGAAAGATAACTAGCTCAATCAGTGACAACAAATACAGAGAAAGCAAAAAAAACAGAACAAGAAAAGCATAACAACAACATAATTATGTAATAAATTTAACATCATGTTGGTAAGTACAGTTGTTGGACAGTATATAACAGGCGTAACTGTCAGGTTAAACAATGACATGTGGGGACAATTTTTTGTAAGAACAGGTAAATAGTAGCATGTATTCCCACACATTGCCCTAAGGGGAGAAACTTATAGCCATACTGAGTATTTATTTACCTAATTAACCTTAGACAGTTCAGCTAATTAGTGATCTCCATATGTGATTCATATTGTTTTTTGCATGGTTTATTGTTGTTATCATATTTTTGATTATCAGTGTGTGAAACACAAAACCAGTATGCCATACTGGTATGTTTTTATGTTTTATATGAAAGGTGGGGGCGCCCGTGGCATAGTGGTAGTCACCGCTAGTGGCGGTCCGCTCTGACTGCTTAGCCTCTCACTGTGTAGGTTTGAGTCCCATTCAGGGCGAAGAACTTAATGTGAGAAGGTCTTCCAGCTGACTTGAGGTTCACCGGTGGTTCTATCCAGACATGTGTCAGGGGTCTTCCTCCACCAAAAAGCTAGATGTTGCTATAATGATCATAAACTGTCGCTGAAATGTAAATCAAAAACGAAAACAAAATGAATGGAAGGTTGTATCCAACAGTTTGAACTTATTGGTTTTCTCTCATGCAAAAAAATAAACTGAAATCATGTTACATCCTGGGCAAGCAAATCTGACGTCAATATCTATTTTTAGCTCAAATTCTCATCATTCATATTTAAACATATGGCAGGCACGGACATTTTAATCAATTTATTTCACAATTTGTACAGTTTAACAATTAGGATGCTGTAAGTAACAGCCTTTACTTAAACATAAGTATGAGTTTATGCAGACATTATGCCCAAATTCCCCAGAACAGGGGTAAGATGTTTCAGATATAAGCAAACTGTCGGATACCACCATCAATATGCCAGCAACATGAAGACAACATGCATGTTGGCCCAATACATTCTCCCCAGTAACTTGATATGCTTATATTCAGGTTACTCCCTGGCACTATTAATGAATAATTATAAACAGTGGTTAGCTAAGCTCAACCAGGCAGGCAAAATAATTCTCAATTATTTAAATACTAAAAGCATTAAACAGAATTTTTTTATAAAGTATTCTAGAGAATATTTTTCCTTAAAAGAATAATGTATTATTCTGTTATAGTACTTATATTTGTTTCTTCTCACTTCTTAAGATCCCACCAACAAAAACTAACAAAAAAACAACAACACACAAAACAATCAGAGAAGCGTCACCCCAAACATAAATGACATCCACTTGAATGCAGTTTGCATGTCAACCTATTACTCTTTTTTTTCATCCAGCCAGCCCCAATTTCTATCAGCTTCTAAGCTTTTCCTAACCTATAAGGTGGTTGGCTTAGCTGTAGACAGGCAACTATAACTTGCAAGGTGCAAAGCGACCAGGCTGAGGCAAGCTGTGTAGCTGGGAGCTTTCTTATCAGGATCTACACTATTTACTGCTAAGTCCATCAATCCACATTGTAACAATTCAATTTTGTAGTGAGCAAATAAGTTTAAGTCTGCTTCATGAACAAATGTAGTATGTTAAGGGCTGAATGATGCTGCTTTCTGGGCTGATATAGTTGGGACTACTTCCCTCTACTGGGATATAACTGCTAGACAGCTGAGTGAGAATACAGTATAGTTCTCAGTCACAGCTTCACTTGGTCTGTGGGCATCATTCTTTGCTTGGCCGCAAGGGTTTCATGTTGGATTTTACTCACTCTACCTATATGCTTGTATCATCGGCTCCAGGCTCAAGTCGATGGTAGTGTAGTTGTTTACATAAGAGGGTGAGTTCTTGATTTTATTATACTTTTATTCCAAGATTTACTATTACAGGGATATTATTACTTTCTTATTGGTTTTGTTCACTCTACCTGTTGTTGGATATGTATGAGTGTGAGTACTTAAATTAATGATCGTATTCATCTTTTAAGCACTTTGTTTATTGTTCTTCGTTGATTTTGGTATTTTAATATTGTTCTTGTTTGATAATTTAACTTTTATTTGTTTGTTTTATTTGTGGAGGGTTTTTTAGAATTCCTAAAACTGAGGAATGTTTAATTTCATAATATTTTACTTGGCTTGTAGTGTTTTTCAGTATTCATTTTTATCATTCGTCCTTGTCATTTCTTCTATTTTTATTTTATTTTGGAAAATGAACAAAAATAGATATTAAGTTACTGTCTCTCCTAACATATATGCTTTCTACTGATTTTTTATTACTTTGACAAAAAACAAACAGACATTCCAAATACTGCAATTTAGCATAATCAACAGTGCAAAGTTATTTTAGTTAAAATATCTACACAATTGACTACATAAAAAACATAATAGTAGAAATGAATATTAAAAATTAATTTGTATACCTATAAACCTAAATTTTCATTCCCATGTTATCGAAAATTTAACATAAAAAGTTGACATTTTAAATCATGCCTTTTGATAATCACTTCTTATTTTTCAATTTGTCTGAGTGTTATTGTCCAAGGAGACTTATAAATTAGTTCAAATTGAGTTTGATTAAATTTCTCTAAGGGTGTTGATCCATTAAGGCAGTTAAAATCTCTGAAACTCTAGACTACAGAGAGTAAACTTGATTTCAGGGAAGAAATTTTTGAACAAAAACAATTACATCACTAAGGGGTTATTTAAAATTGTCCAATTGAGACAATCTTAATCCTTTCAATCTGTGGATATGCCATTTTATGCCTTTTTTTAGAGCATACACAATTGTCACTTTGATTTTCAGAAGTATCAGAACAACAGGGTTTATTTGTTGACTGGTTTAGGCAAGGACCTATAAGTATATGCTGAACACATATACCTATCTACAAATACTTTTAGACTCTTTCAAAGAAAATCAGCAAATTTTGGGGAAATTTCAAAATCATATACATGTACTGTAAATGAAAGAGTTAAAGAGCTGTGAAAAGTAAGTATAGCATGATATATACTTCTCTTAAAGTCAGCTTGATAGATACTTCTCTTAAAGTCAGTTTGATATATACTTTTCTTAAAGTCAGCTTGATAGATACTTCTCTTAAAGTCAGTTTGATATATATTTCTCTTAAAGTCAGCTTGATAGATACTTCTCTTAAAGTCAGTTTGATATATATTTCTCTTAAAGTCAGCTTGACATATATATTTCTCTAAAAGTCCGCATGATATATGCTTTTCTTAAAGTCAGTTTGATATATATTTCTCTTAAAATCAGCTTGAAACATACTTTTCTTTAAGTCAGCTTGATATATATATTTCTCTAAAAGTCAGCATGATATATGCTTTTCTTAAAGTCAGCTTGATATATATTTCTCTTAAAGTCAGCCTGATTATGCTTTTCTTAAAGTCAGTTTGATATATATATTTCTCTAAAAGTCAGCCTAATATGTTTTTGTTAAAGTCAGTTTGATATATATTTCTCTAAAAGTCAGCCTAATATATGCTTTTGTTAAAGTCAGTTTGATTTATATTTCTCTTAAAGTCAGCCTGATATATGCTTTTCTTAAAGTCAGTTTGATATATATTTCTCTTAAAGTCAGCCTGATATATGCTTTTCTTAAAGTCAGTTTGATATATATTTCTCTAAAAGTCAGCCTGATATAGGCTTTTCTTAAAGTCAGTTTGATATATATTTCTCTAAAAGTCAGCCTAATATGTTTTTGTTAAAGTCAGTTTGATATATATTTCTCTAAAAGTCAGCCTGATATATGCTTTTGTTAAAGTCAGTTTGATATATATTTCTCTAAAAGTCAGCCTGATATAGGCTTTTCTTAAAGTCAGCTTGATATATATTTCTCTAAAAGTCAGCCTGATATATGCTTTTCTTAAAGTCAGTTTGAAATAAACTTCTCTTAAAGTCAGCTTGAAATAAACCTTTCTGAAAGTCATAAAGTTTAAGGGGATAAATAAGTTTGTTCTGACTTTATTTTCCTATCTGACATTTGTGGAGCAAGCATTTAAACAGAAACACAAGTCACATAAAATGTTGATTATTTTTGCTTTCCTTTAAATAAATCACTTTTATAAAGGTCTGGAAAAAAAAAACTAAAAATTTTTTATAAGAAAATAACAATTCATAATACTGAAAATAATAATAATATTATTATTACTTATTATTATTATTATTAAAAATAATAATCATACATAATACTGAATTTAAAATTTAATACATAATGTAGCAGTGATACTCAGAAAAAAAATAGGCATCAAGCTTATTTATAAATTTGGAAAGAATGTGTTTTTACAAGACCTGTAATGTTTCACAATATAAGTAGTGTTCAAATTCTGTGTTTATACAACATAATGCACCAAATTCCCCCAGTACAGGGCTAAGATACTGTCAAATGTATAAGACACAGACAAAATGTTGGGTTCTACTTTTAAGAGGAGTCATAGAAATTAGGATTGAAATTTACAAGCATGTCAGGCTAGCAAGTAAGCTATTTTCACTAGCCCGAAAGAAAATTCACTCGTCTGAATTACATTCTGTTTTAATTTACAAATAAATCTAAAAAACTAAGATAAATATAGAAAATAACACTATTTAAGTATTTATTCACCCGGCAACTTCAGGGTTTTTTTTTCCCGGGTTTTGCACCAGAAACATATTTCAGTTTCTCTAACATTTTGTTCTGTAGCCCAGCTGATTTTAATTTGGTATAGAACATTTTGTACCATGCGGGAACCAGAATACCACGTGGTTCCTGCGCAGTACACATATTATCGGTTTAGCGGGCATAACACATTTATGATACTTGTAAAGGACAGCTTGCCAAACGAAATAAGCAGTTCAAAAGTTTTTTTTTAAATTGAAAATGAAATTATAATGATTGTTCAACAATCTGGATCTTAAAGCCGTTGGACTAGTAAATTGGGAATTTTGACTTACAGTAGAGAAAATCTACAAGTTTTTTGCTGTCAGATCAGCGCTAATTTCGACCACTGTAAGAGCCAACTACATATACACTGTTATATCACATAACCTATTATGCCAGAGTGAGGTAACAATCATGTGTTTTTTTTTGGTAACACATTAGTTAGTTATCCCAGTGTGACATCATTAAGTCTGTGTAGTGTATATATGCCATTTCCTGATCACTTTGTTGTTGCCATTTTATGGATTTTGTTGGACAATTTCATTTTTATTAATAAAAACAATAACATTTTAGTCATGTTATAAACTAATATGTTCCCTTTTTATGGAAAATGGTCTAGTAAAGAGTGAAAGTATTTTTTGTGTGGATTCTCTAAAACCGAATTACACATGTCAAGGCCGACTGTTCATACTATAAAAAGATGATGCACTGTAAACAAACAAAAAAGCTGATGTTTTGGTTATGTGATAATTATAATCTAATATTATTGTTTATTTGGTACTGAAAATATTTAACTCGTCTAAAATAAAATGAAACTCGGCAGAGCCTCAATTTGTATCATTTCATTCAACTCGATTAATATTTTCAGTATCTTATAAACACTCATATCAGATCCTCTATGTATCATATGATGCAAATCAAGCTTTCACTCAAGGGCTTCCATGAAACATAACAATGAAGCATTATCCCAACAACACTTACAGTTTTAAAAAACACCCTCATAACTTGACATACACTTAATTTGTTTTTATCATGCAGCAAACATGCACATCAAGTGTATTTCCTTAAAACTGTGCAAACAGGGTTATTATATCAACCCTTCTATTACTTCATTCTTCCAAAACCCATGCCAAATTCTAAATTCTTAGTTATTTGCTTAATGCCAAGGTAACAAAATGTGCTGGGAGATATATAGCAGTATGTAGTGTAGATTCTGATCTGTCTGTACTCAGAATCTGGCTTATCAAGACCTAAACTAAGCTTTATAAAAAAAAAATAGAAAAAAAAGGATTTTGGAAATACTTTGCAGCAACACAATAATGGTCATTATAGACGTCCAGCATTATAGCATTATAGACATCCACCGTTTATTGTGTGGAAGCACAGTACTGACAAATCTCTGAGTAAAACCACTGGCGCACAGCAAGTCAGCTGGAAGGCCTTCCCATAATGAGTCCTGCACCCGATTTGTTTGTTTAAACCTTTTTTTTATTGCCAATACAAAGTTACAATCCATGACAATACATACAAATGAATAAATGTAAATGGGTAGAGATACAAGTTCAAAAACTTAGAGGATATCTCTCCCCATGAAGTCAAATAATTTGCAGAAAAAAACATGGCAGGATAAGTAATCAAAAGTGTTGATATTGTAATAGGCAATATTAATATCAAACATTGGTTCATGGCATTTCAAGGAAATAAGATAATACAAAAACAGACTGCACCGGACCGGGACTCAAACAAACATGTTAAGAGGCAAGAAGTCAGAGGAATATAATAATAGTGAGCTTGGCAAGTTAAGTGTTAACATTTCCATCCACTGTCCACATGTTTTTTACAAAGCTTCAAGTCTACATTTCCTGTGCAAAATTTTCAGCTGACATTATAATAACAGGAAAAGATTTTTATAACATCTTTAACAGCTACAACTATTTCACAAATTGATGCTTTCCTGTATTTCTAGTCTTACTTTCTTCGACAATTCGACAAATGTTTCCAATCCATGCCGTCTCCATCATTCTTTTTTTCACAATGTAACAGTAACAGAATAATACCATACCGACTGTAATACTAGATGGAAGATATTTCAAACAATAAACAAGAATTGGAACATAACATCAGTTTTCTCACCGTCGGACAGCCACATTTGTTAAAAAAAAAACAACATAATTAACTTTTGAGATTTATAAAAAATAACTTTGTGCAGATTTGAGTTTAATATCAATATGGTGCATTATCAACATCAAATGTGATCCCCTTTGTTGTGGAGATTATTTACCCTCAGATCTGTAAAAGCAACAACAACAAAAACAAAATAAACTCAGATTTGTAAAAAACAAAAAACAATACTTAATTTTTGAGTCAATTAAAAATAACTATGTTCACAGGTAAACATATATGTTAAGGAGCCAAGAAGATAGATGGATGATCTGGATCTACATCACAGTTCTATCACAATAGTACCAATCTTCTACAGACTCAGGTTGAATTCTTTGTAAAATTGTTGAATTCGTAAAATCAAACAAGCGAGATGGACATAACCTTATACATGCATTGGCGATTGCTGTACTGTACAAGTACATACATGTGAACCCTCCCACACTTGGAGGGAGACTCCCACTTTTAAGGTTGAAAATAATATTAAAATTGGGGGCGTTTTACACGTTTTCAGAAACCTCCCTACTTGAAAACATATAACTTCCTTCTGTGTTTATATGAAAATAACAAATCTCCCATTTTGCAAGCAAATATCTCCCACTTTGACTTCAGAAAAAGTTTACATGTATGCAAGTATATGATGTTTTTATTGACTGAGCTTTTAATGTTCAGTTTTAGTGTAATTAACAACAAACAAAAGATGTTTGTGTAGTTTATTTTGCAATGATTTCTGTATTACTGTAATAGCTTTGAAAACATATATTAATCTGCAATGCAATTCTACTAAATTTGAGGGAATTGTCAATCAATGCAAGAAAGGGGTTTAAAATAGCTGTTGTCACTCATAGTGGCATGAAAACGTGTTGATGCATGCATCAGTTATCATTAAACTGTAGCCTAATTAAGTAGTTAATTGCTTCAAGAAACTGTGATTATCATCCATTCAAGCGTGGTTATGCAAAGCAAGGCAATCCAAATGATCTTAACATTTTAACACTAAAATATACAGCAAGAATGCTGAGTCTGGCTGGTGCATTTTCTAAAGCTTGTGCATTAGTTGAATTGTGATGTACACTGTATTTGCATATCATTAAATACATTGCAGCCTTAGGGTAAACATTTAATCTTGGTTAATGATTGCACAATATTAAAGATTCTTATGTTAATGATTTAATAAGTTAATAACTTTATTTATTCAATTCCTGAATAAGAATAAAAGAAAAAACACCTATATATACCAATTAAAAATCATTTATTGTCAATAAACAAACCAATTAAAAGTTATTTGTCAATAAATAAACCAATTAAAAATTGTTTATACTGTAAATATAAGTTAAATTTGCCTGTGTTTGTGTTTGCTGAGAACAGTTTTATATCACTAAAAATATCTCCAGGCAAGTATGAAAATGTTGAACTTGGAAGTGAGACAGTTGGCCAGTGTATTATCACATTGCCAGTATTTGACTCACAAATTCATGCCCCTAGCCACCAAACCAAAGAATCGATTCTCTGATGCATATGTCAGAACTCACTGGACTATGACAAACAAAGCCAGGTGCATTCTATCCCACACACTTTCATACATTCATTACTTATCTGTGACTTTCATTGTGGAACCATAACTAAAGGTAATTATGCATATTGCAGTCTATCAATTGTTTAAATTACATTGTGTCACAGAACTATAATTCTAGCATCAAAATAAATGTGGTACCAGTCTTAAAGGTTGTCTCCAACAGTTTTGACCATAGATTTTCTTCTCAAATTTATAATGAACGAAGAAATAATGCTTATTTCACAATGATACTCAGAAAAAAAACATAGGCATGAGCAGATTTATATATTAAATTCTCATATTTTCTTAAAGGTGGTATCAGATAGTTTGGACCATTTTTTCCCCTTAAATAAGTCATTATTTTCTGAAAAGGTCCTGCAAAATGCTATTCATTGATGTCCTAGATCTGTGTGAACAGTCAGGAATAAATCCCCACTCTTCACTGCAAACGGGTATTTCCTATCCGAGCCATGCTGCAGAGAAAGCTTTTTTTAAACTTAGAAAACCATGTGACAACTTACTTCTGAGATCACATATCGTCATCCAGTTATTTCGCTCTCTGGTGTCGCTATCTATTTTGAGCAGAGAACACTATCATGCTTATTTATAGATTTTGAAAAAATGTACATTTAGAGTGAATTTTTGTTGCATTATGTACCGTCTAACAACACAGAAAGTGTTCGAAATTGTCTTTACTTATACTACAGTGTAAATGTATGCAGACATTATGCCTAAATTCCACAAAACACTGGAAGAAATGTTGTTACATGCATTTGATATATGGAAACTGTTGGATACCACCTTTAAGTGTAAGTTTGCTAAGCAAGGACTTATACAGCTTTGGCAACTGTGTAGATCCAGATCAGCAAGGTATGTATTGGGAGCTGTCTGTCCAGGATCTACATTATTTACTGCTGAGTCTCCAGCAATAAGTCTAGGCATCTTTGCATGTCAATGTCAAAAGAAAATAAACAATCAATGCAGGCTTTTAACAAATATAGCAAGCTAAGTGTCAATACAAGATAAATCTCAAAAACATCTTTAAATTTTAGCTAGCTGTGGTAGTTAACAACTACTAATTCTTAATAAAATGTTATTGCTGGCTGTGTTTGTTAGTTAACAACTACTAATTCTTAGTAAAACTGTATTGCCAGCTGTGTTTGTTAGTTAACAACCTAATCTTAGTAAAATTTTATTGCTGGCTGTGTTTGTTAGTTAACAACTAATTCTTAGTAAAATTTTATTGCTGGCTGTGTTTGTTAGTTAACAACTACTAATTCTTAGTAAAATTTTATCAACAACTTTCAACATAGGTAACAAAACAAGCTGAAAAGGGCTTAGAAATAAATACTAAGTTACTGGATCTAAGCCATTTGTCTGATCAATTCCATGTATTGCTGCCAAGGATATTACCTGTTTCAAACTCAACAAATGAAGGATTTATGGTGAAAAGCACTCTTGGTAATTTTGTAGAGGTATCAACTATTACCAGTCTCTCAACCAACTCTATAGTTCCAACTCTATAATTCATATATTTCATAAATCTCCTTTGACAAAAAACAATGTGCACTACAGAGGTGATGTAGACTTATTTTTGGCAATTCTTTATTTTATTTTATTTTAAATACACTGCAGTGACCATTTATGGTCCCTATATTTTGGTGGAGGCCTGTTCAGATAACAATGGTTTACAAAGATATCTAATGAAAACATTTTTGGTCCAAACTGTCAGATACCTGACCTTTAAAATTAAATTTAAAAAAAATATTTCAATTTATTTTATTGTTTAAGCATGCTAAGCAATATATCTACATTGTATACAGAGATTTTGTTATTACAATAAAATGTAATATACTAAAAAAAATGTAGTGACATACATAATTACAAAATAGTAAACTATTTTTAACATTGCAAAACAGTAAACTGTTTTTAATGTTTCAATTATTTAAAAAAAAATGATCAGCTCACAAGTTAATTAAAACATGCTTTACAAGAGACATCATGGCATCAAATAAAGAGCTTCAATAAAGTGCAACTTGTATAGTCCTGACATTCATCTAAATCGTAAATGGTTTACACCTCACTAAAATTGTTCAGGACCTCAGGAATGATGAGGAAAGATTGTCTGAGTGGTTTTATATACAGTTTCCATGTATTTTAGAACCCTGCATACAAATTAATGTTAGAAACTGAAGTGGGCACCTACACAAGCTATGCAGACAGAGTTTCTTTTGTTTTAATAGTGGTACCTGACAGTTTGGACTAAAAATATTTTCATTAAACAACTTAATAAAACTACTGTTACCTGAAAAGATCTCGCAAAATACTCTTTATTTATGTCCTACGCCTGTCTGTATAATAAACCATAACGTCTCAATTGTCATTAAAAACATGAATTTCTTATCTGAGCCATGCTACATAGTTAGCTATTTTTAAGCCAAGAAAACCACGCTGTGACATTGATGACTATTTATAGTAGAAATCCTAATTGTTCTTATTTATAGATTTGAAAAGAATGAACATTGGAAGTGTTGACAAACGAGTTTTACTGCACCAAAATTTGAGGTACTGATGGAAATCGTCAAAGATTAGATTAAAAGTATGATGTTTTTCTACAGTTTTTATGCACAAATACCCTAAACAGAGGTCAGATATTGTAATATATACAGTAGAAACTCGCTATTAAGGCCCCTTTTGGGACCGGCAAGAAGTGGCCTTAATTTAAAGTTTGGCCTTAATAGCGAGTTTTGATATAAGCTGTAACAAGTTATGCCCCTTTGACATAATGAACTACTTGTGTGTTTATAATCTTTTTACATACGTGTTGTATACTTTATATTTGTGTTTAAACCAATATCATATTTTGTTTTGTTAGTATAATAGTAGTAGTTTAAATCAATAATATAATATGCATTATGATTCATAAAATGTAGAACACTTTCATTTTTTCAGTATTATTTATTTTAGTTGATTTTGTACACTTTTAAACTAAAATCTATTAACCTGTAAATCAATAAAAATAAAACAACAAGCAATGTCCTTTTTACACAGAGGTTTGTGTTAGTGTTTACTTAAAAAACTGAGTGATTGTGCTCTGTTTGGCAGCTGCCATCACTTTGATCTGCTGAGACTCAACGTCGTCAACGATGAAAAGATCCGCCACTGTTTGTTTTTTTTTGTTTGTTTTTTTGTTGTTGTTTTTTTTGTAATTAACTGACACATGCCTATGATGTCTGTTAATCCTTTATGAAATGCAGTCTAAACAAAAGAAAGTGTCAAAATGTCGGCCGCCTCTTAGTAAACACAAACTGGTGTACGATATGCTGATGGATGTCTATGAATAGGCTGCGCTGCATGGTAGTAAAATTCACGCACCCAGTCTGGCAACAGTCGATAAGAGTTATTTTCCTTGGCCGCATTAGTCAGTTTCGTTTATCGCTTAGACGCCAGTTCGGGACCGAAACTCATGGCCGTAATTCGCAATAGCCAGTTGCCCGCATTTTTGAGTTTCAAGTATATAGAATCAAATAGTAAACTTTTCGGGACCGAGAAAATTGGCCGTAATATAAAAATGGCCGTATTATCGAGTTGCCCGCACTGTGAGTTTCTACTGTAGTAGATATAGGCAAACTGTCACATACCACCTTTAAAGGGACTTATTTACTGCTGCACACTGTTGTATAGAGATACTGAAATAAGCTTTATTTCATCTGGTTTAACACAAACAAAATTAATGCAACTTTCCTTGGCACCCACTTTTATATACACTTAACTAACTTTATCTTCAAAAGTATTATTATAAGGAAAATGCTACAAAAATTGAGGCATAATTAAAATCTATTAACTGGGTCATTAGTATTGAAAACCTCTACAGCTTAGTCTCATTCTTGGAGTAATTGTCCACTTTCTGGATATTTAATTTTCTGCATATTTAATAACAAAACTTACATGAAAATTTATCTTCATAATCATTTGCCTTGATTGAATTTGTTCCTGAAATGAGAAATTTTCTCAGTTCTACTCCTGAGAAAAAATAACTTAGGTTACATCCTTGAGAGCATTATCTTAATAAACCAATTAGACCTCAAGATCACTTCCATGTACCAGTATTAAGTAGGAAACACATGTCCTCTCTCAACCCGTATTGGGAATATAAATGGCATTCAACATATATCATTTAGGATTAGGTTTGAACAAGGTTGTCTAAGATAAAGATATGAGAACACTCAGTCCCTACTACCTGGTCATTAGGATCACTCATGGTCAAGTAATTAAGCAGTAATTGGTCTCTGACAAAAACATCTTATTTCCTCACAACTTTGAGTGCAAGACCCATACGGGCTATCGATTTTATGTATAAAAGCTTTTCAGCTAGCTTTGCAGTGAATCAGTGGTTCTACCCTGGAATAAAATTAGGAATCCTTATCATCAGCAGCATTTTACAGATCACTGGCCAAAATGACCACAGTTAGCTTTCTTCCTAACGACGGCCATTTTCCACCTTGCACAATCCTGCACAATCCAGGACATCATGTTCTTTGGGTTGATTCCATCACATCTTCAGCTCAAATTATAGCTCATTATTACAAAACTTATGCATTTAGTATGAGTGGATATCAGAATTTCAGTGATTCATAATATATATTCTCTTCCAAAACTTCTTTCACTAATTATAATCACTCTCCCCCTAATTAATAGTCAGATGTAGATGTATAAACATCATTGTAGGATATCAGTGATTCTGTCTAAATTTGACACTAAACCACCTTCTACCAATTAAAACTGGATCCAGAAACATAAACATGGTTGTAGAGAATCAATTATTTTTTGTAAAATTTACTCTAATTCACCTTCTGCCAATTAGAACTGGATCTAGCTGTATTAACATCATTGTAGAATATCAGTGATTTTGTCTGAATTTTACTCAAAATATTTTCCCACTAAAAATAACTACATGTACATGTAGCTATAGAAATCTGACTAGAATGTCAATGATTCTGTCTAAATGTTATTCCAAATTTTCTTACAACAACCAATTATTACTTTATATAGCTGTGATAGCTGTATAACTATGACTGTTAATTAACTTTGACAATATTCTCAATACTTTTGACAATAATCTAATGAATATAAACTAACATTATTGTTATGTAAAATAGAAAACTGTTCTTTTTGAGTTTCACAAAGCTTGGGGGAACATGTGAAATGTATATCAAGGCCAGCCCCTTGTGTTTCCGAATCAGCCCCTTACTTACTCCATAAGCTAGCTAGGATTGTAGTGGGCTGTTTCTATTTATATAATGAATGAGGCATATTTCTTCAAAACAGTATATGTATGTTGTGTCTTTATGAGTGTTGGTGTATGGTGTGTTTTGTCCGCTCTGACATAAGAGGATTTGAGCAAGCTGTGTGTCTTGATACTTGCTCATTAAATGTCAATGCCATACCAATATAGACTACAAATGAGTTGTAAATGCAGCCCTAACTGTCAACAGTGTCAACAGTTCTGTATTAGTTGTATTGTTTGAAAGATAATTAAAAAACATATGCCACACAACATGAATCAACATTTCAGCTGTACAATGCAAATGTTAATTTCAATTTCAATTTAAGTCTTAGACACAGCTCCTTTGGTGACTTCTAGCTTTATAACCTTTGATGAAGAACAGAGAGTCTGCAGCTTGCTTAACAGTGACCTTATGTATTTATAAGTAATAAAAGACACCATTACCATTTTTCTGACATTATTTTTCTACAATGAATGCTGAACTTGTGAAACTAGAACTATAAGCCAAGGGATAAGAGACCGGACCTGGTAGGGCAATTAGTAGAACGTTGACTCCAGGTACAGGAGGCCCCAGGTTCAAAGATGGGCAGCAACATACCAAGGTTGAAAAAATGGCAGTGGTATTGCTCCCTTGATAATGCTCAAGCAAATTTAAGGGGAATGCAACAACTGGTTGGCCCAGTGTCAGGATAATGTGACTGGGTGTGGTATCATGTCATATGTTCATGGCTTGCTTTACACAGTAAAGGCAGAATTACCTGTATATCTGCTTCAATGGGACACTATCTCCACATAACAGAAATACTGTTGGTAGGACGATAATAATATAAAAAAACAAGAGCTAACAAATACCTCTACTCTACTGCTGGTTCAAAAAGCAATGTCTGAAATAATGTTTGATTCTAAGACAAAAAAGCTTTTATTGTATTTACGAAATTTTAGAAGTTTCATCAAATTGTTGCAAAACTATAATAATTGAAGTCTGGACAAATTTGTAGATTTTTGGGTGTTTTTTATACATTGTACTGACACAATTATGGTCATATTGGTGAAGTCCAGCTAATTATTGGTGGAGGATGACCCCAGATTTAAGTCTGAGTACAACCACCGGTGCTCCATATGTCCCAGGACAGACAGACAACCTGAATCCAGGATAGTCCCCCACCCTCCCAACTTCATTGTGGAGGGGATTACAACAGACATTCAGTTTAAACATCTGGAAAACTGTTTAATCAGTAGAATTCATCCAACTGTAGATACAGTGATAGCACATTCTGTAAATGAAAGAACTAAATAACACCAAACGTTGGGTTTAAATTTAAACCAGAGCTGTGTTAGCTGTGTGATAAGCAGCTGTTTTCAATTTATTTAAATCTTTCTATCCCACCCCAAAACACTAGGTTTGAAATAATAAGCAGGTGGTGAACAACTAACATACTTTCATGTGTTTTATGACCATGTTTTCTTGGACACATTTTAATGTGTTTTATGTTCTTGTATTCTTTGACAACATACAGGTTTTCATAGTTTTTATGCATGTTTTCTTAGACAGCTTACGAGATTTCATGAGTTGTATGTTCATGTGCTGTGAGACAACTAACAAGATTTTATGTGTTTTATGTCCATGTGCTCTAAGATGGCTAACAAGGTTTCATGTGTTTTATGTTCATGTATTTTCTTGGACAACTAACATGATTTTATGTGTTTTTTGTTCATATGTTTCTGGACAACTAACAACATTTCACAATAGCTCGGTGGCAGAGCGTCGGCTTGCAGATCGGGAGGTCTTGGGTTCGAACCCCGTCAGGGTCAAACCTAACACTTTGAAGTTGGTAGTATTGGCTTCCCTCCCAACACTCGGGGCTAAGGGGATAGCATTATGCCTGACTTGTCAGTGTCAATATAATGGACTGGCAGCGTTCAGTCCCTGGGCACCTCATAAGTGCCCCTGAGTAATAATGATAGAAATGTTGCTGCACAGTATCAGCAAAAATGCCAATCAACATGTGTTTGATGCTTATGTTTTCCAAAATGTCTTGATCTCTTTTGGCTCTACTTAACTGCAAGATTCTGATAAATTGTGTTCCATGAAACTAAGCAAAGATTAGCTTATATTAATAGATTAAGACATTTTGACTAAGACTGGCAATAAACCTTATTGGTCTTTAAAGACCTAGTATTTGTTTTTATTCGTAACTTAATTTGTTAAGAATGGAAAATATAATTTCTAATCCATCTAATCAAAATGAAATAAAATGTTATATGTTATATAAATGTAACATTAAGACTGTTGTAATCCACCATTTCTGAACAAACCTTGTATGTTTAAGACATTTTTAGTTTATGTTGCCAAGCCTTTTTTAAATTAACTACAAAACAATAAACATTTTGTAGCCTATAAAATATGCCAAGTTCTTCTTTTTACAAGGTGACATGAAATTTCTCTCACATGGCTAATTCCAACGGTCACAATAATTCTTTTTTGACAATACCAAAATACATTTCCCGAGTCCATCTGCATAATTCTTTTATTTTCTATTACTGTCATAAGAAGAAAAGCAGAGAAATAACTTGTCTTTTATTCAAGGAATGAAAATATATCTTTTAGGTAAATATAATTTTTATGACAGCAAGGTTTCTAGGTTAAATATTACCTTATTAAATGATGATCTCACAGTACAAACAGTAAACTGGAATAATACCACTTATAACTTAAAAGTGGTAAAATGCATCCGATAGCTTGTCTATATAAAGTGCATATAACAATGTCTTTCCACAGTTTTATGGGGAATTTTGTCATAATTTCTGCATAAACTTATACATAAGTAAAAGTAAAGATGATTTTAAACACTAGACATACATACAAATCACCCTAAATGTTCATAAATGTTTTTTTTCCAAATCTATAAATAAGCACAATAGTGATCTCTGCTTAAAATAGATATTGACATCAGAGCAGACTACCCAGATGTCAATATAATGTGATCTCAAAAGAATGTTGTCACATGGTTTTCTTAGTTTACAAATAGCTGTCTCTGCAGTGTGGCTCAGATCTGATAGGAAATACCTGTTTGCAGTGACGAGTGGGGATTTTTTATTCTGCACTTTTCACAGATCTAAGGCATCAATGAACAACATTTTGTTAAAAAAAAATTTAGGTAAAAATAACTAATTTGGCTATTTGAGAAAAAAATCTTTGATCCAAACCGTTTGATGCCACTTTTAATAATCTTGTCTCTTGATCACAAAAATTTACATTGATATGTAAATAATGAAAGTTTAGCAAGCACTGTGGTATTCAGTGCTTTTGGAAAAGTATTGTTCTCATTGTGAGACAATGACAACCATAAGCTACAGTTCTTATGCGAGAACTCTCATGCGGGGAGATTTTCAAGCCAACCTGCTGTGGTTCTACCCAGACGAAACAAATAAAACTGTGACACTGACTTCCATGCACAGAGGGATGATCTCCTCTATGGTAAGGTGCGAGACACCAGTTGTTGCCGCAGCACAGTGTAGTGTAACTAGTGTGCAATGTGTGCAAAAGTACAATTTAACAGTGCATGGATGCAATGCTACTGATCTGGAGTGTCTTGCTCAGTGCATGAATGGAAGCACCACCTGCAAAGTTGGAAACAGTGACTCACTGCCACATAGGACCTAGCCATATAATCCAACAATCCTCTGGCCATTATTGTCAATGTCGACAGACCATTTCATACCATGCAACACCAAGCATGAATCTGAAAGTGCATCACACAACATGTCAATTTTCATTTCCTCACATCACTACTTTCATCCCTTCTCAGGCTTTAGTCATTATTAAGCATGCAAACTTTTCTGTTTTATTTTTTTTGCATCTACATGCACGGGTAACAAGATGTAAAGCAGTAAATGGTGCAGATTCTGGTCAGACTTAATGATCTGCATCTTATTATATTTGCGACAGATGGATCAATCCATCGGCAGCAGGATAGATGCTGACATCAGTACTCCTAGACAGTGGATCACATTAAACAAATCAATCCTGCAGAGACAAGCGGAATCAACTTTCATCAATGTCTAATATTTAGTGCCAAGTTGTAACTATTTTAAATATTGTGTTTGCATATTTTGCATGGATTTTCTAAGGAAAGAGAAGTGTCATTTTTCTTTCTTTTCTTCAAGTATCAAAGTTACATTTCTTGAGAGTTTGGCAGAGTAAGAGGCCTTTCTATCCCTTTGAAAAAAATGCATCACTGGTTCTATCCAGACATTTTGTTAGTGTCTGTCTTCAGCCAACATGAACTGGACATCACAATAATGAAACTTGTTGTATGGCTGTGATGTTCTAAAATAACCAAAAATTATATGCTATACTATCTAATAGATTACTGTAATGGTAATTTTTTTTTGGAACAATATTGATTTAAATTAAAACCATTATTAAGTTAAGACTTTATTATAATTCAAATAATAGACAAGAATGTGTTAATCATGTTCTTTTTATTTTTGTAATGTCTTTGTTAAAAGTAAGTGTTTAAACAAAATGTATAGAATTTTTCTCATAAAACAAAAAACTCAAAAAGGATATGCATTTTGTAATTAAATAATACTTCTAAATCATATTGCACTCAATGCACACAGACAATCTTCCCTTTTTATTTGTTTTGTAGAGAGACTTAAGCAAATGATGCCTGGTAAAATCATTAAATAGAAAATAAGCCAACACAAGCACAAGAATTCATTTTGTCAAGTTCTGGTGGCCTCAAAGGCAGCCTTGAGGTAAACACAGTTTCCCAACCCACCCGCAGAACATCTATCATGCATGATAGAATGGGTTTTGCTGCGTGTTTATCAGATAATCTTCAATGCAACTTCTGTTTATGCATCAGGAATTCTGGAAGTTTTAGAGTCATTTATTTTCAAGTAAAGTAATTAATTTATTCTAATATATGGGAAACATTATCACAGAAGCACACCTGAGGTCCATGTGTCCATTTCTGTTTTTTTTTTTCTGTAAATATTTTGCATGCAATACTTGCTATGTTGAAAGCATGATTTCAAAGTGAAATCACTACTAAAACTGTGTTCAGAATAAAGGGGCATTTTAATTTTTCCAGAAAAATATCCACATATGCAACAAAAACAATCTTCCTACAATAAAAATAAACAAGAGACTGTAGAACGCAGGTGATGCTCCCTGAATGGGTAATTTGTCACAAAAACGGTTTGTTGTATAACTATGAAGGTGAATTTTCTAAATGGTGTAGTGCTATAAAATCAGACATTTTTAAACCTGTACCTATAAAGGTGGAAGGGAATGGCTATTTCAACCACTGAGTTAACTTGGGGAGCAATGGAACTGGTCATACTAACAATGGCAAAGAATTCAAGAAATACACTTAATTGTGAATGTCTTTAATAAGATAGACTTCTAGACTTAAAAATGTATTGGCTGGACACGATTTTGCTTCAAGGTCATACTGTGACCTTAACCTTTAAGGTAGCAACCCAAATTTTGCACGCAACAATATGTCTTCATATCACGATCATTTCTTTGAAATAATTTTAAAATGTGAATGCAAGTAACAAAGTTATGGGTCAAGCATGATTTTGCTTCAAGGTCATATTGTGACCTTGACCTTCAAGGTAGCAACCCTAATTTTGCGTGCAACACGTCTTTTCGATATGGTGATCATTTCTGTAAAATTATTTTAAAATCCAACAATAAATAACAAACCACTCATGACAAATATGTAATTATATAGTTTTAATAAATAAAAAATATTTCAGTTCATGTCATTCATAGCTATAAATTCACCTGCTTAAAAAGTTCAAACCTGACGGTTAAACAAATTCATAGATATAATAAGGTCCAATAACTACTGCAACATAAATTAAAATTTTAAAAAAGGCACAAGGGTATTCACATGTCAGTCAAATATAAAAGTGACAAAAAATAAGACACTTTATGGAATAAGGCAAACCCAACAATTACCACCTTGGACCTCTTAACCCCAGACACTTTCTATATGCCTAGTAATCCTTTTTTTTTACAGATGTAAGAAAATAACCAAGAATTTGGTTTACTGACTCCATAAAAAAGTAATAAAAGCATCTGCTGTCAAGTCTCATTTTGGTGGAGGTGACCTACAAATGAATGTTTGACAGAAAACAGTCCTCCCTTATATCTTAAACTGATAACCTTCCACCTTCTTGATTAACTCATTCTAAATTCTGAGTTATTAGATAACTTCTGGCTGAGGTCAAATTGTCTTATCACTTTGGAATCAACAGTAAATTGTGCAGATCCTGATCAGACAAGTCCCTGTAGGATCTACAGTGTATACCTTAACAGTTTGTACTTAGCATGTATAAAGCTACCCCATTGCCTGCTAAGCATTATTTATCTTTTCGATAAGTATAGACCCTGATTATAGAGGAGCTGTCTGTGTAGGATCTATACTGTTTGCTTCTCAGTGTCAAGTAATAACAGGTAAAGTGCTTTTACTTTTCCATACAGAGGGTAGTTGGTAGGGTATGCAAATATCACAAACAAGGAACTAGTATGGACTATAAACAAATGTAGTAGGTAATGGGTGAAGCCCATCCTCCTGTTACACCCCTCAATGCATTAAAACAACAGCTGCTGGACTGATAAACTTATAATTTTTTCTTGAGGACTACATATAAGTTTGTTTCCTCTATCTTGTTTTTGTATAGCTGTGAATATAGAGTTTCTGCTTGACACAGGAAGCTGCAGATCCAACACTTTAAAGGTAATATCTGACAGTTTGGACCAAATTTTTTTCTCTCAAATGGTCATTGTTACTGAAAAGGTTCTGTAATGCAGTTCATTGATGCTCTAGATCTGTGTGAACAGCAAAGCATAAATTCACGTTCGTCATGGCAAACAGGTATTTCCAATCTGAGCCATGCTGCAGAGATAGCTATTTTTAATGTAAGAAAACCACTTGACAACTACTCTTTTGATATTCATTATAATTATAGTCACTCGGGTTGTCTGTTCTGATGTCGATATCTATTTTAAGCAGAGATCATAGTAGATGCTTATTTATAGATTTGGAAAGAATGAATATTTAGAGTGATTCTTTTTACAATTTGTACTGTCTAACAATTAGGTAGTGTTCAAAAGCAACTTTACTTAGACATATGTATGTGTTCATGTAGAAATTATGCAAAAAATGCCTAAAAAAGTGGAAATATATTATTAATATGTATTGGATATGGGCAAACTGTTAGATACTACCTTTAAGATGATTTCTGTCAACAGCAACACAAAAAGTAGTTCTTTGTATTTTCAAAGTGAAACAAAGGTATCATCTCACAGTTAAATCATATAGGAAAACAAAATCATCAAAAGTTTACATTACAAATACATTATGATAAGGTGTTGTTTGGGGAGAGTTTTAAGCTGAATAAAATGAAGCACTGTGCATAAAAACAATTAAAATTCATAATGGCAGACAAAAGAAACAAGAGGGCCATAATGGCCCTTAATCGCTCACCTGAGGACCACAGGCTTTTAGTACTCATATCTGGCATCAAGTAATTAGGAGTTATTTACTTTAGAAATCATTGGTGAAGACTGGACCATAAGTGTGGCCACTGGGTTTTCTAACATTTTCTAGAATTTTACCCAGTAATCTACTAAATCCACATGACCCACTTCAAAACATAGGTATGTAAGATTTCATACTGGCAAACATTTTGGCCAAGTTTGGTGCAGTTGGGCCATCAATGTGGTCTCTCACAAGGTTTTTCTAAAATGTGACCTAGTTATCTACATTTTGACCATACGTGAACCAATAATATACTCATCCAAGATTTCATGTAGACAAACAATCTGATCAAGTTTGGTGAAGATTGGGCTATGAATGTGGCCTTTATTGTGTTCACATGCTTTTTTGGAGTTTTGACCTAGTGACCTCTTTTTTGACCCAATGAACTCGACCAAGATTTCATGCAAACAAACTTTTTGACCAAGTTTGATGAAAAGTGGCCTGTAAATGTGGCCTCTAGTGTGTTCACAAGCTATTTGTATGATTTAACCTAGTGACCTACCTTTTGATCCCACATGACCCAGTTATGAATTCATCCAACATTTCATGCAGGTAAAGATTGGGCCATAAATGGGGCTTTTAGTGTGTTCACAAGCTTTTTCTAAGATTTGACCTAGTGTCCTATTTTTTGACCCCAGGTGACCCAATAATGAACTCATCCAAGATTTCATGCAGACAAAAATTCTGACCAAGTTTGGTGAAGATTGGGCTATAAATGTGGTCTCTAGTGTTCACAAGTTTTTCCTAAAATTTGACCTAGTGGCCTACTTTTTGACCCCAGGTGACCCAATAATTAACTCATCCAAGATTTTTTTGCAGACAAACATTATAACCAAGTTTGATAAAGATTGGATAAAAACTGTGGCCTCTAGCATGTTCACAAGCTAACATGTTGACGTCGCACGCCAGACAATGGACAAAGTGGTATCAGAAAAGCTCACGTTGTGCTCAGGTGAGCTAAAAATGATAGCTGTGTGGAAAGTCAGCAACAAATGGCATAGATCTATCTTTTATTTATATTTGTCTCAAATTGTGTGTTTGAAGTGAAAATAATATATACTGTAGATGTCTGCAGAGAAACACAAATTAAAGCTTGATTACATTTATGTGATAAAGACTAAACAGACAATGCAACACTTGGAGGTAGGTCAAACAGCCGTTCTAGTTTCTTCAAGGATACTACTTTTTTACAGATTCTTGTCAATCAGTCAGTCTTTAGACTGACAATTTTAAACAACGTTTGGACTGCTTGCCCTAAAAGAATATTGTGGTATTCGCAAAATCAATCTTTTAAATGTTTGAGGCTTTATTCAAGGCAGAGGATGTGTCAGGATATAAGATGTTTAGCAATTGGATAAGACTTCAGTTAAGTTTGTAAGCAATAATGTGATAAGTATGCTGTATGCTGCCGAACAGAATAGAACAAATCTTTATTTCTTTCAGTTATAAATAACAAAGAATAATACAAGAAGACTTAACGAACGCAAATATAAAATACAACAATGTAAGTTTTTTAAACAGATGAAGAGGTGCATAACAAATAAACAGTGCACAAGTTTGAAAAAGATAAGACCTTGCCCGTCTATTTCACAGTTTTGTGAATGCAATTATATTGGTAATTTGTTTTATAAAACATTCACAGGATCAAAATATGTCCAAAACAATATTACAGGCTAAACTTGTTTTCACAGTGGATGATCATAGTTAACAGTTGATACTGTTATTACTTAATTAACAATATTATTAATTATTATTAGTTTCATACATGTAATGAACCCATGAACATCCAATAATGATGCATCTCAACATGTGTCCAAAACAATTCTGCAACATTTTGTAATATGTACACATCAATTTCAAAATGCACTTCCATTATACGTTTCTTATTTACAGCAACTTTATAATTTCATTTCAGCATGTGCAACTAAGAAATTTGTATATGTTTCAGTTATGCTTTGTTTATCAAAATAGTTTTGACAAAAAAAGTTGGTATAACATGTATGAAAATGTAAGTATTTTGTTATAGTTATGTCATATCAGTCAAAACAATTCACAAGTTTACTTATCAGTTTTTCTTTACTTCATGTTTCACTAATATGTTGGAGCAGTCTTTAATTGATGTTTTCTTGTGTATTAATTAGTGTTTTGTGAGTTTATCTGTGTAGAGTTACAATAATTAAAACAATATACATACAGTCTAAATGATATTAAATACCCTGCTGTGTCATAAGACATAATATATCAGGCATCCTGATAATAGGCTTATGTGCAAATATTACTCATTTAAAAAGACAATACTCTCATAATATATCACTGCTAGACATTAACAGATATGCCCAGAAAATTGATGTAACATTTTTTATAGATGTGTATAACCTATTTTTGAACATCTATTGTCTTACGAAAAATGATAGGTAAAAACCATCTTAAATGACTGAATTGGTAGTACAATGAAACAATACACTTGACTGGTTACTATATTTAACAGTAAAATCCGGATAACACTTTTTCTAACTATGTAAATGCAGTTGGCCCTATTCCAGTAGTTTCAAAAATAATAATAAAAAAATACATTTCTTTTTTTATTCTGGTTGTAAAAAAACAAAACAGAAAAAATTCATTACTCAATTTTTATTATCTTGGGGAGATTTCACTCAATTCACTAAAATTCTTATCTGGAGCCCTGACCATATAACATTTTGTGGTTCAAAATTGCTTTGAATTAATAACTATCACTAAATAGGTGAAGATATGCAGCCCTAGTAGAGTTTGCAATTAGGGACAAATTATCTAACACACTATGTTTAGCAGCTTATCTCCGCCGGTAGTAAGTTGTCTCAAATCTGACCGATTTTTCTGAAGCAGTGAATACCACACAGTGCTTGCAGTGTTTTGATTACAATTCTTCAGAATCATAGAAGTTAAGCTCGAGATGATTAAACGGATTGCAGAATACTGAGAAATCCCTCAAGCAATATGATAATATGACTGCTAACATTTAATTAATTGGCTAATCATTTTCCTCCTCCTTCTAGCATTATCTCTTAACCTGCTACATGTAGTTATAAACAGGCCTAGGTAAATCAAGTGCAGATCTAGAAGGGGACTGAACTGTCAGATCTGAACCTGATCTTTTTTGCTGCAAACCTTCAGAAAATAACTCAAAAGCGAAAAAAAGAAAAAGAAATTAATCTAGGTTACTGACAAATGTATTAAGTTAGGGGTAAAGATATCACAATAAGCCTTTACTCTTGGCTTGCTATACACAAATTTATCAGGCTTAGGTTTATATTGTAGATCCTGATCAGCCAACTCTCATAAGAACATTTGTTGTAAGAAAATAATAAAAAACCCATATGCGCTAATTAAAATGTAGCAGGCTAAGGAGTATGTATCTTGAACTTATTGGCAACACATGAATTATCAATTTTGAAATATGTTTTTGTAAATCAGAAATTAATTTTTATAGATTTTTTTTTCCAGGCATATTTATGCAAGCCTATGAACTATGCCTGTTAAGGTTTCTTTTCGTTAATTTTCTTGAATTTCTTTTATAGTTATGTCATAGTAAATATGGCAAATAAGAAGAATGTTTTTACTTTTGAAATCGGTAGCTATTTCTGATTAAAAAAAATAAAATAAATAAAAACACATTTTATATGACCATTACCTTAATTAGATTCTGATTTTGAAAATCTCAAACATGTTATTTTAAATTGTTTCTAATTGACAATACTGTATAAATGATGTGTGGCCACCGGCGCAAAGTAAATTTATGTACAACTATAAAAATAAGAGCTATCAATAGTTATATAAAACAGAGTAATAAACAGTTTTTATGTTGTCTTTATTTGAAACTGAATGATATCAATGTAAAGTGTAAGTTATTTTTACTTCTTAAACAGTTGCAAGCATGTTAGCAGCAGAAGTATTAAGAGACTTGCTGCTTGGTTTCTTGGATATATTTTTGTCTTAATAATTGCAAAACACCTGTATAAAAACAGATAGGGTAAAAAGGCAACAACAGTACTTTACTACAAAATGAGTACCTCTCAGCTAAATAAATACTTGCAAACAATTATTCTCTTCTTTCTCAACCCTGCTTGGAAACAGATATCTTCCTTCTTTGTTTATATGAAAATAACAAATCTCCTACTTACCAAGTGAAAATCTCTCACTTTGGCCTCAGAATAAGTTCACATGCATGAACATGTCTGATTTAAGCAATAACATACAGGTTACAGATTTACCAGTTTATGTTAGCCAGTAAATCAATGTCCAGATATTTGTATTTAACTTGCTGCTTTAACAATCTGCTTAACAGATATCTTCACCAGTAAATAACTGCCCAAATTATCCCTATTATAACTGTGTAAATATGATAATAAATCCTTGTTACTGTTCTTTTCGGTAAATTCAAAACAAAAAGTGAGTTTTTTTTTAACACTTTACTGTTGGTTGTCGAAAATGTATATTGTGAGTTTTATTCAAAGTCATGTCATCAAAACTGCAAGATAAAAGTTTTTTAATTTGGAAGTTGAGTCATCGAAACTGTAAAATGTGAGTTTTTATTTTTAAGTTGTGAAATCACTGCTGTATAATGTTTTTTGTGGGTTTTTTTGCAGTAGTGTCATTGAAACTGTAAGATGTAACAGTTTTAATTTTTAAGTAATGTCATTGAAACAGTAAGATGTAACAGTTTTAATTTTTAAGTAATGTCATTGAAACAGTAAGATGTAACTGTTTTAATCTGGAATAAGTGTCATTGAAACTGTAAGATGATACAGTTTTAATTTTTAAGTAATGGCATTGAAACAGTAAGATGTAACTATTTTAATCTGGAAGTAATGTCATTGAAACTGTAAGATGTAACTGTTTCCATCTGGAATAAGTGTCATTAAAACAGTAAGATGTAACTGTTTTAATCTGGAACTAGTGCTATAGAAACTGTAAGATGATACAGTTTTAATTTTTAAGTAATGGCATTGAAACAGTAAGATGTAACTATTTTAATCTGGAAGTAATGTCATTGAAACTGTAAGATGTAACTGTTTCCATATGGAATAAGTGTCATTAAAACAGTAAGATGTAACTGTTTTAATCTGGAAGTAATGTCATTGAAACTGTAAGATGTAACTGTTTCCATCTGGAATAAATGTCATTAAAATAGTAAGATGTAACTGTTTTAATCTGGAAGTAATGTCATTGAAACTGTAAGATGTAACTGTTTCCATCTGGAATAAGTTTCATTAAAACAGTAAGATGTAACTGTTTTAATCTGGAAGTAATGTCAATGAAACAGTAAGATGTAACTGTTTCCATCTGGAATAAGTGTCATTAAAACAGTAAGATATAACTGTTTTAATCTGGAAGTAATGTCAACGAAACAGTAAGATGTAACTCTTTTCTTTAGAAGAAGTGTCATGGAAACTTTGAAACTATAGGACATAACTTTTTTTATTTGGAAGTAACAACAAAAAAATCTACTGACTATCCTTCCTTTACAATTAAGTTTAAAAAGCAACATGACTTGTTTGAGTAAGGTCAGACATTGACATTCCTTTTCTGGGTCTTCCTTAATCGTAATCCTCACAGAAACCCTGTATCGTGACTAAAATCTTTGAAGGATTACCTGCGCTGATAGGAACATTGGCTGGAACAGTTCTTGTCTGGAACTACTAGGACAACATAGTAATGAAGGAGCTAAATATAATAATGCTTATCAAATAATATTTATTAATAAGCCATACAGATTTTTCAATTCTTCTTCCTAAAACATAATACAAGAGAAAAAAAGGGAAAATCATACTGCTTGAGACTTAGCATCAAAGGAAGGGCAGCTGGCTGATCTTCAATATTTGCCTTAGTCTGATCAATTTTTTATTAACATGCAATAAGTAATACTACATAAATATTTTTTAAGGCTATTAAGTATTTTTAGTTCAGTTGTTGTAAAACCTCACATGCAATTAGAAATACTACTGAAATTGTGTATATGTTAAGTATTTTTAGTTTGGTTGTTGTAAAATCTTACTTTTATTCTTAAAAACACATTGTCACATTTTATAAGACTTTTCAGGAGATAGTCATAGAAGAAAATAATGGAAAGCAATATCTAATATCCATACTTTAATACTGTATAGAACCCAAAGATATACTCTAAAATTTGTATATCAAACATGTGTTATAACTTTATGTTGGTAAACACATGAAGTTGTTTTTAATGTTAATTGTAAAAACAATTATATAATTCTACATGCATCAAACAGACAATTAAGTTTGTATTATGTATCTAGAGTATGTATATGATCCAAGAAAAACAACAATTGGAGCCATATTCTCATCAAGACCAATGTCTCTGACGAGTTTGAGGAATTTTGGTTCAATTTATAATTATCAAGTGGAAACCAAAATCCCAATGCAGATCAATGTTACCATTTAGTCATCTCACTGATGGTCACTGTGACTATGACTTTTCTTTGGCTAATCTAAAAAAAAATCGTGGTCATCTTCTAGACCAATGTCCATACCAAGATTATGGGCACACTGTAACCTTGACCTTCGTGCCAGTGACCTAAAATTTAATAGGAATCATCTGCTTATCATGACCAACATCCATACTAGCTTAAGGATTATGGGCCAATGTGTTTACAAGGTACTGATAGGACACACAATTTATGAATAAGGTCAACTGAAGTTGACATTTGCTCTTCTAACACAGAACCAATTGGGGTCATCTGCTCATCATGACCACTGTTCCTTCTAAGTGTGAGAAATATGGGTTCCGGCATTCTCAAGTTATTGTTTGGAAGCGCAGTAGTCGAACAAATGACTCACAGACTTCTGTAATAAGAATATATGACTAAGTCTTAAGAGCATTGCAACATATACTAAAACTTAAAAAAGGCACAGGATAAAGGTATTCACATGCAAGCCAAATGTAAGAGTAAGAACAAATCTGTGAAGAGTCATTTAACAAAAAGAGCAAACCCCACAGTTACCGCCTTAGAACGGACAGTCGGCAATATGGACTGAATGGGGTGCTTAAAACTGGTAGTACAAAGCTCTAACCATGCACTTCCTGATGGGATTTACAAATGGAAGCCATGAAAAGAAAACTGATCTATTTGAATATGCGCTGACGTTTTATTTGATTAGTTATGATGATAGTAGTCATATATTGAAAAATAATGTCCACATTGTGTTTAGAAGAGAGAGAGGTATTATTTCAATGATAAGAATTGACAATAATTTTGGTTTTGATTGTAAATGAAGTTAACTTTTTTAACCAAGAAAAAAAAAAAGACCATAGGAGAGTAAATGGTTGTAGCATCCTGTTATACTTTTTAGTATGACATAATATTTTTTTAACCAAAGTGTAAATCACAAAAGTAAAGGATTTGCCTGCCAGATGGTTCATATTCAAAATAAAGTCAAGATAAACAAGCATTATTTATGAACGGTGAAATGAAGCACCTGACATGGTGGTTAAGTGGTTACATACTTAGTAGCCTCTTATAATAAAGGACCACTGTATGAACCCTGCATGATGCTGTTGTTGTTTCTTCTAAGAAAAGATACTGAACAAAAAAGGCTGATCTTTTCATTTTGTTAATTATGGGATATTTTATAAAGTGACACAAATCTTGGCAGGATCTTAAAATTTTAAGATTCAACATATTTTAACTGTAGCTTTAGGAATGAATATAAATTCAAAACTTCTTACATCTTGAAGAGAGAACAAAACAAAAACATACACAACTAAGGAATTATTTGTGATTGTATTTTTTGTAAATGTTTTATGTACCCTTAGAAAATGTTTTTTTTTTGGAATTGTCAGACAGGCAGTTGAACAGGTGTAGCTGTTAACATCCTTACATCAGTTATCAGTTCTTTATCATACACTGAATATCATACCTTTACACAATAAGCTTAATTTGTGTTATTTATAAAACAACACATCTTTGAAGTATTGACACATGTTTTTTTTAGTGGTGGTTTTAAGAAACAAGTCCAGACTCATTGCATGTTTATGGGTGAAATATAATCTATACTTTATGGTGAACTTGAATATATTAATTTGCTGTTTGTAAAGTGTGGCTTTTCACAGTTACTTACTTGCTTGCAAATAATATTCTCAACAAAAATCAAGATGTCAATCTATCAATCTTTTTACCTGGTAATTAAGCATTGAACTGGTTTGTTTTGTTTTTGAAATACATTGCAGCCACGATGTATTATCATTATAGCAATGTCCAGCTTTTTTGGTGGAGGGAGACCCCAGACACAAGTCTGGGTAGAACCACCGGCGCACTGCCAGTCAGCTGGAAGACCTTCTCACATTAAGTCCTTCGCCCCTAACGGGACTCGAACCCACGCAGTGGCAGGCTAAGCAGAGTTACAAATCGGCGACTCTACCACTACACCACGGGTGCCCCTTGCATTGAACAGGCTTAGGCAAGACACTCTTTGACCACAGTCTATACTTTTTGCTGCTAAGTCTATCAGTACATCTTGCCTGAAAGTATAAGGAAATACTTCAAGATGATCTGGGTTTTTAATAAATGTAAAAGATAAAGAACATATCATAATAACAATTCTTGGACTGAACCATAATGACAACTTTTGAGTTGGGACAATAACAATGATTTTTAACATTATTATCCTTGAATCATAGTTTTAAGGAAAAAAAAATTGAAGTCTTTAATTTATATCTTAAACACTTTAGTCATCATCAGCATTATGATTTAAGGGGAAGGAATCATGTCTCTGTTTTAATGACGGCTCAAAAACACCAAAAATTAAGACATATCTTCTTAGAGCAAAACAAACTACCATGGAATCATAAAAAGAAACATCCACTTATAGATGAACAATAAAATAAGCGCTTGTGCAATCATTACGGACAAAGCAATCATAAAACATCAGGCAGTGATAATGGTGATAATGAACTGGGCATATCTCCAGTTGTATTTTCGTCCATACTTTATTTCAAATGAAATTCAGGAGACTGTGTCTATGTTATTACTGTTGGAAAGATAAAGCATCATTAACAACATCTACTGAACCAGTCAGACTAAGAATATCCTGGCAGTTAACCCTGATTATGCCACAGTTGTGAACAAGCAACACTAAATCTTAATGGTTTTTGCTGACAACAACTTTCAAAGGTATCATAGACATATCACATGTGCAGCAAATAATAAAGATCTTGACAGAACATCTCACTTCAAGATTTGGTGGATCAGAATCAGTACTATTTGTATAAGAATGTTAATTAATGCTAACAGCAGCTTATTCATAGAGATAATACCTTAATAGCCAATCGTCCCATATACACCAAGAGATAAGACCTTCTGAGCTATTCCTCCCATATACACTTAGAGATCAGATTTTGTAAGCCATTCCTCCCATATACACCTCGAGATAAGTATCGGAGCCATTCCTCCCATACACACTTAGAGATCAGATTTTGTAAGCCATTCCTCCCATATACACCTCGAGATAAGACCTTCGGAGCCATTCCTACCATATACACCTTGAGATAGAACCTTGTGAGCCATTCCTCCCATATACACCTAGAGATAAGACCTTCGGAGCCATTCCTCCCATATACACCTTGAGATAGAACCTTGTGAGCCATTCCTCCCATATACACCTAGAGATAAGACCTAGTGAGCCATTCCTCCCATATACACCTAGAGATAGAACATTGTGAGCCATTTCTCCCATATACACCTAGAGATAAGACCTAGTGAGCCATTCCTCCCTGTATACACCTAGAAGTAAGACCTTGTGGGCCATTCCTCCCATATACACCTAGAGATAAGACCTTGTGGGCCATTCCTCCCATATACACCTAGAGATAAGACCTTGTGGGCCATTCCTCCCATATACACCTAGAGATAAGACCTAGTGAGCCATTCCTCCCCGTATACACCTTGAGATAAAACCTTGTGAGCCATTCCTCCCATATACACATAGAGATAAGACCTTCGGAGCCATTCCTCCCATATACACCTTGAGATAGAACCTTGTGAGCCATTCCTCCCATATACACCTAGAGATAAGACCTAGTGAGACATTCCTCCCTGTATACACCTTTAGATAAGACCTTGTGGGCCATTCCTCCCATATACACCTAGAGATAAGACCTTGTGGGCCATTCCTCCCATATACACCTAGAGATAAAACCTTGTGAGCCATTCCTCCCATATACACATAGAGATAAGACCTTTGGAGCCATTCCTTCCATATACACCTGTAGATCAGACCTTGTGAGTCATTCCTGCTATAGACTCTTAGAGATAAGACCTTTTGACCAATTCCTTCCATATACACCTAGAGATAAGACCTTGTAACCATGACTTCCATATCCAACCAGAGATAAGACTTTGTCATTCCTCCTATATACACTTAGATATTAGACCTTGTGAGCCATTCCTCCTATATACACCTAGATATCAGACCTTGTGAGCCATTCCTCCTATATACACCTAGATATCAGACCTTGTGAGCCATTCCTCCCATATACACCTAGAGATCAGACCTTGTGAGCCATTCCTCCCATATACACCTAGAGATCAGACCTTGTGAGCCATTCCTCCCATATACACCTAGAGATAAGACCTTGTGAGTCATTCCTCCTATATACACCTAGATATCAGACCTTGTGAGCCATTCCTCTTATTTACACCTAGAGATCAGACCTTGTGAGCCATTACTCCCATATACACCTAGAGATAAGACCTTGTGAACCATTCCTCCTATATACACCTAGCCAGATCTTGAATGCTTGTTTTTGTTACAGTATTTATTATATAACCACAATATGGTACAAATAAAAGAAGCATTTTTAGCTTCCATAAAAATCATTCATCATTATGTAGTTTTAGTGGCGGATATGGTAAATGACTTGTAATTTTAAATTGTTGATATTTAGCAGCATGATGTATTAAATATGCACAACAGTTTATTTTATTACTTCCTCCACAGATGGAAAAGTAATTGCACATAATATTCCAAAATTAATAGATAATGCATGTCTTTACTTTTAAGGAAAACAAATCACTATCTAGCATGTGTACATTTATGTAATATTTGATTTCTCTCCTCTATTAGTACTATTATGTCACTCTGTATCTATCTATCCACATTTATTTTACAATTGTTTTATTTCAACTATTTCACTATACATAACACACAAGATAATATTCAATAGAAAATGGACTGAAACTTAAGTTAAAGCTACCAGGTTTCCCTCTTTTTACCTAAAATATGCTAAATAGGCCTAAATATTATCATTCAACTTGTTATCGGACCTGGTAGCGCAATCGTTAGAGTGTCAGCTCCAAGTAAAAGAGGCCACGGGGCCCCAGGCCGCAACATACCAAAGTCAATAAAAATGGTAGTGGTATAGTTCCCTTGCTAACGTTCAAGCAAATGTAAGGGTAGTTGGTCTGGTGTCAGGATAATGTGACTGGGTGTGGTATCATGCTAGGTGTTCACGGCCTGCTATACACAGTAATGGCAGCACTATATCTGTTTCCAGTGGACACCATCTCCAGATAACAGAAATACTGCCGGTGAGACGATAAACCCAATAAACAAACACAACTTGGTAAACTGAGGGGAAATTTTTTTTTTCTAGCATGGAAAAGAGTTACCTCTGAAATTAGTGATAGGCATTTGATGTTTCCTAAAAAATGAACACATTAAGGATAGTGTTTTTTTAACAATAAAAATCTTGGTATTTTTAGACATTCAAGCGTGAGAAGCACTATGCCTGGCATGGATAGTTGTGATATATGGTATGCTTTCAAATTCACAAAAAAGCCATCAGTAAATCTGGCACCATTGCAATATAGCCTCATCAATTTTGCATAATGTTTGACACCTCTACAGACATTCTGCTAGCATCCACTGAATACTAGTAGTGTCCTTTCATCAGCATCCTTGCTGTTCTAAGGACTCAAGGGACTATGACCCAAGGATAATGATAACAAGAACACTGGTTTGGGGCAGAAAACAAGGGACTACTTTTTATTGAGCATATTAAACCCTTATTACAGGCATAAATTGATTTCTAGTGAAAACTAAGGGATTGTCACAGAGCCATTTACTTTAGTTGATCTACCGATCAGTTAACAATATAATAATAAGAAGAAACAAATAGTGGCAAACTTGATCAAGCTTGACAATCTAGAGCCACACTATTTGTCTGATCCTTCACAAATCAGGATAAGCTGGATATGAATTTAATAAAAGCATTGGATTAGTCACACTCAACTGGGTCTGATATTGTCACTACTTCCAGCTGATAACATTGGCAAAAGGATTGCTTAATAATTGAAACAGAGAAATAGTGTAAGTACTGCACTAGAAATAAATTTATCAAGAAAACAAGTCGCCTTATCTTCATCATAGCGGGTAATTTCTTTTCATAACTGTCATCCTCATCATCATCCTGGCCTCGACATCACCAGTGTCATTTCATCATGGTCATAATTGTCATCATCATCATCAACATCATCATCATGTTTGTCATTCATCATCATATTCATATCATCATCATCATCATATTTATCATCGTAATCATATTCACATTTATCATCATCATCATCATCATCATATTTATCATCATCTTCATTATCATCATTATTATATTTATTGTTATCATCATCATCATCATATTTATATTTATTCTCCTATTCATCATCATCATCATAAGTGTCATGATCACCCACGCTCACATTTATCAATTTCTGTGTCTGTACTTCAATGTGTGTTGTTTCTCTTCTTTGTCTAAAAGCTGTGGACATGTTTATGAATGTATTGATTCCATCAAAAGACAGTTGATCAGCTATCTAAAAGGATGCAAAACACCACAAGTCTACCCAAGTGCATTACTATACACTGTTTTTAGAGGGAAATTCAGTCCACTATACTGACAACTACATACAACCAAGTAACAGACAAAAAAAAAACAACACAAAGGGGGCATCTTTATGTAATCAATTAGAAGTAATGTTTTATAACAAACAAAAAAATATTATTCTGCGAGAGTAATAATGTTTTGTTTGCATCTGATTGTTTTATCTCAACAAGCTCCTATCTGTCATCAACAGTGCTGAATTCCCACAGGGTGAGATTGTTTCTAGGAAATGCAAGTCATAGCTGCCCCTTATTTTGCTTTATTTACTGACAAACCATACTTAAGTGTTATTTATTTGCAATAAACTTCATACATAGGAATTAAAACCTACTTAAAAATACTCAGTGAAAAAAAAAATGCAAATCCTGATCAGGCAGTTTCAAGTGGTTCCACTGACACAGTATTGACCTACACTATTTGCACAAGCCTGAACAATGCTTTGGTGGTTTAGATTATTGTTGCCATGGGAGCAGAAACATTGAACTAAACTTTTGATTAATGAGGCAGCCTAATCTGCTGCGGGTTAAAAGAAAAAAAAACACATTTTAAACCTGTATTTTGACATTAAAAACATAACAAGTATTAATATCCTTGCTTTAAATGTTTATATTTAAAGACCTTTTTGAACTTATTTAAAAAAACAAAAAAACAAAGAAGTTACTTTAATTGACATTGTTAGAAACATGAAAGGACCAAATTTAGAAACATTACAAGACAATATATAAAACAAACAAAAAATTTAAGGAACCTTTGAGGAGGATTTACAAACCTAAATGGACAAGACTAACAAGACAATGTAAGTAACAATGTAAAAGACAATGTAAAAACATACAGAAATAAATATTTAAAGAAACATTTATGTACAATGTAAAAACATTAAAGGACACTGTTAGAAATATTAAAGGACATTATAAGAAATGTTAAAGGACAAGATAAGAACTATTAAAGGACAATGTTATAAATATTAAAAGATAATGTTATTAATATTAAAGGACTATCTAACAAAAATTAGAGGACAATGTGAGACATATTAAAGGACAAGGTTAGTAATATTAAAGGACAATCTAACAAAAAATAAAGGACAATGTGAGAAAAACTTAAAGGATAATTAAGAAAAAAAAATGACAATGTCAGAAATATTAAAGGACAATGTAATAAAATGACAATTTTAGAAATATGAAAGGACATTATTTTAATTATTAAAGAACAATGTAAAAAACATTAAAGGGCAATGTAAGAAATATTAAAGAACAATGTTAGAAATATAAATGGATAATGTTATAAATATTTATAGGACAATTAAGAAACATTAAAGGACCATGTTAGAAATATTAAAGGACAAAGTAAGAAATATAAATGGACAATTAAAGAAACATTTAGGTACAATGTAAGAAATATTAAAATACAATATAAGAAATATTAAAGCACAATGTAAGAAATGTTAAAGAATAATACTAGAAATATTAAAGGACAAAGTAAGAAATATTAATGGACAATCAAAGAAACATTTAGGTACAATGTAAGAAATATTAAAATACAATATAAGAAATATTAAAGCACAATGTAAGAAATGTTAAAGAATAATACTAGAAATATTAAAGGACAATGTAAGAAAAGTTGAAGTTACATTGGTAAGTATGAGAATATAAATTTCCCCATTTTCTTATGATATTGTGAAATTGTAAAAGAAAATTGTGCTTAAACTTAAGTTCATAAGCCTTTAAATTTCTGTCATCATTTGTGATAAAGTACCAATATAAAAGTGAAATAAACCAAATGATAAAAGTATTTCAGATATAATATGAATATGTCTATAGAAAAAAAACTAGGGAATCAATCTGTTTTGTCCTGAAGTGTTATCTTTGCTGACAACTACCTTTACATTCAAAAGAAATTGACATTCTGCTACAGATTTAGCAGCAAATAGTGCAGATTCTGGTCAGAAAGTTCCAGACAAGAGCTGGCAAATCTGGATATATGCCATTAGCCTATTCTTGCTCAATCTATGCTTTCCAGGCACAGAAAGTGGAGTTGTGGGAGTAGTGTTTATTCTAATCAGTGCTCATAAGTGTATGTCTCCAGCTTCCGCCTGGTGAAGTTAATCATATGCCATTATCTTCAATTTACATTGTTAATTGACAAGAACTCACATAATATATCCTCTTTGCTGTACAACATTGCACTTCAGGGTCATTCCACATAAAAGCCTTGAAATGGAGAACACATATTTTAGTATAATTTTAGAATTGATATCAAATTATTATGTGATGATAGTTTGATGAAAAGTTAAAATGTTTTGCCTTTTATTGAAAGTTAATTACTACTGATCTGTTTTTGCTTGAATTTAAAAAAAAAAAATTCTAATCTCCTTGAGAATAGTTTTAAGCATATTTTTACTACTGGCCTTAGGTGCAAAATAATTAATGTCTGATAATCTAATTACAAGCAATTATTTCTTACAATTGTCAGTAAAAATACAGATAAACTTGAAATGGTTCCAATTTTTTAACTTCTGGAATGATTTAAACAACACTTTTCCATTTCCATGGCCTCTAACCTGCTGTTCATTGATGTACTATATCTATGTGAAAAATGGTACATAACACCATGCACACTTGTCTTTACAAACTTAATATTCCCTACATGAGAAAGAGAAATTGGGACTGGGATTTGCCGGCATTTTTGCCGATACTGTGCAGCGACATTTCTATCATTACAGCACAAGGGCACTTATGAGGTGCCCAGGGACTGAACCCGGCTGGTCCATTATACTGACAACGACAAGTCCTGCATAATGCTGTCCCCTTAGACCCGAGCGTTAGGAGGGAAGCTATTACTACCAACTTTAAGGTCTTTGGTTTGATGACCAGGCTAGCATTTGAACCCACGACCTCCCGATCCGCAGGCCGACGCTCTACCACTTGAGCTATTTCGACTGGTCTTTCCTACCTGAGCCATGCTGCATAGTTAGCTATTTTTAAAGTTAGAAAGTCATGTGATCAGTCACTTTTGACATCATATCATCATCAGGGTCATAATAGCTCTTACATCGATGTTTATTTTTAGTAGAACTCCTCATTATGCTTATTTATAGATTTGGAAAGAATAAACATTTTTCACAATGTGGACAGTCTAATAATCGAAGTAGTATTTAAAAATCCTTATTGAGACTAAAGCATGAGTTTATGCAGAAATTTGCTTAAATTCTTCAAAACAGTGGTAGTGTTTTGTTGATTGTATTTTAATAAAGACAAACCATCTGATATCATCTTTAACTTTTATCCTTGTTTATTGGATAAACAAAATGTAATTACATCTCATTGGAGATATGGATGAACCTTAAACAGATAAAGTAAAAACATTTGTAATAACCTTATACTGGCTTTGTAAAATCTTGTTTATGTTATCTCTCTTGAGATTTATGAAATCTTGTTTCTATTCCATCAGGCTAACTTGCCTCTTGCAATTGTAGAACTCTTTATTTTAATAACTTAGGTAGCCCATGGTATAGTTTTAGTCGCCAATTTGTAGCTCCTCTGACTGCTTAGCCTCTCACCGTGTGGATTTCAGACCCAGTCTGAGAGAAGGACTAAATGGGAAAGTCTTCCAGCTGACCTGCAGTGCACTGGTGGTTCTACTCAGACATTTGTGTTTGGGTCTTCCTCTCCTAATTAGCTGGACCTTGCTATAATGATCATAATTGGTCGTTGTGATGTATTTTAAAAAACAAAACATTTTCAATTCTGTTATACATGACTGGTATTCTTTAGCAACTTACAGACTGATTTTTATTTATTTTAAATTACTAATATTCTATACTCATATGCATGTAGTGGTAGATATGTAGGTAAAGTACAATGTATAATAGTTAAAGATCGTATTATTTAATTTTTAGATTTTCATCATGCTGAAGAGATATTTTTAAACTACTAAAGGTCTGTAACAGCTTACCTTCTAAAACACTTTATATAGTCACTTGCTTAATCTGCTCTGATGTTGGTATCTATTTTTAGCAGAGATCACTATCAGGCTTATTTATTGATTTGAAAAGAAAGAACTTTTATAGTGCTTATTTTCAAGATTTTAACTGTGTAACAATATAGGTAGATTGAAACTGTCTTTTTGTCAGTACTGTCAGTACTGTACTGTAAAAATACAAATACCACTGTCACACATTTAAAATTCCCCAAGGCAGTGTTTGATATTGTAACATGTATTTGATAAAGGCAAACTGCAAGATACCACCTTTAACTATCCTTCAGATAACCCCTATCTTTTTCTTTGTAATAAATAATTGTGTAAGAAAGCAGTGCAGGTTACAAAGTGTAAGAATTATAAACATCCCTCAATTCCAAGATCATTGGATAAATTCATCAACTGCTTTGTTTATAAAAATAAATGATAGCATAAATATTAATTTTTTACATTTAAAAACACATTTTATTAAGGTTTAAATTAAGCAACAATCAGCTCACTTTCTCGACTTCATCCTTAAATACAGCCAATAACTAACTCCCCAAAGCAAAATGGTTAATGGCAGTATAAAAACCTAAACAAGCCAAGATATTTGAAAATTTCAAAGAAGAGCAGCATGTCTTATCAACAAAAACTGATTTCAATCAATGTTAAATATTGATACAGACACAAATTTTCCCTTGCTTTATGAGAAAATATTCACAAATTTGAGAATCTTGTTTTGTAGTTTTATTAGATTGTGTGCCATTCATTTTATTTTTTGGATTGTAGCCTCAAAGATTGAGTGGTAGGGGGACTCATTTGATTTTTTAAACCTTAACAAAAATTGGCAACATTCACAATCTCTAGAACTTAAAGGTGGTATTCGACAGTTTTGTCCAAAAACATTTTCATTAAACATCTTCATAAACTATAATTACCTGAACAGATCTCACAATATGCTGTTTATTGATGTCCTATACCTGTCTGGAAAGTGTACCATTAATGCCACAATTGTCATTACAAACATGTATTTCCTATCTGAGCCACGCTGCACAGTTTGCCATTTTTAAACTAAGACACATGACCACTTATGTTTTAGCCCATTTACATCATCCGCTGTGACGTTAATGTATATTTTTAGCAGATACCCAATCGTTATTATTTATAGATTTAAAAAGGAGGAACATTTTAAGTGTTGATTAACAAGATTTACTGCCCATTATTGAGATACTGTTGAAAATCTTAAAAACTTAGACTTATATGATGTCTTTCTACAGAAATTATGCACAAATACCCCAAACAGAGGTCAGATATGGTTGAATAAATTAGATATAGGCAAACTGTTAGATACCACCTTTAAAAACTGTTATCCAAAAGAATCAGAATCAGAAATTAATTTGATAGAACATCTAAAAGTCCATGGCCATTAAGAGTCCTTGCTTATTGCATGTGTTCATTTAGTTGAGTCTCATTCCTCACTAACAAAGATCCACTGCTGAATATTCAATGAGTCAACAACCTTGTTTGAATGCTTGTCTGTGACAAGAACAATTTGGACTGTTCAAAAAATATTCCACAATTCTCAACTGGCTGTATAAAGATATGTGTGAACTCTCTCACTTTTGGAGGGACACTCCCTCTTTCTTTTAAGGTTAAAAATTATTTAAAAATGAGGGGTGTTTTACACATTTTCAGAAATCTCCCTACTTGGAAACAGATAACTTCTTCCTTCTTGTTTTTATGAAAATAACAAATCTCTCACTTTGCAAGTGAAAATCTCCCACTTTGGCTTCAGAAAAAGTTCACATGTATACATAAATGTATGCAAGTGAAAATCTCCCACTTTGGCCTCAGAACAAGTTCACATGTATACATAAATGTTAACTTCTCCTGTACAATATAAACCGACTGCCAAACAACTACAGAGTAAGGTAAATATAATGAGACACATTGCTTCAGCTGGTTGCAAATAGTGCAGATCCTATTAGAAGTTAAGATTATCTGAATCTACAATATTGGTAGGTGCCTAATAATTGCTAAACATTAGCAGGATAGAGGCTGATGTTTTTACAAAGTACAGTTAGTTGCTCATTGATACATAAAATTATGCTGAAGAGAAGGCATATTTTGCCAAAGATGAAGATTTAAAATGTGCTCTGTCAGTAGAAAACCACTAGTGTTAGCAAATTGCAAAAAAAACATTGCTTAAAGAGCGCTTTGTAAAAACTTAATTTATAGCTGCTTAAAAAAAACGTTTAGAGAAGAATAGGCTTATAATGAAATATTAAAAATGTATATCTATCAAACATGTTTATAGCAGTTGAAAAGGAGGTCTTCTAATACATTTTACAGAGCCAATGCCATATTATATAAAAATAATATTACTCGTTAATAAATTTTAAAAAAAACTAAAAATTAAAAAAAAATTAAAAAATATAAAACATAATTCTTGATAATGGTTAAGATTACCATTTCCATATCATTTAAAAGCAAAAAAGAAAGCAAGAGATGTTAAAATTACAGAACATAGTAATCTCCCACAGTAATACCTTAGACAACCGTCCCATTTCTGGGAGCTCCCATGGGTAAGTAAAAGCTTTACATATTTATCTCTTATAAAAGGCTGTAAAACTTGCTATGTGAAATGTCCCTGTCATCAGTCATACATCATTTTTAGATATAATGCTTCAAATAAACTTTCAGATACTTCATTGTACAAGAGCTATTAAGCTATCAAGCTATTAAGCTTATGGATTGTGGAAAGAGTTTTGCATATTAAGGCTTGCGCTTTTAGTCATTTCATATTTTTCAAATACATAGAACAGTGTCATGAAAGCAAATATTTAAAATGCATCAAAGGATTAATTCTGCTTTAAGTGAAGTGTTTGCTGTTAAAACTCACCATTAGTTTTGTTTAAATTGGTATAACAAAAAAATACAATATTTATTTAAAAAAGTGCAAGATAAAGCTACATTTTGGATGATGATACTGTCAGAAATTACTATGTCTAAGTGAATGAAATTAGACACAAATAAGAAACATTAGGAATCCAAGGAAGATCCTAAGCCTTGATGTAAAACTTTTTACAGGACAAATTCTATTGAGGCACTGAAGAATTCATGTCTCTCATGGAACACATTTATGAATGGAAGAATAACTCCATGGAATTACAATATTACAAATTATTCTGCACCATTCAAAGGAAACAATGTGCTTTCCTTAGATTTATCTAGAGATGTAATGGGTACAATTTCAATGTACAATTTCAATGCATGGAATTACAGCTTTTCAAATTATATTCCATACCATACCAAAGTAAGTTATATTTTCTTGCATTCATTCTGGGATTTTATGGGTGCAGTAAAGTTTATATCTTTAATACATTTTGTGTTTGTTGTAATATTACCTATCTACTAAATGGAATATTTTATGTTTAGGTTTCCCAGTAAATCTAAGAATGTATGCAATTGCCAGCATGCTTACAATTCACTGCTGAAATAACTTGCTATGGGAGTGCACGCACCACCACAAATATTGAGATCATAAAGGAGGGGTAAGCAGTTAAATAAGATTGAGACTTGTGTAGCATTGTAAAAATAACCTAAATTTATGCTGTTTGCTTACAACTACAGTCAAACTTCAGTTAAACAAAGTTGTTTGGACTGCAGACTTACTTCAAAATTATGCATGGGCTTGAATAATCCAAATTGTCTCCATTTACAAAATTGTCAGACTAGTAGTCCACCATTTTGAATTTCAGAATTTATACCTACACACCCTGACCCTGACAATACCGCTGTGAATTCAAGTCAACTGGATTGTCACTCTGCTTAATTGATGATGCATCGTAACCTATTGCCAAATTAATCAACCTGTCATATCCAATTAGCAACTTCAACCAACCAATAAATAAAGCCAAACATCAATGTGACTGGAGTACTGGTAACCTCCCTTTGCAAGTTTGACAAGTGACAGAGCACAATGGCTGACCATTGACACAAGTTGGCTTTGGATAATAATTATGTGTAAAGAAAGCATTAAAACGATATGCTGTGGACCAAAAATTACTACGAATAATGCCAAACTTTTTTAAAGCAAATACGTAATTGGATGTTTTTTACATTAAATTATATATATTTAAATTCAATGACTTTGAATTCAGAAAACCCTAGTTTGAATAATTGAGGTTTGACTGTACATGTACATGCAAAGGTAAGGCAATGTTTTGCTTCGCGCAGAGCAGCATATGGGGAAAATCCTATTCAGATGGCTCCCAGCAATGGATGCCTTTGAAGAAAAAACTTACATTAATAATAAAGTAAATAAATTATTAGAAGAACTACTTCTTCAAGAGATCAGAGTTGTATAGTTAATTAAGATATACTAGTGAACTAAAATGTCTACCAAAATCACTTTCTTGTTAATATAGCACACACAAAAAACAATCTCTTCTCTTTTATTTCATATAATTTTAGGAACAGAAGTTATTAGTCAGCAGTGCAAAATCATCAGTGCAAGCCCTTGTAAGAATTTTCATTTTAGTTTAAACATGGAGCGCTGATTAAATCTATACAAGGTTAATTAACTTGAGATGACATTTTCTCAAACTTTGAGAGACTTGTGGAAATAAAAATGAGATAAACTATCTTGTTATATACAGAAACTACCTTGTTTCTCACAATCACGGATAGATCTGTCAACATGAATAATTCCTTGCCAATATCATATACTGAGAATAAATGGATTGGAAAAAAGACGAATGTAAGATAAGGAAAATGAGAATTAGTAGTTCAAGGGAAAAGGGAAAATTCTTGGTGCTGATAGCCTCTCAATATAGATGTGCACTAATAATAATGTATAAAGGGTTTTCAAGATGGCTGTGTTCAGGTTGCTGTGATCGGAACCACACTTTAAAACCAAGTATTTTGACTTCAAAGTCAGGCTTTGCAAATAAGTTGCATACTGAAGACTGGCTAGGTCGTTGGAGTTAATATTCGCACCCATTAGTGACAGCGTATTAACATTAAATCTAAGCAAACTGATGCTAATATTATGACCAAAAAGGCTTCGCAAAAAATACAGCAGACATCGAGAAAAATGATCGAATAAACGCTCACAAAACGGTCTGTTTTATTTATATATTATGATGACAAATTGCTGATTTTGTACCTAAATTGGTTCATACTTTTCCTGAGTTTTTCCCAATTTTGAACAAATATCATAAAAAATCATGGTATTTTTATGACCGGGAATAGAATTTTTAAATTCATTAGTTTTCCTCGTTTTTCCCAGTAACATGGGAACCATGTGCCTTGGCAAAGTATGTAAGACATACTTATTAAGGCTTGGGAGCAAAAAGTATATATCCTGATCAGACAACTCTAGGAGCTTGTTATCTGGATCTGTACCATGAACTTCAAGCTTACGCAACCCACCGGCCGCAATAGCTCAGGTGGTAGAGCGTATAATGGACAGACCGGGTTCAGTCCCTTGACACCTCATAAGTGCTCTTGTGCTATAATGATAGAAATGTTGCTGCACAGTAAAAATGCCAGCTAATCCCTAAGCAATCCATGCTCTATAGGCAAAGAGTTCTTATTCAAAATATATAAGAAAGACATGGAAGTTTTGATTTTAGTACAGGAGGTGTCACTTTTTTTTAAGAGTGATTATTTGGAAAACATTTATCAATACTACAATTATTGTTATCCTCATTATACCACCATTATTGTCATCATCAAATGTATCGACCTTTGTCATCATCAGCATCCTCATCATCACTACTAATACTTTACCAACATCTTTATCACCATGATTACAAAAACAACAGGAGCTGCTAAGTAACAATAAAGAATTAACAACATGCTCAAAGTTCATCACAATTACGCCAGCCTTACAGTCTCAAATCAAGGTAATACAGGTCTTCAAGTTGCAACAGTGCAATTACAAATGTATATGTCTGGGGTTGCCACAAAAAGCTTTAAGTCTGCTGTTCATATATTGATGAGGCTAAGAAAAACAATTTAGATCCAGATCACCCAGCTTCCTGCTGGAAGCTGACTGATTAGTATCCATTCTGTATGTGCTGTATATTCTCTACTTTACTAGATATTTTATCCTAATATGTAGCTAAAGCAAAAAACAACAGTTTTCTTTGTTTTTTGGGTTTTTTTTAGCAAATTTAGCAAAATTACAAAATAATTAGGGTTTAAAACTTTATCATGTCACCACAATGACAAGATTGTGTTGGTGCTTAGCATATTGCCAAGAAGCCAACCAATCTGGTCCCATGACAGTGCCCTGTGCTGGAACAAGCCATACAGCATATTGCATGATGAGACTACTGAAGACATGGGCCCCTGGCTCCACGAGGGAGAACAGTCCTGTTACAATATGGAAATGTCCTGTCAAGAACAATTTCTGTACTGTATCCAGAATCAATATTTTTTGTTTAACTCATCATCACCAATGTCTGCCCATTGGGAAGGTCTTTACACCCTAGCATAACGAGATATCAATTCTGTCACTTTTTGTTCTTTATCTTACAAATTGACCAACGATCTTATCATGATCCACTTAGTTGTTTCTTTTACTCCACATAATTATATACCCAATATTTTGTTCTTATCAAAACAAATATATCAACAAAGATATAATGACAGCAAGAAATATATATAAAGATATATATAAAGAATATGATTTTAACTTCTAATAAGTGGAAAATTAAACATTTGTTTGTATAATAATAGGGAATAAATATTTTGTAAAAGTAAAAACAATATTACACAATAAAGAACATTGCACATCTCTTTTAAATATATGTGGTTACTAAAGTTTAACCCAATTTATCTCTACAGAACTCCATTACATAGCTCTTTAAAGACCTTTCTCTTACAAAAACTTTTTACATTCTGCCCCCCCCCCCCCCCCCCCCCCCCCCCGCCCCCCGCCCCCCGCCCCCCGCCCCCACCATCATTACAATACCTTTGCCCCATAACTATCTCTCACAAACACTTTTACATAACCCTCAATCATAATTATTTTTACCATAGCCATTACATTACCCTTGCCCCAACCTATCTCTACCAGACATCATTATATGACCCCCATTTCAACCCATCTCTACCAAACATTACATTAACCCAATGTCAACCTATCTCTTCTAAACAAAATTACATGACCCCCATCTCATTCTATCTCTACCATACATCATTTTTTTTAAGCCCCTCTCATCCTATCTCTACCTAACATCATTACATTACCCTTGCAACTCCCTATAACAAAAATATTACATAATCCACACCCCAACCAATCTACTTAACACATCACATAACCCATATTCCAGCCAATCTCTACCAAACACATCACATAACCCTTATTCCAACCAATCTCTCTACCAAACACATCAAATAACCCATATTCCAACCAATCTCCACCAAACATCACATAACCCTTATTCCAACCAATCTCTACCAAACACATAACATAACCCATATTCCAACCAATCTCTACCAAACACATCACATAACCTATATTCCAACCAATCTCCACCAAACATCACATAATCCATATTCCATCCAATCTCTACCAATTACCCTTTCATAATCCATATTCCAACCAATCTCCGCCAAACATCACATAACCCATATTCCAACCAATCTCTACCAATTACCCTTACATAACCCATATTCAAACCTATCTCCACCAAACATCACATAACCCATATTCCATCCAATCTCTACCAATTACCCTTACATAACTCATATTCCAACCAATCTCCACCAAACATCACATAATCCATATTCCATCCAATCTCTACCAATTACCCTTTCATAATCCATATTCCAACCAATCTCCACCAAACATCACATAACCCATATTCCAACCAATCTCTACCAATTACCCTTACATAACCCATATTCAAACAAATCTCCACCAAACATCACATAACCCATATTCCATCCAATCTCTACCAATTACCCTTACATAACTCATATTCCAACCAATCTCCACCAAACATCACATAATCCATATTCCATCCAATCTCTACCAATTACCCTTTCATTATCCATATTCCAACCAATCTCCACCAAACATCACATAACCATTATTCCAACCAATCTCTATCATTTACCATTACATAACCCATATTCTAACCAATCTCTACAAATTACCCTTACATAACCCTAATTCCAACCAATCTTTACCAATTAACCTTACACAACTCTACTCCTGTCTCTTCGGAACAAATCTCTCCTCAATGTACCTTTTGTAGATAAAATATTTTTACAGTGCACTCAATCTTCTACAAGCTGGCACAGTCTCTGAGGTATGCCTATTCGAAGATCTATGACTAAAGGTTATTCTGACATCCAAACAGAAAATGCGATTACTTCAGGACAAAATGAACGTGACATGCCAAATTATATCAGTGACTCTCAGACAAGCCCAGACAAAATACATACGTATTATACATGACATAAAATATATAAAAATCCCTAGAAAAACAATCACAGGCAATTTGGTACCATTGGGTCAACAGAAATTGGATGATTTGATTGGCTGGACATAGCATGGCAAGCAATAGATCTGACTGATCTATTTTACATTAGGTGACCCCCCAAAAAATATATGTTGAAAAAAGTTAAATTACAAATAACAATTTTTAGGCAAACATAATTGTTATATTTCGTTTAAGGAGCCACAACAATGCCAAATTCCAAATGAAAAGTAGTCAGAAACTCAAGTTTGATCTTTGAAAAGCTAGATCTGATCAGCACTTAATAAATATGATCTTATGATTAGATTACTGCAGGTAAAATTGCATCATTCATAGAAATACCATGTATACTATTTAAACTTCTTTTGAATAATCCATATGAAATAAATCTGTTGTGTTAAGGTTATACCTTGAAGGTTAACTACCTTTCAGCAAGTTTTCAAATTTTCCTGCAGTGTCAATTCTTTCCCTAAAATTGACAAGCAAGGAACTGCTAACCCATAATTGTGCAAATAAACTTCTAAAAATAACTCTCATTCTTCTAAGCCAGAGTCTGGTTTATGAACTATTTCAGCATTATATATCTTCAGCTGTCTGCAATGTCTTACCCAAAAACAAAACACCATGTTACAGCCTATACTTAACCTTTCAGAGTAACAACCCATATAAGGAAATTATTGCCATTTACTTCAAAACCTGTTGTTTTATATCTGTTATTTCATCAGGCATTTTCAATTTTTATACATATTTTCCTCATATTTGGCTAAAATATCAAACCCAGACACATCTATTAACAAAACACTGTTTTATTAAATTATGACAATGTTAACCGAATAAATTGCAAAACTTTAGGAAACAATCGTGACATAATTTGTTTCAATACATCATTTTATTGTCAAACCTAAGCACTATGAAATGTGTTAGTTTCAAATAAATCACCAGGAAAGGAAGATGAAGACTGTTCAGCTTAAATTAAACATGACAACAGATAAAATGTTCAACGCATGTGTAAATAAATGTTGGAAAAAAAGAAGAAAATAATCAGACCCAATCACATATTTGTACCATGGTATGTGTATAATTCTATTCAACCTGTGGTGTGTCTGTGGTTCTATCCAGACTTAAGTCTGGTGTCTTCCTCCACCAATAACTGGCTGAATGTTGCCAATATGACCATAATTGTGTCAGTGAGTGTTTAGATGTACAAAAAGACAAAACAAAAAATAATAATTCTAGTAAAATATACTTAATATCTGAAATACACATGGAATTTCATTTTACAACAATGCTATGTTTATAGTTAATAACTATGTTACTTTCATGTTACTTTCACATGTACAATTTAATGACTTAAGTCTGTGATTTCTTTCAATAATAAAATCAATATACTAACAAAAATCAATATAAACTGTATATGATATGAACATATTGAAATCCAAATAAAATTTCAGTACTATCATTTTCATTACAAAACATCAAACTTTTAAAAAAATACCTTACTTTTCTAATTTTGAGCAAGAAATCTATTGCTTACATTTTAATAGGCAGATTTTAAGTATCTTAATAAAAAATACTATAATTACAGTAATAAATCTAATAATACTTTAAAAATGCAAATTTCAAAAACTAATATTTTTCCTTATAACAATATGATTGCAGCTTTTGTTTAAACATTACTTTGCATGTAACAAAGTTATTGGTAATGTTTGCTGCAGTTCTACTTTGATAGAATAATAGCAGCAGTGTTACTTATAATGTAAAATTAATGCCATGTTTTTATGTTGTTTTATGATTTTTGTGCAGACAAAGCACTTAATCCAATACTGGATGGAAATTTCAGACTTAAAACTGGTTGTCAGCAAAAAATAGATTCATCCATTTCCAAGGCAATATTTCAGGCATTTTATGCATCAATCTTGGTGACTTGAAATTAGATTAGAGATGGCAAAGCGTTATCATCACTTGCATGCAAAAATTAAAATGGCCAGGGCTCAGGCAGAGGATAAACAACATGATCATAAGGGGTAGCATTATGTGCCTGAAGTGCATACATAAAATGACTCATATGTTTAGAAATACAAAAGGAGTTACCAGCAATTACTGTAAGAGCAATAAGTGAAGAAAAAGTTATGCAACCAGAGTTATCTCACAATTACACCTACCTGCACATCAATATCAATCATACATGTATGCGCAATTTTGAGGAAATCTGAATAAGTTATCCTTACAAATTTTTTCAGGGAAAAATAACAAAGGGCAATAACTCTAGACTAAACAATGCAAGTTAAGTTATCCTGAATTAATACATCAGTATCAATCATCAATGCTAGTATGAAGTAAATTCCAATGAAAAATTAAGAAGAGGCTTCCTGCACTAGAACTTGCTAAGAAAAAAGGGGCAATAACTCCTGGATATTCAGTGCAATCTTAGTTATCTAACCTTTATTGACATAAAATCAATCACCGTACAAGTATGAAACAAATTCCACTTAATAAAAAAAGGAGTCGTCCGCACAATAATGTGATTAAGAAAAATAAACCAAGGGCAAAATCTCCAGAAAAATGGTGCCATCTGCATTATCAACTTTATGCACAACTACTCATCAATATCAATCATCCATTAAAGTATGAATAAATTTTGATGATTGATAAAAGAGGAGTGTCCCCAATAAGAAAAAGAAAAAAAGACATTTACTTCAAAACACGCAATGCAATCTAAGTTATGTCACCATCATACACAACTATATAATACACCAATATCAATCATTCAGGCACATATGAACCAATTCTGACAAGTAAGAAAGGAGTAGTTATCCACATGGATGCAGCGTTTTTTTTCCTTCTTTAGCCGAGTCCGGTAAACGGACCCGTTCCCAATTGGTACCGGTCTTTCCCAATTTCGCGACCGGACCCTTCCCAATTCCGGGAACGGACCCTTCCCAATGACGCCGAAGAAGCATTTTTCCCAATTTCATCAAAAACAACCCACAAAAAAGTCGAAAAATATCAAAAACAAACAAAATTCCATTCAATTCTAACTCATTTTCACTTACGCCGCTAGGATCGAAAAGTTATAGGTACGAACAAAATGTTAGAGACTGGTTTGCAATATCTAATGGCAAACCACGAGGTATGAAAATAGAAACATAAACCAGTCGATTCACAGAATATGTGACGCGCTGTGGCAAAAACAATGACGCGATGGTATTTCCCCAGTTTGGGATACGCTGATTGGCTAACAGCGAGAAATTCCTTTACCGTAAATCGCATTTTCTGTTGACGTAAAAAAAAGGCATGCCTGCTACGAAATTTTAAAATGACAATCGTCCAATCGTCAAAATTATTCAGAATTTATGCAGGTAATGCTTCACTAAAAGCGTATTATGAAATAGCAATGGATAACTTTTAAATACAAGCATTGTTTAAAAAAACAACAGTAGATTTTGAGTTAAATCATGCATGTTAAGATGTCTAAAACCTTTAAATGGCACATCGTCTCAAATTTTGATCCCATGTTGTTTTTTTCTGTTGCCGTTTTGGTCCCGATTGAGAATTGTTTTTCTAAGTGAGTAATCAATATTGTTAATGTTATAAACAGAAAGACTTCAGTTTAGATGGTTATATTAATAACAACACTGGTCACAACAGTCTGAAACAAAACTGAAAATTGTCATTTACTGTATTTTTAAGTGGGTGGGGAATGATGATGTATACTATTCATTAGTGCATAACATTTCATAATTATAAATTAAGTTGCTTGTTTAGACAAGTTTATCTAGACAGTTTTTATAACAGTGGTTAACATTAAATATCTTTTATGTGTACACATTCTTTCATCAGTAAATTATTATACTTGTTTTTATATCTACAGAATAAATAAAAGGCAGCGCCAGGGTGAGCCACAACAGTAAATACTACCACAAACGACTAAAAACCGATCTTTTTTTTTTTTACTTTTTCTACATCAAAGTGATTTATTTTATTGCACCATCACTTTGCTGAAACATTATCATGTTTCAAATAAACATGCTGATAAAAATATTTTAAGACTTTTTTTACTTTATTCCTCTCAAGTCAATAAACTTACATACAAAGAATGCTAACCATTCACATTTATGCAAATATTGCAATATATTCACCTTGTACATGAAATTCCCAATTAGCCTAATTTTACGACGCGAAAATTCCCAATTTGGCACTTTTCACGATTCGAAAAATTCCCAATTTGATGGTACCGGACCCATTCCCAATGAGGCAAAAAAAAACGCTGGGATGGGCAGACAATGCCTGTCCTACCATAATACAAACCCTTAGGGTGTTCAAAAAATCATGTGTCTTGCGCATTAATTCTGCAGCATTTGACTGTTCAGTATTTATATTTTATTGTATTCAGTATTTATTTTTGTGGTTTAAAACACACATGTACACTGCATAAATAATTGTGACATCCATATATACTTTTACTGGGTGAGGAGAAATGCCTAGCACTTTACACACTAGAATCCACTGATGAATCAGTGTTTTTTTAAAGCTTTGTTACCTAAATTACCTGTGTAGGAGTAACTACCTGGTTTGCAATCAGACGAAGGTTTCCTTGTATGTTGGATATGTATCATTTGTAATGATCTAAAGCTATTAATACACCTAGTTTTGACTCAACATCATTACTGTAGGCTTAAAAAAAAAAAAAGTAGTTAAAGGTCAAGTATCAAATGTGATTTGTTTATTTGGTTTATCGGCCCACTAAAAGTTTTTCATATCGAATGGGAGTTCCGTAGATAATTCAATATGTGAAAAAAGTAGTGGATGCCACCATATGAATACATATTTAAAATGTCTTCATATTACCTGTTTATTAACAGCAAGCAGGAAAACAAAAGCAGCTTATCCTCTTCAGTTAATTCAATAAATCTTTTTATTAGGTAAGGTTCATCCAATACTTATAAGGCAAAGAAAACAAACTAATTTTTACAACTTTTTCTTTTTGTCTAAAAAATGATTATATATTTGTTGTCACTCCTGACTATAAAGCACAAGTTTACATCCATTACTGTTTAAAACCGTGTTTTTTTCTATTGTTTACAAAAACCCTAAGGGAATCACCATGGCTATTTTTACAGTGGCTCAATGACAGATCAAAAGGTCTCGTGACTTTCACTCTACAGATAAACAACAAAATGGCTGACACCAATGACATTCCGAGTACGGTTTAATCGTTATAACCATTTTTTTTTAAATATGATAACATCTGGATTTGGTCTTTAAAGCTTCATTTCAAAACAAGCTTAGTATTTGATTTTTGGCTAAAGCTGCAAGATGTCTGCATGTTACTTGCTATGACATCAAAAAACTTTAAACAGTACATAAAAGAGATTAAAAAAAAGGTAAAAAAAGTACAAACTTGTTATTTATTTACAGCTCAAAGTTTTATACGTTTGTTTATTGCCATTATGAATTGCAATTAAAATGAAGCCTAATATATATTTGTCCTCAAATGAGCAGTTTGGTAACCTCTATTACTAGAAAGTTCATTCATCCCAACATTTAAAACAATGCCTTTGTCAGAGTATTCATTTTTCTTCCAACGAAAAACTTCTCTATTCTTTTTTTCTAAAAAGATAATTGCCAAGACAACAAAAATCAATCAATCAGTTTCCCTTTCTCACACAACCACTGTCTTAAACTCCAGTAATAGAGAATTACCAACCTTTATTCTGCAAGGCACAGATTGGACACAATTAAGAAAATAGTGTAGATCTTGATCAGCCAGCCCTGCTAGAACTGTCTGATCAGTATCTGCACTATTTGCTGCACTCTCTAGCAATGTACATCTATGCATGTATTAATTCTAAGTCAAATACCTTAAGATTTTTGTAAGGCTTATAAATAAATGCAGCACAATGAGGGCTACCACTTGACTAGACCAATCATCATTTGTCTTATTTCCAGTATTCACATTTGTTGTATGACCTCAACCTCCAAGGTGATGACAGTCCAGATAGCACCATTTATCACATGTGCAATTACTTCCAAACCACTCTGTGAGGAAATATTCAACCTATAAAATATTCTAGAAGATCCTTCTCATAGTCTACATATATATTTTAATGGCTATTGTAGCTCATAAGTAATTGTAGAGCAACCACTTGCAGATCACGAGGGTTCAAACCCCGGTAGGGTCACACCGAAGACTTCAAAACTAGTAGTAATGACTTCCCTCCTTGGCACTCAGCATTAACAGGTTAGAATTAGTCTAATTTATCAGTGTCAGTATAATGTGACTGGTCATCAGTTCAGTCCTTGGTGCACCTCCTATGTGTCTCTATGGGAAATACACAATACAAAGAGGTGTTAGCGGCATCAGCAGAAGAAGAAAAAGATATTTGTAAAGACTTTAAAAGACTTTTTTTAACTATTCTGCTGCCAACTAACCTGCGGTGCGCCAGTGGTTCTACCCAGATGTAAGACCTCAGATGCCAATATGACCATAATTGTGTTGGTGCAATGTAACAATAAACCAACAAAAAACAAACTTTTCTGCCCCTCATGCCATGAGTTCGAGTCTTGTTGAGACAAGAGCTGAAAAACAACAAACTACTGCCCTTCATCCCATGAGTTGGAGTTCTTGTTGAGACAAGAGCTAAAAAAACAACAAACTACTCTGCCCCTCATCCCATGACTTCGAGTCCTTGTTAAAACAAGAACTAAAAAATTACAACAAACTACTCTGCCCTTCAACCCATGAGTTCGAGTCCTTGTTGAGACAAGAACTGTCATGTGGAGAGGTGAAGTAATCCAAAGTGTAGTTTTGTCAAATGTTAGTGCCATACTTCCGAAGTGGAAGCTGAACTAGATAACCATGCTTCAATGGAACTTCATCATCAGTACATGGCATAGTGTAGTTTCAAACAATAGCACATAGCACTTAACTTTACAGCTATAACCCACTGTTTCACACAATAGGTCATACATCACTTAACTTTACAGCCAAAACCCAATGTTTCACACAATAGGTCACATAGCACCTAACTTTACAGCCAGAACCCAATGTTTCACACAATAGGTCATACATCACTTAACTTTACAGCCAAAACCCAATGTTTCACACAATAGGTCACATAGCACTTAACTTTAAAGCCAGAATGCAATGTTTCACACAATAGGTCAAATAGCTCTTAACTTTACAGCCATACCCCACTGTTTCACACAAAAGGTCATATAGCTCTTAACTTTACAGCCATAACCCACTGTTTCACACAATAGGTCATATATTGCTTAACATGCTACATTTAAACAACAACATAAAATCTTTGTTAGTATCTGTACAGACTTGGCATGCAGCAAATAGTTTAGATGCTGATCAGGGAGGTTGCTAATTTAGATCTTCACTATCTATCCCTGAAGAAGTTGTGATTGGCTGTCAATGGTTTCAGTGAATGTAACACAAGCTTGTTTATCTTACCAAGTGAACCAGATAAATGACAAGTAAGTATTTTTACAGATGGGTGTCTAAAGATAAAAAGAAAGCCAAAGATAAAAATAGCAGCATAAAAAAAATCCTACCAAAAAAAATGGAAAAAAAATAAAGAAAAGCTGTAGAACACTGTGCCAGTGTCAAACATTTTGCTAAGGTAAAAACAACTGCTGAGATTACATTATATTTTCCTGGGAAATGTAAAAAAAAATTTACAACTCATTCTTTGTGCTAGGCATCTATATTATTTTTAATGATAACTGTCATCTTCTGATACATTTATCTGATTCATAAAAAACATGTTTTAGTTTAATATGCATATTTTATGTATATTATGTAAACATGTGTATGTATATTAACCCTTTAATTGCCAGAAACTCCATTCAGACCAGTATCATAAAACACACTTCACCCTAAAGGTGTTGCCAGCAAGTAAGGGTTAATTGTTGGATAAGGATAAATAATTTCTTGTTCCAGCATATAATAAAGCCAATCTTTTTGGGCCCATTTTATTGTTAAAGTCTGCAAAAAATAAAACCCACCTTTTTTTGGCCAATTGGTTTTTTGAAGTCTGGAAAAAAATAAAGCTCATGTTTTTTTATGCCCCATTGTATTGTTGAAGTCTGGAAAAAAAATAAAGCTCATGTTTTTTATGCCCCATTGTATTGTTGAAGTCTGGAGAAATAAAGCCAACACTTTTTGGCCCATTGTATTATTGAAGTCTGCATAGGACATAATACCATATGACCAAATTCCTGTATCTTCCTTTCAAACAACATTAAAGAGCTCAACTAATATAAACCTTCTGAACAAAGAAACAAAAAGCACCATACACACAACATGAACCAAATGCAATGAGATAAATGTACTTTTTTATAAATTTTTAACACAATGTGTTGACTTTTATATTATGTCTAGCCTAATTTATGATCGCACAAAAGGGTAAATCCACTTTTGGGATTCTACATCATGCCCGACAAATGCTGCCTGGCAGATAATGACAAGTTAACCAAGACAGTTACAGTCTGGTTAGATACTGAGTCATGTCAAAGAAAACAGGATCTGGACTTTGAAGCATGGCTAAAATACCCAAAGGATTGTATCATAAAATACTAGGAAAGAAATAAAAAGTACAGATATAAAACAACTTATTCTGAATAAAATAGAACCATGTGAAAAATAATGCAATTTTTATCCCAAGTATCAAGAACCAACTGCCAAGCTACCGTATGTATACAAATTTAAAACGTCTTCATATTACCCATTTATTAACAACTGGTTAGGGATCAGAAAACAAAAGCAGCTGACCCTCTTCTCGAAATTCAATGTGTAGCTAACAAGTCTTTTGTCAGTTAATTCATTAAATCCTTTTATCAGGTAAAGTTCATCCAATACTTACATAGCAAAGTAAATGAACTAAATTTTAAAACTTTTTCTTTTTGTCTCAAAATGATTATCATAGGTAGAGGTTATGAAGTCAGACTGTTTGCACATGTAATGCAGTAAACAGTTGTCTTTAATGAAATAGGCACTGACTACATACAGTTTGTCATTGAAGAATTATGGATGTTCAGTTATTTTAGTAAATGCTTACTTTCATGCAGCTGTTCATAAAAACAGTATATATCTGTCTGTTATATAATTGCAGATTAAGAAATGACATCACTGTCCTTTCTTTCTTTTTTGTTTTTAGAGGAAGGGAGGAGATTATTATTCACATGTATCTCTGAGTTTCCTCTTAAATAAGTGAATACATAACTTTCAAAGTGAGTTATACTATGGAAGTATGTATAGACAACACAATTTGTAGAATGTCCCTGCAATAGTGGTATATTCTGTGTTACCAATCTTTCTCTGACAGGCTAGATATACACTGGTGCTGTTACACTGTAAGTCCCATCCTATTTGTATTAGTCTGTAATCTATTCTGGGCAGTCATTGTTTAAGGAGAATGGGAGGTTTACTGCAACTTATGTCTGTATTTTGAGTAAAGCCTACCTAGTCCTTGGCAATTTTAACCATTAACCTGTTAAAAACAAATTGACAAGGCTTAGGTAAATACATTAGCCACATTATGCAAAGTTATTATTATTATAATTTTATTATTTATATCATTATTATTATCATCATTATTATATACAGTGTAGCTCCAGATAAATTATTATGTCCTGGCGTAGTGGTAGAGTCTCCGATTTGTAACTCCTCTGACTGCTTAGCCTCTCATAGCATGGGTTTGAGTCCCAGTTCGGGCGAAGGACTTAATGTGGGAAGGTCTTCCAGCTGATGGTGTGATGGTGGTGTGCTGGTGGTTCTACCCAGACATTTGTGTGAGGTCTTCCTCCACCAAAACAACTGGGCATCGCTATAATGATCATAATTGATTGCTGCAATGTATTTAAACAACACAAAAAAATGAAGTTTCTCACATGATTGAAAGTACTGATGTTTGAAATGCCTCTTTGTTTTTATAAGTTGCCGATATGAGAGTTATTAGACCATATAATTTACACGCATCAAGTAATATGGTCCTATAAGTGACAGACATGGATTAATTAGGTCATTTAAAGTACTGACAGGGAGTAATTTGGTCCTAGAAGTTACCTGCATAGACTAAATACTGGGAAGGCCATATAAATTACAGACATGAAGTAATATGGTCCTAGCAGTTACCTGAGGTATATGGTCTTATAAGTTACCAATGGACTAATTACCGGGTAGCCATATAAATTACAGACATGAAGCAATATGGCCCTATATAAGTTACCAATAGAATAATCAGGCCACATAAATTAGATACATGAGGTATATAGCCATATAAATTACCACCATTACATAATTAATATATAAGGCCATATAAAGCATGTTCAATATTTTGTTAAAAAACTTTCTGCAATATTTTGTTAAAAAACTTTCTGATAAGACCTAGCAGCAAATTCATGCAGACTTGAAAGCGTAATGACTTAGTTAAAGTCGTTTCAATAGTAATCTGTGGAAAAATGGAAATAATTAATTAATTACTGTGTTAAACATGCCAACCTTCCAAGCTTTCTTCACATGTAGCATCATTTATCCCCACTGATCATAACTGATATCCAAATACTAGTACAAAATAAAACGCCACATTTCAAAAAATGAAATGAGTCATAATGGACAAATATTTAGCCTTTTAGGTATGAAAAAGAATAACATCTAAAAAAAAATTATTATTCATGGTTTTCCTGGAGCAATGTATAAAATTTAATATTGGTAAAAAACAAATTAGTATGATACAATTGTATTGATGAAATGGGTAGTATGTTGCATTATCGTGAAAATATGTGTGGATTAAATTTTTAGTATGTTTCATTATCTTACTGACCATAAAGTTCTTCAATATCTGAAATGTGTGCTGCTCCACTTCCAAATTTGCTCTAAACTTTATAAGCTGAACTAGATAAGGTTTAGGCAAATAGCATGCATCCACACAAGCTGGTCCATACTAGGAGCTGTCTGATCAGGATCTACACTAATTGCTGCTTAGGCTCTACTTTTATCTCTAATTGTCAACACATGAAATTGTAAATAATGAACTACAAGTATGGGTTACTCACACATGCAGCCGACTAAGAGATAATTAGATTTATTTGCGGCTTCTGGCACATTAGAAAGAACAAGGTTTTCTGGTATTTGTAAGAAATATGAGCAGAGCACCCCAGCCTTTATATTATTCATCGTGATTTCAATATCTTATTGACAAACAGTTCACCAACTGAAGAAACTTCTCACAACAATTCAATAATGGAAAGGTTCAACAATATACAGCTCCAGATATATTTCTTTGTTTTTCTTCACTGCTTATAAATGACATTTATCATTTTAAAATGCCTTTCTGGAAATATCAAGAAAATAAAATATTTGACATGAAAAATTGATCAAACTTCGTCAGTTTTGAATTGTTCCCTTTTACTGTTTATTCAAAGATATTTCCAAACACAATACAAGAAATGGAATATTTGTTCTGACATTTGAAAGGTATTTCTGTTTTATTGGGATTTCAATTTCTTGGAAAAGGCATAATACATATAAATCTTAAAAGTGAGAGACACTAACAAAAGATAATAATCATAATTTCATATTTTAAAATCCTTTGGCATTGATGTTAATCAGTTTTCATTTTTATTTATTATGGTACCAAACTTTGTATAGTTAGAACCTTTCTATCTGTATAGTGTAGGCTGCAGGTACGGAAGGCCTTTGGTTCAATCCCAGGCTGTGACATACTATAGTCATTAAAAATGGTAGTGGTATAGCTCACTCGCTAACGCTCAAGCAAATATAAGGGTAGTTCCACGACTGGTTGGCCCGGTGTCAGGATAATGTGACTGGGTGTGGTATCATGCCAGGTGCGTACAGCATGCCGTACACAGTAAAGGCAGCACTATATCTGCTTCAAGCGGGCACTGTCTCCAGATAACTGAAATACTGTTGGTGGGATGATAAACCCAATAAACAAACAATAAACATCATTATGATCTGGACCAATTGTAGTCGATGTAAGACAAAACTGATTTAGATGGACAAAAACTGATATTATGTGACAGTAAGTGGAAACATACCTTATGACAAACAGTATGTTTATTTTGTATGTGAGTAAGTGTTTGCAAGTGTTAATGTCAATGATAATGATAAGTCACCCTATAAACACATGACATAAAGTCTCCTGTACTGACTTACAACAGAACAAAATCATATATGTGCAGACTATGGTAATTAAATTCAGACAAGAAACATGTATGACCTTACATAAACCAGATTTTTATCTCCCTGATCCGTATTAGTCTAGATCTGTATTACCATCTCAGAAGCTATATACCAAATTTGGTAGAAATATTTCAATCCTAGAAGGAGGTATATTGCATTTGCTGGAAATGAAAATTCAATTTTTAGTAACAGTGACAGTGATCAAATTGACCTAAAAACAGCTAAGCTCAAACTCCTCTTTCTATAAAAAACTAATTATTAAATTTGGAAACAAATATCTCTATTCTAACAAAAGATATTTGGAAACAAATTATTTTAATTTTAGCAACAGTGACCTTGACCCTGTTAACCAAAAAAAGCAATCCCAAATCTACTGTTACCACAAGGAAGCTCTATATCAAATTTGGTTATAATATCATAGCTCAAACAAGAGATATTTGCAGGAAATGACCCGTTTCTTGACTGACAAAAATGTATCCTATTCTAATAACCAGAAAGAGCACTGCTGTGATTTGGATGAAACTGTTTTTGGACTGCAATTTCACTGAGGGAACATCATCAACAAACACGTCAGCATCAACAACATTTTTACTGTACTTAATACTTAATTATTCATTTTACTTAGAAAGTAAACAATAAAAAAAAAGAAAATGAAAATGCATAACAGTGCACGTAGTTTAGAACATGCACCAGTGCTCATTTCTTTTTTACTTGAACACAAGCCAGAAATGTGATCATTTAGTGTGCTATTATGCAATCAACCTGCAGGTATTGGGTGCTACAATCCTAAGCCATTATCAAAGGACTGAAAATTCCTGCACTCTATCTACAATCTCAATCCAAGATCTTGTGCACACTCTCTCATAAACACACAAAAATAGCTTCAACCAAAGACATTTCCACTTTTTAACTATACCTCTGAGGCAAAATTCAGAATAAATGTGGTCACTGTTAAAGTTCTTCGCTATGGCTAAAGTTCTCTTAAACTGTACCTCTCTTCAAACGCAAGATTGAAATCACATGATTAACATGTAGCAACTAAGCCATCTACAGTTTGTTAATAAAACAAGAAACATGGCCTTGCCACGAAACCAGGTTTTCAACGATTTAACACAAATTATTAAGCAGAGACTGTTTTTCTATTTTTAGTAACAGTGACCTTGACCCGACTGACCCCAAATCAAATCCCAAGCTAGGTTTTTATGCAAGCTTACTATAAGTTTCAGCATGATTGGTTTACCCAAACTCAAGTTATTGACCAGACACTGTTTTTGGTTGTTTTCTATTTTTAGCAACAGTGACCTTGACCTTGATCCAACTGGCCCCAAATTCAACCCAAAGCTCAGTCTTCATGCAAGTTTGCTAAATGTAAAGTTTCAGCAAGATTGGGTTATCCAAACTGTAGTTACTGACCAGAAAGCCTCTGTTTGATGCCACCCACTTGCCAAACCGCCTGAACACCAGCCCGCCCACCATAACCCAATACAATAACCAGGATTTTCATTGAAAACCTGGTTAAAAAATTTAAAAAATCTTAATTATTAGCTAGCAAAAACATGGAAAGGTAACTAGATTTATTACAAGATTCTAGCAAATTCTGATCAGACATGTCCCAGCTTAAGCCTGATCAATCCGTGCCTAGCATGCAAGCTTAAAAGTCGTATCTGACAGTTTGTCGTTATCAAATATATTTAACAGCCTGTGACCACTATTAGAAGTATTTGTGAATAATTTCAGCAGAAACTCCGTCCAAGTAAAGATGATTTGGAACACTATTTCAACTGTACGACAGCACAACTCATTAAAAACACTCTAAATGTTCACACTTACAAATCTATAAATAGGCATGATTGGGATTTCTGCTAACAATAAACAACATCAGAGCGGACTACCTAAATGATGGTATATCGTGATCTCAACAGTAAGTGGTCACATGTTTTTTCTTAGTTTAAAAATAGCTAACCATGCTGTGTGCCTCAGACAGGCAATACATGTTTGTAATGACAATTGGATTATTATTTTGAACTTTTCACATTGATATAGGGCATTAATGAACAGCTTTGCAAAGGATCTGTCATGAAAGTATGATTTATTGGTTGTTGGAGGCAAGAAAATTTGGTCCAACATGTAGGAAACCATCTGTAATGTGAGAAATCATATGTCACATAATGCGCAGCAACTTAACAGCAGCTGAAAAAAATCAATAGGGTGTATCCATCCATGAGGAACGGAGGCAATAATGAACATGACATGGCAGTAATGCAGGTTTTTTAATTCGCAACATGAAGCAAACTTTGTAAAGGGAAGTGCTTCACTTAAAAATACAAAATAAAATATTATTTTTCTTTAATTCAACAAACCTTTTAACATAACTAAAAAGCCAATCCTAATTAAAAATCAACAGATGGACTGGCTTTTCTAATTGCATGCAAAACTAATATTTTAATTTTCATATCTGTAAAAGTTCATTATTTTTACATAATAATTATTATAAAAAGCTATGGAACACTGGCCATTCTACTCATATATGCAAGAGCAAAGCACACCAACATGGAAGTAAAAAATTAAAGTAATAAATACATAGCAAATATAAAAACATCACACAACAAAAGGATAAATAAAATAGTCCTTTACATAGTACACATGGACAAAACAAAACATGTAGAAACTACAAGAAATTGTATTAATCAACCAAAAAATAGGATGATTTCTAGAGTACACGAGGTACAATTTTGAATGAAGCCACTGAAATACCCTGTTGCTCCATATTATGTAACATATCCCAGACAAGCTCGGATCTTTCTACTGTCTATCCTCCAGGTAATCAAAACTGACATTGATCTCAAGATTAACAGGAAGCAACTCTACTGTCAATTTAAAGTACAGACATAGATGTTATGATCATGGACTTGAATCGTGAATACCAACTGATAGACTGGCATTGAGCTATCCTGCCAGGTTATTAAACAGGATTGGACCATTGATTAAGACTGATAGATAAATACAAGTCATGGATGTACAAGGAAGTCATACATGATCAGTTATTATTCAAACCTGACACTCTTTTCACATTTGTTCAAAAAGATCAAATTTGAGATTGTAATTTTTTTTTTATATAAGAAACATTTCTTAAATGTCAGATTTTAAAACAGTGACATTTAACAATTTGAAGTGTTATGTTCCCTGGACCTTTTCATCAATAACATCGACAAAGCTTCTCAAGTATTTTGTGACTTTGATGCTTTAAAAAAATTGGCAATTTTTTCGAGATTGTGTGATTGACAATTTCTTTAACTTTATACAAGATTTAAGGTACAGGTAACACACATACTGAGAGCATTAGAACTTGGGACTATTTTGCCATAATGAGCAAGAACAGTTCATCTTAAGCAAACAGTTAAGATCCTAATCAGCTAGCTCCCTCAGATTTAAGACAATAACTTAAAACAATTACTGATGGTTATCAATGAAATGAACCATGATAAGGTGATATTAAGTGTGGTGTAAATAACAATATTAGAGGATAAACAACAATCTACACTGCTACAAACAAGATGATTTTTAGAGCCAGAATGTAGACATTGGAGTTAATTCAAACATTTAAGATCTTGTTCATTAACCTTCAGCTTATATATATGTGTTAATATTTACTTTTCCATTGCTTAGCCCTGCACTAAACTGTATGCAAAAAATTATGTTCTTTTCTCATTGAACTACAGTGTGACATTAGACACCGAGTACTTGCATCCCTGATTGCTGACTGGCTACGTGGGCATAGCTTATTTTACTACGCACTGTTTTAATGAATGAATGTAAATATAGTGTCAAATTACGTCGTACAGCAGACATGGAAAATGTTTGTTTTATTTGTTTGCAAACACATTACATATAATTGTGGTTTCAGCACTTTTTAGCTCACCTGAGCACAATGTGCTCAAGTGGAGCTTTTGTGATACTGCTTTGTCCGGCATCAACATTTCAGCTTGTGAACATGCAAGAGGCCACAGTTTTTATCCAATCTTCATCAAACTTGGTCAGAATGTTTGTCTGCATAAAATCTTGGATTAATTCATTATTGGGTCACGTGGGGTCAAAAAATAGGTCACCAGGTCTAAGCTTAGCAAAAGCTTGTGAACATACTAGAGGCCCCATTTATGGCCCAATCTTCACCAAACTTTATAAGAATGTTTGCCTGCATGAAATTCTGATGAGTTCATAACTGGGTCCCATGGGGTCAATAAGTAGGTCACTAGGTCAAATCTTAGAAAAAGCATGTGAACACACTTAGAGGCCACATTCATAGCCCAATATTCACCAAACTTGATCAGATTGTTTGTCTGCATCAAATCTTTGATGAGTATATTATTGGGTCACGTGGGGTCAAAAAGTAGGTCACTAGGTCACATTGTAGAAAAACCTTGTGAAAACACTTAGAGGCCACATCGATGGCCAAATCTTCAGAATGTTTGCCAGTATGAAATCTTACATATGTTTTGAAGTGAGTTATGTGGATTCAGTAGGTTACTTGGTAAAATTCTAGAAAATGTTATGAAAGATGGTCCAATCTTCACCAAAGATTTTATAAAATAAATAACTCTTAATTACTTGATGCCAGATTTGAGCATACTAAAAGTCTGTGTCATCAGGTGCGTGATTAAGGTCCATCATGGCCCTCTTGTTAAAATAAATTGATTCTTATGTAATGTAAATGTTATGTAAATATAAGGAATGAATCACAGATTTTTTTATGTTCAACTGTTGTTGGTTTTTCTGCTCATGTTGGAGTGTTTAAAGTATACCGTGAAATCCTTCAAACTTCAACGATACTTTTAACACCCAAAACACAAAACCCTTAAATAACCCATACTTATTATTGTCACCTCCATGCTAAGGTAACCAGGAATATAGAAAAGATCTTGACTGCCAATACTTCCAATCTGACCACAAAACTTTAAGTGACAGCTGATCAGACAGCTTTAAGCGACAGCTGATCAGACAGCTTCAAGCAAAAGTTGATCAGACATCTTCAAACAATTGCTGATCAGACAGCTTCGAGATCAGACAGCTTTAAGCAACAGCCGATCAGCTTTAAGCGACAGCTGATCAGACAGCTTAAGGATCAGATAGCTTCAAGAGACAGCTGATTAGACAGCTTCAAGCCCCGCCCCCTCCCATCAAAATTAAACATATCAGCAAAATCCAAGTGAAAACCTTACCCAAGATAAAATGACAAATTATTAATAAAAATAACTTTTTTATCCTTTTTCAATTTTCAATTACATTGTAAGAATAGAAACTTAAAAATACCTCATCTTGAGAATGACAAATGCTGAGAAAAGTTGAGATACCTTACACTACATCTTGTCATCAATTCTTGCAAAATCAGTTGCTGGTTTGTCTTAGCTTTACCAGTGAGCTACAAACAATCAAAGAAAAAAATTCAGGCACATTCTTGTCTGTAAGAACAAACAACCGTCCACACTTTTTCAGTTTCAGTTCGGTGCATTTCACATACTTGTGTTGGCTTAAAGATTTATCCACAGATAGTGGAGATGGAACGCTTTATTGAGGAAACATTTGAGGAGAAAACACTTGGACAAAACACTACAGTTTGATCATCCTAAGCTTATCATGATGTATCCTACTAGGAATTAACCAGATTTACTGCCAGCAACATGGCAAAGAATTCCACTAAAACAAGAGGAGAGTTTAAGTAAAAATGATTCTGGTGATTATTTGTGACTTTTAAAGTAAACAGGTGAAATTATACATAAATTTTACATAATAAACCAGGTGCAAAAGCATACAGTTTTCTCAGAAGCTCTCTGTTACTATAGACTATATGTGGCTGGTGTACCTTATTTTGTTTCTTTTACATTTTTGGAAATATTTAAAGAAATATTCTAAGAACATATCAACTTCAACAAAGAATGATAACAGAATAATCATGAGACAACTTTTTACAGGTAATCTGTGATTGCAAGAGTAAAATCTGACTTTGTAAAGGTCAATATAATTTGGTAAGAGTAAATGTTGAGTTCATAAATGCAAGTCTGCTTTAGCGAGGGTACATGTTATTTGGTCAACGGAATTTGAATTGAGCAAGAATAAATCTGATGTTGCTAGAGTAAATCTGATTTGGCACAAGTAAAGCTGACTTGGTTTGAGCAAAATTGAGATGGTTTGAGTAAGCATGATTTGTAAAGAGTAAATGTGATTTGTAAAGAGTAAATGTGATTTGGTTGGAGTAAATCTGGTTTGTCGAGAGTAAATCTGATTTGGCAGAAGTAAAGCTGACTTGGTTTGAGTAAAGATGAGTTGATTTGATTCAATCTGATTTGTAAAGAGTAAATCTGATTTGGTTATAGTAAATCTGATTTGTAAAGAGTAAATCTAATTTGGCACAAGCAAAGCTGACTTGGTATGAATAGTTCAATTGGTTTGAGTAAATCTTATTTAGTAAGGGTAAATTAGAGATGTAAAGAGTAAAATTGGTTTTTAAAGAGAAAATCTTATTCTGCAGAAACAAATCTGATTTGGCAAAAGTAAAACATATTTGGTAATAAAAGATCATTTTGTGATGTTATATAAATATTTCCTATTATTCTTTACCAAACATTATATTGCTTATTATAAAAGTATTAAAGCATGACAGTTCTCATGACTGCAACCAACATTTCATAGCTTTGAGGAGAAATAAAAGAACTATGATGATAAATATGATGATATACTAGTCAAGGCTATTTTTCTGTTAAAAAAATAGACTATGATTTGAAGTCTGTTGAATTTAAAAAACAAAGTTATATTACATCTCATTTAAGATCTCCATTCTGCTGTTTATTCCTTACAAAGTGACCAATTGCCAAAAGCAGATAAAATGAGTTCAATTTTTTATTTTTTTTTTACAATTTTGTAATAATCTTGCCAATTTCAGCAGTAATGTTTTCCACCTAGCAAACTGATTGAAATCAATAAAAGAAGTGGCTAGAAACATATCTATTGCCTGTCATAAAATTTAACTGGGCAGTAAATAATCTTTATAAACATTATCTGTTCTCATGCTTTAAAACTGAATTTAAGGCTATATCTTTTCTTAGAAGTCCTATGTTAAATCTTTGAGTCCTGAAAACACATTTCACGTAATTCTAATTATACCTTAAACATCTACATTAAAGTAACAACAAAACAGATTGTTTAACCACTGTCAGAAATATGACAAACACCACAGTGAAGGTAGTATATATATGTTTCACTACAACAGCATTCTCTGTGTTAAATGTGGTATCCAACAGTTTGGACCAATGTTTTTCTTCTCAAATAACCAAATAAGTCATGGATACTGAAAAGGTTGTGCAAAATGCTGTTCATTGATGCACAGGATCTGTGTGAACAGTCAAGCATAAATCACCACTCATTATTACAAACAGGTTTTTCCTATCCAAGCCTCGCTACACAGTAAGCTATATATATATAACTATGAAAACCATGTGACCAAATACTTCTGAGATCACATTACATGATTCGGCCAATCAGCTCTGATGTCAGTAACTATTTTTAGCTGACATCCCCATCATGCTTATTTATAGATTTGGAAATAATGGACATTTAGTGTGACATATTTTATGTTCTGTACTGTCTAACAATTGGGGCAATGTAATAACAGTCTTTACTTAAACTAAAGTATAAGTTTAAGCAGGAATTCTGCACAAAGTCCGCAGGGGGATAATACTTTGTTACTTTTTTTTTATATAGGGAAACTGTTAGATACCATCTTTAAAGGAGCACTTTATTTCTCTCAACAATTAAACATAGTGCACTGAAAGGTTAAGATTAGAATATACATTGTCAAAACAAATATTACTGTTAACAATGTTAATGAAGATAATGCCCGTTATATATTTTCATCCACAGCAAATATATTTAATTATTTAGGGCAAAAATATTAAAGGAAGGATAAATTCTCTTTAAAATTTATTTATTGTTCCAGCAACTGGTAGTTGTGTTATTGTTGTTTTAAAGTTTGGATGATAAATTGCATAATCTGGTCTGATAACAATGCCCATGACTTGAAGGAATTCCCCAGCCAGATGGGGGGACTATCAGATATTAACAGATAAAGGTATGGGGAGGTTCTCCGAAGATATAATTTCAGCTGAAATTCCCATCAAAATGCTTTATACCAGGTCTATGGTGATGTATTTTCTAGAGATAAAATGTTTGGATTTATCTCAACATTTTCACAGTAATCTCCTCAGTTCAAAGATATCAGAACAAGATGCCCCACCCAATGTAAACTCACCTCTGAGATAAAATTGGGGCAGACAATGCAACATAGTAAAATTTAAATATAATGAAGAACCCTTTTCATCAGACCATTATATTCATAAAATAAATACAATGTATCGTTTGAAACTTTATCTTAAGCATTAATCCAATGATATGTACCTTTAATTGTCAAATGCACATAATTATATTTTGACATTTATTTTTATTCATACGTCTAATGAGTCAGTTAGACTAAAGTTAGACTAAAGACTGGGCAAGTGTATAGTTAGACTAAAGACTGGGCAAGTGTATAATTATGTATTTAAGTAATTAGTCTATTGAGTCTATTAGACTAAAGACTGGACAATAGATAGGTATTTAAGTAATTACTATAACTTCTTGGAATACTTAAAATGCTTCTTTAATTTATCGATACTTCAAATAGAAAGGACCAGTTATTAGCATAAAAGTGGTACCAATAGTTTGCCTATATCAAATACATATACAATATCTGATCTGGGGAATTTGGGCATACTTTTTGCATAAACTCATACTTTAGTCTAAGTAAAGGCAGTATTCAACAGTACAGATTGTGCAAAAAAGAAGTACAACCCTCTAAATGTTATTCTTTCCAAATTTATAAATAAGCAGGTGAGTGATCTTTGCTAAAAAAATAAATATCTACACTAGAATAGATTACCCGATTGATGGATGATATAATGTAATCTCAAAAGTAAGTTGTCAAGTGGTTTTCCTAGTTCATAAATAGGTATCTCTGCAGTGTAACTAAGACTGGAAATACCAGTTTGCAATGAGAAGAAGGGATTCATGGTTTACTGTTCACACACATCTAAGGCATCAATGAACAACATGTTGCCGAGCGTTTTCACTTAACAATGACTTATTTTGTTATTTGAGAAGAAAATTTTTCCTACAAACTGTCGGATACATGCCACCTTTAAACCTAAATTCAAACATTATAAGATAAACTGATGGAGATTAAGCAGCTAAGAGTGTATATTCTGATCAGAAAGCTCTCTTAGCAGAATCTGGCACATTTTACCTTCAATTTTATCCTAAGCCTGATTACTTTATGCTTACCAGGCCATGAAGCAATGAGAGACATTAATGAAATGAATAGTCTTCCCTGAATAATCCCTAAATGCAAGTATTTAATGGATTTCATGCTTATATTTATGCGAAATTTCACTGCAATATCTACAAAAGAATCGGCGACAAAGTCCAAGAATTCCAACTAAAGGGACCTACCTACTGTTTGGAATACCTCGGATATAAACTAACAAGATAGTTTCCTATCCGAGTGGAGTCACATTGTACAGTTACCGGTAGCTATTTTTAAACTAAGAAAACCAAGTGGCCACTTACTTTTAAGAACACTTTATACAATCATCGAGGTTATCTCTCCACAGTCAATACACTGTATCTATTTTTAGCTGAAAACCATGTTGTGCTTATTTACCGATGTGGAAAAAACTGAACATTTAGAGCCATTTATTTCATGATTTGTCGAGTCTTAAAACTAAATAAGAGTCAAAATTGTCTTTATTTAGATGAAAGTATGTTGTTGTTTTTTAAAGATCATGTTAAAATTCCACCAAATAGTGGTAAGATATTGTTACATAAGTTTGATATTCACATACTGTTGGTTACAACCTTTAAATAATTATTAACAATGGGTTTCTTCACAACTGTAGCAGGCTTTGGGGCTACTTACATGAAACAAATGTCATCAGATTAAGTTTCCTGATGTTTCTTTATTATTTGTTCAAGAAAACCACTGCTTCTTTTAACAGTATTTGATGAAGGTTGTCGATGGAGACAGCACAATTTCTTATTTTATTGTCACAAGTTGCATATATCAGCCATCAGTGATGCTATGTTTTCTGATGCAAAAAAATATCAAAATACAAGCTTAATGCTCATCTTCAAGACAGAGAGATCAAAGCAGCTTAGCACACAATTAAGCATTATCGACTTAATTAGCACATGTTATTTGATCACTTTTGCTTTTTATCATCCAGAAAAAAATGAAGCAAGTCACCTACAAGAAACAACACAGCATTTCCAGTATGAGAACAAAAGCTAGTCAGGTGCATTGTACCAACAACAACACAGTTATAGTTACTACAGGTTCTTACAGGGGCTCATGTCCAACTTTATTATTATTTAATACATTAATTAAAGAGGAATAATTCCTTATTTATGTTTATTAAAAGTTAAATTGGAATCTTTTTCATAATTAAAAATATTTCCTTACTTTATATTAAAATGAATTAAAAGGATATTTATTTTATGAAGAACATATTTGCATACAAATCATATGCACACCTTTACGCAAATGGTAAAAGAAATAATAACTTTCGAGAAGAACTGACATTAATGCATACAGAAACACATTCACCATTGGCCTTTCAAAATTTTGTAAATCAATTTGCAAGACAAAGATAAATACACCCAGAGAAATGCATGGAACAATAAATGGAGGGCATGCAACTCCTCTGTATGCTCAGCCACTCACTGCATGGGAGAAAGTTTTGGTAAAAGGCAAGGACTTAGTGTGGTATTTTTTTTTTTTTTGCTGAACATCCGTTAGCAGGTGGTTCTACCCAGACATTAGTGTAGGATCTTTCTTGACCAAAATTGCTGGAGGTTTATACAATGATGATGGATGTGTCACTGTGATGTAATAAAAAAAAAAACTCATTAAAAAAAAAAGAAGAGATATTTCTTCACCAAGGAGGTGCATGTGATTGTATACTCATCTCGATATGAAAGTATACCTAATTTTATATGTCAAGAGTGTTTTTTAAAAGGAATTATGTTTTTCTTTAATGATACTCAACTCAATATGAAAATATACCTAAGTTTATATGACAAGATTGTTTTTTTAGAAGGAATTAATGTTTTCTTTAATGATACTCAACTCAATATGAAAATATACCTAAGTTTATATGACAAGATTGTTTTTTTAGAAGGAATTAATGTTTTCTTTAATGATACTCAACACAATATGAAAATATACCAAATTTTACATGACAAGATTGTTTATAGAAGGAATTAATGTTTTCCTTAATAAACTGATGAAAGCCAATATCATTATCTCTAAATGCAAGACAAACCATATCTCATTAGCAATCCATCTACCATAACTTAATCATAATAATGTAAGAGCACAAAATTTTACTTTAAATTTAAGGCAGTCATTTGCATCTGTTTGTTTAAAAACATGTTCATGGAAGTAGAAATACATTTTAAATGGCAGTGTATTTGTAAAAGTATATTTGCAGAAACAATTTTCTGATGGCCATTTATTTGTAGAAATAAATGGTCTTTAAAAAATGATGATTTATTACAACTAAACTTTCTAACACAGGCTGTATGAAAGCATGAAATGTTATATTTGAGGGAAAAATTAGGAATGCCTAAGTAGAATCAGTAGCGCTCCATTACTGACCTTACATAAAGAATTGTTTCTCAACTTTTACAGTGCATCTAACCAATCACTTAACATTTTCCACCACCTCAAAATTCTTTCAACTAAAGCAGTAACTTGACATTACCTCAAGCATAGATACAGCTGGGCTTGAATTTCAAGGAGTTGATGTGATAACTTTGAAACTGATGTCTTATCTTTCGTTCCGGTTTTCTTCTTCAGGTATTCTTGGTCAGAACGAGTGGCATACTGGCAAAGGGTTGAGGTACACTTCCTGTCTGAACAACACGCCTTCTGCTCTAGAACCTGTATTTTGATTACTGACAATTGCTGCCAGACACAACATACAACCATCAGAAAGGGTTCAGGAACCACTGGACTTATTATGACAAAAATTGTGTAATCAATTTGTGGGATACAAATTAAAAGTATCAGAAAGTAGACTAATCTAGACCAGATGTTGAAGACAAGTTTTAATGTAAGAATGGCATTTTAAATTTTTAATCATGAAGGATATATAAAGTGATGAATGTCTAGCAAAGAAGGTATTTAAAGATAATAAACTTTTTTTAAAAAGCAACTGAAAAAATATAAACCATGGAAAACTTAAGTATGTATGAGGATTACTATCTCCTTAGCCATTATTTTAACTTTACAGGCAATGGCAGTTATGAATTTCCAGACATCTATGAATATCGAGATATCCACAATTACTCATGTGAAGAGGGGATTGCTTCAATGTCACAATCTTATGAGATATGCATTAATGTCCTCCTACCGATTGTGAGCGCGTTTGGAATTGTTGGAATTCTTCTCACGGTAATAGTGCTCAGCCAGAAGATTATGTCCACATCAACCAATAGTTACCTTATTTCTCTGGCCATGGCAGATCTGTGCTTTCTTATCACCATGTTACCCAAGTTTTTGGAGACTCAATTGACGCACGAGCAATGGTATGTGTACATTGTTCTGATGACTTACACTCACGAGTTACTCCAAATGTTCCTAACTGCCTCAGTCTGGCTGACGGTGATGCTGGCTGTAGAACGATACATTGCCATCTGCCATCCACTCAGAGCTATGTCCATATGTACGGTTGTCCGAGCACGCATCATCATCGTCCTAATCTTCTGCATATCGCTCCTTTTCCGAATGCCTGCAGTGCTACAGTACAAAGTGACACCACTCTACGATCACTGTATTCAAAAAAACGTTTTGTGGTTGGAATTCACTGACCTTGGTAAGAATATGTTGTTCCGACATATCTACAACTGGACGGACAGCATTGTTACGGCCATCTTGCCTTTCTCTGCACTCCTCATCCTGAACAGTTGTCTCATTCGTGAAATCCGTCGCTCTACAAACTATCTGCGCTACCATCTGGCTAGCGACTCTAACGCTCAGACCATCATTACAAGTGAAGAGATTAGGATCACTATGATGCTCATCAGTATTATTGTTGTTTTCTTCTTGTGTCAAGCACCATATATCGTATTGAACATAGTTAAGCGATTAAACCCAGATCAGCTGTTTGAGAACTACAGTTTGGTGACCAATGTAACAATTCTTTTGTTAAATGTTCGATCATCGTGGAACTTCATCATGTACTGTTGGTTTAGTGAGAAGTTTTGGAACACATTCAAGAGGACGTTCTGTATGGCTCAGTGCTTTCTTACACGGGCCCCTACTTGGCTGAGGAACCGAATAGTCGGCAGGCAAAACCACAGTGAGCATGGACACAGCAACAATAATCGTAAGATCTCTTATATCCATACCAAAGAGACAGTTTGTTAAAACATTTTAAAATTTTTGTTTTTTAAATCGATTTTGGTCTAAGTTTTATTCTCTATAGACTTGTTAAATTTACTACAAGGACAATCAAGTTAAGTTTTTTTGCTGTAAATTATTTAAAGTTTTAAAAAAGTAAAGTGACATATAAAAATGTTTTCTATAAATGAAACATTTGGATATATTTGCTAAATAATTGCTGATTTCTATTTCTGACAAATCAATGTTGTTATGTGGATAATTATAAAAAATGCTTTTATAAATACAAATAATGTCTTACTTCTATCAAAATTTGGCCTGGTAAAATGTTGGTCAAACATTTCAACAGAAATCAAGCTTTATAATGAATCTAGATATATTCTAAATCTGCTGAATAGATCTTTTACATTATAAATTAATAAAATTATGTAATCTATATTTTTTATTCAACTTACACTGTAATAATATTTATAGCCAGTGTTTGTACATGTTCGCTCATCAATGGTCATTAACCACAAATTATCTAGTCTGTTTATCCATTAATAATAAAATTTTCTATTCAAATACAAAAAAAGTGCTATGATTTAATCCCCCCCCAAAAAAGCTGATTCTCTACTTAAACCAGATTATCGATCTGGATTTACCTGTTTATTACTACATTTGTAAATACACGGATTATTTTGAGGGATTAATTCATTTAGTGAGAGACGCATTAACAATAACATGTACCTACATAATGTATCTGTCAAACTTTGATTGAATCAAATGACTAACACTGTGTTCTCATTTAGAATTTAATCAGTCAACATGACCATTATATTGTATTATCGCACTGTACAATCATATTGTTTAGAGGCCCGGAGGGGAAGACTGGATTTATCTTACTGTGTAGTCTCAGTAAATATTGTTATAATTATTATTTCTATAATTATTTATAAATATTGTTATTATTATCATCATCATTATTATTAAAATCATTACAATTATCATTATAACCATTATCATTATTATTACTATCATTATTTATAAATATTGTTATTATCATCATTATCATTATTTAAATAATTACAAGTATCATTATCATTATAAGTATTATTTTTGCCATTATTATTACTATTGCTGTTGTTGTCTTTCTTGTGACAATGCCCACTTTATTTTGATTACAGAACAAATTCAAAGCCTATAGAACGTCATAATACTTGGGATAAGAAACCTGTTTTACAATATGTTAAAAAACATCAAAACATACTTCATGTTTAAAGACATCAAAACATACTTCATTGGGTATATAATAAATTGTGGTAAAAAATTCAAAATGACACGATTTCAGGCAGGATGAATTTAGATTCATGTCACTCAAAAGCACAAGATTTCAAAAAGAGGCAATGATTTTACAACAATTATAACAAAAAAATCATTTAAGGTTTGTGTAAGAGTAAACTGATTTACAGTTAACCATCTATCAAATAAATAATACATGTGGGTATTAAAAAAATAAAATCTGACAATTTTGCAAGTGGTAAATATTAATTATGACCAAACAAATCCCATTTTCATCCTCATAAAAACTTAATCAAGTTGGCCACATTTTAGCAACTAATAATTTATTTTTATGACTAACATATTATATCAGTTAATAATGCTGCTTTTCAGTTAATAGAATGGTCTTGTTTTTTAACATGACAGGTTTTAGACAGAGTGTGAGAAAGGACCAAAGTGGAACGATGTACACAGACAGTTTACCATGAATATGAACATCCCTTAACAAAGACCATGCGTCCAATCTATCAGAATTTGCAGACTTCCAAGACAGCATTAAATTTTAATCATTTACTTGTACTAGTACTTATAGCAGAATATACAGCTGGATCAGAGATTATTAAAAAATCAGTTTTAGTCTAGTAATGTTTTCACATATCTGATTGGTTACTTTTTAATTTTCATTACAAATCTGACCAATCAGATGCATGAAAATAATCTTAATGTTTCCATACATCCGATTGGCTAGTTTTCAATTTTCTTTTCAAATTTAACCAATCAGATGCATTAGAATAATCTTAATAATAACACAAGAAAAGTAATTATACAATGTATAACACAAATTTAAATTCTACTGCATGTTTTTATTGGTCAGATTCAAATTCTTACTCAGTTTGGCAAATCTGAGGACTGAAAGTTATAAAACATTGAGCTTTAGCTGTACTGCGTCAAGTCTGTTCACACAAGCTTTTTATCCAAAAAGTCTAAGTGTACATGGTTGTTGACATGCTTAACACAGAAGAACATTGCTTTTTTTTTGTGATGCTGTGTGTGAGCAATGCCCTAGGCACCAAATACCATCAAATAATTGTAACCTCCATTTTGCAACTGCTCTTAATAAAAAATACAAATAATGTGATATCATACATAAAAGTATGTTTTATGTAACGCATATACTGATGTTATAATATTACAGTAACTATTTCAAAACAATTAGAAACTACCCAATTATCAATTGAGGGAGGAGTTATACACACTAACTGTGAAATCAATAGTCTCCATGAATATGATTGGCCATATTCGAAAACAAAATTGAATCTGACCAATCACTGATACTTCAAAATTATCTTAGGCTTCAACTCAATGGATTATAATAATAATCTCTGAACTGAAGGTTTAAAAGTCTTGGATCCAGAAGTTAAAATAAGATCAATTATTCAAGTTTGTTGCATGATAAAAAATTCATAACATTGTTTGCTTAAAATTGTATGCATGGCATAGAATAAGTCAATAATGCTAAACAACTGGTCTTAACTGTTTTAGCATAGAATCAGTTTTTGGACTTAGTCAGTTGACCAGATAATGCAGTGTTAACATGAAATTCCTTTAGCTTTTTTTTACACTATTAATGTTACAATAACAGTAGAGCAATACAGCAATAGAGCAATAAAATGGATATGCAAGTTGTCCTAATTATCAGGACTAAATAAGGACAAAAATGTTCATACCATTTGACTGTAACAAAATAACAATTTTATTTCATCCCTGTATTACAGTATACACACACAACACACATAAACAACCACCTTGTTCTAGACATGCAGAAAGATAAAATAGGTGCACAGTGACACCAGCACAAACACAGCCCACTAAACACTGCAACCAAATTACATATATACAGCACTATTTCATTGAAACACCTTTCCTAGTAATTGAAGCATGCTAACATTAATTGAAGGTAGTTTAGCAGCCAATTGCTAGGTTTGTTTTTGCTATGTGCTGTAGTATTACTCACACAGAGTTTATTCACTACAATTATTTTAGGGTTCTGTTTTGTATCAGCTAAGACATTTTGAAGCTGAGGCCAAAAGGTTTTTAAGTTTATTTCAAGTATATTTCTTTCATTTTAAACAAATCCTTCAAGTTGTGGCAGACAGGAAAATCAGACTACCATGACAGATGTTATAATAAACCAAGATTTTGATGTTTTTATAGGAATGAAGAGAGTTTTGGGAAACTGTGGAAGTTTTATTTTTACTTTGAATGAAATGAATCATTTTTAATATATTACCATCAGCATTATGAAATGATCACTACATCTATCAAAGTCCAAAATCAATTCTCATCCTTCTGTTCATTGATGATCTCTCTAATCCATAATCTGCTGCATTTGTTACAGTACTGAAAATCACGAAATTGACAATTTTCCCGTTTCCACTCCGTTTCGTTTCCATTTCATTTGGAAGCGTTTGCCGCTCCGTTTCCATTCCGCTTCCGTTGCGTTTCCGTTTCGTTTTATTCGCTTCCAGCGCTGCATTTCAAACGCTTCCAGCGTTTCTATCGTTTCTTCCGTTTCTACCGTTTCAAGCGTTCCGTTTCGCTCCGTTCCGATTTTGACTAAAAATTTCGTTTAATAAATTTCTAAAGGTAAAGTACTTCCGGTGTGTTTGCAAAATGACGAAAGAAGTAAACATTCTAGGGAGAGGCAAAAGTCTTCCATCACATATAAAGGAATCGGCAGTAGATTGTTTGCGACGAGGATATTCATTGTCAGTCAGCCGGAGGGAAATTGCAGACAAAAAATACCCTTAACAATCAGCACCTGCAAATAATCCTCAAAATTCAGGGAGTGCAGTATTGAGAAGATGCCTACCTACTTGTCTTCGCCAGACGTCATATCCCGGAATAAACAAACAAGAAATAACTTTTAAATATGGTCCACACACACCCAGTATCCTAAAAAGTTAACTTCTCTGTGACGTGTTAATCCGCAAAAAAAGCGTAATGGTGATCCGACCTTAAAATAAGACGATATCACACACAATTTTTTTTAAAACTTGCCCCCGGACGTTTGCCCCCCGCCCCTATAAGTGCAGACCGGACGTTTGCCACCCCCTCTCCCCTTCAAATAAAAAGGTCCTTCAAATAAAAAGGCCCAGCGTTTACCCCCATCCCCACTGCCAAAATAAAAAGGCGAATGTTTGCCCCTTTCCGATATTTGTTATATGGCGGACTTTAGATTTAACGTCTCGCTGATAGTAACTAGTAACGTGTAATATATCCAATAATTTTAGATAAGTATTACTCACTACAGTCACATTTCATGGTTAAAATGATTATCTCATATAAACATGAACATGTTGTTTTGTCGAAAACAGGCACATACATAAAGTCTCATAGAACAAACAACTTTCTTAGAAACAAGTGTGTGTTGTTGTGTTTTCGGTTTGCACATATTAGCGCCAATTAACGGCTGTTAACAATATTGTTCACGCACTTATAACATGAAGTCGCTAATTATATCAATGTGATTTTAATTTCTCCAAGGTTGTAACAAATAAATGCGGTGAACAAATAAATCATTAGATGCGGTGTAATTTCTTTCTGGAGAGGAGGGCTCTCTGGCTAACACTGCAACATCAAAGAATATTCTGGGAAACAATCGCCGGTCAATATCATTTAAAGTCGCCGAAAAGATTTTTTTTTTGTTTCAAATTGACCGACCTATTATTTCTCTCAATACTGTGCAACATGATATCGATCGATAATTGTCTTCAAGCTGCCATTTAGAAGAGAGAGAGGGTGTGAACGCTGGGTACTGTTTAGGGATTAAAAATGGTAAGTACGCGTGAACGGCGTGTGCTATGAAAAAATATGCAACGTTATTGACGATTTACCTTCGCGGCATAAATATAAGTTCTAAAGGAATGATAGTGGAGGGAGGAAACTGTACTATGTAGTAATATTTCAGACTGCGCATGTTTTTACTTATATAAATGTCCTTACAAAAACTTTTTAGTCCTTTTAATGATCATAAACACTTTTATAAAGGTATTATTTATATTTAAGGTATGGATTAACTACAAAAGAATAGGCGAGCCATTGAAATAATACATTTGCAATAAACACGAGATGAAAATATACATTAGACTGTGTTCCTTGGTGTGTCTTCTCTTGATAACATTATTTACAAAAACACGACAATTAATGTAGTATTTACTATAAGAAATCCCCAATCCCCACATCCACGTTTCCTCTTCTTAAACTAAAAAATAGTGGGTGGGGAAAGGGTGCACCATTGTGGGTACTACTAAATATAGCGTTAGGTCCTTCTATAAGCCAAAAAAAAAAGATATCGTGCACCTTAGTGTTTTGTCCTTTTTGTTGTCCTCGCGTATGTCAATGCATATTGCTCTTTAAAAGGTGAAGGTCATAAACCACGCGACTGCCATAAGGTGACATTTTCAAACACAGCTGCATAGAGGATACATGTGTTCTTGCGAAGTGGAAAAGACGCCAAAACACGGTCACACTTCCTGTCCACTAGACAAACAAGGTGTCATAAAACTGCCAATTAGCTTAATTAGTTGGGGTGTCCGCTCATGTCTTAAAATTAGGGATTCAATTAGAGTAGAACTTTATGATGGCATGAACCCTACCCACGCGCATGGAGAAACATAATATCAATTTACAAAACGATATATTTTAAATTAATATATTTCTATCTTTAAATGGGTACAAAAATTAAGTACCCGGTAGGGCCCTCATTAGACCACATTTTGGCATAGAACATTCAAGACATGAATGGGAAAATGAGCCGTAGCCAGGCCTCATTCAAATAGTTGCAAGTCAAGTAAAGTCAAAAGTTGTATGCAGATTCTTAATCGCGGTCCACGAATTCCGATTAATCCTATATATGTAACAGCGCATTATGGGAACTATGCATTTAGAAATAGGAATGTTGATACTATTGTCCAAATTTACAACATTGTTCATTATAAGATATATAACAATTAAGATTAGAAGCAGAAGAAACTTTGCTTGACAAAGAGGCAAGATAAAATAAAATACATATCCATACCCCTGTAACTAAAGTAATGATGATGTAAATGACGGTGCTGCTGCTGCTACTGCTGCTTCTGCTGATAATGATGACGGTGATACCGATGCTGTTTATGATTATAATGTAAATGGTAATAACGGTTACGGTGATGCTGATGCTCATGACGATTATGATGTAGATCGTGATGCCTGTGATGCTGCTTTTGATGATGATTAGTGGTGATTATATAAGTAATATGGGATCCTGATGATGATCATGTGTGATCAGGTGAATTTAATGGCGGTAATGATTATTATGTCTTTAATATTTATCGTGATGTAAGTTTTTATCACGGTTGTTTCATTTAACTGTCAATCGATGATTGTATACGTGCACTATTTGGCAATCTATAGTTATTCAGACGTTGAACTTTAGGATCATACCTGTCATTGACTCTGAGTGCCGGGGAGGATGTTATTGGTTCTTGATTGGGTCACACCTTGCAATAATACATAGCATTGTTTGTTTGTTTTATGAGTAGTTGTTTTATGTTTTTTGTGTTATATGAGATGTGTTACCTTCTTTTGGTTGAGGTTTAATTTCATTAAGTAACTTTATTTTGTACCACGCAATGCATTCTTTGTAAATGAAAAATACTTTAAGCAAGTATGTTCACACAAAAATGATTGGCGTAGTTGATCCGGGAACGGACCATGCAGCTACAAAGTAATTAGCGAAAATTCAAACTCGGGAAATGCTGCGACATTGCGCGCGCATACGTGTAATGACAGCTGTGTACACACTATCTTCATATGCCAAACAATGAAGACTAAGAATGTCGATCCAAGGCGGATATTAAGCTATTCATTGGAATTAATTAAAACATCAGTTTCGACAGAAACGCAATATTACAGTTAAATTGCGTGTTTTATCGTGCGGAGTGACTTTTAGTGCAGTTTCTGTTTTGACGGTACACGATGACTTGGACAACTCGTGCGGTTTCGGAACTGTAATGTACAAGTTTGATAAATACGATTTTTTGATAATAATTTATGTTATTTCTTTCTGCAGAGTACATATAAAAGCGCGTTTGTGTTGATAAATTGAAGCCAGTTATTGTGTTCGTTTAAATTTATTTCGTACCAAGAAACGGTTGAAATGTTACTATAAATAATCGGGTGACCTAGAAACGTTTGAAGCGGTAGTGAAAATAACTCTACCGTTACGAGCATTCCGATTTTTCCGTTTCTAGCGTTCCAAGCGCTCCGGTTATAGCGTTTATACGAATCTAGGACAGTTGCCCCCCCGGACGTTTGCCCCCCGGACGTTTGCCCCCCTATTTGTGAAGGGCGGACGTTTGCCCCCCAGCTGAAATTACAAGGCGGACGTTTGCCCCCCAGCTGAAATTACAAGGCGGACGTTTGCCCCCCAGCTGAAATTACAAGGCGGACGTTTGCCCCCTCTACTAAAATGTCAAGGCGGAAATTGCCCTCCCTTTCTTCTCAAACTCTGTATCCCGCCTGTAAATGTCTTCCCGCCATATTAGAAACATACACAAACGGTACTACATGGTGCTACAGTACATGAAATGTGTTAGGTGTAACAAAATTTTCTATAATTTTTTTCATAGGACTGGAATTAAGTAAAAGTTACAATCTAGTTTGCCTTCATATCTTTACATCGCATCAGGTTCCGAGACAATTTACCCGTTCTAAAACTCTCGCCATCGAACCTGCAAGACTTCGGCTTTAACAGGTTGTTTGCTACACATTTCCCGCGATCGCTTGCCACTCATGCGTAGAGTGTCACAAACAGGTTAACTGTCAATCAACTGGTAGGCCTAGATCCATTTAAAACACTTTGGTTAATCAAAATTAGTTTGCAAAATTCACGTATTGTAGGCATAATTTCGTCTGAAAAACTATATAGATCCGTTTAATGTTTTTCTTCTGTTTTGTCAAGTATTATATATTTTATGTTTTTAGTAACTTTATAAAATGCACCTCATTTTTATATCTCATAGGGATGACATGTAAAACGAGACAAAATAAATTCAAGTTTTATTACAGGCTTAATTACAACAGTTTCAATAATAAGAATATAACACGTGAAAGTACAACTGACAAAAATAATGAAAACAAATATACAATTTGAATTGAATCTCCTGGATTTAATTCGGCCAATCAAAGAAACCGTCGCGTATAATTTAATGCAATACAGTTAATTGTTTATAATTAAATACAATCATGTTAATCGCCGTTAATTGGCATTCTCTGTGAAATTAGTAATGCAAAGAAACCGCCGCGTATAACTGAACGCATTACAGCTAATTGTTTATAATTAAGTACAAGGATGTTAATCGCCGTTTTTTACATTCTTTGTAAAATTAATGAAATTGACAGATTGATTTTTTTGAAAGTCCGCCCTTACGTTATGGGGGGGGGGGGGGGGCAAAAGTCCGCCCTCAAGTTTTGTTGAGGGGGCAAACGTCCGGCTTTGAAAATCGGCAGGGGGGCAAAAGTCCGGCTCTGAAAAACGACAGGGGGGCAAACGTCCGGCCTGCATTTAAAAGAGGGCAAACGTCCGGGGGGCAAATGTCCGGGGGGGCAAATGTCCGTACACCCGTTTATACCGTTTACACCGTTTCAAGCGTTTGTAGCGCTCCGTTGCATTTCCATTTCCACTCCGTTCCGTTTCCGTTTCAACAGGAAACGAAAAACGTTTCATTTCCATTTCCACTCCGTTCCGTTTGTCAATTTCATGATTTTCAGTACTGTAATGGGGATACCCTTTATCAAATTTACATAACAATATCTGACCACTATTTTGTTGAATTTCGGCTTAATATCTGCAAAAAATAATATTTTTGTTTTAAAAAAAGGATTTTTTGAAAATTACCTAAATTGGTCGACAGCAAAAAACGTGAAATAAATCACTCAAAATATTCATTCTTTTTAAATCTCTAAATAATTGTGATCGTGATTACTGATAAAAATAGATGTCAATGTCAGCATGGATTACCCGGATGATGATATAAGGCTAAACCGAAAGTGAATTGTCACATGGTTTACTTTGTTTAAAAAAAGCTTACTGTGCAATGCGACTCAGATAGTCAGTATCTGTTTACAATTGAGAGTGGGGATTTAATGCTTCACTGTTCACACAGATCTAGGGCATCAATAAACATCATTTTGCAGGATCTTTTCTAGTAACAAAGGCTTTTTTGGTAATTTGAGAAAAGAATTTTTGGTCCATGCTGTCAGATACCACCTTTAATAATAATATTACATCTCACTTCAGTGTTAATAACTATGAGCAAATGTAAAAAGTTAATTTTTGGACTCTCTGAAACAAATAGTGTTGCTGGTGCTGCCTGACCTGAATCTGCACTACCGTAAAGAGTTACAGAATGTGCGCAGTTATTTTTGACAGATTTATTTAATAAAGCAGGGATGTGCACACTCTATGAGCTATTAAAGGTGGTATCGGACAGTTTGTCCTCATCAAATACACGTAAACCTGGATTTAGAAAATTGGGAATGATTTCTGTCAAACCTAAGTCTAATAACAAAAGACTAATTTGAACATTGTCTAAATTGTAAGACAGTAGAAATCGTGAACTAAATCACTATACATGTACATGCCCAATCTTTCCAAAACTATAAAATGGTATGATTGTGATTTCTGCTAAAAATAGACATCGTCCTCAGAGCAGATTACCAGAATGATTCTATAAAGTTACTGGTCACATGGTTTTCTTAGTTTAAAAATAGGTAACTGGGTAGTGTGGCTTTGATAGGATTAACTATTTGTAATGACAAGTGATGTGTTATGTTTCACTTTTCACATAGATGTAGGACAGCAATAATCATATTTTACAAGATCTTTTCAGGTAACAATAGTTAATGTGGTTCTGATAGAAAAATATCTGACCCAAACTGTCGGATACCAACATTAGGCCTGACCAATTTGTGCTAAGCAGGATAAGGTTTAATTGTCATCAGCTCATTAGTATTAATCATATTATATTTCTGTTTGTTTACACGTCTATCATCTATCCCATCCAATTCATTGTGATGTTAGTAGTTTCTGACCAATTGTACATAGTTATATATACACATCAACAAAATTGATTATTTCAGGTAGATGTTCATGTAAATAATTTTTCACTCCATATCTACAGTAGACAATACTACACATAACAATATTTTTGTCTACACTGGTACCAAATTTACAAAATTCATTATTTTGTTGTCATTTCTTTTTTTTTATTTTTGTGATTGTTTTACAAAAGTGTTATAATATCAAAATCAGTTACCGGTATATGCTTTTATAACAAAGGACCACAGTATTACACATAATAAGCATTGTTTTCAACTAGTAATTCATTCATCAATCCATTTCATGTACCGTACATGTACATAGTGAATAGAATCATCTTTCATCACAGTATGACAGGCTTGATTCATACATATATATATAGTTTCTGGAAGCAAACCTTTTTTTCACTTAGAGAATGTATTATAAAAAATAAGTTTTTTTTAAATTTCCTGATGAAGTCAAATGTCTTTACGAAGCTATACTGTTCTAAGGGTATTAAAAACTGTCTTCATAAACTTCATACAGTGATCTACACTGATGACATACTTAATCACTGTTATGAAAAACATGGAAATTTGATTTTCTAAGGTAGCTTAATTGTGCAATTTGTGAATTTTATTTTGCACTCTGCTTAAGGCATTAAAATATTTTATTACTTTTTAATTATAAATGAAAAACATGAATAAAAATCAATCAAATTAATAATTTTAATCAAGAAAGAATATAAGATATTTTTGTTACCATAACTGAAATATTTCTTTCATCTATCAACAACATTTTGCCATTTGGTATCAACGAAATTGATGCCACATGCAGTAAGAGTATAAAAGGGAGACCACTGTGACACCCTTTAAACCCTGGCCTGCAACATTTGTAAATAGCCCACAGTTATTTTAAGTTACATTTGTATTTCTTTACAACAACTAGCAATAGTAATTATACATACTGCTTGTGGCTTAGCAGGAAATAGTGCAGATCATGATCAAATAGTTCCAATAAGATGCTTGCTCATCTCGATCTACACTATTTGCTTAGGTTTGAGTAATATGTTATTACCAGATGAATAATGTGAAGGCTTGTGTGCAATCCGTGACATGTACTGCTGCTTTGACAATGGTACTATAAAGTAGTTAAATTTTAGTACTGTGTACTTAATAACTAGTTCTTGATGTATTAATATATCAAGATATGTATGCATACATTGTATCTGTATAAAATGGCAATATGGCAAATCACTCATAAATCATCCATTTTATCTTTGACATGATTGAATTCGAGAACATGAGACAGGGTTGGAAAATTTCACTCGTCCGCTCGTCATGACGACTCAAACCTGCGGCAGGACGACTTCACAATTCAAATGGTTTGTCCAACCGGACGAGTAAAAAATATATAACAATCAGATTGTCCTGAACTGGAGACTTTTTCTCCCACCAGCAGGGTCATTAATTGGATTAACTATGTTAAATTGTTAACAGTTTCTTTACTTCAGCTCCTTGCTAGTCTTTTGTTCCTTGTTGGTATTGTAGACCTATTTTATTACGGAGAGTCGCTACAAAGTCTATGTTTATTTTACCATTTACAAATGTCTTTTGGTTAAAAAATTAAACTTCAATGTAGAACGAGTAACTTTTCATGTAGGACGAGTGAAAAATGTAATTCCCTTGTCCTACAGGACGAGTAACTTTTTCAAGAATTTTCCAACCCTGTGAGATAAGAGACAACCAAAAGAGGGATCGTTTTGCAATTGTTTGTTGTGCATAGATAGCCAGAAATAAAGATTACTGCAAGTTAGCAATAGCAGCGCATAAAACCAATTCCTTGAAGAGTTCAAGTGTTAGGTTTGTAATGGTTATTTAAATATAAACAATGATTTCAATTATTTAAAGGCTCAGGTAAAGCTTTATTTATTTAATTTAAAAATACCTTTTTCTAAAAAAGTTTGATGCATTCAAGACCACATCAATAAATAACAGATGGTTGTAAAATATATACTTTTCATTATATTAGAAAGGAACCTTAATTGCCAACTTATCCAATGTTTATGAAGTACTGATGTGTCAAAGAGTAGCCTAGTTCTGCTTGCAGCTCATTCAAGAAGCTTGTTGATGGCTGCGGATCTTTCAAGTAAAGAAAGGACATCTTGTGAACAAACAAATCCCTGAAAGATTTGTTTTCTTTCATCATGCAACATTCTCATTATATTCCATTACAATATTATTATCATCTATTTAAAAATTTAGCCACATGTTTTTTTTTATATTTCTTTAGCATAAAACTGTTAAAATTCAATATTTAATAGTTGAGAGGAACATAAAATAGCATGCAGAATAATAAAAAAAAAAAAAATTAAAAAAACATAACAATGATTAAGTCATTTTATGTTTAAATGAAGTAGGTAATTGTAGAAAGACCTTGCAAACAACATGTGAAAACTATAAATAAACAAATGCAAAGGTAACTAAAAAAAACATAACAAAAAAAGGTGAAATAGAGTTAAGAGACAATACAAAAAATGGGAAAATTTTCTGTATTCAGTATTTAGGCTTAATCTTTTCCAGCAATAGAATTTGTACTTCCTGAGAGGTTAAATGGCACTGTTGCATGTTTAAGAACAATGAAGAACAATTATTCAAGTTGAGCTAATAGCCTTTTGAAAATGTATCTTACTTGTTTACCTAATTGAGCAGTTAAGCTGAGTTTCACTTAAGGTAATAAAAGGCCTCTCTTTTGATTATTAGGTTTAAATACAACTTAAAATAAAGCATACTTATATGTATATAAAAAGTGGAACAATAAAATACCAGATAGTTTCCTGTTGTTACTATTAAAAGTGTGTCTCCTAAAATCCTTTATTTCTAGATTGTATCTATACATAATCTTAATTTTCCTCACCTACAGAAATTTACTTTAAAGTACGAAACAATATTCTGAAATATAAGAACATTTATAAGAAGACATTTAGAAGAAGTGTATTTTATAAAAACATTTTACCCTAGACATTTTTTTTTAAACATTTTAACAGGAAATGTTTTTAGTATAATGAAGAAAAAAATAACTGTGATTCTTTGAGGGTACAATTCTAGGGTTTTATAAAACCATTTTACCGTTGACATTTCTTTTAACAGTTTAAAAAATGTTTTAGTTAAAGTGAGAAAATGTAACTATTATTCTTTAAGGTTACAACCATATGGTGCCAATCAAAATTGTATAGAGTGGTGCCTGTGGCAGATTGGTTAAAGTCACTGACTTGTAACTGCTCCGCCTCTAAAAGCATGGGTTTGAGTCCCGGTCTGAGTGAGAACTTTCATGTGGGGAGGTTTTCCCCGCTAACCTGTGCTGCACCAATGGGTCTACCCAGGCATAAGTCTGGTCTTCCTCCATCAATATTTAGCTGGATGTCAATTCGATGTAAAAGAAAAATTGTGTCCATGTTTAGAATCTTTGGATTACCGGTACCTACAATATTTGTAGGGAGGTAGGAATCATGGGATGTAGACCTTTAGTGTGTTCTTCTACTTACACTCATAACATGCCACATTTACATATAAGTAACACAAAAAACTTACTTATTTGCTTACAACTATATGCAAAGGTAGCAAGACATATTGCTAGACTGCAGAAAACTGTGCAGGTTCAGATCTGTCAGCTCTTGCAAGAAACTGTCTGGTTAGGAGCTACCCAATTTTCTGCTGTCTTGATACTTTTTGCCTGAGACTTGTTTTTCCCACTCAATGGGTTACAAGTTCACCTGTTTCTAAGACCTATTAGGTCTTTCTGCTTTGGCTTGAATATTTGAAGAGTATGTTCTGTTATGCATGGCGTGTCAATATGTTGCCAAAGGAATGTTTGCTTTGTGTATGTTTTGCTTTCCTGTAAGCTTATGGGAGACGTTTTGAAAAGGTTTTCTTTATTGTTAGGTCCATATTTATCATTGTAGAATTCTTTATCTAAAGTTTTATGTTTTGATGGACTTAAGGATTTATTTCTGTTCTATATTTTGAAATGCAATGATACATACAAGTGGTAAATTCATCTATTATTGACCAATCATTGGGACAAAGAAATTTTCTTAAACTCTTACTATTTCAAGGAGATGATGTGATACACATATATCTTACATTCAAGTCATTTTTGCAGTATTTTTGAACCATGTCAATTCTTCTTATCTAAGATGTATGTTTTGGTGTTTATCATTTTATGTAAGGAACAGTTTTTATCTGGATGTTGTCAAGCCTAATTGCATTCAAATTAACTGATCTCGCAATTTCACATTTAACATACCACTGTAAAACACCAGCATAGTTACTTAGTGTGCATTTGCTTGAGAAAATCTTATTTTTGTATACAACATAATGTACTTTTTACTTGACTCAATTTTATGCACAGCATTATTCTATTTGTAAGCATGAGACAAGAAAATTAAAATAGTGATGATATTTTTTGTTCAATTTTCTGAATACATTTACCTTGGGATCAAGCTCTTGATTAAAGGCTAAGATAGCAATTTTCTTGCTGTGCTGTAGGGTGATATCTTCCCATTTGTTACTGTGCTGTAGGGTGATATCTTCCCATTTGTTACTGTGCTGTAGGATGATATCTTCCCATTTGTCACTGTGCTGTAGGGTGATATCTTCCCATTTGTTACTGTGCTGTAGGGTGATATCTTCCCATTTGTTACTGTGCTATAAGGTGATATCTTCCCATTTGTTAATGTGCTGTAGGGTGATATCTTCCCATTTGTTAATGTGAGTAATGTCAGCCTCATATCTGACTCCTATCACTTAAAGATGTTTCCATGAGACAAAATAGTTACGATAAAACTACCAAACACAAAGTGAATTATATGCTAGATTTAAGTGCAAAAGGTGAACTTGGTGACAAAATGTAACACATTATTGCTGTGGCACTTGGTGAGAAATGGAAATTCTTTTAAGAATTATTTCTAATTATGAAATATAATTTTATTTTATAATTATTTCTAAATATAGAATATAATTTAAAATACGATTCTTGCTTTGTTGTAATGACGCATGATGTTGTCAGTTGCAGCTAAATTGATAAATCTACTGTGTTCTATAATTGGTCATACCATGCAGTTATAAATAAATTTGGTGTTTATATATGTGAAGGTTATGATATAAAAAGCAGTTATGGACTTCCTAACCATACAAAATGCTGATATTTTCATGTCAATTATGAGCTTTTCAATGCTTATCACAGCATGTTCCCCAGGTGACAAGTCCGTAATTGTGTTACCAGCTGACCTACAATGTGCCGGTGGTTCTACCCAGATATGTCTGGGTCTTCCTCCATCAAAAAATAGCTTCAAGTGGCTAACATGACCCTAATTATGAAAGTGCAATGTAACAAACAAACAAACAAAAAAAACACAAAAAAAACAAACAATACTTTTGTTTTGTTGTTGCATGGCACCAAAACAATTACGGTCATATTGGTAATGTCTTTTTTCTGGGTAGAACCACTGGCGCACTGCAGGTGAAATGGAAAACCTCCCCACATGAAAGTTCTCTCCCTGACTAGGACTCCACCTGGGGGGCAGAGGAGTTACATGTCAGTGACTCCAACCGCTCCGCCATGGGCACCCTGCACAATATTGTATACAACTCCAAAATAGTTGCACTGAAGGTTTGATATGAGGCTAAAATTAAGTTATCATACTATTAATTTGTAGATAGAAATTTGCTTCACTATCTTGTATCTGTATGGCTCTGATTCAATCAATAAGTATGCTGTTATATATATATATATATATATTTTGTTGTTGTTATTGAATAAACTGTGGCTAAAGTAGAACACTTGTTTGTGCTTCTTCCCTTTCCGTTGTTTATTTTTTCTTGTTGAATTTTGTTGCTTTTTCTGGTTGCAATTAATACATGTACATATTACAAAACTTTATTTACTACAAACCTGCATATCCTGTATACATGATGATTAAATCAACATAATTTAAACCACATGTAAAACTAAAATTGCATAGAATATGAAATTATGTTTAATAACAATAAACAAATTTGCTGCATCAAACAATGTTGGTCATTATGGAAGTAAATTGGTGTAGAAAAAAAATGGCATGACCATGGCATGTACAAAATATTATTCAGGTCAAAAACTTACAAACAGTGGAATACAGAATTTTGACACTTCGCTTTCTACAAGCATATTTAGGTGACTTTGGCAAACAGTGTTGCTCCAGATCAGCCAGCTCCCAGCTGGGAACTGTCTGATTATGAGCTGCATTATTTGTTGCTGAATCTCTAGCAATATATCTATGCACCTTTGCATGTCAATGTAAGAAGATGACTAAGAATTAACCTGTGTTGTTAACAAATGTAGCAAGCTAGGGGTGAAAGTTGTTTTCTTGCTGGATGACAGATAAGCAGCAGCATATTGAAAGTATTTAATATTTGCTGTTATAAATCATGGCTACATAATGAAATACATGCAAAAGGTAGTATGTAGGGATTCCTACTTGGAACAATTCATTTAGTTTGTTGGGTTTATTGTCTCACCATCAGTATTTCAGTTATGTAGATACAGTGTCCACTTGAAGCAGATATAGGGCTGCCTTCACTGTGTATAGCATGCCGTGAACACCTGGCACGATACCACACCCAGTCACATTATCCTGACATGGGGCCAACCAGTCGTGGAACTACCCTTATATTTGCTTTAGTGTTAGCAAGGGAGCTATACCCACTACCATTTTTTACGACTTTGGGATGTCACATCCTGGGTTTAAACCCGGGGCCTCCAGTACCTGGAGCTGATGCTCTACCGACTGCGCTATTTATTCTTGACACTTCATATGATTTCCTTAAAATTTGGAAAAAAGCAGATATATACCAGGTAAAAGATTTGTAAAAATAGTATGAAATATTAGACTGTTGTATCTTATAAATGTAAATCAAAAGGATTTGTGTAAAAGAAGTGAATTTGTGCATTATACATTACATAACATTAATTTATATATAAAATATAAAAAATGCAATAAATGTTCATATAATATGGATTTAAATAAAACAGCACAGTGAACAGCAAGTATGACAGGCTTACAAAGCATATTTTATACACTTGACTATTTTTGTACAGTCACAGCAACCTTTAAATATACAATTTAAAACATAAAATAGACCTCTGTCCTCCCTAACACTTGACTTAAAATTTCGCAATACAAAATAAGTTTTAAGATATTAAAGTGGTAAAAACAGCAATTAAACAGTCCATTTCATGTGAAATTATACAATATACAATGTCATGATTTAGATATGTAACTCTAAGCCTGCTAAGAATGGATTGGTCTGGCAAAGGCAAATAGAGCAGATCCAATTCCGACAGCACCTAGCTAGATCTGCACTTTTTGCAGCTGAGTCTCTACAGACAATTCTTGTCATGAGTGTTGTATGTCATTTTTAGCAAATTACTGACAGAAATGCCCCAGCCTAATGCAAGTGTTAAACTCAACATAGTTATAGTGATGGAATAAAACATGCATTGCATCTTCATTGCCGGCATTGCAATATCTGGTATTCTACTTCAAACTTGACAACAGTTACAATAAATCCATCACCTCTCCCAGCCTCCTTTTGATTTCATTTTTTTTCTTCTCATTTTTTTTCTCTCTTCAGCCCTACAAATTTTTTTTCTCTCTTCAACCCTACAATTTTTTTTATCACCTCTAGGTGTGCTATTCAGTAGAGAGCAAGCATACATCCTATATTCCAACTATGGTCTATGCCAGCCCATATGAATTTGCAATTATTTGCTTCCCTCAACAGCTATTCTGTCTGACTCAAAAAATACTTTTCCAACATAGTAGAATTCTTTACCGAGACAATGTGCTAGTCAAAAAGTGTTTTATGCTTTGGCAGACCATTAAATATTTATCCAATATAAATTCATTGTCAGACTGGGACCATACGGTTATCAAGTTTATTCAAGCCAGTGCAGGTGCAATGTGAATAGTAATCAAAGAGCTGAAAGTACTGATTGATTTATAAGTGAAAAACCCTCTGTTGGTCTGAAGATGTTTAACACATGAAAAATGCTTTTTCTTCTCTGTACAGATATCTGACTATAGAGCTATGCTAACACATTTTATTTTTTCCCAATCACATAACAATAGGTCAACGGAAGACTATTATGAATAGTTTATCTCAGAAACAGGCTTTGCCTGATATTTCATTATGTTTTGAACACATCCATATACTGCAATAATAATTCGACTAACTGTATATAAAATTAAAGTGATGGCAAAAAATGTATTCGTTCTTGAAAACTTAATGCAAAAGAAATCTAACTGAAAAAGTTAAGTTAGAATTCTCCCACACAAATACAGCTATGTAAAAGCTGAAGTGTGCTTTGACTATTCTAATTTAATGACAAAATAGTCTTCCAATTGTAAAGTTCAGTTATTTTGTTTTGTTCACAACTAAAGATTATTTAATCCTATGTGAAATACACATTTTTACACTTTTAAAAGTAGAGACAAAACTTTTCTATCAACAATAAAAGTATTTCAAAAGACTAAAAAACAGTTTTATTATAATTCAAGGTAAAAAAAATGAAAACAGAAGTTTTTAACCTTCACCTATAAAATACTAAAATCATATTACAATCTTCCATTAATATTAAAGGTGCTATCTGATAATTTAGGTGATTATTTTTTCGTAAAAAACAAACAACAAACAACAAATTATTATTGTTACCCAAAAAGACTTCGCCAAATGCTGTTTATCACTATCCTACATCTACTCCAGAAAAATGGAAGAAAACACTGTTTTCTTATAATTAGGTATAAACAGCCACTTTATTAATTAAGACAGATGTTTTTTACTTTCGTAAGTAAATAAACCCTGCAAAACCTAGTTATTATAGTATTGTATTTACCCATCAATACATCTTATAGATTGAGATTTTTTAAAGATACTGTGCTTGTCCACATATTATTGTGACATTTCAGTTAAAGAAGAAACAACTCAGCTATACAAGGTAAATTTATACAGCAACACACCTTTCCTTTTATAGTCACTACATGTGAAATATCAATTCACTGTTGCCACTTATCAGTTTTTACAATGATAATACATCACTATGCTTGTCCAGAGCATGCGACATCGTTTTATGGCATCTAACTTATACATTTTTATAGACAATTTTAATTCCGGGAATTTCTTATATCTCAAATAATGTATCATGTAGTGTCTCAAAAATGTCTTGTCAATTCTCATACGTTTTTTATATATACATGCATAAATGTAATATTACAGTAATACATATAAGATATTTATGCAAATATATAATTTTGTGTGGTCAATAATGCTGTACACAGTGTGTGTATGGTTTGCTTGCATCAGAATTATTACTATACAATCCTTACGTTAAATAAATTTATAAGCAATTTCAAATCTTAATTACAACAACTTTATGTTAAGAGAAAACAAAAGATATTTGTATAGACATTTCAGTAAACAGTGAAGAGTTGGATCAACACAGTTTGCTTAAGACTGATCAGGCTGTGTTAAGAAACTGCTTAAAAATATTTGAGCATTTGAGGCGCACAGTATCAATTAGTCTTAACTTTTACTGAAAATGAGTACAGTGCATGGGAAACTGATTTTTCCCTCAATATTTGGCTCCAAAGTAGGGATGCAGATAATGCATAAATGTGCACTTTAAACAAGTGTATACGGTAAATTAGTATTGTTTAATATGCTCTATAAGCATATCTTTTTTTATCCTTATCTATTTGAACTTCAAATACATGTACAATGAACTTCAGTTTAACAACACATTTTTTAAATTTTAATCTTTTTAATTTCACCATTTGCAATGCACTAATAAAGTCTTTCACCGATATTTAAAACATGCATAGCGAAAAAACAAAAAACAAAAACACCAATTAATTGTTAATTGTTCGTTGATCTATATTTTTTAAATATTCTAAAACACTTAAAATACAGAGGAGCTGAAACTATTACATGATTTTCACTAATGGAAATTTATCAGAAAAAATGATTCTAATGAAACAATTTAGAAAAAAGGTACAGGCAATAAAAAAGCTGCAAGACGGACTGTTAAGTAGAAATCACAGCAGGACGTCTGTTATAAATGTCAAACTAATTTCTCATGCAATACCAATGCATCAACAACCAAACTCAATTAGATGTGTCCAATTTCTTAATTATGGCTACATTTTGTACAAATGCTAGGATAAAATCAGAAACAAAACAATACAATTATGATCGTGACAATAATCATCAATCACACAATTGTGTGGAAAAGTGTTTTATGAGCTGTTTTGATTAAGATTAGGCCTAATTTGAAAAATGCAAGCTAATGTGAAACAATCAATGCTGATAAAGCAGAAAAAATAGTTTTGTATTCTTTCAAAATGCATCTTTTCAATATTTTCAAATAAAGACAGAGATACAAAACAATATGGTGCCAATAAACAATTAAACTAAGCTATCATGGAATGAGAAACAAATTAACAGATCATTTAATAAACAGTTATCACAGTTATGTGACCTTGTTTTTAATTGCACACAATAAAGAATAATGTTTATAAACTGATATTGTGGTTCAGAATTTTATATGCAAGACAAAATGTGAGATATTTGCTTACAAAATGCGAGGGTTACGGTATTGCTTGAGACTAATAAGTGCAGATTTGGATTCTGACATTGAAAATGGCCTTTCTTTAGAGTTCAGCCCCTCCCCTCCCCCCTATTGCCCCACAGATAACAGCTGGACACTTGATCAATTTATATTATACAGAGATGTCATAGGGGAAGAGGTCGTAAAACAAAAAGTCATACTTGATGCACATGGTCGTACTGCACAGCCATTGGTCAGTAACTCTAATCCCCCCTCCCCCCCCCCCCCACTTTCCTGATAGCACTGCATTTTTTTTTAAATAATGATGTCCCTTTGCAAAGAAATTATTAAACTATTTTTAGTGAGTGACCTTGACCCTGACCAAAATTAATCCAAATGTTTCACTTTCCATTAGATATCTTTTTTTATACCAAACTTTATCATCATATGTTAATTCTGATGTTGTTTTACTGGTATTTGACAGAAATTGAAAAAAACAACAAAACATATTTTTGTAACAAATACCATGATCTTATCAATCCCAAAATCAAACCTAATTATTCCCATTCCATACAGTATCTACCTACCTAACCTTGACATTATTACTCGCTATATTGAAGATATTTGACAAAATCAAAGAACCAATTTTACATATCAGAGACCTTGGCCTTGATGACTTCATGTGAATCAATTCTAATCTTCTTATTGCCAGAAGATATTTAATTACTATATGTGATCATTTTACATAAATTTTAGAAGTTATTTGATGAAAATGAAAAAGAAAATATATTTTTAGTAACAAAAAGTGACCTTGACCTAATCAGAAAAATACTTAACAGCAATTATCATGTGAAGGTATGACATAATTCCCTTTAGACATTTAGGCAGAGTTTGACATCTTATTGTCATTATAGCTATGTCCAGCTTTTGGAGGAAGATCCCAGACAATTGTTGGGGTAGAACCACCGGCACATAACAGGACGACCTTTCCATATTGAGTCCTTCACATCGAATGGGACTTGAACCCACGTGGTGTGAGGTTAAGGAGTCGAGAGAAGTAACAAAACAGTGACTATACCACTACACTTCTAGGGTTCACTACACTAGTCGATCTACAAGTAGTAATCAGATTGTCCCTTCAAAAAACCTGGTGACAAAAATCTTAGAAATTTGAAGGTGTATGAAAATTACTACAAAATTCATGAAAGCTGATACAATGTAAGTAGTGATGACAACCCTGTTCTTAGGTTGTCTTATATAATATTTTTATAGAATTTGATACTAAATTCAAAAATGTAAGTAAATACTTATAGGTTGGTAAAAAAAATAAAATTCCAGAAACAAATGCAAACTGTGTTTAAATAAATTTTGAATCAATGCATGCAATAGAAAACATTTTTTTCTTTCAATTAGTAAGACTTAAGATTTTCACCTGTTCAATCCAATCGCCTTTTATTTTTACACTTTTAGTACATTCTATTAATTTCAGATTAGAAACCTAATTAAATCTTTTAATATATTTATTATCACACAAAATACTTCTCCTGCATCATTCTACTGATGTGTAGCGGGGTTTTTAAAGACTTTCCTAGTTTGACTTGCATAATACTTGTACTTGGTTCTATTAAGAAGTAAGCTTTGCACAAGTTAAAACTCTGACATATATTATTGTTGCTTAGATATATTTGGTTCTACTTCAGATTTAAAATTGAATTCACCACAGTAAAGTCAACAAATAAAATCAGATTTACAGATGTCACTTACTTTCAAAAACAGTATAATTTAAGAGAATAATACAATTTTTGGCAGTAGTATAGAAATATCTCAGAGGCACCCATGGCGTAGTGGTAGAGTTGCCAATTTGTAACTCCTCTGACTGCTTAGCCTCTCACTGCGTGGGTTTGAGTCCCGTTAGGGGCGGGAAGGTTTTCCAGCTGACTTGTGGTGCGCCATGGTTCTACCCAGACATTTGTCTGGGGACTTCCTCCATCAAAAAGCTGGATGTTACTATAATGATCATAACTGGTCAGTGTTATGTATTTTGTAAGAACGTAGTTTGATAGAGAAAAGCCATGAATATAGATGAGATTTTATTAAGGCAATATACTTCTATCTTATTAAAGATGTGAAAAATTAAGTGTTAAAATAAGTATTTGCAGACCCAAGTCGATTTGGCAACATGACATTTGTGTGGTATGAATTAGTCATGAAACATTTTCTTTGCAAATCTTTGACCTATAAAAATAAAATATATAAAACAAGCTGTTATTAAGCATTTGTTATTACAGGCAAATGTAGCATAGTCCAACAGTTTAGACTTGTCTTTAAAAAGCAAACGCATGTGTATTTTTTATCTGTGTGTTACATAATTATGTCTTCAAAGAGCAAAGGCATGTGTGTTTTTGATCTGTATGTTACATCATTATGTCTTCAAAGAGCAAAGGCATGTGTGTTTTTGATCTGTATGTTACATAATTATGTCTTCAAAGAGCAAAGGCATGTGTATTGTTGATATGTTATGAATTTATTCTGCATATAAATGTTTGTAAATCTTGATGCAAATATGGACAGAGCTATGAATGAAGAAAACAACTGGAAGAAAATCTTGTGGAAATGAAATATATATATAATTTTAAATATAGTATCGATTAAATAAAGAAGAGGTCAACATTTACAAATTGGTGAAATATTAAAATAAGCTACTGTTCATATTTGAATCAAAACTTGCATTTTCTACAGGAAATACAACAAAAAAAGTTTTATTAACAAAGGCATTTATTTTTAATTTCCACAAGACTTTAAGCACAGTTGTTTTCTTTTGCAGCATCAAACTGTCGGGACAATATTCAATTGAAGCACATGGACGGACATAATATCGAAGAGGAACCTTGGACTTATAGGAAGTCCAATGGAGTGACACCCATGCAACCAATGAATGGACTAGCTATTCATGTTGAAGCATGTCCAAAACAAACTCAAAAACAGCATTGTAATGGTGACTTTGTTTAATGACAGGTAATATATATAATATATAATCATGTGATTGCACTTTGATGTATATTCTATTGTTAAATTCTTTCCAGTTTTAAGGAAAACAAGTTATTTTTTCAGAAAATTGGCATAGGGATATGTGCCTTTTATGTGTTTCTGCTGTTTACAAACATAATTTCATTTTTTTTTCAAGTTCACTCTTAGCCTGCAAAGAAAACGTGGACAGTCAAGGCAAATAGTGTAGATCCAGATCAGCTAGCTCTTGCTAGGAGCTGTCTGATCAGGATGTGGTTAAATCTTAGTCTCTTGCAATAAGTACAGCTGTCGTAAAATAGTTTGTATAGTACAATAACAAATAACAAATGGGGATTCTAATGAAAGACAGAGAGCGACAAAGAGACAGTGTAGTGTCCAATTTTCTGACATTTTTTTACTTTTGATGATTGTTATTTTCCATGAATCTTAACATATATTGTCTTCATAGATGCCATATTTTTGTTTTAAGTTAATTCGATGCACAAAATCTAGCATTTCACATTAAAACTAATCACAAAAGAGTTGTAATGGTGAATGGGTCACAAAAATGGCCACAGTCATGTCTGACTAAAGTATACATTTTCAAATAATCATCAATAAGTTCTGTTTTAAAGGACATCATTAAATGTTTTAATTAAATCAGCCAAAATATATTTCCCAGTAGTTCTTAAATTTGTCTTTACAACTACAAGTAGAACTCCAACGCTTGTAACCAAAAAATTCATTTAGACAGTCAGAAAACCATCCTTTGACTTATTGCTTTAAAAGACTTCAGAAAAAAAACATGGGAGCCAATGTTCTCCTTTTTCATCCATTTGTTTTCATGTGAGCTTATTTAAAATATCTTATAAAATAAAATCTTCCTTTACTTACTCATGTTTTCTTCAACAGTCAAATCAATTCTTAGGCTGGAAATAGTATCAGTGATCTTTATGGACAATCATCTGTTCACTTTTATAATATTGCTTTTGTCTAAGTATTTCGCATGTTGTGGTTTTACACAACCCCATTAAACAACTCATAATCTAGTAGGTCCAAAAACAGTGTTAGTGAATAATAACTTTTACTGAAATGTTAAATGACTTGTTTGGTGAGGTAATAAGCTTATATTAATTTGGTTTTAAAGTTGTACATAATTTACTACAGAAAAATGTGGGTGTTTTTTTTATTTCAATGCTGTATTTTTATATTACAAATAAGAGGATACATTTGTTTTTCAGATATAACTCATTTTAAAGACATCATTTCTAAAGAAGGATTTTTGTCATAAATTTTTGTATTTTTCATGTTTTCATATTGTTTTGCTGATGATTTTATTTGTGAACCAATAAGTAAAAGGTAACATGGTTGCTTAAAAACAATTTACTGCTCCATGATCATGCTCAAATAATACTTGCAAAATTAATATTTGACAAGTCATTCCATATGCTGGGTAAGTAAAAATAATTGTAATATGTTTATTTGATTGTTCAAGTCTTTAAACACATTGTCTTGAATGTTCATGTTAAAAATATTGTCTGTTTTGCCAATTGTTTTTTAACAGTAAAACAGTGGAGCTGGAATACTTTTCTAAAGATTTCAAAGTTTTTTTATTTGTTTTTTGTTTTTTTATAGATTTATGTTTTTGTTTTTGACAATTTTCAAGAAAACAAAAAATACAAGTTGTAAATGTTTATCAAAGCATATAAATAAAGCAGGTTTGTGTCTTTATACATATAATGGTAGTATCTAAATATATTTTGATTGAATATAGACCAAGGCTTACATATAGCTGTTGAAACATGATGTCACATTAATTGGGGTTTCATTTGTATTCCTTCTATTCACATTTAATAAAGCTATGCTATACCATGAATGAAAATGCCTGTATTTGTACAACCTGTATGAATATTTTTTGTGTAATATTAAAAGTATTACAATGACCATTATGCTGCTAGAACAATCTTGTTCTTTATGTTGTTAACAGTTTTCATCTGATTTATGTTGTTGTCAAGCATTATTGTTATTGTTTGTTAGTCACATTGTTTTGCAATAAAGGTGTGAAAAACTATTCTATTCTTTGTTATAATTACCAATTCCATTTGTTCAAACTGACAATTTATTCATGAAAATGATGATTGAAGCCATAGATATTCACTTCAACTATGTTCCCTCTGTCGAATATCCACTGTTATTTGAACTCTTAGCCAGGAAAGCACAATCTAACAAAACTTAGGCAAGTTGTCCCACTAGAAGCTGTCTGATCAGGATTTACAATTTCAGCTTTGTTTTCATGAAAAAAATATTTTTCTATGTAAACAGTTTGTAAATAACGTAATAAAATAAATTATTCAATATGGGCCAGTAAATAAAGAAAGGTTAGTGTAATGTAAGTGGAAGGCAGCCCATTGTAGGATAGATCATAACCTACCAATAATAGCTGACCACTTCTCACTGCATAGGTTCAAGCCAAAGTCATGGCTTAAGCTTTCATATGATGAGGCCTACTAGATGACTTTGCAGTAAAGGTTGTTATACTTGATTTCTCCAACCCAATTAAAACTGAGTGTTGGCATAATGTCATGTATTTGTGGGCAGATAAAATAAATCAACAAACCAATATTGTTACTGATGAATCTTTATCCATAGTCCTTTCCTTCTGCAAAAACCTAATCATGCAAGTACAACTGGTACATACATGTACATACATGTGAACTTTTTCTAAGTGGGAGATTTTCACTTGCAAAGTGGGAAATTTATTTTCATATAAACAAAGAAGGAAATTATCTGTTTAAAAGTAGGGAGATTTCTGAAAATGTGTAAAACACCTAACATTTTCAAATAATTTTGAACCTTTAAAATCGGAGTCTCCCTCCAAAAGTGGGAGAGTTCACCTGTATGGGTACAAATTGTTTGTATAATCTTAATTCTTTTTCTGTGTCAAAAGACCAACTCTCATCACATGATACATGTGTACTATTCCAAAAACCGACGAAAATGTTCAAGAACTGAAGAACAATTCTAGAACTGTTCTTGAACTTCTAGAACAGTTCTTGAAGTTCTTGAACCAAGATTCTTGAAAATGTGTAGCTCTACAACATGACAAGCTGTTCTTGAACTTGTGGTTCAAGAACTTGTGATTCTAGAACTTGTTCCAGAACATCTTAAACTGTGGTTCAAGAAATTGTGATTTCTAGAACCTGTTCCAGAACATAAAAGTTAGTACCAAATATCAGTTAATATTATTATGTTTAACAATTTTAGTGTTTATGTCATTTCTCAATTTTATAAAAAAAAAAAACACCTAAAATTTTCCTTTATTAGAAACACATATGCCTTATTACCCTTTCACCTATGGTTAAGAAAAATGGTAAATTTGAACTAATGTTATGAGTTTAAACAGATATGGGACAAGATATGTAAACTTTTTTTTTTTTTTTTTTTTTTTTTTTTTTTTTTTTTTTTTTTTTTTTTTTTTTTTTTTTTTTTTTTTTAAACTTTTATTATCCCCGTCCTAGGTGGAGGCAGGTCGGGGACCCATCCTGGCATCCACCTTACAATCAGTATTAGTAATATGTATTTTTGTTAGAGTATATTATATCAGGTGAATTATGCATGGATGTAAAAGTTTATATTTTGTTGGTTAATTGACATGTTATCAAAATACAGGGAGGCATTAATATCCTGGGTGAATATATATACATACACATACACCTATATATACATATACATAAATAAGAGTACCTAAAAATTGTACATGGTATTTTGCATTTGTGTATCTGTTGCAGATACAATATAGGTATACATTATAAATAAGTGAAAAGTTGCACAGTTGTCCAGTTTTGTTTGAATAAAGAATCAGATTTTGTTTCTTTATATGTATTAAATGAGAATTTTAAATTGGATATTAGTCCAGTAATTGTAGGGTTAGTGTTCTTTCTTTTACAAAAATATATATATTTTTTATATTCTAAAAATAATAAATCGTATTCATATGAGCTATTTTCTGAGCCTAACAAAATTAGTTTGTTGTCAATAGTCTCAATATAACCATTGTTTCTCAATGTATCAGTAATAAAAATCAACAAAGGTTTTACAATTATACAATCACAAAATAAATGTTCAAGTGTTTCTTCTTGCTTTTCACAAAAGGTACATACATTGTTAGCTACTATATTCATTTTGTATAGTAGTGAATTTGTAGCCAATATTCTGTGTAGTATCCTTGTTTGAAACCATTGTATGTACGTATCATTTGTACATCTAAATACACAACTATTTATCATTTTCCAATTTATAGAAGCTCCAGAGAATATTTGGTTCCATTTAAAATTGGAACTTGGTACAGCATTATTATTAACCAAAATATTGTAGACTGATTTATTTTTCAAAACAATGAACTTTATATAACAATTAATGCATGGATTATATATGGAATATTGTTCAATATCTATATTGTGCTTATGAATGAAACGTTTTATTCCAGTAGTAAGTGTATGGTACTGCAAAAAATCCACTTTTATATTGAATTTACTTTCAATTTCTTCTCTTTTTAGAAAAGTATCTTTTTGTATCATAATGTCTTGTACAAAATATATTTTTTTGTCAAACATAGTTTTTATGAATAAAGGGTTTTCTGTTGTTCCATTAAATAATTCATTGTAAAAGAGAGGCAGGTTTAAGAGATCTTCAGTTGTTTGGACAGGGTATTTTTTTACAAATGTAACATATGCCTTTAAGACGTCCTTCCAAAAAGTATTTTTTATACTTTTTATACAAATTTGACTGTATATTGTTCCTGTAGTTAATATCTTTTTAAGGTTTAATTGGGTATCTACCAATTGGAAGCATTTACTACTGGAATTTACAATATATGATCTTAACCACTTGACTTTTAATCTGTGGATATATTGTTCAATATCAATCATACCAAGTCCACCTTCTTCATATTTTTTTACTAATATTTCTTTTTTAATTCTAGATTTACCTTCCCAAACAAAGTTATACATAATACTGTTAATAGTGTTGGTAGTTTTTGTATCTGGGGTAGGGAGATTAATGAAACAGTTGGTAAACAATGGCAACAGTAAGGACTTGACGACAGTTATTTTTCCAATTGGTGTTAATTTACGTCTTTTCCAGTAAAGTATTAAGTTATTTAGTTTAGTTATTTTCGGGCTAAAATTTAAATTTGGTATTTTTTCAAGAGATACATCAAAGTTTATTCCTAATACAGTAAATTGTGTTTCACCCCATTTTAATTTCCATTTTGTTTTTATTGCTCTGGTACTGTATTTCATTGATCCTATCCAAATGAGCTTTGTTTTGTCAAAATTAACCTTAAGTCCTGAGATAATTGCGAATTTGTCCAAAGTATCTAAGGCATTTTTTAGTGATTGATTTGATCCATCCATTAAGAGGGAGGTATCATCAGCGAACTGAGATATTTTATATTCTTCTCCATTAATAGTAATTCCTTTAATATTTTTAGAATTCTTTATTTTCAATGTTAATATTTCTGTGCATAAAATAAAAATATAAGGGGATATGGGGTCTCCTTGTCTACATCCACGCTTTACTGTAAAGAATTCTGATAAGAAGCCATTTAGTTGAACACAGGTACTTGTATTATACAAGCATAATTTTATCCATTTAATAAATTCGTTTCCAAAATTAAAGAAGTATAATGTCTCTTCGATAAGGTTAAATGATAGAGTGTCGAATGCTTTTTCGAAATCGATTAGCATTAATAAACCTGGTATTTGTTCATTTTCAGTAGTATTCATAATATCATACAGGAGTCTGGTATTTTCATTAATATTTCTACCCTGAATGAAGCCAGTTTGTTCTTTAGAAATTAATTTATCAAGGACACTTTTCAATCTATTAGCTATACTTCCTGAGGCTAGTTTGTAGATAACATTTAATAACGTAACAGGTCTCCAGTTTTTTAAGAATTGTTTTGGTTTTTTTTCTTTTGGGATGCAGATAATGGTTCCAAGTTTCATGCTTTGGGAGAATGCTCCTTTTTTAAATGCACAATTTATTGCTCTTACAATAAAGCTGCCAATCTTGCTCCAAAAAAACTTGAAAAAGTTAGAGGTAAATCCATCCGAGCCAGGGCTTTTGTCATTTTTCATATTTTTAAGTGTATGGAGTATTTCATCATATGTTAAATTTCCTTCTAAATATTCTGCTTCATGTTGAGTGAGTTTTGCGGTTGTGATACCATTTAGAAAGGAGTGAATATTTTCATTTTTGCTGATTGTGGTATTTTCATATAGTTGTTTATAAAATTTACAGGTTTCATTTAAAATAAGTTTCTGATCATATATGTGTGATCCATCTTCTTTCTCTAGAAAAGGAATATTTTTATTTACATAATTGTTTTTTTCTAAGTTAAGAAAAAAATTTGTACTTTTTTCCCCATTTTCAATCCAGTTAGCTCTACTTCTTATTATTGACCCTTTCAATTTTTTATCTCTTAAGTGTTGCAGTTCTTTGTGTAATTGTTGTAGTATATTTTTATTATTTTCTGTAAGGCAGTGTTCAAGTTTGGTTATTTTGTCTGTTAATTTTTTTTCTTTATTGTGGTCATTTTTCTTCTTGAAACTTGAATACGATATAGTTTTTCCCCTAATTTTCATTAATAAGGTTTCTAAAAACAGGTCATCATCGACTGAAAGTACTATATCACTGTCCTTGATAGAATGTATATTATCTAAATTATATATTGGTACACAATATTGCAATTTTGTGTTTTGAATTAATTCATTAATACTTTCTACATAATTAAGGTCATACAATAAACTATTATTAAATTTCCAAAGCCCTTTACCATGTTTACTATCGTTAAGACACAAATCTAATATAACAATGGAATGGTCAGATCTATAGCTATGCTCTATATCAGTATGTCTAACAAATTGTAATAAATCATCTGTCATAAGAAAAAAATCTAGTCTGGCCTGTTGTAAAGGGTTTGTGCGCCTCCATGAATATTTCTTGTTGTTTTGATGAAGTTCTCTAAAAGGTTCTACCAGGCATCTAGTATCTATAAAGTTTAGTAGAGTTTTTCTGGCTTGTATGTTATTATTCATATTTTTATAATTGTAATAATCTATCTTTGGATCTAAAACTAAATTGAAATCACCACATATTATATAGGGGTCATCTTTCTCAAAGGAATCAACCATGTTAAATACATTTTTAAAAAATCCAGGGTTATCATTGTTTGGTGCATAAATATTTATTAATTTAAAATGCTTACTGTCAAAATTCAAGTTTAAGGTCATACAACTTCCCTTTTTATCTGAATGAATCTGATTAATTTGTAAAGATAAATCTTTTCTTATAAGAATAGCAACTCCTTTAGCGTTAGATTTTCCATGGTTATAAAAACATTGTCCACCCCAGTCTATATAAATGTTTTTTTCAAGTTCCTCAGTAAAGTGTGTTTCTTGCAGACATATGATATCTGCCTTTTTCTCTTTAAACAATTTAAAAACATCCTTTCTTTTCTTATTTTCCCTAAGGCCTCTACAATTAAAGGAGAAAATTTTAAGAGTGGTCATTTCTTCTCAATAAGTAAATATGTAACTGGACAAGTAAATATCTTAAAACGGGTAATAGTGATGATATGTTGATATATAAGTATATACATTTCAAAAAATATATCTATATACACAATAGCATGTAACATGTCAAAAGAATAATGAAAAATAACAACAAAATTGAAAAAGGAAAGAAAAAATAGAAAACTCATAGGGAATTGAGGATCCACATCAATTCTCCAAACTTACATATCAGTTTAATGCATATGGAATGTATTAGATAATTAACAGAGTTAATTAATTTGTAAATAAATAGTGCAAACAGTTTTATATAGTAAAATAGAGGAAAGTTTTAAACTAAAGATTAGTTTAAAAAAGATACTTGTGAGATGTGGAGAGGGGACAATATTTAAAATTTAAAAAAAAAAAAAAAAAAAAAAAAAAAAAAAAAATTAAAAATTAAAAAAAAAAATCTTTATCGTGTAAATTAGGAACACCATTGAATCTTTCTGTATGAAAGATATGTAAACTTGTGTGAATCCTATATAACCACACTTCATAAATGAAATGGGGTATTAACACCTAAGCTGCTTTAAATAATATGTTTCATACGTGCAGTTGACATTAATTCCTATGATTAAAAAAAGTAATTTATTTATCTTTTTCTGCGCGGCAGAAAAGTTATAAAAAAAATGCATTCTATTAATAGACTAATAGACTGGTACATGAAAGCACAGTCCTTGGTGTCAACATGACGTTGTTGTATATGTTAACCAGTCAAAAAAGAAACATAGTGGCTTCCAGCAAAACCAAACACATGCATGAAATAAATATTGAAGGGAAGAGAAAATTCGAGTGTTTGGTGGGTTCATGCACTGTTAGTGCAAAGCAAAATGTTTTGCAGCATTTACATCGAATACATAATATGTGTAAGTAATTTTATGTTACAATTTATTGAGTAGGTATTATTCCAATGTTTGCTTTGCCAAAGTCACTATGTTTAGTTAAACATATTTTATTTACAAGCATAGTTTGTATTTCATTGTAAGCTAACATCATATATCATTACAAGAATGGAAAAAGGGTTAGATGACAAGTTCTAACAATGTTGATTATGACCTGCCCCTAAATCGCTAACTGGTGATTGAAATTTCCATACAGCGATTAAAATTAAAATTTTCCATGACGATCATACCTGTAAATGACCTAGCCCAAACTGATGAAGATTGAAAATGCAACAAAGAACACTTGTTCTATTTCTACAATGTATGCTCAGTAAACAAGAAAATTCCATCAAAACTTTGACAAAGTATTACTAACCCTATCAACTATAAAGTGAACAATTGCCTAGTGAGTGGAAATTAATGTTGGTACAAACTTTCAAATTCAAAATTTGTAATGAACATACAACTTTTCTAGAGAGGACTGCAATGGATAAGATAAGCTAAGAACTTAGTTGCCTAAGCTGGTAATAAGCTTTCTCGGTTACACTTGGTTGGTTACTGGTGAAGCCATGATTTCACAAAGAAAGCAGAACTTTATCCATATTTAGTATTAACAGTATTCTCTTGACTGTGACATTGTTTAGGGAAAATGTCCTTCAATCAAACCTAAGGAAATAGCCAGCCATTAATATAAATCTTATTGACTTAGGTGTTTTCTTTGAAATGGAAGAGATTGATAAATGTCTACACATTTGTTAAAATATATAGCCCATAAGACAATGAATTCTTTCTAGATGGAAACAGCCAAAACTGAATATTAGAAAGATATATTTATAACACTTAACATTTAGTGCCAATATCTATGAATTGGAGTTACTTATTTATTTGAAAGCAAAGCCCAAACAAATAATAAAAAGGAAGAAATAAAAGTTATATCTTCTTCAAAGTTTCAATGCCAATGAATACACTATGATTGATGTCTTGGCTTCTATGAAGTTTAGGTCAAATGTAGGTGTAATGTTACATCAGCAATGGCATAGCTTCACATGGACCCAAGCTCAGGCCAACATGTCCTTTCTAAAAGTGAAAAAATAATAAATTAAGGTCCAAAGTTTCAATGAAATCTGAAGGGTGTGAAGGATGGTAAAGAATATGTTAACATTAATTTTTTGGCAATTGACCAAGGTTGATGAGCAGATTTTTATATATAAATAAGTGCATAGTACTGGATTCTTTGGAAGGCAGACAAATGTATTAATTCAGACAATGGGAAGATACTCCTTTTTTGACATTACACCAATGAGCCTATATTAAACATGGCATAGCTTACAAATATACAGTTGCAAGGAAAGAATATTTAAAATATGAATGAGCATATTCCTTTAATATTCTGACCCTGGAGAAGCTGGTATGTCATGAATAGATAATAAAGATGTTTATTGGCGCCACTCTGAAGACCGGCGCCTCTTATGGAATGCATTTTTTTATGGGGACGATAACGTAGCAGACAACAAATGGAAATGGCAGGTGTTCTGTGATATCGTTTCGGAAAAAAGAACCAGGTATTGTTTTTTAACAGTGTAGCTTGCAACAATAAAGAGAAGCTTGCAATTATGAAAATTATTGAAATTCGCAGTTGTTTGGTGAGGTCTAGTTTATCAAAAGAAACTGAGTATACCAATGCTAACAATGTACCTTAGATAAAGCAGACAACAAGGAAGAAAGTAATGTAGCAGATAGTCTAGTTTGCATTAGGGTAAACAATTTGTTTTTATCAAATATTTATGTAATGAATCCACAGTTTAAGGTAGTGTTAAGTTCTGAAAATAGTCTTTTTCTTGTTGAAAGCGCATGATCTCTGCTGTGCCTTGGATGTTTAACTAGCCAATTTTCAATGCAGAAGTGGAGGTGGGTCGGTGAATAATTAACCTTCCAACAAGGTAAGTGTTAGAATGTTAACATTGTTCAATTAGAAGAATGGCTGCCTCATTTGACTCCATGGTCCTTTAGTGTATGAGGTCTAATTATTATTATTATTATTATTATTGCATGTATTATTATAATTATCCTTTCAATCCTATGTTTTGTATGCCCACTGGAAAGTTCCCTAGAGTGCCCACTACATTGGGTCCGGAAAAGAAAAAAGTCCACATGCATAATTTTTCTAAAAAGCAAACAGTATTACAAACACTTTTTTTCATTTTTTAATAAATCTTCATGGATTGAAGCAACCTTTGCATAAAATTACAAACAGTTTAAAAAGTACAGAACATTTTATTAGGTAAGGAGAAACACAAATGATTTGTAATAAGTTACATTAACTTGCAGAAAGTATACTTTTTTGTCTTCATCTTTTAATATTGAATAAGTGTATCAACATATGATTTTGAGAATTGACATGCAAATACATTGTATCACTGATATACGGACATGGACAGTATCAAGTGACCCTAATAAAAAAATGTGTATTTTATTGTAACATGTATCATTGTCTTAATCAACATATTCACATGCGCGCACACACACACAAAGAGAGTCAAACCAGACCATGCGGCCACCCCTAACCCGTGACCACCTGCTCTATATACGACCACTTCAAAGCTGCCCGCGCAAATTCATTCTTTAATTGAAAAGCTATAAACGACCACCTGTTATCTGCACCCAGCAACCGCATAATGTGTCAAACATGCCTTTATTGGACCCTAATAGATGACCACTCAAAGATCGTTGCCAATCAGATACAGTTGATTATTCCGCATAATTGACTGACTGGGACACAAGAGTTACTTTCTCTTTTAACAAAACCAGATCTGCTTCTATTAAGGACTCTACTAGCTAAAATCAACTCTGTACTCAAGGTAAAAAGGCATGTTGATGTAAATTCAACTAAGAAAAAAACATGATGCATAAACTATGCCACCACTGAAAAGATAAAGATTACAGCTGAATTATGTTTATGTATTCCAAAATGATGGACCAGAAGTGCATTGCAAAATAGAATTATGTAATTGACTTTAAAAAAAACACAAATGTACTTGATTCATGCTAGCAAAATTGACATCAATGTTTGCAAATGGCGTGTTACACTTAGCAGTCTCGTAGGTAGAATTGTGTGAATAAGGTAACTTGATGTTTGGTACAAATATGTTAGCTAGGCCTAACAGTTTCTAAACTAGCCATCAACCATGAATTCCCCGGCTTAGAATAACGATCCAGTAACATAGACTTTGGATATAATTAAATTTTAGAATATAAGTTATTGTTTTCAATCGTGAGAACTGAATGCCTGTCAGTTAAAATGACTTTCTTCTTGTATCATCATCACCACCACAATCATCATCATCATCTTTATTGCATCAAGATAATATAATTAAATGTTATAATTATACAAACACAATTTGCCAATTTTAGTTGTGGTTCTCACCAAGAAATAACTATAATGCATTAAGAGACCACCAGTCTTAAGAGACCATTTTAATCCTGTCCCTGGGTGGTCTTTTAATACAGATTTGATTGTATGTATATATGTATATCTACACATTTTTTATGTTACTTCTGATCCAAATAAATACACTTCAATTTAACTGTTCATAATGACAAAGTTATCAACTACATGTTCACAAACCCATTTGCTCCTACATTCTGTCATACACCACAAGCCTAAACCAAGGAAGCAACTTTCAAAAATAAGTGTATGCTGTAAAACATATATTCACACCTCATTACTTGGTTTCACCCAGTGACCCCAAAACTAAAACATATTCATGTAAAAGGTCACTGTGACCTTCACCTTTTTGCCACTAAGCCCTGAAAACCATTAGGGATTATCAACTTACCATGCGTCACCCATATGGCTACGAAAGTTTGAGGACTGTTGGCTATGTAACACAGCATATTAAATGAATTCTTAAAGGTTAAAAGGGGGCTAACTTGAAAATGACTAGTCGAAGTTACTGAACATTTCCACTCAGCAATAAGTTGACCGGACCTGGAAGCGCAATCGGTACTGTGTCGGCTCCAGGTACTGGAGGCTCTGGGTTTGATCCTGGACCGCAACATACAAAAGTCATTACAAATGGTAGTGGTATGGCTCTCCTGCTGATGCTCAAGCAAATATAAGGGTACCTCCATGTCTGGTTGGCCCAGTGTCAGGTTGTGACTGGTTGTGGTAGCATGCCAGGTGTTCAAGGCATGCTATACACGGTGAAGGCAACACTATACCTGCATCAAGTGGACACTGTCTCCAGATAACTGAGATACTGCTGGTGGGATGATAAACCCAATAAATAAATGATTACTTAAAAATAAACAATCATTAGCAGTTAACCTGCACCTTTCAGATCCAGTGTCTGGCAAGAATATAAAGCAACAACAAGAAGCTGAAGTGCCGAAGGAGACAAGTCAGGCCAACAACTGGACCATATCCTTGTGGTGAGACTGGGCCGGCACCAAAATATTAGGCTGCAGACGCTTTTGGAGCAGAGTTCCAGAGGATGTGTGTGTGCTAAATGATCATGGTCTGAACTTTTGTTTGCAACATTTCATTGTTAAAATAAGATGGAAAGATGGCAAAGAGTACTCCCCAAAAAGGCTGACACAGGTCGTCGCCAGATTGCTGTGACATTTACAACCGACATGTCTTGGACGGCAAGTCAACTTATTTAAGGATGAGGATCTATCATTTTGTGAATTCTGAACAACTAAAGACTCCCGAATGAAAGTTTTAACAAGTAAAGGCCTAGATGTTGAGAACAAACGTGTAGACTTGGTTACAAAAGCAGATGAGGTCAAAATGTGGGATGATGGGGTTATTTTCTTTGGAAAATCAAATAGGTGACATCAAAAAGAAAAAAGCTGAAGTTGTCATCTGTCTTAAATACATATATAAATCTATTGTATGGTATTTTTTTAAATTGTTTTTAAGTGCACTGCATTAAGTTATTTTGTAGCCAGACGAATAAATGTGTTGACGCATGACCTGTATTTGTGTATTTCCATATCTGGTAAACAGTAAGGAAGGTGGGGCTAAAGTTTCCAGCAAAATGACACGTGACCTGTAATTAAGTGTCACGACAGACAGAAACTATAGCTAGGCCTCCTTCATAGCCGTGCTCTTAATGATTAAGTTTCATACTTAATGGGGGTAATCTGCTTGTTGATTGTCTAAAAAAGTAGATTATATTTTAATATATATAAGGATATTGAAAGGAACCTAGTTGTATAACTAGCTAACTGACCAACATCTACAAAACAGACCAGTCGCAATAGCTCAGGTGGTAGAGCATCGGCTTGCGGATCGAGAGTGGTTCAAACCCCGGCCGGGTCAAACCAAAGACTTTAAAGTTGGTAGTAGTGGCTTCCCTCCTAACGCTTGGGGCTAAGGGGACAGCATTACGCCTGACTCGTCGGTGTCAGTATAATGGACCGGCCAGTTTCAGTCCATGGGCACCCCATAAGTGCCCCATGTGCTTAAATGATAGAAATGTCACTGTACAGTATCGGCAAAAATGCCCACTAATCCCATTCTCTCTACAAAACAATATGCCACCTTTTCTTGAAGAGGGACATAATAAACAAATTTCAAAGGGAGCATTTATGTTTTTAACCTTTGTACGTAATCTGTTTGTGTGCTGTAGGCTGTCATAAAGCAATTGTTACTTAACCTTTATCTGCTGTGAATAAAATATTCTGGGAATGGCAAATAATGTAGATCTAGACCAGTTAACTTCAACTAGCCGTCTCATTAGGATCTGTACCATTTGCTGCAATGTCTCAAGAATTAGTGTTATTATATGTGTAGTATATTTTTTAATCCCTACATGTTTCAAGAGATCAACCTACATTGTTTAATAATGTTTCCTTGCAAACAAGCATTAGTATGGGTTTTCCAAAATATAGCAGGGTCTGACAAAAATATTTGTACAACAAATTTGGACTTGTTCAAGCTAAGTCCATCTCTTACGTACTCAAGGGAATGGCTCTTATTAGAAAAGCTAGAGCCAGACAAAAAAGTCACTATTCTTTAACAGCACCTACACTTAATATGTAGTCTAATTAACTCTTGGAGTAGACTTGAGAAAATCTATTACACCTGAGTGATATAATTGCACTGCCATTATCAATAGATGACTTTCCAATTCCCATCAAAGGGGATATATTTCTGTCTAAATATTGCCAGCATCAGTTTATCCTTCAGTTCAAGAGCCTAATAATAGGTTTGCTAAATGTATCACACCTGAGCCAAAAAAAATCTCATCAATTAGTCAGCCATTAACATTTACCTATATCATTAATGGCATAACCTGCACTTTTAGGAGGGTAAGAAGCTCGAAAAATTTAAGATTGTTATTGTTTAAATAGAAAAATAAAATAAAGTGATAGTTATCTTAAGAGTTCATGAACACTTAAAGGTAATGTTCCTTCAACGTACATACGTTTATCATTTTCAAAAGTACAGGCCAACTTTGTAGACAGCTTTAAGGATATACGACATCATTTACTTACAGCAAACTGAAAGAACTTTTAACCCATATGTGCCTGAAACATATAACAATGCAAAATATAATATTGATAAATAGCAGCCATGATTGAAATAGATGGCCTGGCCTAAGAATTGCAACTATAGCCAAAGGTGCAGATAGGCATGAGACAAAAACATTTAGAGAGACTGTTTTAACAGTGACAGCTGACTATTTTCGAAAGAAATTTTTATCAAACGAAATGTAAGTATTTCATTATGGTGCCAAGAATTTCTGACATAGAAAGATTTAAAAATAGAACGGGATAGATAGGATGTAGAAAAGCGTGTACATGAAAACATTTATAAATTTAAATGACAGATATGCACCATTGTTATGTGACAAAATGATGGATAAAGCAGAATAAAACAACAACTATCATACAAGGAGGATGGATACCCCCCAATTCTGCTTTATAACAGTTATTCTATCCATGTCAGACATACTCTTGAAATAAGATGCAAGTTCATTTAAATTGGATATATGGTTCACAATATATTCCAAGGACAATATATTTAATAATAAATGTAACAGGTCATGTCATAACTGAAATGAAATGAAGCTAAATGAAACTCAAGACTAATTGTAGTAAAGAAATATTGTTGACATATATAGTCAATATAAAAATAAAGGGCCATAACTGATTCCAAATCAAGCAAGATAAAACATGTAAAAGATTTTCAAAACTAAGATTGGTACTACTTTAATTAACTATTTGCTCATCAAAATCCCACCAAAGTTGCTGAAAATTGTGTGGCAAAATTGTGTTCAAAAATATGACCAAGGGCCATTACTCATTTAAAGTCAAGGGGGTCATGACCTGCTAACAATGTGTGGAACTAAGCATTGTATTCACCAGTCCAGTCAATTCATATACAAGAAAAGTCGTTGATGCAAAGCATCAAAGGTGACGCAAAAGGTGGAAGAGGTAGAGATTAAAACAATATGGGAGCAAGTAACAAAGATATTTCAAAAGTTATGGTTTTTATTTTGAAAGTTTTCAGTATACCATAAATCTTGAGAAAAAGTATGTATAACTTGAGCATTCCATATATAGGCGTCGCGCTCCAGCGCGTGATAAGATTTTCTTTCACTTGTAATTCTCACTCTTTCCTCCAAAAGCATTAAATACAATTGTTTTTTAGTCTGAATACTGATGATTGTTGTAATGATGATGATGATAATGAGGAGGAGGAGGAAGAGGAGGGGGAATTGTGGTGATAACATAGCGATAATGGTCTTGGGTTTAACTTTATTCTATAAACTCTAGATAAACAGTTTGATAAAACATTCACGCAAACGATTTCATAGCAAATCGCTAAGCAACAGATAGTCACTGCACACCCACGCACGCACTGTAGGCGTACACCCCCATTATTTTAAATGGACTTGCCCAACACTGAACCAACAAATCAGATTCACCGGATATAGTGAACACAGACATGTTTGACCCACTTACAATAAGTTAACATTACAAAAAGGGACAATCATGTCTTCATTTACAAGTATAACCGTCAGATGTACATGAATGTTTAGAAATTTAAAAAGTAAAAATACCTGGTTTGCGTGGAAGTTACAAAGTATAAATGCAATTACATATAAAAAGGACACCATTTACCGAATTAGGACCCGTATGTTGAGAACATGTAAATTGCGGAACTTCCGAAATTCGGAACACGTCGCCCTAGTGAGAACGAAATTGGTCGAGGAGATCCGCTTGCAAGTGCATTTTTTTAGCGTCGCCAATAACTGATCAATGATCCTGATCCTAATCAATAATAAAAATAAACAAATAACCAATAGTTTTCATAAGATTTATGAACATATTAATACAAAGAATAACTTTACATATAATAATAATGCATACTCACTGTAGTTATTGGCGAAGAACATCATTTACCGAAATAGGACCCGTACGTTGGGAATGTGTAAATCCCAAAACTTCCGGAATTCGGAATGCCTTGTCCATTTTCCCTCGATAATATCTAGCAAGAACGAGAATGTCCGAGGACATTCGCTTGCATGTGCAAAATTTTTCAGCATTCCATATAAACTTGGGGCGCTCTAGCGCGTCGCCATTAAATCAGACCACTGACAGCCAAGAAATATGGCAAACAAATCTTGTCAACTGATGGACTAACAGACTTAAGGAATTTACTAAAATACAGTTCAGATATACTCTATATAGGGGGTGGAGGTGGGTAAAAAGTGCTATAGAAAGTCACTTCTGTTTAAAGAGACTCCCAATATACATAAATTTCCTTGTAGCCACATCTACAAGATGCCAGGAATGGGCTGAAAGCCAATACCGACCACACACTCCATCACTAATATCAGTCACAATGTAGCAGATATCAAAATGTTTTGCTTTAGTCCTTTTTTTGAAGTTTACAAACAGTTTAGAAATTATGTTATATCATATCAGGCAGAGACATCTTTACAATAACAACAATGGCTGTAACCTTTAGCTAGCTAAAAATGTAATTATATGACTTTATCAAATAGTTAGATCCAGATCTTGTAGCCACGTTTTTGACAGATCAGAATTGAAGAATGTTCATACTGGACAACCCAAAGAACATGTATACCAAATATTAAGGCTCTAGCTCTTTCAGTTTCTGACAAGAAGGTTTTCTAAGTTTTCCTATATAGGCATATATAGAAAATGGCCACACCCCTGGCAGCCATGTTTTTTGATGGATCAAAGCTATTTGAACCAATTTTTGTTCACCCTGCCTACTTAAGCATCTAAGAAAGTTTGGCTGAATTTTGTCCAGCGGTTTTAGAGGAGATGTCATTTGAAAAAGTTGACAGACCTGTGACGCTGGACAGTGGGCGATCACAATGAGCATAAGCTCAGGTAAGCTAAAAATTAGGGTTATTAACAAATGTAGCGAGGGAAGAGTTAATTTTTAAAACTTTGTCTTATTCAGCCATTACAGAGAAGGTGCATATCACTTTCAATTAGCTCAGATTAGATTTACCTAAGCCTATCATTTCATGTATAATTAAGCTGGTCTGATAAATATATAAAACAAATGTTACCATGACCATAATTTTCATCCACACCTGTATGTGTTATTCAATCTTTGTGTCAGTGCAACACGTTTTACATGTATTTCAGACCTATAATGAGCATTGAGAACACTACAGGGGTGATTACTCTGACTGACTTTGTCCACAGGTGTGTCCAGCCAATAACAATTACACCTGCCTAGTTCTTACTTAAAAATGTGCTGCAAAGCTGGCATTTTCCCTATACTGACATGGGAAAGAGGTAGTGTTAGTTAACGTGATGAATTCAAGAAAGTGGAGATGTCAAAACAGGGGTGGAAACTCTCAAAACTTCTTCCCTTTCTCATATGTTACAAAACATGATGTTATTGTATTTGACAACTCACTTAAACCTTCAACCAATGTTATTAAAATTGAGATTATCACACATCTGTGAAATGTTATGGTTCCATTAACCAACTTTGTAAAGGGATTTTACTTGAAAAATATCTAAAATCTGACTGACATCTACGGAAAAATATACATCCTGTTAATAAGTTCATTTTCAATGAATTTTAAAATACTTCCTGGTCTCAAGATGACATTTCTGTCACTTTATTTTTTTTTATAAAACTTTGCACTCTGACTTAAATTTAGAAACAAGAAACGGTTCCATGCCATGAAACCAGGCTTTCAATAAATTCAACAAATCCAATCCCAAGCTAGGTCTTCATGCAAGCTTGCTATATCCCAAAGTTTCAGCAAAATTGGTTTATCCAAACTTAAGTTATTGACTGGAAACAATTTTTTTTTTTCATTAACAGTGACCTTGACCCAACTGGCTCCTAATCCAGTCCCAAGCTAAGTTTGCAAATAAACTACCTACAAACAAAATTTCAGCAAAATACCTCCATTTTTAAACAAATTATTAAGCAGAAACTGTTTTTCTATTTTTAGTAACAGTGACCTTTACCTGAATGGCCCCAAATCCAATCCCAATCTAGGTTTTCAAGCAAGCTTGCTATATCCAAAGCTTCAGCAAGATTGGTTTATTCTAGCTGAAGTTATTGACCGGAGACTGTTTTTCTATTTTTAGTAATAGTGACCTTGACCTTGATCTGATTGGCCCCCAAATCCAATCCAAACATAGGTCTTCATGCAAGCTTGCTACATCCAAAGTTTCAGCAAGATTGGTTAACTAAAGTTGGTTAACTAAAACTAAAGTTATAACTGTGGAAACTGTTTTTCTATTTTTCCAAAACAGTGACCTTGACTAGACTGGCCCAAATCCAATCCCAAGCTACGTCTTCATGCAAGCTTGCTATATCCAGTTACAGCAAGATTGGTTTATCCAAACTGAAGTTTTTGACAGGAAAACCTGTTTGATGCTGCCCGTCCAGCCATACACACCAATCTAATAACCAGAATTTTCTTTGAAAACCTGGTTCATAAAAACGCTTCAACAATAACAAAATTACAAAATATAAATATTGCTCTTATATGAGATCTATGCAAAATTTCCTTTAAATCGGTTCAATTATCTTTCTTTTCTCCTTTGTTGTTGGACAAAAATAAATATTTACAACACTAATTATGATAATGCCAATATGGTTTATGTAACTTAAATTTAAATAATTACTCCACTACACATCTCGATGGATATACGAATGTTGACCTGAAGCTTACTGTCTAATTGTCTTCACACCTGTGTATATTTTTATCTCAGCCAATTATCGCCCTTCTTGTGGACACATTATTATGTAATCGGTCTTCAATGTCCTGTACAACCAGTTCTTTTAGACTGTTGCATAGTAAATAACATACCATTCTGCATTAATAAACATCCGACATGTGCTTGTATTTGCAACAAATGTAACAAAAAGGTACTTTGATATCATAAAAAATATAACAATAGGGATTTTATATTAGGAATCAAGACCGTCATACAATTGTTAATGAAAAAGGCGACAGATGCCTATGACAAAAATACAGTAAATAGCAATAAATTCCTTTTCAAGCAACCACACAAGAGTTCCACTGTTAGTATAACCAGTGATTAATGAAATAATAACGTCATAAAGGAGCTGTTTAACAAATTGTTTTCATTTTTTTAAAAATCTCAAAAATGCATAAATGTCTGTAATGTAATCTTTATTTTGTACAATCAATAGATTTAAACAAATGTTATTGAACAAAAACAGCATTCTTTAAACATAACAATAGGAAAATATTAAAATAATTTCATGAAATATAAAAATATAAAATCTGTAAAATATTAGAAAATTTAACACACCAAATACATATATATAAATAAGATACAAGCCTTCTCTATGATGTAATTTAATTTATGACATTCTGACCAGCTGGCAGACACTACCAACACTTAGAAAAAAATGTCCTTTTCATTTTGATGACCCATACCTTGAGGACCCGTGATATAAAAGCAACAACAGTAGAGCTCAAGCAGATACAAGAAAATTCCATGACAGGTCAGCCTGCTGTCAGCATGATGTGACTGTGTGTTGTTTCATGCCATGTGTTCATGGCAGCACCCTTTTTGCTTCAAGCACACATGAAACCTGGCCACCCTCAACAACAAAAAACCTCAATTTTAAATTGAGTTCTCTTCTGTGAAAACTGCCTGTTGTTTTGCGACAAGGCTTTGTCTAAGTTCAAACGAACAAAAATCACACACTATTAATTTATCAGATTACACAGGTGAAAATCGTCAATCTAATGTCAGTTACAATTAAAGTACATCTGATGTTTCATGAAACAGTACATCTGTGCTGATTTTTTTCTAAATTGAATTGAAAAACCAAGAAGGTAAACCAGGGAAAGTAAATTTCTCCATCATATACATGCAAAAAAAAAAAAATATCAAAATTATACTTTCTGATTCCTTTGATGCTTGTTTATTTTTTTATGAGAAGTAGTTAATTTTTTATAATCTTACAAAAAGCAAACTTTTTTTTAACCATAAATTAACGAAATTTATAACAAGAGAATCGGTGGAACTAATGGATGCTCCCCGAATAAATTCCAAAAGGGCTCCCCACCCCTATGTGTGTTTAAATAATAAAATTATGAAAAATAACAAAGGAAAAAACTCCTTAATTATGCAAAACAGAGTTGTGGTTCTTGTACAATGCACTTCTCATCAATGAGATCTATCTACCTATGAAGTTCCTCACCCTATGGGGGGCATAAAATGTTTTGATTCTGTAAAATAAGAATAAGTTTACATGGTGTCTTTCTCTTTATTTCTTTTTTGATCTTTTTAGAACATGGCACAAAGAAAAAGTGTGCCAGCACTTCTTGTATATCCAGTTACAAAAATGTAACTCTTCATGAATTAAAACTTAAAACTTATGTGCATGTGTTTCTTTGTCCATTATTATAACATAACAAATAGAATAAATGCTAGTACATGATATTTATCATTAAATGTTTTAATCAACAATGTCTGTCCCTTTTGATTTTTTGTGTCTGAAAGCCGATCAGAATCCATCCCTTAAGTTATTTCAGTTATGCAAAGTACATAGTGCATTATTACAATAAGGTTCACTGCTCTGTCATGTTATGTTCACGCCTCCCCATACTGACACCTCCCTATACTGACAGGGCTGCATATTGGCAGTATTCTTTAATTCAAGATTGATAAAAGGTGTGGAAACATGACAGGCAGTCACAAAATTACTGTATGTCAAAAGTAATATTGTCTCAATACATCTCCACTCAAGCAATTTTTATTTACATAGAAATATAGGAATCTGCAAGAAACAAGACAAAAAGTTCATAACAAAGCAAGACAAATATTTTCTCAACAAGAGGTCTCTAGGCTTACACTAGCAACAAACAACAAGTTCATAATCTGAACATGTATTGTCTTGGTTTTAACATCTCTCATGACACCTGTGAAGCATTTTACTGATAAGCCAATTTTTTCTAGTCATTTTCCTCTCCTTCCAGACATTATTTTATAGATATCACTTTTCATTATTTTCTGGATTTTGGCTATCATGCTTTCTATCAAGTAATAAGGGAAAACCCCTGGTTGTCTGGTTTTGCGATATGTTATCAAATCTACTGTCTCACTGATTTATATTGCAGTTGATAGGAGCTTCAGAAGAAAGAGTAGGTTTACGTTACCATGAAATAATAAAATTACACAACCTATCTATCTAGCACTGCTTCAATAAACTAAAGATATCAAATTTGACTTAAAATTGTAAATATGGCAGCTATCTACAAATAAATACCCAGGGTGTTTATTTATGGTATCTTGACCATTTATGAAGTGTGATAGGAATGCTCTTTTATTTTCAGTGAACATTTTAAATCCTAAAATTCCACCAAATTTCTAAGTAGACAAAGTTAAATGTTGATATTTACACAGTTCACTCGTAATAAAATATGACGTCCAACGAAGGATGTTAACTGGAAAAACATTAAATTGTTATCTCAGACCACCATGGAAGGTACTAAAATGGAAAGCTTTAGTGACTATAAAGACACCTTAAATGATAAAAATAGCATGGTAACTTAATTACTTGTTTGTATCAAGAAACACCTGGAAGAAAGGATGGTTAAAGCAGTTTGTGGTGTTTATTTAGTTGTAGTCTTTATTTGCAGACAATCAACAGCTAAGATAGAACTAAACATCTTAAAGGTGGTATCAGACAGTTTTCCTGTATAAAATACATATAAAGTAAAACCTCTCCACAGCAACATCAGGCGGAGGCACGGAAAAGTGTTGCTGCTGAAAGGTGTTGCTGCTGAGAGGTTTCAATGAGACAAGATTTTTTTTTTTAATAGTTTTGTACTTTAGGCAATCAGCATTTGCTTGTCTATTACAAAAACAATATCGTCAGTAACGGACCTGTATCTGAGTTCTGCTGCAGCCCAACTCAGTAGCAAATAGGCTGTGCTGACCTTCCTTGTTCTAACAACCTAATTGCAGTAACACTCTGCTCTAACGTAAGGTAAACCTTTTTATAAGACATTTCAAGACAAAATGACCAATATTCCAGTATCGAGTCATGCAAAGACTGATTTACCATTAAAAATCGAATTTATAGTCAGACATCCTAAAACAATGACAGTTTGCATTTAGCACTTAACATAAACATCTTTTTAAGTAAGCAATCAATACAGTTATATCTTTTAATCTTTCGATCAATGAAAGAAAACAAACCAACACGTTAACATCATCAATAGTTGACACTTCTTTCACACGTTCCCGCAATACCCTAGATCTACAACGGCATGTTTGTAGCATGCAGCTGGTTTCCCGTCCAACTGTAACTTGATTCCAATTAACACCTTCTCAACAGGGTACAAGCAGTGATCAACCGACCGCGTGACATTTCTGGTGTACGCGACAGACTGTTCTAAAAATAGCTGCACTGGTGTTACTACGCAGAGGTTAAACTAGCTCCAGGGAAGAGATTTACACGGCCGCTTACCGCTTCGCGGAGGAGTTGCTGCTTAGAGGTTAAAATGCGCTGAAAACTACTGGGGGGGGGGGGGGGGGGGGGGAATTTAACTGCCGCTGCTTAGAGGTAGCCGCTGCTTAAAGGTGCCGCTTCGAGGGGTTTTACTGTAACAATATCGAACCACCAGGGAATTTGGGCATAATTTCTGTACTTTAGTCTTAATACAACTTTGCTCACTACCTGAATTGTTAGACAGAACTTATCGCAAAAAAAAAATAATAACACTGTGTATTCTTTCCAAATGTATAAAAAGCTCAAGAGTGATGTCTGCTAAAAATAGATATCGATGTCAGAGCAGATTACCAAGATGACTATATAGCATGATCTTAAAAGTAAGTGATCACATGGTTTTCTAAGTTTAAAAATAGCTATCTCTGCAGCATGGCTCGGATAGGAAATTTCTATTTGCAATGACGGGTGCTGATTTATGCTTGACTGTTTACAAAGATCTAGGACATCAATGAACAGTATTTTGCAGGATATTTTCAGATAACAATGACTTATTTAGTTATTTGAGAATTTTTTTTTATTCCAAACTGTCGGATACCCCCTTTAAGGAAAGAAATGGTAAGATAAATGTATTCTCTGTATAATATCACTACATCAACCTGCTTCTTCCCTTTGTGCTGTGTATATGCTGGCAAATAACAGCCTGTATGCCAGGGCATTTTTGTGAAATGAAATGGTCTCATTACCCAACAATGCTCTGGGATGGGATTGGGATTTGCCGGCATTTTTGCCAATACAGTAGCAACATTTCTATCATTATAGCACAGGGGCATTTTTGAGGTGCTCAGGGACTGAACCTGGCCAGTCAATTATACAGACACTGACAAGTCAGGCATAATGCTGTCCCCTTAGCCCCTAGCGTAAAGAGGGAAGCCACTACTACCAACTTTAAAGACTTTGGTTTGAACCTGCCGACTCCCGATCTGCAAGCCGATGCTCTACCAATTCTCTGGTGTAAGTAAGATTAAGAAAGAGATTCAGGTTATTTTTTTAATTTAAGGTCTTGCACATTTCTTTTACATTTTTAGATGGCATTCTTATGTTTAAGCCCCAGCATATCCCAGTTCAATTTTGGTATAATCTGACATAATCCAGATTTGCATTGTGTTGCTCCAATGAAAAGCCACTTTAGTATGAATTTACCTTGATTGTCAATAGATCTGAACATCATCAGTTGTTTATCATTTCTAGACATGTAAGCATCTTAATTTACTAAATTTACTGTTGCTTACATTTAAAAAAAAAATCATTAACTTGAGAAAACTACAACTTTGCCAAAATAAGAGGCTGTTTGTTCATGTGCTAACTTTAAAATTATCCTCTAATAAGGTCTGTTTGGAACTTTTGAATAATAATCTTTATATCAATTTTATGCTTTAATATCTTTTATTCATTAAAACTCAAAAGAAACATGAAAAAACAGTCTGCAAATGCCTAAAAAAACATTTTGCAGAACCAGAATCCAAATTCTAACAACATTGAGTGTGTGGGTGGAATCAAGACAGGTTTGGAACACAACAGGTATCATTTAAACTTCTTGTGTACTGGTACACATCAGCTCTCCACCCCACATAATTTTTGGTAATTACTGTAAAGTTGTACAATAAATACTTCATGGGAGACATTCCTCTCAGACAACAGCCTGACATAACACATGCATTTTTAAGAAAGCTATGTTCAATTAGATAGCAATAAACTATTCTTAAGTCAGTTATTTTGTTCAAAAACATTTAGACGTGAACAATTATTTCGGAACTGTGAACAGATATGAATTATAACAGATTCCACGTTGACTGGTTATCTCTCATACTGCCCAGCCAACCAACCCTACCCTGCTATATTTGTAAATGGCCAATAATAAATCTAGATATTTGCTAACATTTACATGTAAAGGTGCCAAGACATTTTGCTAGAGCATTTGCAGCATGTAGTGAATAATTATCCAAGTTGGACAGCTCCTAGTAGAAACATGCCGATCTGGATCTACATAACTTAAGAGTGATCAATTTGTGCAAGGAGACTTAGAGATAATGTTTTGCCATGGTATTTATAGGATTTTCTACTTCATTAAGAGTCTCACTTCTAAGTCATATATCATTGGTAAACTTTACTTTATAATAAAAAGCATACAAATTGCAATGTTAAGAGGATCAGTAGAACTGATGAATGCTCCCCTAATATATGCCAAAAATGCTTCTTTTTTTTTTTTTTAAATATGTGTGTTTACAAAAAAATTATAATACAGTATTACAAAGGAAAATGAAATATGCTTTTAACAAAAAATTTAGTATGAAATATTAACTCCTACATTAAAAACGAACAAACAGACTTACACACATAAGAACAGGATGGAATTGTCAGACAGGCAAAGTGGCGACTATAGGCTCGCCTTTTGGGAAGAGTAATAAAGATGGCTTACATGTATATCAAAAAAGTATTTTTGAATATAAAGTCTAATGTAATCAACAACTATAGCTTATTAACATGCATTTCATGTTCATCACCATTAAGCCAGGTGTGGTCCTGCTAAAATACAGGGTGGTTCAAATAAAACCCCAGGTCCCTACTCAACAAGTTCTTTATTCAATCCAAAAATTAATGTTAGATCGAAAGCAGACAGAACGAAAAGACCTGCTTGTGCAAACATCCTCTGGATAGATAGGAGGTAGTTTATCTTTGAAGTATGGTACTGATTTAATGGACTTTACTTCCATATAAAAAATTAGATGGTTAGCCTCACACTGAATTAGATAAGACAAGGGTAAGATTTTCCTATTTGCATTTATATAAAAATTAAAGAGTTAAAACAGATTTTTATAAAACTGTTTTCAAATAATATATATAATTAATATAATATAATAAATATAATTAACATAACATAACATAATATAATGTAATATTCGAAAAAAGCTTTTCTAATCAATCTTCTAATTTATTTATCTCATATTACTGTGTTCCTCTGTGATTTATTATGTACTGTCCCAAAAAAATTGAAGCATAATAAATTATGGTGTGATGGTTTTTTGTGTATGTTAAAATCTTATTTTAAAGATTTTAAAGTATAATATAAGATTGTCAGTTTCTATTTTTTTCTAAATTGTTAGATAGATTTTCCTCTTATTTTATGTTGCAATTCCACTTAAAAACTTCCAAGCATTCCAAGTGGTCATAGCCAAATAATTTAATTTTATAAATCCAAAGATTTATTCCATATAATGTCTTGGTGCGGCCAGTCTATTATTGATAGAAAAATTGAACTTCTCTCTCATTATTTAGACACATGTTGTGTCAATGTTGGAGCAATAGTAAAGATGTGGTCTTAAAGAATTTTTTTTTTTAAATGTATTGCATTTTTTTAGATTAAGCAATAACAGGGATAATCCTGGCTGGCACAATTATTGGACAAAATATCTCCATTTTCCAAAATCAATGTGATTTTTTGAAATTCAATTTTGACATTTAAAATTTAATTCAAATAACCGTAGAACGTATAGAAGTCTTAACTAACTATAAAATCTCAACCGCTTACACTTTAGTTCAGCAGCAGTTAAAAATGTTTAAAATTTACCAAAGCTTAATAGTATTTAAAATAAGAACTGTCAACATGGTGGCAGGTTAACACATCATTCAAAAATAACAAAACACAGAGATCAGTTACTCTGTTGACATATGGGGTTTCCAAAGTTTCAAGCAACTCCATGAGACTACCACATTTCAAAAGAGGGATGTTGTTTTGTGCCAACCAGGAAACTACTTTCATGCATAGAGTTATTCTGGCCATTTCCTTACTAGAAGCGTTGTCACCTGCCTTGTCCAAATCTCCATTAAAAAACTAAAATGGCTCTTTTATGATCCGACCTTCAATATTGGATTTGAGTGAACTCGAGAGAAAAATTTCTGACTATGTGCAGTGTTTTCTTCCGCTTTTGTATGACAGAATGTTGCTTTTGGGAAATTTGGGATGATGGAAGGGAGACACAATAACCCCCTGCCACCCTAATTTTGTCCTCGAATTTATGTGATTTGGTAAAATGATCACCTTGACAGTCACAAAAACAGAACTCTGACACAATACGGAAAACATTCACCCATGTAAACTGCTAAGACCGATCACAACTTGACTAATTTAGAATGCCATTTTTCTGCACTTTTAATTGAAATCAGTGTGATTTTGCTGATTTTAATGAGAATATCGCAGAATGGCATGGTTGACCAATTCCTGGTGATAATATTTCTGACACCATAATGAATGAAATATTTGACAAAGGGCAACCTGGATGTACTCCATGGTATTTTAATTTTTTTTAATGATCTGTCAAGATCCAGCAATTTTTTTTAATTTTTATTTTCAAGGAAACATAACAGTGGGTTAGTACTTATATCAAAACTTGCTTAAAACTAGGGATGGCAATAGTGTATTGGTTAGCCGGTTAACCTCTTGGAATGAAGGTTTATCTGTTAAGGTTTGTTACAGTTTAATTTATTGTAATAATAGAATATAAAACCAGTAATAATAATGTAAATAGTTTTCACTGTATTGTCAGTCCTATCTATCACTAGGTGAAATGATGACCCCATTTCCTCTCACTTGTCTGCTTATTAATGACCGACTGAAAGCATGGCATGTATGCATGTTACCTCAAGGTATAAAAAATTGTTAAATATCACAGCCCATCATCTCGACCTGGGAGGTATAGCCTTACTTTCTGTATATCTTCTTTTATTTTCTTTATTACTCTTCTTAATATTTTTCTTACAGTTATCATTCCTTATAAAGTAAAAATATATAGTGTAAAGTAAAGGTGTAACAACTGCCTTTTGATAATGAAATTCACTTTGCTCTCTGAATGTAATGCTAAACAAAATAAAAAATATCCTAGTTAAGTCAAAACATTGAATAATAAAATAGTTTCCTATAACCGATGCTGGTCGTTAGTTCCACTAACGCAATTCTTTATATGTAAAATCAAAAATAGTCAAAAAGAGTTAAATGGAATACAAATAGTTCATTTTCTTTGTTCAATATGATTTGGAATGCAAAATAAAATGATTGCCCTTAATACATGGGGGAGCCACCCCGACTTACAATGTGCAGCTTAATTATCATGTAAAAGAGAGATGTATATCGCGAGTTTGAAAAAACAACACAAGAGTTTAAAGCTGGATGCAAACCTGCAACCTTTCATAAAAATTGTAATTCCCATGCTAACCCACATGGTAGTTACAGTTTAATGTAACAAAATTAATTGATAGGAACATTACAAACATTACCTACTAGCCATGTATCGTTCTCACGGAAAATATGGATGATAAAACCTAATCATCCATTTAAATGTTAAAAATAGTATTTTAGATTTCGGTTCTCCGAATTTTTCAAGCAGCATGTGTATTGTTTGGGTTTTTGACTAAGATTTTGGATAAGAGTTGATGTTGTTGTTTTTTTGTTACATCGTACCGACACTATTAAGGTCATATTGGTGACGTCTGGCCAATTACTGGTGAAGAAAGACCATTGGGGCAAGGCAGTTTAGCTGGAAAACCTCTCCACATGTTAAAGAGTTGGAGATTCTGTTCAAGATTTTGTATTCTATTATTCTGGTGACCTGTAATTTGTTTAGAAATAAATAATCAATATCTTTTAAATTCAGCTTGGCAAAGTTCCCATTCAATTTGAGGGTCGTCTTTGAAGGTGATAAAGGCGTTGTTTGCTTTTTTTTCAATGTTATATTTATGGTCTGTATTTTCCAGGATTCTGTAATAAAATGTCCAACAAATTTGACCACGTTTATAAAGTACTTTAATCTCAAGATCACATTTGCCACGTCATCTGTACTATGTACATGTATCATGTATAATTCCTAGATAAAAGTCCAATGATTCTATTTGTGGAAGGATGCCTTTATCCATTTCCTAAGTGTCCAGATACATGTATTCACCAGCTGAAATGTTTTGATAAGATGATTTGAATTATACGGTGGTAAAGTTAGTTTAAACTTTATTTGAAAATGCACAGTGATGTGACCAACAAAATAACTACATTAATATAAAATTGCTGGTTTGGAAAACAATTTATTTTGTAAACTAATGTAAATCTCTGACTCCAAGTTAATGTTCCAGACGTACTAACATTTCTTTTTGGGACATGCAATTGTGGTGCATTATTTATTTGAAATATACATGTTAAAAGAACAAGAAAATTAAGACATCAAAAATAATGATTATTTATATGTGGTATATATATTATATACATGTCATGAATTGTAGCATTAAAGAAAGTGTTTACAGTGGCTGGATAGTTTTCAATGTTGTGACTTGTTCTATCATCTGTGAACAAAACATCACCAGATCACCTCCAATGCGTTGATAGAAATTTGATAAAACTTATAAAATATCTTCATAAAAAGTCTTTCTATACGTTTAATTGTTTTGGGCATATACATTAAGAAGTGTATTATGTCATAGTATGAATTTCAAAATAAACAACCATGTATGTATCTTCAACTTTTGATTTGTTGCTGATTTTTGTTTGTTTTTTAATTTATTTAAGCTTATTTATTTATACAGAGCAAACATGACTTCTTAAATAATGTAAAATAAACTAGTTTGCTTAAACATTTACAGCAAGACTTTACATGGCTGGCTTATATCAAAGAATATTTCTGTTTTCCTTTTTTTTTAAATATGTGCAGAATTGTAAACTACATATAAAATAAAAGAATAAAATAAAAACTCAAACAGTGCTGATTCAGATCAGACATTTCTTAGACAAAAAACTGACTGATCTGAGCCTTAATTATTTGCATAAACCTGATCAAGTTACCCTAAGCAGGTTGGGAGATAATAGTCTCTTTGCATGTTACCGTTAATTACCAGCAGTTTAATGCATGTTTGCTGTCTAAGAGCTACCTGTGGTCTAAAGCCTTAATTAAATAACTCAATATCAGCATGCTAATAACTGGCCTAGGGAGTCTGATAAATTCACATTTTTATATAATTTTGAGAAATTTCCGAAATTTCTAACCGTTTTAAGGTCACCTAGATTTTGTTTTATCATGTTGTGCAAGTATTAAAATCTTTCTGGCAAATTAAAAACCCGATTATCCATTTGTAAATTCATGTCAGATAAGCAATAAGATTCATATCATATAGTATCGTATCACTTTAGTGCTAAGACAATTATAAGCAAAATCTTACACATTTTGAAATAAAGCTGGCACTGTGGCAATTATCACGCTTCTTTCTAAATGTTGTAATAAATGTAGTTATGTTAAAAAAGGAAAAAGCCTTTAAACACAATGGTAAAAATATATATATAAAAAAAAACTACATCTTTTAACAAGATATGTTGCATTGGTGAGGCTTTAATTAAACAAATTTATTGATCTTTTTGTCATTAAAAATAAGCTTTTAGGAACCAATATACCACAAGATTTTAAGCAACAAAGGTAAACCCCATTGTCACTTAAAATGATGTCATTTGAAAATGGTCTACTAACTGTACTTGACATTTGTCACTTGTACAACCTTTCGCTCAGCATTTGCAGGTCATCTTGACCTTACCTTTAAACCTCTTAAGTAATTTGTTGTGTAGCTTGATTGTCAATGGAAGCCATTAGCCAGCAAGAGTGTTGCACCGTTGTGTTAAAGGTGGAATCAGACTGTTTGCCTATATCAAATACACGTAACAATATCGAACCACTGCTTTGGGGAATTTGAGCATAATTTTCTTATTATTTTAGTTCAGTCTTAATAAATACAATTTTGAATATTAACTGAATTGTACAGAACTAATCTTGATAAAGATCACTCTGAATGTGTATTCTTTCCAAATGTATAAAAATCTTGATTGTGGTCTGCTAAAAATAGATATCTAAGTCAGAGCGGATTACCCAGATGACTATATAACGTGATCTTAAAAGTAAGAGGTCATGTGGTTTTCTAAGTTTAAAAATAGCTATCTCTGCAGCATGGTTCAGAAAGCAAATACCTGTCCACAAAAATCTAGTACATCAATGAACGGCATTTTGAAGGCCTTTTTCAGGCAATGACTTATTTAGTTATTTGAGAAAAGAAGAAAATTTGGCCCAAATTGTCCAATACAACCTTTAAAACATGGATTACTTAATCACATTTAAGTGTATATAGAAGCAAATGATGTTTTAAAGCATAACACACAGTTCTGTCGGGGATCGATTTTGGAACTTTGTTCCTATAATACAGTGCACTCCTCAGTCCTCACCCACTCATTTCCCCCTCTGAAAAAAAATGCTACCGGGCAGAATATGCATAAATGTGAAGTCTCTCGCTATTAGAGGAAGACTCCCCCTTTTAAGGTTCAAAACTATTTGAAAATGAGGGATGTTTTACATATTTTCAGAAATCTCCCTTCTTGGAAACAGCTTACTTCCTTCATTGTTTATATGAAAATAACAAATCTCCCACTTTGCAAATTAAAATCTCCCACTTTGGCCTCAGAAAAAGTTCACATGTATGAATATGGTATATAGTATTGTCTGGAGTTTCTACCATTAATACTTGCTTTGATATTCATCGAGCTGGCCTGGCCTTCTTCAGTGTTTAGAAGTAGTTCAAATATAAGATTAGACAGTAAAGTCATAAAAAAAGAGCAAGCACTGGAATATTCACTGATTTGTAAAACTGTCACATTTCAAGACAATGGCAACAGGTGTAGATAAATTGCAATACACTTTTTGTCCCTTCTCTTGCTCTACAAAACAGCTTTATATATTGTGAGCATAAGCAAAGGTTAAAGGTCAGGAACAAAGACCAGCTGACACTTTACCATGTGAGAGTAGGTCATGTCATAAAATGTTTCATACACTTTAAATGCAATAACATCAGAACTTTTTTTTATAATTTTTTAGTTTATAAATTTACTCAGACTTTATTGTTATTAAACTAAAAAACGTGTTGTTTTTTTGTAAGTAATATTAATATATTATAACCTAGTTCAAATTTTGCTCACCAGAACCTATGTCCTTTTTGTCTTCATGGTAACAGCGATAATTGTGATCTGAAAGGCATATGACCTCTGACATTAAGATTGACCAAAATCTATTATGGTTATTTAGTCAAAGCGACCTTCACCTGATTTGTGCCACAAGGAATTCAAGAACTGACAGTAAAGCCAAGTCTAAGACTTCACAGCTGGAGCTGGCTGAGCTTGACCTCTTGTCCTAGCCTGATCAATTTGACGGCAAGGAAGACCAAGATAGTGTTCCTTGATGTTCCAGTACAATTAAAAAAAAAAACTTTCATAAATACCTGATTGACATTAAAGACATTCTAAGACTGTCACAGTAGGAGCTGGCTAAGCCACATCTACACTACCTGTCCTAGTCTGATCAAGAATTTCATGAAGCTCCAGCACAATTAAAAAAAAACTATTTTATAAAAAAAAAAGTGACCTTTACCTGATTGACAGTAAAGCCAATTGATGACTTTCACAGCGAGAGTTGGCTAAGCCAGATCTATACTTCTTGTCCTAGCCTCGTTGATTTGTGCTTAGCAGACCAAGAATCTCATGAATCTCAGCTCAAATAAAAAAACATTTTTATATAAAAAATTGCAACTGTAGCCATCATCTGACTGTAACAGCAATCAACCTAAGTCTGTCACAGCAGGAGCTGGCTAAGCTAGATCCTCACTTCTTGTCCTTGCCTGAATAGTTTGTGCTTAGCTAAATAAACAAGTTCCAACTCTGTTAAAGGCGTCAGTTTGGACCACAGTTTCTTTCCTTTATTAACCAGATAAGACATTGTAACCTGAAAAGGTCCTTCAAAATGCTGTTCATTGATGTCCTAGACCTGTATGAACAATCAATGCAAACAGGTATTTCCTATCCGTGCCATGCTGCAAAGATAGCTATTTTAAAACTAAGAAAAATGTGACCATTTACTTTTGAGATTACATTACCTAGTCATCTGGGTAATCTACTCTGACGTTGATATCTATTTTTAGCAGGGACCACTTTTTGAGCTTTTTATACAGTTGGTCAGAATACACATTCAGAGTGACTTTTTTTGCAATTAGTTCTTTCAAACAATTTAGTGTTCAAAATCATATTTAATAAGACGAGAGTAAGGGTTTATACAAAAAAATGCCCAAATTCCCCAAAGCAGTGATTTTTATTTTGTTATATGTATTGCGATAAATGCAACTGTCAGAAACCACCTTTAGGAAAAAAATATTTTATAAAAAATTATTCATTGACCTTTACCTGACTGCCAAGAAAGCCAATCTAAGACTTCACAGCAGGAGCTGGCTCAATTTACAGTTCTTGTCCTAGCCTGATCAATTTATGCTAGGTGGACCAAGAATTTTATGACATTCCAGCTCAAGTAAACAAATTATTTCATAAAAAAAATTCCAACATTGACCTTTACCTGACAGTAAAGCCTGATCAATTTGTGCCTGGCAAACGAAGAATTTCATTCAAGTTCCATTTTAATTAAAAAATTTTTAACAACAATTGACCTTTACCTGATTGACAGTTATGCCATTCGCAGGTGCATTAAGTTAACTAAAAAGATTTATAAAAAACAAACAAACTGTGACCTGATTTACAGTAAAGGTAATCTAGGACTTTTATAGTGACCCCTGGCTAAGCTAGATCTTCCCTACTTGTCTAAGCTTCATCCGTTTTGTCTTTAGTACACCAACAATTTTATGAATTTTATGAAGTTCCAACTAGCACTGTTAAAGATGCCTTCATAATTCATGCATAGATGGAAGGGTAAATAGATAGAAAGATGCAATGTTGGTGCTTAATGCCCATAACTACTTAATGCAGGGGCATAAAACAATAATGTTAGTGCAAAAAGACCAGATAATACTTGGATGGGCCAATGGAAGACTATTTTAAGTTAAAGCAGAAGCAAAACTATTCCATCTATAAAACAACTGCTACTAAAATATATAAACTGAACAAAGATTAAATAACTATATGGCAAATATAAGAAGACATTGTTTCATTGTTATACAAGGTGACAGGAATTTTTCAGTTCACTACTGAGTAAAATATAATATATTAAGACTTGTAACCCTGTAAAATTTGAAAAACCTAGTTAGAATAGTCTTCCGTTGACCCATCGATGTTTGAATTTGACAAGAGACTGAAATCATATATATTACAGTTTGAATCATTTTAAGTCAAGTTGCTGCCATACGTACATGTGAATTCTCCCACTTTTGGAGGGAGACTCCCACTTTTAAGGTTCGAAATTATTTGAAAATTATTTGAAAAAAGGGGTGTTGTGCACATTTTCAGAAATCTCTTTATTTTGAAACAAATTGTTTCTTTGTTGATATGAAAATACCAAATCACCCACTTTGCAAGTGAAATTCTCCCACTTTGGCCTTAGAGAAAGTTCACATGTATGGTCCTTTTCTCGCATTAACTTTACTACACATAAATGTCCACCCGAAATATAGAGGTGGAATGTTTTCTTACTATTACTGAAATCTTCTATAAATCATGAAATTGTGAAAGTTATACGGAATCATTTAAGCTTTTTTCTCATGGTAAACTTTTCTAATCTTGTCTTTTTTAAATACCTAAAAACTCACATTTCAATCAATCTCTGTAACATTTTGTGACTGCAGGTAAAGTTTTAATGTAGTCTGCGTGAAACAGCATACACTAAGATGATTATACTTTTATTTACTAAAATGAAAACAGTAAATTTTCAACGGTTTTAGATATAATAATTACTTATTGTGATTTGTTTTGTTTAGATTAAGGAGAGAATGCTTATTATATCGGGACAATAGCTGTGTCATCATAGCACCACATTGCTTAATTGATATGCCCAGCATGCAAAACTTTTTCTAAATAATGAAAATTGTATTGTCCTCAAACCGCAAACTTCAATAAAATGCCAGGTGTTTTTCATGTAGTAAGAAACTTATTTCCTGCCAATTTCTATTTTCTATTTCATCATCTATTTAGATTTTTTTCATGAATATCAGCAAAAATATCTGCGACTTTCTATGGTGTTCGTGGTTACTATTACACTTTGAAAACTTTACCTTGAAAATTATTACTTCCATATGAATTTACAAAAATAAAATATGTACTTTCAAAAAGTCGAAATCAATTCAGTTTTAACTCAAATTATGGAAAGATCTCTGTGGTAAAAGAAATCATAGAAATACTAAGGAAATGATGGTGTCATTACAAGAAATTGTAAGGGCTGAGATGGTACAGATAAGTATGTTCCATGTCTCCAAATTTGGTACACACACAATCACATACTGTTGGTATGTACAGTAAATCTTTGCTAAAGGACCAACAAGCTACACGAGGTACTTTTTCTAGTTTTATTCTTTCTTTATTTTAATGTCCGACAACGTGGAAAGCGGGCCACCCCATGCTACCCAGATCTGGAACAGTTATTTCAGAACCAATTAACAATCCTTTCTTAATCCCCGCCAGCACCAGGTGGTCCAGTTATTCAAGTGTCATTAATCAGTTGATCACACTTGCAAACAGCTCTAAAGTGAAATAGACTGTTTGTACTATTTTATGACTTCAAATTCTGACATTGCCAATTCACTTATGGTAATATTAAAGAAGTCAATTATGGCGGTGATTTGTTTGCTGTTTACAAACTAATGTCAGATTGTAAGTTGTAAACGCTAAGCGGTACAAGAGGCTCCGGGTGAAATGATCCCATCTCTTTGTAGCATCAAGGAAGACTTCCAGAAGGAGGCTGTAAAGTCTACACCAAAGGCAGACAGATAACGTTTGTCAGTTCTTCCAGTAAGTTACAATCTGACACATGCTGTTTAATAAATTAAATGTGCTATTGAATGTATGTGCTAGCATATAAAAAAACAGTTTATGACATGTTAAGTTTTAAATTTCTAGTTGACAAATTTGAAATAAAAAAATGAAAATTTACTTTATTTTATGTTTAAGTATGTCTTTTTAAAATGACTAATACTACAAAAAAGCCAGTAGAACCGCCAATAGTAAGATGAAACAAATAAACTTTAACACAATAAGTACAACTAGATAATATTAATACAATATAATATTACCCCTTTTTATAGATATGATGGTATTATATATGAACCCACTAAGAGGACCACCACGCTAAGTGGGACACTTTAAAACTGAACTGCAGGTGGTCCTCTTTGTGAGATTGTACTGTCCATGTACCAAGTCCTCATCATGGCTGGTACAAGTGTGCATATAATGTGATAAAAATAAATCTGATTGTTTACTTTGCCTCCATTTTTACTAAAAAAAAATTAATACAAATATATATATGGAAAATGGTTAGCCTGCTGGTGGCTGTGTTTTTTTTGATAGATCAAAATTCTTTTAAAAACACTCTTGAGGCCCACACAAGAATCATGCATACCGAATATTAAATCTACCTTTAGAAGTTTGTAACAACAAGATATGCATAAACATGTTTCCAAATATAGAAAAATGGCCAGGTCCTATGTGGTTACGTTTTTTAATTGGATCAAATTGCTTAGAACTATGTTGATAGATGGCCACCCAAGGAATAATAACAAGGCTGTAGCACTTAATGCTGCTAACAGTAACAATTTTTAAAGTTTCATTTTATGGTCATATATGGAAAATGGTCATACCCTTAGTGGCCAATTTTTTTGGACAGATTCAAAGTCTTTGATCATTTTAGACAGAGAGCTGCAAAAGAAACATGTATACCAAATATTAAGGATCTAATTCTTGTAGTTTCTGATAAAAAGATTTTACAACATATCAATGAATGGAACAGATGCCCACCTATTTGGGTCATGTTCTTAGATGAACCAAAATTCTTTTCATACCCCCTGCCTACTAAAAGCTTCTAATGAGGTCTGGTTTACTTTAAGCCAGCAGTTTTAGAGAAAATATGTGACTGGTCATATCAAAATCAGCCTAAAGTCGCATTTCAGATTATCAAGATAATCCGCTCAGAAGGCATGTAGGTGCAAAAAATATCGATTTTTTGATTTTGCTATATAATTAATGTTGAGACTCTTCACTACGAATTAATTGAAAAAAATAGTTGAATTAAATAAGTTTTTGACTGTTCATTTTAACTTTGATCGGACCCTATACTCTGTTTACGTTCACGTAATTATTGTGATTACGCATCGAACAATGGATAATGAGCCCAATTCATTAGTGCATTTCAAGTAGAAAGAAAGGGACAGAGTGATTGTATTTGATATCGTAATAAAGGTTAATTCCCGGGCAATTTATCGGAAACTGGAATGAATTGATTACAACTGACTTTACAAGTGCAAGTGGTGCGTTGGACTGAGATAATGAACGTGACAGTGAAAGCTACAATGATATGGAAGAAACATTTACAGACATCGCTAACTCTCACATGTACTTCTATTAAAGTAAATGCTGTGGATTTATTTCAAATGGCTTAAAAACAGTGTCGCGCTCATATAGTTATCGAGACAAAAAGTTAAAGAAATTGACACTTTTATGATTTTCTATGATCATTATATGGTTGCTTTGTTAATAAATAAGTATGTGCTTTAAATAGAGTTCTGTTTTCTCTTTCCAACAGTGTATGACATGATGTTGTAATTTATATAGAAAATGTTGGTTGCTATGGTATTTTGTTTTAGACAGACCAAAAATGTTAAAACAAGTTTGTGTGCTGTTTTCTCCACATTTATGTGTAGCTTTAGGCCTTAAACTGTGTTACCTAAATTTGAATAACTTACCACAGGATTATAGTATTGTGATGGTTCTTGTATCATTTTAAAGGTCTATTTATGCTCTATAAAATAAATATAAAAACTAAAAATATTAATTTTGCGACTTTAGACTGATTTTGATATGGCCAGTCACATATATATGTATCATTAAAAAATTATGACGGATGGTAAAGGGTGTTTAAAATGACAACAATGTTAAAAGCTTTCTACATATTTGGTGACCTAGTCTTGAAGCACACTGCATTTGCTAAAAAAGAAAGCATGACTGCCATTACAATAGAATTCACCAACATTTTAGACCGGAAATGATTTATTTCTGTTTCTTTCTTTTTTTAATATTATAAACAAAATGTATTAAGAGTATTGTAATATTTTGCCAATATTTCAAGTATTACAGTTATAAGCAATAGGCATTAAGAAATGTTGTCTTGAAAGCTTATAATCCAGATATTTTATTACAGTTCATGAAATGAAGTATTAAAAAGAGTTTTCTAAAATCAAAATGGATGAAAACAATATAACAAATATGCACAATGCTATAATTTAAACATACACAGGCTCAGTTTTTCACATTGCTATTATCAGATATAGTCTGAGACAGTAAATGTTTGATGAAGTATGATATTTTACAGTTTGTTGATCTTGATTATTTTTCAATTAAAATTTGACACTAAAAATATTTTTTTAAGGTAATAAACAATCTCATAATTTCTGGTCAATGTAATTAAGAATGTCAAAAATGGGAGAAAATTTAAATTCTAATAAAAAAATACTTCAGGCTGAACTTTATTTTTAGCACCTCTACCCTATTTTCTGAAAAATACATAGTTGTACCTAGTGAATAATTTTATATACAATAAAACACTCAAAATTGCTGAGCACTTTTCTTCTTGTCACATCAAATTATCTTTGTTTATGTTTAATTACTAAAAGCCATGGTTAGATATACTTGGCAGGCTATTCATATCACCACTTAAATGTATTATTTTTATAGCACATTTTTTCTATTGGTGTTTAATTCTACCAACTTAGAATGAAGGCTGCCCTAACAATCTTTCTCATACCAAGAGTGTTGTTTAACTCAAAACAAAAGAAAGTGTGCATAATCAAAACAAAATAAAGTGTAGTTCAATCAAAACAAAATAAAGTGCATTCCAATAAAAACAGAATAAAGTGCAACCTAATCAAACAAAAAATAAGCAAAGTCCAATTAAAGCAAAATAAAGTGCAGTCCAATCAAAACAAAAAAATGCAGAATAAAATAAAGCACAGCCCAATCAAAATTAAATTGAAAGTGCAGCCCATCAAAACAAAATTAGGTGCAGCCCAGTCAAAACAAAATTAGGCACAGCCCAATCAAAACAATGTGCAGTTTAATCAACACAAAATTAAGTGCAGTCCAGTAAAACAAAATTAAGTCCAGTACAATCAAAGCAAAATTAAGCACAGCCGAATCAAAACAAAAAAGTGCAGCCCAATCAAAACAAAACAAAACATCCCCGAATCAAAACAAAAAAAGTGCTGCCCAACAAAATGGGGGGAAAAATGCAGCTTAATTAAAAGCCAAATCCAGATATTCATCATATTAAACAAACAACATTGTTATTATGATTAAATTTGATTGTTAGCATGTGGCAACAGTAAATAAAACTGTTTAATTAAAATTACTATTTTAAACATGGTGTTTTCATTTAAGGGCTACATAGCCTTTAAATGCTAATTTTATATTCTTTTTTTTAAGGATTTTGCAAAGTGTATAGGGAACATCACATACAGATTGTTATAATAACAGTCAGTACAAACCTTACTTGTACTGTCATTAGTGTCAGCTAATTTGCTGTTTATCTGTTAAGTGAAAGACATGTGACCTTTTGAAGTGTAATTGAGCCAGGGTAAAAATAGCTGTGGTGATTCCCTTAGGTGTTTTGTAAACAATGGAAAAAAACACAGTTTTAACCAGTGAACGGTGTAAATTTGAGCTTTATGGTTGAATGATATTTTAGTAGCAATGTGTCCACTGCTATTTTCACAAATTGAATTATCCATGAAAGTCGAATTCGATACTAAATCTAAACTAAATCCAGGCGACAAATGTAGCTTGCACAAGGTAGTCATATAAACACCCAACATTCCCAAATATACAGGTCATGTACAAACTGCATCAGGCTGTTTTAGTTTGTCTTCTGTGGAGTTTGTTTGCTGCACATAGAAGTATTTCAGAGATATATTTGGGACATACTTGGGCCTTAACCTGTAAAGGATCAAAGCATGAGCAGCACATTTTAAGAATCTTTGTCCCTCAGAAAAACGTATAACAAAGCAAATTACATGTAACTATTGGATTTTTTCTGTTCTACATAATGTCTGGTCACAGTTTTGTTGTAACAGTATCATTTGCCTAGCATGAAAATATCTTTTTCCTGGGCTTTTTTTAATTGAAATATGTTGCAATACTCAGAGGACCTTGTCATATCTTCTTATTATATATACAGGAAACATGCCATGAAGGAATGTAAATAGACAGATGTACATGACTCCCATGATGGTGGTCATTATATAAATTAAATAAAAAAAACTATTATAAATAGTATGACATAAATACATTAAGTCTAACTTAAAGGTGTTTTTTGCAATTATACAGTTAATAAATATTTGGTTATTTACTAAACAACAGAATCTTTATAACAATTTCTTACAATATATCGTTATGGCCTTCTCAATATCCATTTATCATTAGTGGTAAACACAATCAATACTCAACAAGGGGTTTCGAATTGTAACAGTTTAGTGGACAGAGTGAATTTAAAATACCTAATTTTACAATAAAGTCAACAAATCATTGACACATGTACTTTGCCATGACAACAAAACACAACTACAAATCTCCATACAATTAACATGCATTTTGTTTTAGCCACTTAAGGCTAACAGTAAACGGTAGTTAATCTATTCGTCCATTTAGTCTGATCTGACTGTTTATCCCTCCCATCATATTCTAAGCATGTTCTCACTTCCAGACTTTTGGATCTTACCATGAGACATATAACAAAAACAATTCCAAATCTTAAGTCATGTTTTTACACTTACACGCAAAAAGTAGCAAGATATATTGACTGTAGCCCACTCTTCAAGAAATAAATTTAAAAACACTGGACCACCAAGATGGTAATATCTACTCGACCGAACCAAATTAATGTATCTTTTTAAGAAAAGATCATAAACATTGGAAATGCAAATATTCCATAAAAAATATACATAAAGAGCATGGATGTGAGGAATCCAAGGCACAGCAGAGAGCAAGTGCTTTCAAGATGGTTATTCTGGGAACTAAACACTCTCTTACACTGTCAATTCATGACAAAAACATTTAAGAGTAATGACCAGTAACTCTGGTGGGACTATCTGCTACTTTGCCTTGTTGTTTGCTACATCTGTAATAACACGCTGCATTGTTAGCATTGGCATACTCGGTTTTTTTTTGTTAAACAAGACATTGGCAAAAAGCTGCAAATTCTTATGAATGCCTGCTACCTTTTTATATATTTACAAGCTATGCTTTATTGTTGCAAACAATCCTGTTAAAAAAGAATACTCAGCACTTTTCCCTGAAAAAAGTCCCACAGAGCAGTGGTGACTTCCTGTTATTGACTGCTGCACTATTGTCCGATTCAAAAATGTATTTCATAAGAGGCACCGCTCTCCACCAGCAAGCAACAACCAAGACTAAGTGCAGTCAGTAGAGCTCTGGACTACCAGAAAAGAAGTCTAGATTCAAATCATACTTGCACAAAGCGTTTTTTTTATTTTTGGGTTTTATTATACTGTTGTGTCTTTTTCTTCCGTTTTCACATCTAACAGCTACTAACTTTTAACGAGGGACTAGGTTGTGTATTTACCAATTAACAGTGAATGCAGAGTTTCTGCTTCAAAAGAAAACTGAAATTTCTTTCCGACTTAAAACTTTTTTTAACATTAAATCATTCAGACGGTCTGTAAAAATTCTGATATTCTGCATAGTTGTTTTCTAAGCCACTGAAGATATTTTTTTTTATAACTCACTTGGAAGGATTCTTATTTTCATATATCATTATTGTGGCTGGTAAATTAAATACAGAAATGTTCAGTTGACTTAAAAAGCAGACAGATTCAATTACTGAAACAATACTGTAAAAATGATATCCAGTTAACTTCATTCGGAAGATCAATTGCATGTTAAGCTAGAAGGTCTACTGCTCTATTATAATATCAAATCTAATCTGAGAGGAGGGAGGGTAAAAGGGAGAGCTTGGGGAGGAGGATGTTAATATATTGACGTCAATTTGCATCTTTGCTCTGATAACATGCTGTCTAAATATATATTATTAACTAACAAATATTGGAATCATTTACCTTTCTCTTCTTTTTTTGCACATTTTATTTGATATAATTAATATCTGTGAAATTGTGATATTCTAATTAAATGTGATCTTAAGAAAGACCTAAATGATATTGAATTCTGAAACAGTTTTTTTTTTCATCTTTGCTCTTCTATGAAAAATCATTTTTGGCAAAGCAAAAGTAAAATTTTCATTCTCTGCAAAAAAAAAAGAAAGATTTTTCCTTCATAATGTAGTTATTAATTCAAGTTAAAATGTTAAAGCTTCTTCTGTTGTAAATATCTAAAGAAGAGGAAACATGTCACTATTTATTTCGTAGAAAACCAATATATTTCTCACAAAACTAATATTTCTCTGTTCCAAAATCACAAAACAGCATTAATCTTCAACTAGTTCATAAGACCTTAGACAAATGTTTTGCAAATGTAAATAGAATTGTTCTTTTTTTAATATGCCTGGTGTTGTAAACATAAATACAAAATCAATCCCACCTACATAGTATAAGTCTCTCAAGAATATAGACATACTGCCTATATTTACTCCATAAGTTTAATAATCAAAGATCTGAAAAGCGCTGCTTTAGCAATGTAAGTTTGATCCTGTAAGTGATTAAAAGTGTGCAAATAATGGTCAAAATTATTCTGTGGCAAATCATACGCATAACGCATAAGAAAGTCGTGGCTGCAAAAAACACCTCTCCTAAAAATATAGATTACATGTATACACTGGGACAACAGTTATAACATTGTCACTAACATCTGATAATATTAACTAATTTATTAAACATACAATATTTTCTATTGATTGAATTTTAATTCAACTTAGGCCACAAATAAATGCTCATAAATGCAACCAAAAAACACTGAATTTAAAAATCCTGCAAGAACCTTTCTTTTCCGAACATGTGCGGTAACTTTCGATTGAAATGCTGAGAAGATATGAATGACCTCTGTCATACATAACCTGGTACAGATCCGCAAAAGGCAGTGAGTTCCCACATATGATATCGCAAATATCTCAACCTAGGAGATAATGCATAATCAGCCAAACACTCGTTTTAATAACAACTCACTCCTTGTCTTAACCCTTTCCTCTATTAACTGACTAATATTCCAGCGCGGCATTGTTCATTCATAAATATACATTGCATGTCTATCTGCATTACACAATATAAACTGCTAGTGTATACAGTTAACAATATAAATGTTGTCATTCAAAAACATGCCTGGACACAAATAATGTGTCTAGTCTCCTTCGATATATATATATATATTTGTTTCTTTATATGCACTACTTCTTCCCAGGCATGACCAACAATCGAAGTAACCAAGGTCATGCTTGGTCAATCCATCGTGCTTCCGAAATTAATTTTTATCTTAACACTGGGCCGTGTCATAGGCAAGTTACTAAGAGCACTGCAAGGTGGAGCTTGTACAACGTTCAAGGCAAAAGTGCTTAAAATGATTCATCTGTCAAGAAATTCCTGTGAAAAAAAGAAGAACTTAATCCCTACAAGAACATGCCTAGAAAAGAAATAGAGAACTATAACTGCAGAACAAACAATTCAGTCAACTACATATCAATATCAGTCATCCATGCATGCATGAGGAATTTTGAATGAAGAACAAAGAAGGAGTTGTCTGCAAAAGAAAATGCTTGACATTGCTTTAATAATCATAAATAAGTAATAATCTCTTTTTTTAAAAAGGAACAGTTAAATAAATTTTTTAAAGCATGAGTCATTGTTGATTCAAATTGACAGTTTCCTTGATATTGACTTAAAGTATTTTTAACTAAAATATCTTCAAGCAAATATTCAAGAAAATTACTTGTCAAAAAAAAAAGAAGATATTTTTAATGACTGAAAAGCACTATTTATATAGACACTTTCAAAACAAAATATCAATATCCAATTTACTCCCCTCAAAAAACTGTAAATACAAATAGTTCACTTTATCCAGACATGATATAGAGAAATTGGCGTACATTTTAAAGTGACACATCTAAAAACAAATAATTTCCTTTGTCGCAGTATGCAAAAAAAAAAAAAAATTAAATAAATAAAAGACGTTTTTAAACTTCTTATCTACAAACATTTTTTTCTCATCTACCGGACCATTTGAACAGTAATACATTTTTATGACAACTGCTTCACCCTTTAATTTAAAAAAACCCACAGGAGATGAACATGCATCTGAGATATAGTTAAGATCCATTTAAACAGCTCTGATTGAAGCAAATACATGTAGAAAAATCTTATTTAACATTAATCACAATCTTCAAAAGAGAAATGTCTTTCGGCTAAACTAAATCGGACATTTAAAGGTTTGCTACCATTATCCCATTGCGTGACAAACAATCATTTTCCTTTTATTTCTCTACTTTTATTAAGTTAACAGTTAAACAAACTTTAATAAAAACTCAATGACTAACCTAGAAAAGAGATATTTCATGTACAGTGGACATAAAGGAGGCAAACAGAACAAGTGCCAGATTGGATTTGTTTTATAAACATCAAAATATTTGTCAATCAAATTGACATTAACTTTTGTCAATTCTTTATCTTTCAATTCTTGGCCAACAGCATTGGCAGTACAATGGAAAGTGCAAACTGTTAAAGTGCAAATTATATCAAATTTCTTAAACTTCAAAGAAACATTTACATAAAAAGATATATATTTTTTTAATTAGATTTGACGAAATAAATTCAAGTATTTGCTAATGTATAAAGTTTTACAATGCAAATGTGTTTTTAACAAGTGCAATATTTTCTTACAGTACAATGCACATGCCACACACTTTTTAGTTGTTATTATTTCTAATGATATATGTGCACTCATTAATATTTTTAATCCTTATGAACATCATCATCACAATTTAAGAAAAGATGCTGATAATTTTTGAACAAAACTGGTTAAATAAACCAGTTCACTGCCCTACCCAGAGTTGAACTCTGGTTAAAACCTGCTTCCCATATTCCCTACAACACATCACCCATTGTTTCCAAATATGTCTTAGGATGCGCCTCCTGGTGTACTGTGTACCTGTTTAGTGTTTCAGAAATGTAACTCTTTATAGCTTTATCAATCCAATATGTTGAAATTTTTATAAACAAATAATAGTAATGTAGAATAAGAGGCCATCGAAGATGGGTGATGCTCCAGAAATGGGTATTTTGTCACAAAAACGATTTGTTGTATAACTATGAAGGTGAATTTTGTGAGTGGAGTGGTGCTATAAAATCAGACATAATCAAACTTGTACCTATGAAGATTGAAGGGAATGGCTATTTAAACCATTGATTTAACTTGGGGAACAATGGGACTGGTCATACTTGCAATGGCAAAGAATTCAAGAAATACTTGAAATTTTGTCTGAAGTCCCACTGTGACCTTGACCTTTAAGGTAGCGACTCAAATTTTATGTGCAACAATTTGTCTTGATATCACGTTCATTTCTGTGAAATAATTTTAAAATGTGAATGCAAATAAAGAATGCAAAGTTATGGGCAGGACATGATTTTGCTTCAAGGTCAGACTGCGACCTTGACCTTCAACACAGCAACCCTAATTTTGCACAAGACATGTTTTCTTGATATGATCATTTTTGTGAAATAATTTTAAAATCCAACAATAAATAACAAAGTTATGGACCGGACACGATTTTGCTTCAAGGTCATGCTGTGACCTTGACCTTCAAGGAAGCGACCCAAATATTGTATGAAATACATCGTCTTAATATGACGATCATTTATGTCATAAATTTAAAAATATGACTTCAAATAACAAAGTTATGGGCCGGACATGAATGCAGGCCAGACTTCAAAACCGTAAGATGACTACTTATATTCCCCGGCATAAACATGTAGGAATAACGTATATAGGGTCGTGCTGGGGTTAAGCATGAAATTTTCAACACTTTCTTCATTTATATCCCATAACAGACATCTAGAAGCAATTATTCTTGTAAATTATTCATGTCAATTCATCAGTTCTCAAACATAAAACCTGATAAATCCTCTTCACAGTAATTGCTGATAATAGTGCTGAATCACAAGTTAGGCAGTAAATCAAAATAAAATGCATTTCAGATCCTGCAATCTTGCAGAACTTTCCAAAAGTAACACTAATTAGAGCAATAAGATTGAATTAGTAAATGGAAGGCCCTTTCTACACATTAATTAAGCATGTCTTATGTGTGCAGCAAAATGACATAGGATAAACGGAGTCAGGACCTTTTCTTAACACTAGTGTCAAGAATGTTTTACAAAACACATTAAAAATGTAACATGAGTGTTTTAGTAGGGGTAACAAAAAAAATAACAAGATGTTAACAAAAATTTAACTTAGAGATTATACAAGAAAAAATAACCTGCACTTTCTGGAACGGATAAAGCACTTGCTACTACTCTAAACAACTTAAATGCAATAGGTAAATAAAAAAAGGTCCTATCAAAACTTCCACAGATATTTAAATTTTATCTACCAGTAGACAAAGGCAAACAAGGTAAATGTAAATGTGACAAAAACAAAGAGATGAAACATAACACACATAAAGAAAAACCATCAGTTACCGCATTGGAACGGTCAATCGGCAAAAGGGCCAACTGGGGTGCTTATAACTGGTTTGTTGAGCGCTCCAACCTCACACTTCCTGAAGGTTTTTCTAGCAAACAAACAGTGTAAATAACAATATCCCATCAGAGTGAAACAACTAACAGTAAGAACCAGCATCGGGAGTTAAAACAGATACAACAAACTTATATACATACATAATCACTAGTAATAAAATAAACTATAAACATATGTACAGTATGTACAGTAGATAAAAGCCTCGGCAACGTAAAAATAAAAATTCCAAACAAGAGATTAGTTTGAAATAAAACAGCCCAAGCGCTGATATATTATAAGAACAAATAAAACAGCCCAAGCGCTGATATATTATAAGAACAAATAAAACAGCCCAAGCGCTGATATATAATAAGATCAATTTAAATTTGGTATATAATGCCATGACATCATATGCCAAAAGTGAAATGTAAAAAATACGAAAGAAAACATCGAATTTTAGAAAACAACCTACCAACAAAATAAAATGTAGTATTGTTAAGAGCTAATAAGTTAAAAAAACCAGTTCATAAAAAGCCGAGGATTTATCCGCAGTTGGCATAATATATATAAGAAAGGTACTAAAAATCCCGATGTTATACCTACTGTGCAATCTCACGTAAAGGGTATGGAGACTGCTCAAGTTGTCTCACCTATATAGGGTACGACTGGAGAGATGAAGAGACAAGAATTCCAACAGTAACTGTCCAATTATGGCTTTAAGTCACTGTTTTCATGTAGTCTTAATGACCTGTCCAGTCATCGTGTAATTTAAAAGCGATGCAAGTTCTTGACTGTAAAAGGGTTAATTGCAAGCAATGCAGTACAAGGAGGGATTCCCGGGTTGTAACCGTCTGCAATACATTTTCTGATAAGTTTTGTAAAGTGGTCAGAAAAGTTATTGAGACCCTTGATTTTCTTTAACTTGTATAAAACATTTCCATAAAATGCAGGATGGCTTATGCCTTTCTGCATCAAACCAGCAATAAAACCATTGCGGTGAAAGAATTTTGAAAACGCTTTTCTTAATTTATGAAAACGAAAGCCTTGCTGTAAAAGTTTAGAAGAAATAAACAGGTTTCTAGCATTGAAATCTTCTACTTTAGTACAAACTCATGCAAACCTAGTAAGATGTATATGCAAATACCATAAGAGGTAGCACGAGGTGAATCACCGTCAAGGTATGGTTAATAACAATACTAAAGTTGAAATCATCTCTCTTGCCATAGATTTTAGTAGAGACGTTGTCATTGGAAATAGCGATCTCAATGTCTAGAAATGCTGCATTTAAATGTCAGTTATTTGCTTTATTAAGGGTAAGTTCTGGAGGGTAAATCAGATGGATCATTTGAGAAAAGAAAGGATTATCTATAGTAAGAATATCGTCAAGATAGCGTGATGTTAAAATTGAAAGCCTCTATAATGTGACTTTGGTTAAAAGGGGATAAAGTTAACATGAAATCAAGCCATAACTTACAATCCCAACAAAAAGGAACCACTATGCATCATTCTATCGCCACAAACCACAAGGTGAAAGGCGAGGGTAAACAAAACCAAATCTCACTGAACCTTAACTGTCCAACAAACAGCGAAAGCAGGATCCACTTTAGTTGTAAGGTGTAAAATGTAATAAACAACTTTGACTAAAAAAAAAAAAAAGATTTCAAAAGAAATAGTTATAATACAGTTATAACAGCATAAATTCATCCTTAAATTTCCACAGACCACTGTTCTACAAGCAACTCACAAGCACTCCTCAATCACTTGTACTGTAATGGCCACTATTTATTTACATAAAGTGCCAAGTAACATAGGGAGGAAATAGTGCAACCAGGCTGGGTCTCAAACCCATGACCCTTCACTAACAGGGCAAATGCTCTATCATGTAACCGCTAACTTACATATTCTCTTTATATCACCAAGCTACAATGCGATATCACTATTGGATCATCGTTTTTTTCTGCTGCTTAACCGAACAACCCTTGTAAAGGGTGCACAAAAACAAACAAATCATCTTAACAATGGCAAACATTTTTTTTTACATCCGTTGAAAATAATCACATTTTATATGCAAAATAAAGGCATATTTGGTGACAATGTGCAGTAAAATGCCCTTTAGACGCTGGTAGAAATTTCCCAACATGACAGTCTCTTTAATGAAGCTTAAGCGAGAGGAGAGAGATCAAAGCATTAGGTGTTTGTATCCACATACAGTGAATTCTTCATCATTCAAGAGTCCAATTTTACACTAAAGTCAAATTGTACACTGAACTCAATCTCTGCATACTAATATAAGATCCATTATAATTTAAAAATAACGTTATTGTTTGCTCTTACTTTTAAGCCTAATCAGACGCCTGTACTTTGAAAGTTAATGACTGTCTATTTCCCGACAACTCCAGAATTTGAGCAAACAAGGAATAATGGCACCTTATTGGATGAGAAAGGAGGGCAAAAGGGTCACTATAATTCTTCTATAATATAGGATTATGGCATAGCTTTCCTGCATATATTAAGATTATGACCAGGCAAATTTCACTTGAAGTCCAATAAGTACAACAAAATAAAACAAAAAAATGTTCCACTGCCATCATCTGCAAAAAAATCACTCAATAATATGTTTGTGCCACATTCTTGAGTCCATTCACCTAAGTTGTTGTTTTTTGTTAAATTATGGTACAAATTACATTCGAAGCAGGTCAACATTGGTATTTCTATTATTCGCACAGGGTGAACAATGGTTTTTTATATACATGCACCAGGTGAACAATTTATTTTGATTGTATACCATTTTATAAAGGCACACTTGGTAGAAATAAGTAATCCAAATGGACAAAACAAAACAATTGAAAATATTTTTTATGAAATGTGTTTATATAAAGCTCAAAATAGAGCTCTATAAATCAGGTAAGTTTTTATTCCACTGACCCAATTTACAATGTTATGTCTTTTTATATAAACCAGGTGAAATAGGAAAGGAACAAAAATAAAGGCCATTTAACATGCAGTTTTTAATGAAATCCACATGCTTTTCAAATAACCCCATTTTGGCATGGTTGGAGAAAAAATACTGCATACTTTTGAATCCTAGAGTGGACGTTTGTGGAAAATGCTAGGCTCACTTTTTGGCTTATTAATGAGAAAGTATTTAAAAAAACAGCTTTTTTTACTGTCTTTTAATACCATTATTTGTAGGGGCTAGAGCTAAAATGTAATTAAAAGGAAACTCTACAAATAAATGGAGACCTTTGAAAACTGTGATAGGTTGAGATCTGCTTGTTTTGATCGGTTCTCATGGAGCTTTTCAGTAAAAGGAAAGGTTAAATGGGCAATACAAGAGATCTTACCTTGGGTGCAGTTTGGTCCAAAGTGTCTTGGATTGGAACATCTCTCACACGCCTCTCCAGTAAATCCTTCATCACAGGTGCATGTTCCATTGTTGTAGTAGCCTTCATTGCACTAGTTAATAGTACATGTTTTATACAGAATGCATTACTTATGTGTGACTTAGATGAATAAATACTGAATAATTATACTTGCTTTCTATTAAAATAGTCTTTTGATGTAAACTAGGAATAAATTAAGTGAAATGGAATGGATTGGCATTGTGTATTTTAACTGAAAGCAACTTTAGTTTGCAAGTTATACAAGTCGTCAAACCAGGTACATGTATGCACATACGTTTTCTATGTGCCAATAATCTGATGTTCATAAACTATATTAAAACATATTTCAGACAAAAAATCTTTATGAAGGAAGAAAAACATAAATTCACAAACCTGTCCATTGCCATTGCATGGGGTCTTATATCCTCCAGGACAGGGTAAACAATCAAAGCCATAAAAATTGTCGCAGCACATGGCATTCTGTGATGTACAAACAGTCATAGCCTTAAAATTCATCCCAGTATATGAAATTTGGTAATGTTGCACATATAATCAAAGCCATAAGAATAGTCAATGATCATGGCATTTACTAATGTGGGAATATATAGTTTTAGCTAAAGAAATAGCCACAGTGGATGGCATTGTGTAATGTATTAAAACATTATCAAAGCCATAGAAATTGCCCTGGCATGTGCCATTATTTTATGTAACAATAAAACCATAGATATTGCCATAGAAAATTGTCATGAAGCATGTATAATATGAATGTTCAACTAAAGCCATATATTTGGTATGGAACATGGCATCATCTTATGCCAGAATGAAAAATCAAAAGCCAGAGAAACTGCTACAGCACATGGCTTTGTGTAATTCAAGAATAAACCATCCAAGCCATAGAAACTGCTACAGCACATGGCTTTGTGTAATGCAAGAATAAACCATCCAAACCATAGAAACTGTAACAGCAGATGGCTTTGTGTAATGCAAGAATACAGCATCCAAGCCATAGAAACTGCTACAGCACATGGCTTTGTATAATGCAAGAATAAACCACCCAAGCCATAGAAACTGCTACAGCACATGCTTTGTACAAATGCAAGAATACACCATCCAAGCCATAGAAACTGTAACAGCACATGGCTTTGTGTAATGCAAGAATGAACCATCCAAGCCATAGAAACTGCTAAAGCACATGGCTTTGTATAATGCAAGAATGAACCATCCAAGCCATAGAAACTGCTACACCACATAGCTTTGTGTAATGAAAATATAAACCATTATATGTGGAAAGTGAAACAGCCCATGGTATTTTTAATAATAGGATAAGTAATCAAAGAACATGGTATTGTGAAAGGCATTGATAAGCCATCAAAGCCATAGAAATTGTCAAAACATGTTCTATAATGTAGAAACATTATATCAAATGAATATTTAACTGTATGTTTAACTGGTTAAGAAGTCATAAATTCATAAGAAAATAAAAACAATGCAAAAACAATGCAAAACATGTCATTTGGGGAATTTAATGACATAAATGTGTTTATTTTTCAGAATCTGTTCAGGAATCTTATTATCAAAGAAATGTATCTTTCAGTTTATAGTAAGTACTAATGGGCATTTAAAAAATCAAGATTCTTGTTACTTTATTTGATACATCAAAATAATAGAAACATGTTTACAGTTGACCTGGCTTACCAAAATATCATTTCTTTCCTGTAGATTACTAAATGTTTTGTAGTAAATAAAACTTCTGGAATAGTTGTCAAATAAATTAAACTTAAATGCATGTGTCCACTCCAACTAGATTCAACATGACCATTCCTTCTAGGCTCAATTATGCATGATCACTCTGAAAAAAAACTTAATTAAACATGACTGCTCCCATCAGACTAAATTAAACATGACCACTTAAACCAGACTTAAATTAACATTACTTTTCCCATAAGACTCAATTACACAAGACCACTCCCACCAGACTTAAAAAAAACATGAGCACTCCCACCAGACTCAAATAAATATGACCACTCCCACCAGACTCAAATAAACATGACCACTCCTACCAGACTCAAATAAACATGACCACTCCCACCAAACTCAAATAAATATGACCACTCCCACCAGACTCAAATAAACATGACCACTCCCACCAGACTCAAAAAAACATGAGCACTCCCACCAGACTCAAATAAATATGACCACTCCCACCAGACTCAAATAAACATGACCACTCCTACCAGACTCAAATAAACATGACCACTCCCACCAGACTCAAATAAACATGACCACTCCCACCAGACTCAAATAAATATGACCACTCCCACCAGACTCAAATAAACATGACCACTCCCACCAGACTCAAATAAACATAACCACTCCCACCAGACAAAATTAAGCATGACCACTCCTGCATTACTTAATTAAACATGACCACTCCTACTAGACTCAATTAAACATGACTCTTTCCACCAGACTTAATTAAACATGGCCATTTCTACTAGACTCAATTACACATGACCACTCCCACCAAACTCTATTAAACATGACCTTTCCCACTAAACTCAATTAACATGACCACTTTTACCAAACTCAAATAAACATGACCACTCTCACGAGACTCAATGAAACAACAAACTTACCGAATATGTCCTGTTACACATGAGAGCACATCCTTCAGCTTTCACATACTGCTCTTCAGGATTCTTAACATAGAAGTTGCACACAGACCTTTCTGGCTGTAAATTAAAAAACAACAAACAACTGGTAAAAATTCTGAAAAACAAAACTTTCTTAACTCTTAAAGCATAAACATACGGACATGACATTTTGTTTTACCTTCTTCTTCACAGTGTGAATGGATTTTTGGTTTAAAAGTAATACTAGAAAATGTATTGGGGTTTTTTTTGAGCTGAACTTTGCCTAAGCAAAAAAAAAGAAATGTGACCAGGTTTTAAATAACAATTTAACACAAATTATTAAGCGGAAACTGTTTGTCTAAATTTAGTAACAGTGACCTTAACCCGATTGGTCCAAAATCAAATCCCAAGCTAGGTCTTCATGCAAGCTTGCTATATCCAAAGTTTTAGCAAGATTGGTTTATCCAAACTAAAGTTTTTGACTGGAAACTGTTTTTTTAGTAAGTGACCTTGACCGGACTAACCCCAAATCTAATCCCAACCTAGGTCTTCATGCAAGCTTGCTATATCCAAAACTTCAGCAAGATTGTTTTATCTAAACTGAAGTTATTGACCGGATGCCCACTGTTTGATACTGCCCGACCACGCGTACCCCCGCCCGCCAGACCGACCGCTTGCCCGCATGCCATACCCACATCTAATACCAAGGATTTTCATTGAAAACCTGGTTAAACATTTTCTTTTAGCTGTTGGTAAAATAATAATAATAACATGACTTTGATTTTTTATAATAACGCATGAAGCAGAATATGGGTCAATGTACAAATTGTGCTGCATATACTGTGCTTCAGAACTTTCATTCACCTCTAAGTGCTAAATGATTTTTATCATATAATAAAAAGATTTCATTTCAAACTTACTGTTTCAATATCAGGTTCAAAACATTTAAGACTCTCTCGGCAATCATCACAGGGTCCCTGAATATAAGGAAGAAGATACAAACTTATTAAAAAAATGTTTCATTCTGCATTACAGTGCCAGTTGAAAGATTAACATTAGCAGTGATAAGTTACAAAATTATTTATTTCACTTAAATGATATTATAAATATTTATAAAAACGCCCCAGAAAGAACAAACTTTGAATAAATAAAGACAACCATATTTTGCGCAGGAAGATATGATCATATTTTATGAAGAAAAGGCCTGTTTCAGTTCACAGGCCATGAATTGTTTTCTAGAGTCAGAAATTCCCCCTAGATCTCTGACATGAGAATTGCATCTGTGTGCTTGAGATAAGCCCCATGCAGACAGATATAACTACTACTTTAAATGAAACCTTCCTGCAAATCCTACTATAGAAATAAGCTGGATCATAACGCAAAAGGAAATTATGACACAGTGTTTCTTTATTCTAGTTTCCATGTTTGATTATAATTTTTTCTACATGTATCACATTGAGACTTACCAAAAGCTTATCAATTAAATAGCACAATGTTTGCCCTTAAAAAAAATCATATACCCTAGACTATTTCTGTTAAAAAAATTATAATAAATTATCAGGGCATTATTGTATTACCCCGGGCCCTGACCTATGTACACTTCAATTAAGTTTAGATCAGTGACAGAACAACTTATTAACAACACTTGACTTTTTTATGACACCACCTTTGTATCTAAAATTTTACTGATTATGATTCTTTTAAACCAGCAGCTCAGTTTTTGTTAATAATGTTTTATGTAAAGAAGAATTTATTTCTTCTGCATTACCGGTAGTTTTCATTTAATAAAATAATAAGAAAATCCTCTGACATGCACTTCTAGATATTATTCTGTTCTCTAATCATATTTAGTTATGTTCTCTAATCATATTTAGTTATGTACTCAAATCATATTTAGATATGTACTCAAATCATATTTAGTTATGTACTCAAATCATAATTAGATATGTACTCAAATCATGTTTAATTATGTTCTCAAATCATGTTATGTACTCAAATCATATTTAGTTATGTACTCGAATCATATTTAGTTATGTACTCAAATCATATTTAGTTATGTTCTCAAATCATATTTAGTTATGTACACAAATCATATTAAGTTATTTACACAAAACATATTTAGTTATGTACTCAAATCATGTTAAGTACTCAAACTTATATTTAAACAAACAGCTGATTGAGTGTGTACAGTAAAGTCTGTCCTCTAAAGCCCAGTAAGTAATCTGTTGATTTCCATTTCTCTCTTATTTCTCTTCCTCCAAACAAGCTGATAGAAAGACACATTAATGATTGAAGCCATCTGTACAACTCAAGCTGATCTCCAAAAACACTTTCAAGATGAGAGTATCATTTTTTCAATTTAAGGGACACAACTCTGACTACTTATATATGCTTGTTCTTTCATACTTACCACCCATTGCTAGAGTCGCTGAAGTGCCTTTTCTTTACAATATTACATGAAACCTGTATGTAGTTGTAACAAAAGGGCACCTGATAAATTTCCTAATTAGACACACCAATTTTTTTTATAAAATCTTTGATATGATAACATGTCTGTTTCTATGAACTCAGATATGTTTTAAAAAAACAAATCCAGAACTCAGAGATATCCAAATGATCAACAGATTTTATTTATTAAATCTTTTTCTTAGCATCAGATAAAAAGATATATACCTGATTTTCTTTTTTTTTATTGAAGTTATAACATTGGCAAAATAAAGAATTTAAAAAAAAAACTTAAGTCTACTTACCTGAACAAGTTTATAGGTGAACTGATCACATCTATTTGGGAGTGGGTAGAGATGGTCTGGTAGGATAACGCGATCTATGTCAAATAGTAGACCATTCTTTGCCATAATGTCTGACTGGGTTATTTTCACATTGCCATTTATAACAACCTGACCCTAGAAAGAGGTCAATTTAGGCAAATTTAAAATTGTTTAAAGATTTTACATCAGAAAAATATTCTGATTTCAATTATTAAACTGACTTTGCCTCCAGACTTAATGAACCTTTGTAACAGATTGAACTGTTCAGCAACCAAGTAATGTAAAAAAATATAGACTTATCTATTACACATGAACAGAAGGTTAAGGCACAAATATTTTGCCTGATTAGGATGGGTAGATGTTAGGAACCAGGTTGCTAGCTTTGTCGTATACTTAGAAAGTACAAATGTCTGCCTTGTTTAGACGGAGTGCCACACAAAGAACAGATTGCTAGCATAAATCAGTGACATACACAAAGGTAAAAGCTAACTTTACTACAAATGCTTATTCGTGTTCTGACGACGGTTTGTAGAATTTGAATTGCTTATTTAAAAAATGTCTTGTTGAATGTTGACTTTGAAATGGAATAACTACATTTAATACGATACATTATGAGACATTACAATAAACAACTAGATATATTGCACATGTATTATACACTTATTCTATTGCCCTAATTGTTTATCTTGTGAATAAAATACAAACAAAAGGGAATATAAAATAATCAATATAAAATTACATGTGCATAATACACAAATTTCAACATTTTAACACAAATAGCTGAACATTAGTTTTCACAAATTAAAACATTGATTACATTCTTCTAAAGGTAAAATACCTGCGGACTGCTGTACTTACAGTATTGGACACTTCAGGTGATAACAAATACTTGGCAGCTGATTGCATCATAACAGTGTTTATAAGTGTTGCCATGTCAACCTAGAAAATATGATCAACCTTTTACTCCACTAAACAGTTGGAAACTATTAGTTGAACATTTTAGATGATATTGAAAATTCAGAAAATATTTATTTGGTTTGTTAACTTGTTATCAATTTTAAACAAAAACTTTCATCATTAAAAAATGGTGATTAAAACAGAACTGTAGAAAAGAACGAGATACAACTCCAAATGGTTTTCCAGAATAATAAAATAGAAACAAACCATTTCAATGAAGAAGCATGCATTTTGTTGTATAAGAACATTAATTCATGCAGCAAATGACCTACAGCAACTGCAAACGACGTAACCCAACCTTATTGCTTGAGTTTTACATTTAGCCAGATACTGACACAATTTAATAGTCATGAAGAAATAATGCTACAACAAGAAGTTCTTTACAAAGGTTTTATTTGACTAAAATAAAGACTTTATGGTGCAATTTAAAGAAAAAGAAAAAGCAAAAGACTGCTTCTAGGTTATGCATTTCAAGGGAGTAAAATATTGTTATTACCTATGGGAAACCATTTATATATAAACAGACAATGCATATTTAAAACACAAGGCACTGATGTTATTAAAAAATTACAGCTCATCTAGAGACATTCAAGAGACCAATACTAAAGTTCAGTGTTTAGTGGTATACTCTAGCAAACCTTTTATTTTCAAAGGGTCAATATACCACTTAACTTTAACGTTTCCAAATCAACTTATTTTGCATAATTTTGCAAAGCGGCAGGATAGTTAGTCAGAATTTACATTAAAATGAAAGATAGAAAATATACTTCTCTTGTAAATATTGATATTCGACTCAATAGACTTTATAGTGAAGAAGAAGATACCACCAAGATATAGACCCCTTAACAAAACAGGCCAAATGTTAGAAAGCCATGAGGCAAAAACATAAAAAGAAAAGTCTGAAGAGTAAAGTAAAGGTCATTTCAGGTTTTGAAAAGTGTTTTCAAATATAACATAGCATTGAGGGGATTTTTCCAAAAATTAGGGTTGTAAAAAGTTTCAAAGAATTCAGAAGGCCTTCGTTTGTTTATATTGTCCTTAAAGAAAACAAAAATTTGATCGCACTACTTACCACTTTCAGGATGATGTGGTTTTTCAATATAGTAACTAGTTTTCCTTTACCCTGTAAGGGAAGTGTTGAATCAGTTACTGACAATGCTATAGTTATCTATGAATGTGCAAAGATTTCTATCATTAATTAACATTACCTTAAAACAATGTGCATCTGACACTATACATTTCCATACAAATGTCATACAAGACTAAAATATACAGATTGAAGGTATACCATAAAAACTTTCTCAACTCTTTTAATCTTTAAACATAGCTTATTAAAAAGCAAGCATTTAATGAATAAATAGATCAGTATTAATAAATTGCTCCCTTTAGTTATTTCTGGCAGAAGAAAGTTAATCACTACCTGATGCTGCTGGCCACAGTTACTGTTCTCATTTCAGAATAAATTTAAGTATTCTATTCATTTTTTATTCAAATCAAATGTTTGTAATAATAATCACAGCCATAAAATATTCAATTAGCATAACAATAGATAATAACTCAATTAAAATTAAGCTTATCCTGATGTGCCAAGGATATGTTCAACTAGAAAATAGAAAGTTTGACCCACAGCAGGTGAGAAATGGAGCAATGTCACAAAATATATTAAAAAATAAAAAAATGCATGAGAAGGCTTGTACTTACAACTGTAATTAAAAATCAACAATACTAGTTAAGACATATATATTAAATATATTAAATAAATTTTAAGAAAGAGCCATAACTTAGTTGCCAGTCACGATATGTCAACAATATGAACAACTTTGTTGGGAACTTATAAATGCTGTGAAGTTAAGTTAAAATTCAACAAACAGTAATTTTGAAAGTAAGCGAACAAAATATATCAATTACTATGACTCAATTAAAATCAAGCTGGCCATGGTTTGCCATTGATATGCTCAACTTAGCTCAGTACTTATAAATGCAGTAAAGTAAACAAAAAGTAGGCCCAATGGTAGCCAAGAAAAAATATGTTCAATATAATAAAGGTTCATAACTAAAATATATATGCTCAGATAGGCCAAGTACTGACAGGTTATGTAATATTTTTCAAAATCCAGAATAGAGTTGTATGGGGAAAACAATGTCACATTGTGGGTCATCTTTTATGTAAGACTTTTACTCATAACAGTCAACAAAATTTAAATCGTCCTTTCCAAACTTACAGCTGGTGAAGTGAGGTATTCTAGAGAACCCTGTGGCAGACTATCCAGAGCAGAGTTGTCTGGGGCAAACATTGTCACATTGTTGAAAATCAGCAGGTTAATGATCTCCTCTCCAGCAGCCTGAAGGGAAACATCAAATACACAAGGGTCCATGGTTTTACACTTATAAAGTATTCAAAGATTTTTTTTTTAAAAGCAATACAATAAAATTTCAGGCAAATATTGTGGCCTGTTGAACGAGAATGTGTTAGCTCAGTTGGTACAGCAAGTGCTTTTTTTAGCAAAGGATTCTAGGTTTGAGCCCTTACTTAGCTACAGATTTCTTCCCAATGTTCCAATTTTACCCTATATTTTATCAACACTTCAACCAGTCAACAGACAACTATTCTTAAATCGTAGGCAAAACCGTTATTTACATACAATTTTAATAAAAATACATCTATTTAACATAGAATAAATAACTCAATATAAAATAATGAAGAAAACATCATTTATTATAAAACAGTGATTATTTTTTCTCTAAGAAAAAAGTAACCTTCGCCTTTAAAATATAAAAATCCTAGTTAGAATAGTCTTTCAAAGACCCAATGATGTTTGTATTCAATTTTCTTGGTGCTTGGAAGTAGTCTTGAGAAAGCATTTAACATTCATACTCTATCTACATTTTTGTATGCAATCTTTTCCCTGTAAATATGGTTATAATTTAATATATTTTTTATATAAATTATATAATTTTATTAATTGTACAAGTATCTCATCACCATCTTATGATAGTAAATGTTGCTGACAAAGTATCACAGTTTACAATTTAAAAACATAAATACATACTGCTATGTAGGTCTGAAGTCGGTTGTATTTTCCATTTGTTGCTATAAGTTCGTGTACCGACACCTGTTAACAGTTTTATTAACATGTAATCATATATTTAACATTATTTAAGAATACAGATTGTCAGATATATGATGAATACATATGTTTTAAGCTGTAATAACACAAATTGTTAATAGTATACAAAGAAAACTCAGGTAAAGTGTGAATGTATTACATTTTAATCAACAAATTATGGACTTTACAGCTAACTGGTTCATCTGCAGTTCAATACAAGCAAATGCCATCATAAAATTGTGCAAAATAAAATATTAGTTTAATAATGGTTGCTTGCAAAAGTGATTTAAAAGGGGTCTTATTGAAAATTACATTACTTTTCATTGAAGTCTTATTTTGATTCTAGCTGTGAAGAAACTGATTGGACATGTAACTGTAAGACTATGGTAAAAATAAAAGATTTTTAAAGAAAGTAAAAAATGACATAAAGGAAATAGCATAATGTTGTTTAAGGACCATTCTTTTAAAAAATAATGTTAAAATGTTATAATGGAAAACCATTCATCTTTCAATTCCATCATCATAACATGTCTATGGTCTGATGAAAATTACAGAATACAGAAAACATCCATACAAAAAACAAGCAGTTTTGAAATAGTCTGTAATACCAGAAGAACATCCAATTTAAAAATTCAAAATTATTGTAAAAAAATAAAAATTAAAAAAAAAAAAAAAAAAAAAAAAAAAAAAAAAAAAAAGACTTTAAAGGTTATTGTTGCTGTTGTTAAATATAGGGGAGGGGTTATGTCAGGGGTCCCATAATTTTTTGCTGGTAAAATTCAGAATTTTTGGAGACTTATTCCAGTATTTTTTGTTAAATTCCAGGTTTTTCAAGCTAAGGATATCCTCTCAATATCGAAGTGCACTAATAATGTTAATGTACCAATGGTGTTCACGATTGCTGTATTCAGTTTGCTGTAATCGGAACTGTACTTTAAAACCAAGTATTTTGACTTCAAAGTCAGGTTTTGCAAATGAGTTGCATACTGAAGACTTTCTTAATCGCTGCAGTTAACGTTCACATCCATTATTGAGAGCGTATTTACATTAAATCTAAGCGAACTGACGCAAATTTCATGACTAAAAGGCTTCTCAAAAATGCAGCAGACATCATGAAACATGATCACATGAAAAACTTTTTGTTTTATTTACACGCTATGGTAACAAATGGCTTATTTCGTACTCAAATCGGTTCTTACTGCTCACAAGATTATAAATTCCTGAGTTTTCCCCATTTTCCCGGTAGTGTAGGAACCATGGTATGTGAGTTTTAAAATGTATATAAGCAGGCTGTATTATGTATTACTGTAGCTAGGCAGTACCTGCTGGTTGCTAGCAGTTTCAGGGCTGTTGGTCATCAGTCTACTGATCACATGGATGACACCGTTGGAAGCATGGATGTCACCGGTGATGATGTTGGCCTTACGGCTGCTGCCCATCAGTCGGAACTTTAATGTGTCCCTCTGAGATTGAGGTAAGATATCATAATTCATATAAAGCAGCTAAATATAGCATTAAAATATAATTTGTAAAATGTGTGCTATCAAGTTTTAAACAAGAGTAGACTATTTTTGAATTTTCAAATGTTTTAAAGGCAGTGTCTGAAAGTTTGCTTACATCAAATACATGTAACAACATCTTACCCCTGTACTGGAGAATGTTTGCACTATTGCTGTATAAACTTATACCTTAAGTAAAAGCTGTTTATAACATTAGCTTAATTATAGGACAGCACAAATTGTGAAATATATTGCTTAAAAGGTCCATTATTTCTAAATCTATAAATAAGTATGATGGAGATTTTAGCAAAAAATAGATATCAACGATAGAGATGATTACCCGGATGTTCATGTAAATTGATCTCAAAAGTAAGTGCTCATGTGGTTTTCTTAGTTTAAAAATAGCTAACTGTGTAGCATGGCTCAGATATGAAATGTTTGCAATGATGAGTAAGGATTTAAACTTTGCTGCGCACACAGATCTCGGGCACCAGAAAAAAGCATTTTGCAGGACCTTTTTAGGTAGCTATGAAAAAATATTTGGTCCCAACTGTCAGATACCATGTTTAAAATAGAAATGTATAAAAAAAAGCACAAATTAAAAAATATATATTTTCTGTAGCTAAAAGATATGACTATAAAGCATATTTTGTCTTTTATTGCATTTAAAGCATCTTGGAATATAAACCTTGACATTAAACTATCATTTTAATTAGTTTTCAAAAAACATTAACAAAATTGTCAAATATTTCCAAGCTAGAACCATTTCTGTATAAGCAGCTGTGTTAAGAAAACAAATGGCAATATTTTAGTAAATCCGGTAACTTTTGGATGATTTTTTTAGCAAAGATTTAATATAAAATTTAACAAGAAACTGAGTTAACATCAGAGTCTCCCTACATTTGCTACAAACAGTTCTGCCTCTGTTCCCTGTAATGTGTGGAAAACAGTTGTGTTGAGAAGATTTTCTGTCAAGAAGTCACCAACCACGATGTGCTGTCGGAGCACTTGCTTCACTCGGGGTTCATCTTCCAGCCATTTCTGGAACTATTGATAGAGAAAAAGACTTGATTGGTTTTGTTTACCCTCGCCTTCACCTTGCTGAATATGGTGAGTGCCCAGATTACTTGAAGGTTGTTTAAAATTTTATAACTTTAAAGTTTATAATGTCAATCAGTTTAATATGCCATAAAAAATCTACGAAGCATGGAAGGACAGACATAAAATTGAATGGAAAAAATGGTGACAATATGCTTCCCTACTTTAGGGAGCATAACAATGTAAATTTTATTAAATGCAAGAATAATAAGACTCACATCTGCAGTGTTGGTTCCTCTGAAGCCCTCATTATTTGGAACAAACACTGTGAAGGGACCATGTGATGTGAGAGCCTCACTGTAGTATCGTTCAATGGTGGTGATGAACAATCCAAGCTGGCCCTTCACTGGACCTTCCTCATTCTCATCTTTCATAGTCTGTATAAGATCAGCAGTGCAAAAGGTCAATAAAAAGCTTAACAGTTGGTGTCAGTTTTATACTGTTTTCAAAACAAAAGGGCCTTAATGGCCCTAAATTACTCAAAAGAAGACACAGGCCTTTAGTAGGCTCATATCTGGCATCAAATGATGTCATTTTCTTTAGAAATCTTTGGTGAAGAGTGGGTTATAATCGCCACCACTGGGGTGTTCACATCTCCTAGTATTTGACTATGGGACCTACATTCTGACTCCACATCATCCACTTACAAACTTATCAAAGATTTCATGCAGGAAAATATTCTGGACAACTTTGTTAAAGATTGGGCCATAAATGTGGCCTCTAGCATGTTCACAAGGTATTTCTAAAATTTGACCTGGAGACCTACTTTTTGACCCCACATGATCCAGTTACAAACTTATCTAAGATTTCATACAGGCAAACATTCTAGCCAAGTTTATGGAAGATTGGGCCATAAATGTGGCCTCTAGTATGTTCACAAGGTTTTAAGATACGACCTAGTGACCTAGTTTTTGACCCCACATGACCCATTTACAAACTCCTCCAAGATTTCATGCAGACAAACATTCTGGCCAATTTTGGTGTTGGTGAAGATTAGATAATTAATGTGGCCTCTAGCTGTTCACAAGTTTTTTTCTTAAATTTGGCATAGTGACCTAGTTTTCCACCCCATGTGACCTAGTTACAAAGTCATCCAAGATTCCTTGCGGACAAACTTTCTGACCAAGTCTGGCGATGATTGGATAAAATCAGTAGCTTTTGGGTGTTCACAAGTAATTGTTGACACCTCACAACACACAATGGACGAACGGGTATCAGAAATGCTAACCTTGAGCATGTTGAGCTCAGGTGAGGCAAAAATGTAATGAATTAATTTTAACTGATTAACTAAGCTCTGAGCTCGAGGTTTTCAATTTTCAATTAAATATATATCAAGAACATGACATTTGTCTAGTCTAAAGCTTAAATGCATGACCTTGAAACCAAGGTGTTCTTGATTTTAAATGTTTGGATTTCTCAGTATAAAAGTTATGAAAAAACTTGTAAAAACAAAAACAAAATAGATATATAAATCACACTAGTCTCCATTCAAGAAACAGTCTTGAATCTTTCTGTTTTATTGTATCAGAATCAGCAATTTATACCACACCTTACCTGAAGAAGGTTACCATAGCAGACAGATCCATCTCCAATATATCCTGCTGGACAGATACACCTGGGTAGAATTACAGGTAAGTATATAAATATACCAAGAAATATAAATAGCAATGTATCTAGTGTTTCTGGTGTTCATGTGTTTCTTTTCATTTCAACATTTAATCCACAAAAACTAGAAAGATATAATTTATTAAAAATTGCAGACAATCCACTTTAAGGTTAGCAATTCAGTCTAAAGATTTACTTTTTTTTATCTATAAACTTCTTGTTACGACAGCATATTTTCACATTCCCCACATGATTGTAGAATGTTTATCCAATGCATTGCCTATGTAAATATTTAAAGTGTATTAATTATGTATTTATTAGGTATCTTAAAATATTACTTAATGTTAACATAACTTATATTTGTAAAAAAACACAATCTGTCCTATCTTTTGTAATTTGGCTCTTTTGTGATTGCATTTGTAAATAGTAGTAGTGAAAGATGATACATATACTTTAATTTGGCACATACACAAACTTAAAGAAATTTCACAGTCTTTAAAGTTAGTAATAATGTTTTTTTACTGTTTGTTTTTTTGTATACTGCAACTAGACAATAATGGTCATATTGGCGACATGTAGCTGATTATTGTTGGAGGAACACCCCTGACTTTTATTTTGGTAGAACCACCAGCACACTGCAGGTTAGCGGGAAAACCTCTCAACATGAAAGTTCTCGCCCCGACCAGGACTAGAACTTACGCTGTGAGGGGCTGAGGAGTTTCAAGTCAGCGACTCTAACCCCTCGTTCAGACGCCCTCTGTAATAAAGTTAATTATGCAATGACTGACTGACCTAATCCTATCCACTGTCTCAGTGATGCAGGTTGCCCTCTTGTGGCACGTGGATGGTGCCAGGCTGGGACACAGGTCTGTGAGGGAACAGCCTTGACCTTCCACATAGTTTGAGTATCCCCTCAGGCACCGGCACTCTCTCTGTATATAGGACAGAGGGTTGTTGTTGTTAAAGGGACAAAAGAAAAACAAAAGTTTGTTTTATTAAATAAAAAATCTAAAATTCATGTATATTGTTGGGTATGATACAATGTTTTGTCATGACAGCAGTTTGATATTTATCAAAAATGCACATCATATATAGCTTTTATAAAGTTAAAAAGTGGCACCTGTGGCATAGTAGTAGAGTTGCAGATTTGTTACCCCTCTGACTGCTAAGCCTCTCACCGTGTGGGTTCGAGTTCCGGGCGGGGCAAAGGACTTAATATGGGAAGGTCTTCCAGCTGACTTGTGTTGCGCTGGTGGTCTACCCAGACATTTGTCTGGGTCTTCTTCCACCAAGGTATGTTGCTAGGTATATTCTGCTGCAGGGTATTTATTTAAAAAATTTAAAAAAAAAAAAAGATAAAAAGTCAATGGGGTTATAAAACACACCAACTCCAGATCATGGTCCAAGGAAAAAATTCTGGCCAAATTAAATATAATTTTTTGTGCAATGACTTACCTTTAGTTGTTACACTCTACCAAGGTGAATAAATAATGTATATTGACTTATTAAGATTCTGGACATGCCTTTCTAGTGTCATTTGTCTTAGCTTGGTATATGGGATTGGCCAAAATGCCCAGTGACCAGGCATGAAAACTATTAAGATGGCTGAATAAGCATTACATGTAGCTAATAAATGGACTATCATGTATAAGTAATATAAAGGCTTTATATCCTTATGAAAGCCTTTCAGGGAGTTCTCAAAGAATTGTATCATCTTGCCATTAATTCAGTTATAAAACAGGAAATATTACAGTACATCATGCACAGAGAAATAGTATTTCAACTACTTGCATGTTTTGATGCATCACACCTCATATACAATATGTGTTATTGTTCTAATGTTCACCCACCTTTCCTGGTTGTGTATTCACACACTGGGTGGAACCTTTTTCACATCCTCCATAGTTGTCTTGACATGGGTTAGTTAGGTCACAAACAAATCCATCTCCATGGTAATTATCAAAACACGAACACTCCTTGGTGCCCGGTTCCTGGCCTCTGCTACAGTTGGCATTGGTATCACACAGAGGTAGGATATTGCAGGGATCAACCTCTGGTAGACAATGTACAATGTTGTTACTAAAGCTTGAGGTTATAAAGTTATGAGTTTGTCTGGAGACCAGACACAAGCATCTAATTGGATGAATTTAGAAAAAAAAGAGATCAATCACATGATAAGGGAATTTCTCTAGGAGGAAATTGAAAAATTTAATAACCTTCAGGCCCAGAACTGCAGGCAGGTGAAGTAAGTCAGGTGCTTGTTCGGCATGCCCAAAACTTATTACAATACGTCTACTAATTCAGACAAGTTAATGACACTGTCTTCCATATTTGACTGTTAGTGACATTCAGTTTATAATGATCACAAGCTACACTTTATTGCTGCAAGCTACAATGTTACAAGTGAATTACTTATGTCTTTTCTAAGAAAAAGGTATCACAAAATAGCTGTGACTTCCTATTATTGCTTGCTACACTACTGTCTCCATAAAAAAATACATTTCATAAGGAGCACCACTATCAAGAGCAGCGCCAACAAGCCTGAATTGTTTAACAGTTAAACAATTAGACAGTCACTACTAGCCCTATATTGTGGGTATGTATCAAAGTTCTCACTTAGAAATAATTCCAGTAAGTATTCCCCGATACTGCTTTGCTCCAGTAACTGTACACTATGTATGTCAGAAAAATCTGTTTGTAAAACATGACATTAATTACAAGTTTCATCTAAATTTAATTAACTGTAAAAAATCCCACAGACTTGAATACTTAACAAATCTAACAAAGGATCTTAACTGGATCAAATCTGATATTTGACCTTGACCCCACTATCCCCAAAAACAGTACAAACTTCCTGTTTTTATAAGATTGGTACATACTAAATTTGGTAATAATATCACAATCCTGACTGAAGATATTTAATGGAAACAAAAAATCTATTTTAGTATTTGTGACCTTGACCCAAATGACCCAACAAGAAGAAGCAAATTTTCTCTTTTTGTAAGGATGCTTCAATTTGCTAAAATATCTCAATCATGACTCAAGATGTTTATTGTAAACAAACAAAATGTTTTAGTTACAGTTACCTTGACCTGGCTGACCCCAAAAGCAATTCTAAACTACTTCCTCCTTTAAAAAAGAAAGCTATATACCAAATAATGTAAAACTATCATAATCCTGACCAAAGATATTTCTAAAACAATAAATCTATTATTAATAAAAGTAAGATTGATCATCATTCAGGACCCAATTTCCCAAGCTTTCTGTAAATATATTCATATTTTCCTCATCCTTAATTAAGAGTAATGTATATAATGTACTGTAATGCAAAATATATATATTCATATTTGTATGTATAACTTATACAACAAGCATTTGATAGTATTGCGGGCAATACAGTAGTCCCCTACCGGTCCCTCAAAAAGTTATGAGCCAGACACGATTTTGCTGAAAGGTCATGCTGTGACCTTGACCTTTAAGGTATCGACCCAAATGTTGGTCGCGACACGTCATCTCAATATGGTGATCATTTCTGTGAAATAGTTGTAAAATCTGACTTCAAATAACAAAGTTATGGGGCGGACACGATTTTGCCGCAAGGTAATGCTGTGTCCTTGACCTTCAAGGTATCTACCCAAATATTGTTTAAGACACGTCATCTCAATATGGTGATCATTTCTGTGAAATAGTTGTAAAGTCTGACTTCAAATAACAAAGTTATGGGATGGACACGATTTTGCTGCAAGGTCATGCTGTGACCTTGACCTTCAAGGTAGCGACCCAAATCTTGCTCGCGACACGTCATCTCAATATGGTGATCATTTCTGTGAAATAGTTTTAAAATCCGACTTCAAATAACGAAGTTACAGCCCGGACATGATTTTGCTTCAAGGTCATGCTGTGACCTTGACCTTCAAGGTAGTGACCAAAATCTTGCTTGCGACATGTCATCTCAATATGGTGATCATTTCTGTGAAAAAGTTTTAAAATCCGACTTCAAATAACGAAGTTATGGGCCGGACACAATTTTGCTTCAAGGTCATGCTGTGACCTTGACCTTCAAGGTAGCGACCCAAATGTTGCACATGCATATTGTACACATTGCTACCTATTAACATACCAAGTTTCATGAGGGTAAACCTATAGTCCCCTCCGGTGTAAACACCGGTAGGGGACTAATGAACTTAAATTTGTATTCATGTACAATGATATAAGATGTTTGTTTGTTTTTACATGTATCATGTGTTATGTCCCCTTTCATATAAATGATGTATTTTCCTATCAAATTGCCAAGTAATATTCTGTATTACATGTAGTTCATATTTATTATGTTGTAGACACCTTTCTTACCTTTACAGACTATCTCTGATTTGGTGCCATTATCTGTACTGGGCCTATGCTCTACAAATGGCCATTGACAAACACAGGATGGTTCCCTATCTAATATCAAACACTGAGAGTTGCTGGGACACCTGGCATTGTCACAGAACTTGGAACCGTAGTCTGAAGTGGAAAAAAACACAATCATTTCTGTCAAAAATCCACAACATGTCATAATATTATGCTACATGTATGCTCATATTTTACCCGCTTTTCTTAAACTGGACACAAATTATAATTCCTCAACTTCTCTTCACAAGTTTACTTTATTACCAAAAAAAATAGAATTACAAAAGTCTGCTGTGGACCAAAGTACTCACCTTGTGTGCAGTTTGGAGATACAGACGAGTTGGTACAAAACTCACAGGCATACCCTGTCCATCCCTCCTGGAAGTGGTGGTGACATGAAACAAATAAATCCCAGGTTGTTGGGTTTTTTTGGACCAACAAACACAAAAAGGATGGGTTTTCCCAATTTTAAAGAGAAAATTATCAATTCAAGCAATGAGAAAAATGGTAATGGTAATCCCTGGTCAACTAAATGACATAAATGACTATTTCAGTTACACGAGAAGTAGAGGTATTGCTTTACAAATGAGTGAAATATAGGAGTTGAATGAACCAAATATTTGATTTTTATTATTATTATGATTTGATATAACAGTATATAGATCTAACATGGTTTGAGTTTTTCCCTATTTTGTCTTAAAACAATGCAAACATTTTCCAATTCTGGCAGTCAGCTTATGTTCTCAAAATGGTGAGAAAAAAAAAACTGAAATCAATTTCATCATGCAACATTTATTTATAAACAACTCAAAGTATTAGTAATTTGATAACATACACAGCAGCGTTTTTTTTTGCCTCATTGGGAATGGGTCCGGTACCATCCAATTGGGAATTTTTCGAATCGTGAAAAGTGCCAAATTGGGAATTTTCGCGTCGTAAAATTAGGCTAATTGGGAATTTCATGTACAAGGTGAATATATTGCAATATTTGCATAAATGTGAATGGTTAGCATTCTTTGTATGTAAGTTTATTGACTTGAGAGGAATAAAGTGAAAAAAAGTCTTAAAATATTTATATCAGCATGTTTATTTGAAACATGATAATGTTCCAGCAAAGTGATGGTGCAATAAAATATATCAATTTGATGTAGAAAAAGTTAAAAAAAAAAAAAATGATCGGTTTTTAGTCGTTTGCGGTAGTATTTACTGTTGTGGCTCACCCTGGGGCTGCCTTTGATTTATTCTGTAGATATAAAAACAAGTATAATAATTTACTGATGAAAGAATGTGTACACATAAAAGATATTTAATGTTATCCACTGTTGTAAAAACTGTCTTGATAAACTTGTCTAAACAAGCAACTTAATTTATAATTATGAAATGTTATGCACTAATGAATAGTATACATTATCATTCCCCCACCCACTTAAAAATACAGTAAATGACAATTTTCAGTTTTGTTTCAGACTGTTGTGACCAGTGTTGTTATTAATATAACCATCTAAACTGAAGTCTTTCTGTTTATAACATTAAAACTATTGATTACTCACTTAGAAAAACAATTCTCAATCAGGACCAAAACGGCAACAGAAAAAAAAACATGGGATCAAAATTCGAGACGATGTGCCATTTAAAGGTTTTAGACATCTTAACGTGCATGATTTAACTCAAAATCTACTGGGTTTTTTGAAAAACAATGCTTGTATTTAAAAGTTATCCATTGCTATTTCATAATACGCTTTTAGTGAAGCATTATAGCTTGCGTATAATAACCCCGACTTGACCTTTAATATTAGCATCTATTAACGACCTATATACGATCAATACCACGCCTTCCTTCCACCTCGGCAATTTACGCATGCAAATGAAAATCAATCACAGATAACTAATCTTGCGTTCGTATTCGATAGATAACATATTCTTGCATAAAGGTCAAGTCGGGGTTATTATACGCAAGCTATACATGCATAAATTTTGAATAATTTGGACGATTGGACGATTGTCATTTTAAAATTTCGTAGCAGCCATGCCTTTTTTTTACGTCAACAGAAAATGCGATTTACGGTAAAGGAATTTCTCGCTGTTAGCCAATCAGCGTATTCCAAACTGGGGAAATACCATCGCGTCATTGTTTTTGCCACAGCGCCAATCGCGTCACATATTCTGTGAATCGACTGGTTTATGTTTCTATTTTCATACCTCGTGGTTTGCCATTAGATATTGCAAACCAGTCTTTAACATTTTGTTCGTACCTATAACTTTTCGATCCTAGCGGCGTAAGTGAAAATGAGTAAGAATTGAACGGAATTTTGTTTGTTTTTGATTTTTTTCGCCTTTTTTGTGGGTTGTTTTTGATGAAATTTGGAAAAATGCTTCTTCGGCGTCATTGGGAAGGGTCCATTCCCGGAATTGGGAAGGGTCCGGTCGCGAAATTGGGAAAGACCGGTACCGATTGGGAACGGGTCCGTTTACCGGACTCGGCTAAAGAAGGAAAAAAAACGCTGCACAGCTATATGTGTATGCAATGATAACAAGACACACTGCTATATTACATCAAACAGTGCACACTCTCTTCATTGTAGATACCACCTTCAATGTCACATAAGCAAATTTAAACATTGCATTACTTTGACTTCAAAAAAGCCTAGAAAAGAAAATCAGTAGATCTATTTATCTTCATCATTGACCTTAAACTATGACCTTGACCTTTGTGCATGCATTAGATCCTTAAGCGCAAGACAAACAGAAAAAGAGCACAGAGGGCAAAATGAAACGGTATTAGATTTTTTATTTCATAAAATGTTTGTTGTTGTATTTTTTGTGATTCTTTGCAAAGTGTTCATATATTACTGTACATATGTAGATTAAAAGTTATTCAATATTTATTAGATCTATTTGAAATTGAAATCTAGTCTAGATCCACTTCAAAAAATATTTAAATAAAATGGCAGCATATGTGACTGATAAAGTGCACAATCTAGATCTAGTCCTGACCTTCGCATCTGTACCTTACCTGACAGGTGCAGCTGCCATCTGTCACATTGCAGGCGCCATGGCTGTTACATGGAGTGGCAGACCCACCTGGGCATTCTGTAAAACAATTATGGTCGCAATGCAAATCTTATGTTAATACAAACATAGACCTAGAATCTACATTCAAATTGATATAACAAATCTAAGTAGAATCTAAATTCAGATGTCAACATTCGTTAAGTGAATCTGAAATTGTATATTTTCCTAAGGGTCTAACATTGAATGTAGAACTAATCTGTATAATCACGTTGTTGTTGTCAAATACAAGTTATGATTATTCCACTCCCACAAACCCGTTTAGAGATAAAACTCTTGAAAAAATCAAAATGTATAAAGACACAAAACTTTGTCGTCTGCATTACACGTCTGAAAATTTTGCAAATACGTAACTTTTTGGCGGGAAATTTAATTGGCTTAACTCCGTTCTTTTAGTTTCGAACTAATAGTATTTTGATAATTACATACTAAAACTGTCCATTAATACAATGTTTCGATTATTTTGAATTCATTTATATTAATTTTACCTAAAGAAATGCAGGATACACTCAGCAGCGAAAGTTCGAATTTAACGATACACATAACCTGACAACTTTTACCATCCGGCAATCTACTTTCGGTTTGAGGTTTTGTGATACCAGGTATGGAGAAGCAAGAGGATGTTCAAACAGAAACACGTGAATTTATCTGCTACAAATGTAACCTGAAGGCAAAGGTCGATTATTTTGGAAAGCAGCCTCCATTTGCGAAATCTATGAGGTATTACACTGTTGGATTAACAATATTATCTATGTTTATTGTTTACAGTATTGACTATTTGGTTTATCTTCCCACTAAAGTAAATCTGAGAGGAGAAAATAATCCTGTCCCTAACGGGGATTCGAACCCGGGACCTTCAGATCAGTAGGCTGACACTCATCCACGTCGCTAAAGGGTTAACCTAACAGCTATAATGGCTATATGCACTACACGGGTACAGGAATAGTTGTACCATTACGATCTCGTACCGGGAATACTCGTACCATTTTGGGAAAGGTCGTACCATATATGATTTGTACAGGGAATGGGGTAATGGGTTAATTAGAGGTGATAATTAGGCTTAGTAGTGGAGGTATTAACAATGGTCTATTCATTAGATAGTTGCATGACAAACATTTATCTCTCATGCATTCCTGTGAAATATTTGATAATTAACATTTGATTAGATAGGTGTCACTTCTCACTTGAAATTCATCAGAATATTTAATTTGTTATTTTTCTTCGTGAAAGATATATGAACGAATTGTAAATCACATCTGATTAGTTAAAACAAAATAAAAAACGAAAAAATACAGCATTGAATGAATAAATGATTACATTTATTAAGGTTTTTGATATAATTACATGGCAAAATCCTCATTAATGGATTAAATCTAAAACTCATCATATTTCATTAAGGGATAATCGTCAGATACCAAAACTGAGTGGACAGTTAAATCAAACAAATTGTCATCAAATTAAATATCATTTTTAATACTCACACACAAAAATATCACATGTTTACAATATTGAGTGCGTAAAATGAAAAAATGAACAAAAAAATCAACAGCGTCGATCTAAACAACTACAATTATGAATGTTACAAAAAAGTATCACTTTCCATCAATACATGTTTAAAAAATTAAGTGCAGATAAAATCCTTTAAGTTGTTACATACAATCTCCATACTAAACATTTACGCATATATCTTATATGTGGTACGACTATTCCCAATTCGGTACGAAATTGTAACGGTACGAGATTGTAGTGGTACGACTATTCCCGGAGCCCACTACACCACCAACAGTGGTCCAATTATCTGGAGATGGTGTTCTCTTGAAGCAGATATAGTGCTGCCTTCACTGTGTACAGCATGTCATGAACGCCTTGCATGATACCACACCCAGTCACATTATCCTGACACCGGGTCAATCAGTCATGGAACTACCTTTATATTTGCTTGAGCACTTTCATTTTTAACGACATTGGTAAGTCGCACCAAAGGATCGAACCAGAGGCCTCCCTCACCTGGAGTTGACGCTCTACCGATTGCGCTACTAGGTCCGGTATATTAACAACATTAATATAGATATTTGTAAACCATTGCAGTATGTAAACTATGTTGTCAATTACTTTCAGTTACCAAAATGTCAGATCATTCATGTGAACTCTCCCACTTCAGTTTACCCTTCTTGGAAAGAGATAACTTCATTCTGTGCTTATATGAAAATAACAAACCTCCCACTTTGACTGCAGAAAAAGTTCACATGTATGTCAGATATGCCTCATCATATATAGTCATAAGACGTCTGGCATTTTTTTTCATATTCAGAATCAGCTGATGTAATGTAAACATTCCCTAACTTTTAGGAATGATATGATATGTGACAAGACAAGTCACGCAAAACAAACTTATTTTATGTAAAACTAGCATACATTTAGTTCCATTTATGCTGAAAATTATAAAATGCATTGTGTAATACAAGTATAATGGTTGATGATGCTACCCTTGAAGTGTCTGACAATAGTAGCAAAGAACAAGGCAACCAAATACCTCAGTCACCATTACTCCTGTCCTAAGAAGGCACATTTTAACAGCATATCTAAAAAGGCCGCCACCACAATGTCTACCATCAGAGGCAAAATCAGCTTTATTGCAGCAAACACGAAAGCAAAGCATATCAGGCCCAGCACGGAGTTACATCGTTGATCTTGTCACTGCACTATTCATTTAAAACAAACCACCTGGAGATTGTACAAAATAGAATTGCCAGGTTCATGAAACATGATTCACTTGAACTAGAGCTGTCACTTTCATATTTAAAAATTAGTGAAAACACTTCAGTATGATTTTCTTGTTAACAATTTTATGCTGCATACATATAATTACCAAAAAGTTCCCTGTTTGTTTTGATTGTTACAGATTAACTGAAGACACATACATCATGAGAGATCCATTTTCTTCTGACACAGGGATGATAAGCCTTGGATCACATTGTGCTTTGTGTACTAAGTCAATATGTGCATCTCCAGTAAGTTTGTGTGGTTTGTTCATCACTCAGAACTAATAGTAACAACATCTAGCATATAACCTGCTATTTATGCCGTTTTTTTTTTTTAATATATTGCATTGACCTACAAATGTCTGAGTTGAACCACCAGCACACTGAAGGTCACCAGGAAGACCATCCCACATTAGGAGGGTTACAAGTTTGTGACACTATCACTACACCATGGGTTCCAAGCTATATTTGTTACTAGCCCACATAAAAAACCCTTCATTATTAACTACATGAAAATTTGTATGCATTACTCAGAATCATATAGTGCCCATCCTGATCAGACAAATCTCAGCATGGTATCTTTCTAAGCTGAATCTACACTATTTTCCTTTAAGTCTGAATCAGTCTGTGTTTTGCAGGTTAAATTTTAGCCCTTTTTCAAGTAGTAACTTATAATACAAAACCCAACCATTGAACAAAATCAATTGCACCACTTATGTGGGCACCAGCTATAATTATATTTAGACACTTTCTGTTTTGACTCAGAAACAACATTTTTATTTTGGCTTAAAAAAAAAAGAACTTGGCATGTAAAAAACACTTAAATCTATTTGATCATGAGATATGAAAATATATATGTTACTTGTTACTTGACTTTTAGTAAAGAAAACATCTTAACAGTTACACATTTGCTTGTTTTCTTTAACTGTGGTTTACTTACACCACCAAAGTATACATAGCAATAAATTAGTTGTTTTGTATCTAAATCCTGCTACAGTCATTGTAAACTATATTACACATACAAATTTTTATTTGTGTTTTATTCTGTGCTTACAGGAATGTAGCATATTCTACACCAAAAGGTTCTGTGTACAGTGTGCTGTAGAAAATGCACTTGAGTTTCCTTCTGAAATACAACAGGTAACACAATAAATAGCTTCTTTTTTTTAAATCTGCACATGTTTGTGTATATTGCAGGAAAAGTTTTCACTCATGTAAAGTTTCTTCAGTCAAAACCTTTTTTTTCTTACAAATGTATAATTATTATTAATTTGGTCTTTAAACTGACTTGCCAGACATACACAATCTAAATAGGTAATATCCGTTGCATACATGTGAACTTTTTCTGAGGCCAAAGTGGGAGATTTTCACTTGCAAAGTGGGAGATTTGTGTGATTTGTTATTTTCACATAAACAAAGAAGGAAGTTATCTCTTTCCAAGTAGGGAGATTTCTGAAAATATGTAAAAGATCCCTCATTTTCAAGTAATTTTGAACCATGAAAGAGGGAGTCTCCCTCCAAAAGTGTATGTAGTTATAACTGCCAGCCAGCTGACTTTGTGTTTACTATATGCCATATCATCTATTATAGAATGTTTTAAGGATTATTTAGCAACAATAATGTAAAACCAATGGAACATTGAGAACTTTTTTATGTATTAACACATTTTAAAAATGTTGAAGTTATATGTGTAAGGTAATACATTGAATCATTGCACTTTTTTAAATGAGTCAAGTTTTTCACTGTCAGAAACTCTGATTGCTCTTCACATTAGAACAGTTTTGGGGACTGTGGCTTGATTGATAATGATATAACAAGTTAACAGGTGACAGTCCTGCAGAATCTGCCTCAAGGTTAATAATTCATAGTAAATATAATCAATGGATCATCAAGTCTTGAAGTGGAATGATGCTTGTTGTTCAACTTCTGGAATGTTGATGTGTGGCTGGGGATCAGTGTGGATTCTGGACAGTATTTAGGATTGCTAGTGTGTGAGAATAGTTCTGGCTGTAATGCAGACAATGCTGTGTGTTTTACCACTATCATTTTTGCTTCAATTTTTTTTTATCTAGATCTAGATACTCTCTCTCTCTCTCTGTCTACATTTTCACTTCTTTATATAGATCATCATTTTCAACAAGCAAATTAAAAAGCTTCAAAAACAAAAAAATGTTAATATGTCTTAAAGTGTCTATTGTTCAACAATTACACAAGAATAGTCATGTACTTTAATACTTTTGGTTTTTCATTCAGTATTGTCACTAGAATTCCTTGAGGCTGCAAATAGACTGGCTTAGACATTTTCTTAAATACCCGTAAAAAAAAGTACCGTAGTTTGTGTGTAAACATGCCCACACTGCAGTAAACTAATACAAAATGCATGGATAGATACAAAAATGCATAGAGTGATATTGGATGTTGTAGCCCAGTCTAGAAATACGGAGGAAAATGGGTACTAGCACAAAGTGGCATATTATTAATCATTTACATCTGTTGGTTGCCTCTAACAGTTACAGCTACACTTATGCATACTGTTAATAATTGTGTATATTTCAAAACAAAATAAACCTCAAGAATATGTAGGGATCACTTAAGTGACCGTTTGATTAAATACTCTCTCTTCGATGATTATATATCTACCCTTCAGTACCAGGATTGTCTTACCATCACAGGCATCTCCCCAAAATCCAGGGCAGCACTTTGTCGTAGTGACATTTCTGTAACAAGTGTTGTAACATCCTTCAAATATAACTGCATATGTACATTTCTTAACTGTTTCTGCAGTAGAACCAGGGCAGTCATGTAAAACTTCACATGGAAAACATTCTGTGTCGTACTGTTCAGTCAGAGTTTCATTACAGAATGAACTTGGTTCCTCTGCACAATTTCCAAGAGAGACCGTCATGAACAAAAACAATAATGTCAGCTTATTCATTTTAAATATTAGTCACAATGTTTAAATATTCACACAAAACTGAAAATTCTCACATTACACTACAGAATACACAAAGATTAGTTCATAGATTGTAATCGTTTCACAGAGAAGAATTACGCCTCTCTTCTTTGTTTGATTTATATGCAATATAACTCTTTTTTTAAACAATAAATATGACTCAATCTGTAATATATTCTATCGTGACATAAACTTTTGCACAAAAAATAAACTGGTTGTAAAAATGTTCATTAGCAATAAACTTAAAAAAAGAAGAACATATTCAATCCTTTTTTTAATCACACATAGAAATAACCATGAACTGTTATGTCCTTGTTTCAGTCTTTCACCTAAATCACTGCACTTTGTTGTTTCCACTTTTTTAAATTATTTATTATTATTATGCCATATGTTGACAAGTTTTCAGAATTTGTATAAGTCCTTCTACTTCATGGCCACCATATACATTCTTCATCTAGGACAAGACTTAAATATTGTTGTTTTCCTGTGACAGCTTCCAGTCTCATGATGTCATAATTCAGTGGCGTAGGGCAGGATCAACAATTGTGCATCTCCAGAATTGTATCACCCCAGCATTAATAGAAGAATGCACTGGGTGTTTCTTGTCACTTTGTCTCAGGCCCTTTCTGCCATAATAATTGGTATTTTACTTGTTGGCAGAATCAAGAACCATAATTCAGAAAATTTAAAAAATCTTAATTTTTATTTTTGTCTTATCTAGCAAGGAGGGGACTAGCCTTCTTTACTTCTATATTTTGTTTGTTGTTGTTGTTTTGAATAGTATTTATGCGATTTTAGCTTTTGTGTAAATTTTTCCTTTTATTGATTGTCAGGTTTATTTTTAGGTTTTTCACAACCAAGAGCATTTTACACATTGTTTTCATTCATCTTCCCTAAATAACTTTACATATTCTATGACTTTAAGTGCTACCTAACAAATTTCCATTTAATTATTTAATTTATATAATGTACAACTAAAGGAAATAAGCATATTTTTCTTTTTCATATATATATATATATACACCTGAATTGGAAGAAGCCAATGTTAATGGCTCTGAATCAGAAGCAACTAGAGCAGATCCAAATCAGGCAGATGGCTGATCTGGATCAACACTATTTGCCTAAAAAAATAAATTACCTAAATGGCCAACTAAGAGTACCTTTAACCGCATATTATCTTGGTTGGCCTCTTGTGCTGGCCTGTTCCACTCACTCTTAAGTGCAGGCCCAAACTGTCATCAGTCAATGACTTGATCTCTCTCAACAACCATTGGACCTCTCTCATTAGTTCCTGCTTGTGTAATATATTATCATAAAAAGACTTTAGAAACACCCACTGTTTTATGTAGCATTCATACATATATCAGAGGTCATATAAAATTGCTCAAAAACTTAAATTTTAGTTTGTTTCAATCATTTTTATTTATACAAAACAAACTCTTCAAAGAGTAAAAGTAGCTTTTATTTAACTATTCAGTACTTGATTATTTTCTGATTTTTGCCGCATGGCTGTCAGAAAAGTTTTCTTTTAAACCTTATGCACTATTGCTTTACTCTGCTTATCTCTATGTCGGATTGTTTGTCTTCTGACCTTTTCATCAGACCATAGATGTTTTATTTTAGGTATACTGATTTACAAGATGGCCATAATGATTATATCTAATTTAAAAAAATTTCATAAAAAAAACCTACCAGTATTTTGCTCTTTTATTTTTAGAGAACTAATTAAGAGCCTTGAACCTTTAAATAATTATATTTTAACTAAGATTTGCTAGGAAGCCTAGTTGTACATTGTATATTGTTTAAGGGCAAACTAGCACAAATTTCCTCTATGTAGCTTGTGTATTTCTTTTACCACTGAAGTTGATATCAAATTTTATATATAATAGTGTATACATGTATAAATATCTTCACATAACTTGCCAGTATGTGCCTAATAACATCCTCAAAATTTGACCAATTAGTTTAATAATGTGTCAGTTAAACCAGTCAGATGTTTGATATTTGATGTTTGATGTTGCTAACTAGTAAACTTCTAGTCTGAGGTTGTCTGCACTGCATTGAAAAATCAGATCCGTGTGTTTGAATTTTACTTTTCAAAGTTTGTTTAACAAAAGTAATAAACAAACAGAATAATTAACTGTTTTTATATTTTTTCTAAAAATGCTCACACCTAAATTTTTGGCAAATTGTCTTTTTTGATTTTATAAACTTTCATGGGTGCTGCCATATTAGAATACCTAATAATCTAGTAAATCTAATATTGCAGCACCCATGAACATTTGCAGATATGTAGAGAGAGCAATGTTTGTGTTTAACTCTTGAAAAAGGCAATTTGCCAAAAAAATTGAGTGTAAACTTTTTAAAAAAATATTGTGTCACTGTTATTATTAAATGAAAAAATGAAAAAGTCATCAGAAAAATCTTGTTTTATTTAACCATTTCATATTGCTCTTAATTGTCTTTGGATAACTGAAAGATGGAAAGCAGAACAAAGCTGCAACAATGTTGATAAATGTCAGCATAGGGATTTAGACAGGATTCAGTAGTAGTGTTGTAGTTGTAAGAAAATAATGAGTTATACATAGGAAATGATGGAGACATGTAGTGTAGTACCAACACATAATTAGCAAGGGTTAAAGAAGAACCACTTACTGATAAGTGCATGGCAGTGACCCTTTCTTCTTCCTGAAACTTCTTCATAGGCAAATGTAATTGCTACTCTTCCATGTTGAGATTTGCCAACACTAGTGTGAATATTACAAATGGTTACTTTTACTTGTACGATTTTAGTTTGCTATGCAACAAACATGCTCAAAATAACTACAGTATATACATCAATAACAAAAATCAAACAAATAAAACACACACATAAGAAAATGAGAAATTCTGATGACTCAAAGTTCCCTTGATTTTTTTTATGGTCCCAGCAAATTTGATATTACAGTGTACGCTATAGTAATCAGAATTTATATGCTAAATGTCTTCTTTTACAGTTTTTCCAATTTAATGAAAATTGAATATTTATAGAAAAGACCCAAACATTGTTATGTTCATTACCGAAAACATGTAAATATGACATGGATTTTGTTTTGAATTTGCATGCCAGTTTGTTTAAAATATTGCTAATTGTGCTAAAAAAATAAACATGCTTTTTATAATTGTATATTTAGCAGAGCTTGAAATAGCTTTATGCCTGCAACACAATGTTTTCTTATGGAAAACTCACTTGAGAGGCATGTTGTTTAAGATTTTCATTTACCTAAATGCATTATGCCTAAAGTATAATTATTTTTTTATTACCGTATCATACTGTACAGTTTAACATTGAAGTTGATGTCAGTTTAAAATGAATCTTTCAGGAGCTGTGGAAAAGAACAGCCCCAAAAAGATGAAACAAAACCCTTTCAACAAGAACATCCACTGTTCTATCTGCAGATGGGCAGGCCACTCTTACCAGCATTGCAACCATAACAACTAATCTTTATCATACATAATGTTTTATTAATATGACTGTAACATGTGCAATAGTATTTTTTATACCTCTTTCACTAAGACTTTTTATTGTTTGAAAATTTTCAAGTGATATATACAGGCTTTACTGGCTTTTTATGAAATTGGAATCAATTTCTCTGAAATAGGCCAAAGGGTCAAAAACTAAAGTAATAGTGATGTTAGGTCTAAATGTATGGCATTCCCTTTAGGACTTATTATTAAGAACAGGTGTACTTGTAACAAAAATATGTTGCAAGTATTACAGCTGATGATGATTGAGGCATAACCACAAAGGCCTGGATTGTCAGATGATACATATATAATGCATAAAGTCTCACCATTTACATATATCCATACTTCTTGTGTTTTCTTGCCATCCCCTTCCTATTGACCCTTATCATTATATATTTATTCAGAAGTAATAAATAATGTGTTAGGGGGCGCCTGTGCCCAAATGGTTAGAGTCGCTTACTTGTAACTCTGTTTGGGTTTGAGTCCCAGTCAAGGTGAGAACTTTCATCAGGGGAGATTTCCAAATAACCTTCATTGCACTGGTGGTTCTACCCAGGGGTGAGTCTGGTGTTTTCCTTCACCAATAATTAGCTGGACATTGCCTATATGACCATAATTGTGTCAGTGCAATCTAACAAAAAACAAACATAATGTGTTACCAGACACGGTAGCACAATCAATACTGCATCATCTTCAGGTACAGGAAGTCAAGTTTTAATCACAGGCTGGGACATGCCAAAGTCATTTAAAATGGTAGTGGTATAACTCCCTTGCTAATGCTTAAGCAAATATAAGGCTACTTCCACAACTGGTTGACCCGGTGACAGGATAATATGATTAGATGTGGCATAAGGCCAGGTGTTCACGGCATGCTATACACAGTGAAGGCAACAATATATCTGCTTCAAGTGGACACTGTCTTCAGATGTCTGAAATACTGTTGGTGGGATAATAAACCCAATAAAAATGTGTTTTTTGCTAACAACTAAATGCATAACTGCCAAATTCTATTGCAAGAGACAGCAGGAACAGGCTAATCAAGATCTACACTATTTGCATACACCTTCCAAGTCTGTGTTCAGCTTGCTTAACATCGTTGTTATAATTATATTATTATTATTTACAAAGTATTTGCTTCTGTCTGAATACTGATTTTTTTAACCTTTTATCTCGATCTTGAATTCCTGGCCTAAATTCAAGAAAACTGCCTCAAGAGCTATAGTAGGCAGAGGAGAATAAAATGTTCTTTTGTTTTGAGTGTTTTGTTTGTTTTTTAAATACATTGCAGCAACCAATTATGATCATTATGGTCCAGCTTTTTGGTAGAAGAAGGCCCCAGACAAATGTCTGGGTAGAACCACCGGCACATCCAAAGTCTGCTGGAAGACCTTCCCACATGAAGACTTTCACCCCTAACAGGACTAACCCATGCGATCAATCTCATTAAAATCACATCCTAACTTTCGCTTCATTACTTTCCGCTGGTTAGGATCTGATAACATCCCGATAAAGGTCGCCTCGAAGTGACCTTTATATTAATGAGCCGATGACGTCAAACTTGACCAATCAGAAACCTCGTTACGAAACAAGTTCGTCTGATCTTTCAACACGGCGGCATCCATACCTTACGATCAGTTATATCACAACATTTTGCAGCCGACGATTTCATTGGCTAATCAAAGGTCAAATTGAGGTGACACCTAATGCGATGTCATCAGATCCTAACCAGCGGAAAGTAATGAAGCGAAAGTGAGGATGTGATTTTAATGAGATTGCCATGCGATAAGAGACTAAGCAGTCAGAGGAGTTACAAATCGGTGGATGTACCATTATGCCACCGGCACCCCACTTCAAAGAATGTTGAATGATCAGTAAACATTGCTAACAAAGGCATGCCTGTTTTCCATATACCCAGTAATTATGGCTATGTAGTAAATCTTTTGAAAGTCTTCTTATTGTATAATTTAATATTTAGCATATTTATGCTCCTTGATTGCCCATTTAGCAAGATTGTTGAAAAATTCAATGGTCAGAAAAAAGGGGCCAATAACTTCATTTGTTTATTGGTTTATCATCCCATCAACAGTATTTCAATAATCTGGAGACAGTGTCCAGTTCAAGTGGATACAGCGCTCCCTTCACTGTATATAGGATTCCCATGTACACCTGGCATGATACCACACCCAGTCACATTATCATGACACTGGGCCAACCAGTCGTGGAACTACCCTTATATTTGCTTGAGCATTAACAAGGGAACTAGACCACTACCATTTTGGTATGTCACTGCCTGGGATCGATCACGGGGACCTCTCGTACCTGGAGCCGATGCTCCCAATTAAGTTTAGCTTTTCAAATATTCTATTCAAAAACTTCAAAAGATACACATCAAATTACCAAAATGTCAAGGCTGTTGCTTGCCAATTTGGGGGTAGATTTGTGGGTTTAGTTACTAGATTAAAGTGAATTTCTGTTTTTGTCACCTTTATCAGGGTATTGTAAGGGCATCAGTGGTTCTACCCAGACCTTTCATCTTGGTAATTCTCTGCCAATTATAACTGGATGCCACCATTTTGTCAATAATTAAGATGGTTATTGAAATTTGAAATCAAGTAATAGCAACACATTATTCATATATGAAGAATTTAATAATGTACAGATAAACATACAGAAATAAAGATATACAAAGTATTGCTTTGGAGACGGTTGTTTGTACATAATAAGGCGATAGAAATATGGTGAAATCTTAGATGTCTATTTTACCCTTTTTTGCTCATGCATGTGCCATTTTACGCCTTGGCAAAGCATTCACAACTATCACTTATCTTAGAACATGCATAACAAAGGCTTTATTTATAGACTGGATTAACCTAGGATCTATGTAATTATATACTGAACATACATGAATTCAATAAATATTTATAACATAATTTATAATATTTTATATAAAAAAAAATCAACAAAATTATGTGAAAATTATATACATCCTCCATGAGAAAAAGAGTTAAACACAATTGTACCTTTATGGTACCTGTAACTTTGAGCATATATTAAAGACCATAAAATAACACAATAAAACACAAAACAAAACAAAAAGACTGCAAAAGAAAGTCATGATGTGTGTTTCAATGTTAAAAACATTTTCCATGATTTAAATATTTATCTTTAAAGGTTTAATGAGCAAAGAATTAAGGAATGCATTCAATTTTGATCATATTATGACTTAGGACACAGTTATTATTTATAACTTTGAGCATTAAGCAAAAAAAAGTACATAAAAACATCATATTTTTGTGTGTGATCAAATAAAAATAACTTGCAATGTTTATAATAAATGTTAAACATGTTACTGAATACAAAGATAAGAGAATGGATGGTATTGTTTCCTCTTAAAATTAATTTTAAAATACCTCAGAAAATACATGACATTCGAGCAAAATATTTATGGACATGTCAGATTAGCACCATTTATTATTTAAGTTTAATTGTATCAGTAATATTTAACAAATATTAGGCCAAGATACATGATTGTACTTTTGATAAGCTTTTTTTTTATTAAAATAGTAAAAATAGGTGTCAAATGTCTTAAAACAACATAGAAGCATATTTAGATGTACATGTATATTTATTTCACTTGGAAATAACATCAGACTTAGTGGGAAAATATGACACAAAACTTGAGAAATCGTATTTAAGGTGTTTTAATGAAAAAAAAGAGCCAAGAATGTGTTTTGCTGGTGGCTGGGGAGAGCGGGGCTATACATCATCTGGTTAACATCATCCACACAAACTTGTTTAAAGTGGACAAAATTTCACATGGAATAAGTCTTAATGGGCAAGATTCTTTGATTACTATTGTCAGACGTAGCTGCATCATTCATGTTGGTTTTGCCAATGCAGTCTGTTTTTTTATACAAACTGCAGATGAATTGTTTTCGGGATGAAAATTAAAATGATTCTTTTTCTGTCGCACCTTTTTAAACTTAAGAAGTTCATAGCTACTTCCTTCACCAGCATGGCACAGCTTCCTAGACAAACTGCTGGACAATCAGTAGCAGACAGCCTAGATCATGATGAGGGATCTGACCCACATGGATCTACACTGTTTGCCCAAACCTTATCAACCCAAGCCTTATCAACCCAAGCCTTATCAACCCAAGTCCTATCAACCCAAGCCTTATCAACCCAAGTCTTATCAACCCAAGCCTTATCAACCCAAGCCTTATCAACCCAAGCCTTGTCAACCAAAGCCTTGTCAACCCAAGCCTAATCGACCAAAGCCTTATCAACCCAAGCCTTATCAACCCAAACCTTATCAACCCAAGTCTTATCAACCCAAGCCTTATCAACCCAAGCCTTATCAACCCAAGCCTTATCAACACAAGCCTTATCAACACAAGCCTTATCAACCCAAGCCTTATCAACCAAAGCCTTATCATCCCAAGCCTTATCAACCCAAGCCTTATCAACCCAAGCCTTATCATCCCAAGCCTTATCAACCCAAGCCTTACCAACCAAAGTCTTGTCAACCCAAGCCTTATCAACCCAAGCCTTATCAATCCAAGCCTTATCAACCCAAGCCTTGTAAACCCAAGCCTTATCATCCCAAGCCTTATCAACCAAAGCCTTCAATCCAAGCCTTATCAACCAAAGCCTTATCATCCCAAGCCTTATCAACCAAAGCCTTATCATCCCAAGCCTTATAAACCGAAGCCTTATCAACCCAAGCCTTATCATCCCAAGCCTTATCAACCCAAGCCTTACCAACCAAAGCCTTGTCAACCCAAGCCTTATCAACCCAAGCCTTATCAATCCAAGCCTTATCAACCCAAGCCTTATCAATCCAAGCCTTATCAATCCAAGCCTTATCAACCCAAGCCTTATCATCCCAAGCCTTATCAACCCAATCCTTATCAACCCAAGTTTAAGTCATGACTTGGGCTTAAGAATGGTTTGTGAATATGAGCACTGTTATGCTAAAATAATGAGTACTAAAATTGATTTATATATAAAGTTTGAATCTATGCTTCACAGTTCTCTTATATGTTTGTATAATTGATACAAGAGATGTTTTCAAAACCTGTGTATGGAAAATATTATTTTTCTGTTATAGCTGTTTAAGTGGACTTGTCAGTGATATATACACATAAGTAGCTGGCATTGAAGATTTTTAAAGCTTTGCTATTTTGCCTTGATAGAAAATTATTAAAGGCTAACAATGTGATGTTTTAATTATGATTGACAGAATGCACGAATATAAAATATGTACAGTTTTGCATATAGTCTAAAAATTGATTTGTTTACATTCAAAGTGAAATTAATGTAAAATCAATTTTCTATCCCACGGATGACAGGGTTATGAAGTCATCTGTATCATTGTGTTGTCCTCATCATAGGCGTTATTGACGTCATAACTTTGATACTCCTGAAAAAAAGGCAAATGCATTAATCTAGATCCCATTTTACATCCAACTAAGCCTTCTTGCAAAACTAATAAAATGAGTTGTCTAATTGTAAAGTCCAATGATGATGTAATATAATCTAATTAACTGAATAGTTTTCTGTCGTACACAATTTTTGTAAGATGCATGCGTACACATATATATTTAACTCTTCAGAGCTCAAAATACAAATAAAACTTGGCCAACCGTCTCTAGATGACTGAAATACGGTTGCTTGGACGATAAACCGAAAAAAACAAACAAAACTTGGCCAAAAAGCAATGTTGTAAAAAATGTTTTTGTAGGCTCATACCTGCAACTTCCAGCGATAATTGGTGTACTGCCACCGCGGGTCAACTTGGTGTTTCTTTATTATAGGCGTGGTGGTGTCCTTCCATCTCTGTTGGAATGGTTACACACATTATTTAATGTGATGCAATGTATATGTAGTTTATGTCTAATAATTACAATATCGCCATCTTAACTGAAACTTGTATTGATATAAAATAATCAGAATAGATACTAGCATAATGAATACATCAGAATTAATGTAAAGCCATCTTTTCGAATGAAAACCTTTATTATTGCCGCCTTGTACCCATCATATTGTTAAATCAGTCCTTAGTAACAATGATATGTGTAAGTGATCTGATTACCAACACTATCCAAACAAACACTTTCAGACCACGTTATTAGATAATGAAGATATAAGATATAAAATAAGTGTACATTTAAGAGTCGCATGCTGTCAATTTTCCTCTTCAGAATCAGAAAAAAATACGCTTTGCTTATGTTATTTGACATATTCTACGTTTATATGCAAAACGACTCGAAACAAGCAAATAAAATTATTTCGCTGTTAAATTTCATTGTCCAATTTTAATCTGTTGTAAAATATATTAGTCGTAGAATTTGAACTAAAATGGCGGGTAACCTGTGCTATGGTTCCAGTACTGGAGGCAAGCCTGTAGACGAACACGGCCGGGATCCAGAGAGAGGAAGCGGCCACTAAACACAGACCCAGGGCGGTGCCCCAGGCAGGATAGGGCAGGTCCGATTTGTAGGCAAGGGGCTTGAATGTGGCCACCTCAAACAGGAAGATACCCTGGCAGGAGAGAATAGTACAATTTTTTTAATATGCACAGACCTGACACAGTTATGGTCATATTGACGACGTCAAGCTTATTACTGGTGGAGGTAGAACCATAGACGCACCGCAGGTTAGCTGGGTAAAGTAAGAGCATACACCGTCTCTAACTGAAAAACTGGTCAGACGATAAACACAATAAAGATCGTAAATAGTGTCTTAATTATAAGCTAACTCTTTCCAATCTTCACAACCTTGTGAAATTTTAATCAATATTAATATTTAAAACTGCATTTTTATTATATCGGAGTTGCAAACTACTAATTTACATGACAGTACACCAAAAGAAAAATAATAATAAAATTATAAAGGTTGAGGTCAGAATTGATGATACTAAACGACGAACGAAACACAATGGTATTTGAAAGTCGTTTTACAAGTTAGAACCTCATTGCTGCACGCTCGAAACAATTTTTCAATAAAACCGCTTCAAGCACTCGGGTATTCACTGTTAGTCACCTCTTTTAAACAATGCTAATCAATGGTGAGGCCATACATGTATTTTCGTGTTCTGAACCGTCATCTACTGCTAACGCATTGGACACAAAAATCCAGATTAATTCCAGCATTTGGATAGGATGAAAACGCATGTGGAAGCTTAAACAATTCAGTTAACACTGTGAACTTTTATTAATCATTCAGAAAATGTTAGTTAAACTTAAAACACAGCCAGAGATAAATATTTCTATGAATGTCCTCCACGATGTCTTAAAGGCCAAACCCAAGAGATATTCATCATATTAAAAAACAACTGCTATTATGATTAAACCTATTGAATGTTAGCATGGGGCAACAGTAAATAATCTGTCATATTAAAATAAAATTACTGTGTTACACAGGGTGTTTTCATTTAAAGGCTACGTAGCCTTTCAAAACTTTTTTTAGATTGCGCGCGTTTTTAGTTTTTTTTGCAAAGAGTACTTGGATCGTCACGTGACGATTGTTACTAAATTGTCCGCACAAACCTTATTCGGATTGTCACTAGTGTCGGCCATTTTGTTGCTTATCTGTAAAGTTTGAGTCACCAAACCTTGTGGCCGCGGTAAAAATAGTCGCGGTGTCTTCTTTAGTTATGTTAGTAGTAATGAATACTTGCGTCCACTACTATTTTCATTTATTGAATTAGCCAAATTCGATACTCTGTCATTAAAATCAATTATTATTTTCTAAAAGCATTTTAGATTAGCGACAATATTACCGCTGTAAGAAATTAAAATGGATGCCTTTTTGAACGAAGTTAAAGTAATTACGGTTCAGACGTTGTACTAAAGTAATGTTTAAATAAAATAATGTTTTATATAGAGTAATTAAATTTGGACCGCTGTACAGCAACACCTCTCAGGAGCAACAGATTTCTGTGCCTCCGCCAAATGTTGCTGTGAAGAGGTTTCACAGTAAAAAAAATCTTTTATATTGAGACCACAGTCTCATTGCCTTTAAGACAACCGACTTAAGAAGCATTTGTTTATTTACTGTGACCATGAGCGGCGTTAGGAACTTCCAGCACAGCTTGAAGAAAATGTTGTATCTTTTGCCAGTCATCAGCTCCAACACATCATAAAACCGGTCAGCACCTGTAACCGGATACAGACAAAATCTCCAGCAATGTTCTTTTATATTGCACTGAGAAAAGGTACATGTTCAGATCAGCGGGAAATTTGTGATAGAAAAGTGTGTGTGTGTTTTATTTTCTAAAAGACCCCAACCACGCCACAATCTCAAGGTCATATAGCAAACAATAACTGTTAGATACTTCTGTATTAACAATTTTATACATTTTATATGAACATGATTTTAAACTTTATTTTGTATTCTTTATTTGTACTTAAATAAAGATCTAATGTTACAAAACTTAATGGAAATATTAAATTTCAGTATAACAGTTCGATTGTGAGGTGATTTTAATTTTATATTATATATATGAAAACTAAAACAATACATACACAAAACAAAAAGATAAGTCATTAGAAAGTTTCAAAAGTTTACCGAAAATCCATCCTATGGCGAGAACCTCTCCACATACTATTATGAGGAGGATAAGGCCTGTGGCACTATAGTAGTCCATCAACTTGAACAGAAAGACACCGCCCTGAAACGGCCACAAATAACACATTATAGCAACTTTATTGTCAACATAACAAACGTGCTTAAACATACATTTCTTAACAACTACATTTTGAAGTGCATTAGAAGGCAGGAGCGATGTTAAACTTTCCGTGATACTGTTTTGTAAAAAAGAAATCAATTAGCAAAACTATGCTGTATTCTACAACTTAACAGAGAACGTCATGTTGACGTCACATCTTTTAGTATGCAAATGTGCCCACCAGCGAGTAGAGTGCCGGCTCCAAGAAATGAAGGTCTCGGCTTCGATCCTGGGCCGTGACATACCAAAGTCGTGTTACATGGTAGTGGGCATGTAGGTCAGCAGGCTATTTCCTTTGTTAAGCTAGCCAATCAGCTTGTCAGCATTGTAGTTACCATCGTTGCTACCATCACATTCATTACCATTATCATTGTTTGTGCCCAGCACAGATAAACACCTATATCTATTTTACCACAGACCACTTTAATTTTCCAATTTTACCAGCCAGCCAATCCAAATCAAACTATTACCAACCTCTGTAACCATGGGCAACCCGAGCAGAAAGGCCAGCACGCAGTACCCGGCAACGAAGAGGATCCGGTTCCTAGACTTGTACAAAGTCCGTGGGAACATGTCCATGATAGGCGTCAACAGACCTTCCACTGCGCCAAACTGATAACAAAAACACAATTGGATGGCTGATGGGGTGATCGGCTGTTTAATGTTATTATTAATATGTAAGAAATAAGTCATGTTAAGACATACTCCATTAACATTGCTCTTAAAAATATACTCAAACAGGATATTGCTTGATTATATTAACAATCGTTGAAAAATGTTAAAGTCAAGTTAACGAAATTGTCTTAAATGCTTTGGATTTTTTAAGGTACTCTAAGCCAAATTCACGTGCATTTCTTTTCGGATGGCATGTTAACATTATAATTGCTTTAAACTTTGATTGAACTCAACTTTATCTAAATAACAGAAAAACTTATCAACTCACAAAAAGAACACATGAAGCCGAAACTCTTCATTTACAGTAAATTCTTATTAATTTTAAATGATAAACTTCAAGAAGGTCCAACGTTGTATTATGTGTATCTTAAGTTTCATCATACTGGGTCATGAGTTGAATGCAATGCTGTTCATTAAGTAAAACACCAACAATTCTGCGTGCAAGAAGCTAGTAAAAGCCAGTCGTTTGGCGATAAAAAAGCAGTTATATTAGAAAAACATTCGATTTTTACACGGTTTTAAAATCACATGCACATCGGATTTGGACGATAATCTTTGATAATCGTTCCTCGTGTATGACGTCATATATTGAAACTTAAAACAATACCAAGATATTGGGTCAAGTTTTCTTTTCGATTAACTAAGTTCAAGAGTCCATTGAGAAAGATGTTTAAATAGTTTTCGATTCTTTTTATTTCGGTGGAACTTGGCGCAGTCTAAACATGGCCTAATTTGTTGTTGCTTGCATTACGTGCATCCAGTTCATTTGACATTTCCATAACATTGACGCCATTTTGCAAAGACAAATCATACGTAACGACATGTGCTAATTTCTGGAACAAGACACAACCATAATGTTATTATCCACATGTGCTCGGAAAATTAATGAAGATCGTATTCAAAAGCATTCCGAAATAAACTAGCCGCACTGCAATCTCTACTCACCTCAATTATCCGACACGGAAGTTTTAACTTTATTCTATCTAAATTATGCGTATACAATGTAGTTTTTACTTCACACGCGTTTTAAGAGTCTTTAAATATTCAATAAAAACAATGAAAAAACATGCCAGACAATAGACAAATGGGACCAAAATGTTAATTCCACAATATCTGGCTTGGCGGCATTCTTCCCATATTGTTTGTTGTTTATTTGTTTATGGACAGGGGTCGGCTACAAGTTAAGTAAACAAGCAATGCTGATTCATTTGATAATAATTTACCGTTTAAAAATAAATATATAATTTATTTTATAAACAAATATAAACCGAAAGCGAAAACAAACACAGTTCCTACCAGTCCTGATAAAAAAAAATCTGTAGTCATGACATATTTATAAAATTTGGTCAGGTTTGCATGCTATAGCTGGTTAGACTGTCTGGTTGAAAGACTGCGTTCATTAGTATTTGAGTACATACAACTTCGCAGAAATCAAACGGCAGCTACACCTTTTCCAACAAAGTTGTTAATTATGCTGCAACTAATAACAGCTGGTTTAAATTTGACGTCCTATCACTTATTATTTTTTATATCCATGTAACACACGTGTAACTTTTTCAACCAGTTGAGAGTATTAAAGGGAGACAACTGCGACTCTAATTCGTGTTCAATCTTTAAACTGAACAGCATTGGCATAATTCGTAGATGTTGAACACTGCTCGCTTTTGATATCTTGTTATTTTCATTTAATTTACACTCTGGTGTAGCGTAAGTCTGATAACTGCGAAGAAAATTTATGGTTGGGTGTTCCTACTCGCAAGTGTCTTGTACCTCACTGTCCAAGCCAACAAAGAGAACCATAATAAAGAAGAGCGCGGCCCATAAAGGTGACAAAGGTAGCTGAGTTACAGCCTTGGGATAGGCCATAAAAATCAGGCCTGGGCCTGAAATAAAGAACAGGGCTTTGGACGTCGTCCATATCTGGTCTGGTTGGTTCTGGCGCATCGGTCTGACACACTCCCTGGAAGTTCTTCAAAATCAGAATTGTATAACTGGCCTACACAAACTCTATGACATATTAATAATTATAAACTCTTTTGCTAATTAAAAATATATGTTAATTCATATCATGAATCAAGCTAATTTACATTCCTAAATATGAGAGTTTCTAGTAAATACAGAATTTTAATTGCAATAAATTAACAAAAAACACAGTGTATCTCAGCTGAAACAAAAGATTAACTCAAACAATACAAATTTCTTCTTTATACTAGCAGTAGACTTGGTATGCAATCGCTCAAATTAATGCCGTAGGTTCGCCCCTTATTGGCGAGATTTTTCTTGAGGACGCCCTTTTTCCAAAGGCATACGATTCTTCGATGATGAACATTACAGACTTTGGATTTTGTATATTTGTGAGATTGTATACATATGTTAGAATTTGTTCAGACCTCAAGAAAACAAACTTTGTCCAGTTCTTATCTGAACTCAGCAAAGCATCAATTCGCTATGCAAGGGTTATTTTTATGGGAATAGCATACACGCTGTTGACCTTGACATACCCAACTTCGCGACATTACACCAGAACGTTCTCATGCGGCGTGCGGCAAGAGTGTAGCACATTTTCTATCATCTTCTCATTAGGTAGACATCAAACGCTAGTAGTAATACACGATTAGTAATTTTATTCCACATTTTAAACATGTAGCCATCTCTTCAAAGAGGGCCACCCGTGGCGTAGAGGTAGAGTCGCCGATTTGTAACACTTCTGACTGCTTAGCCTGGCACTGCGTGGGTTCGAGTTCCGGTCGGTGGGTTGGAATTAATAAGGGAAGGTCTCCCAGCTGAAATACGGTGTGCCGGTGGTTCTATCCAGACATTTGTCTGGGATCTTCCTCCATCAAATAGCTGGAATTGGTCACTGCGATGTATTTAAAAAAAACGAAACATCTTTCCAAAGTGAGGACCCATCTGTGCGGCACCGGAACGACACCAGCTCGGATATGGCAACATGGATAACGGCACTCATGCAGTCCGGGCTTTTGTTCATGTACTTAAAATGTATTTACGAGTTACATTAAATTTGGTTACAATTTCAAAACACATTTTTAAAGAATATATGACGATTATATTCTGAAGTAAATAAGCGAAGATGTACATAGTTGCTATTTTACAATGTTACTTCTACGACAATTATTCACACACAAAAAAACAACACTTTGAGGTGATATCAAATGGATTCCTACATTATTATACATTATTTTCCACTGCTATATAAAGATGCCCACCTTAAGCCTGCTAAACGGGAAACGGCCGGACTAAGACAGGCGTTTTAGATCTAAATCAGCCACATCCAGCTTAAAATAATGGTTAAAACAGAAAATTACTACATACCTGACTCCACAACCTTCGCTATGGGTACGCCAGCCTCATTGGCCATGAAGCCCAATATAGAAAACACAATCAAGCCTCCGTACAGACTTGTAAGGCTGTTAACTGTTAAGACAACAAGGCCGTTCCTGTAAAAGAAATCCAGAAAAATAAAAAAATAATGGCCTCAGTAAAAATTGAGGTATCATGTAACACCAAGCAGCAGCTGTACTTGTATAGTTATGGCCAATGCCACGCTTACAATCCGTAAAATTGCAAGAAAGAGCACGGATGTGAGACAAGAAGATGACTATTCTGGAATCTAAACATTCTCTTACAATGTCTATTCTTTACATTGATTTGTGAGAGGTACGAACATACGCGGTTTCTTTTGTTAAACAAGACCTTGCCAAACAGCTGCCTTTTTATATTCATAATGTATTGGTAATTGCAAGCTACTCTTTATTCTTGAAGCCACGGCTTTAAAAGCGGAATACTCGGTTCTTTTCTCTGAAAAAGATCTCACAGAACAGCTGCGATTTCCTATTATTATTGCCTGCTATATTTTATACAAAATAAAATGTTCTCCAGAGCGCGCCAACAATTGTAAAGGCCTGGTTTTAAAGTTCCATTCATGAGGGTTTGCCGAAACAGGCTGAAAAGAGGCATATGAGCAGGGATGGATACAGGTGGTGGGGAGAGGGGATGCATCCCTGGGGATCAAATCATCGGAGTATCTGTACAGGGAAGGATCTAGGTGGTGGGGAGGGGGATGCATCCCTGGGGATCAAATCATCGGAGTATCTGTACAGGGAAGGATCTAGGTGGTGGGGAGGGGGATGCATCCCTGGAGATCAAATCATCAGAGTATCTGTACAGGGATGGATACAGGTGGTGGGGAGGGGGGATGCATCCCTGGGGATCAAATCATCGGAGTATCTGTACAGGGAAGGATCTAGGTGGTGGGGAGGGGGATGCATCCCTGGGGATCAAATCATCGGAGTATCTGTACAGGGAAATATCCAGGGGGTGGGGACGGGGAGATGCATCCCTGGAGATCAAATCATCGGAGTATCTGTACAGGGATGGATACAGGTGGTCGGGAGCGGGGATGCATCCCTGGAGATCAAATCATCGGAGTATCTGTACAGGGATGGATACAGGTGGCGGGGAGGGGGGATGCATCCCTGGAGATCAAATCATCGGAGTATCTGTACAGGGAAAGATCCAGGGGGTGGGGACGGGGAGATGCATCCCTGGGGATCAAATCATCGGAGTATCTGTACAGGGAAGGATCTAGGTGGTGGGGAGGGGGATGCATCCCTGGGGATCAAATCATCGGAGTATCTGTACAGGGAAAGATCCAGGGGGTGGGGACGGGGAGATGCATCCCTGGAGATCAAATCATCGGAGTATCTGTACAGGGATGGATACAGGTGGTGGGGAGCGGGGATGCATCCCTGGAGATCAAATCATCGGAGTATCTGTACAGGGATGGATACAGGTGGTGGGGAGCGGGGATGCATCCCTGGAGATCAAATCATCGGAGTATCTGTACAGGGATGGATACAGGTGGCGGGGAGGGGGATGCATCCCTGGGGATCAAATCATCGGAGTATCTGTACAGGGATGGATCCAGGGTGGAGGTGTATGGGGGGATGCACCACCACCACCAACAACAACAACCAGGCAAAAGAGCAGAGAACTTTGTGAAAACACATACATGTAAAATTAAAAATACTAAGCTTTTAAAGTAAGTTTTGTCTGTTGACTGCTTACGTCGAAGTTACGGTCACTACTGTGTACATGTATATATATCCAGTATTACTGCGATAAAGCTGAATGCATCTTGATTCATACTCCCCCCACCCCCCACCCCACCCAAAAAAAAATAAAATAAAAAAAAAATAAAAAATAATAAAAATAATAATTCTGGATCCGCCCCTGCATATGAGCTCAAAAATATATTTGCAACAAAATAGAGAGGAATGAAAAAACGAACTTTCCCGGGGGTTAATAAACTCAGTTAAAATTTGACAAATGCCTCCCTGATGTAGAACAAGCTAAACCTACCGACATTTTGCAAAGTATGGCATTAAATGTTATATAAAGCAGATACGGGGATAAGAGCAGTTCTCTCAGGCTACAAACAAGCACAAAAACGTCACCAATATAATAAAATATTTCTGCTCTTTTTGCCACATGGCACTTCCAGTAAGACAATTTCGTTTTAACATTTTCACCATTATCAGCAATGTCCCCCGCAACATCTTACGTTTCCCTTTTAACACTTAAATTAACATGTACACTGTCTTCACATAATCTTTACTATCTATTTCATCATGGTCACCATGACAAGTGTCTCCATTACATATTCGTTTAAAAATTCAACATAATCACAAAGATTAAAGACTATCTCCCACAACATGTTTACTTTACAGTACAACACCGTTAATGCTATGATCACATTACTTTTCCGGGTAGCATTGGGTCAGGGACTTCGTCGCCTCATGGACTGTTCCAAACCAGCCAGTTTCAACCAACCAGAAAGCGACAATTTATTTACCAATTTTAAAATGTGCTAACAGGCCAACGTGGAAAATCTTAAATGCAACTCCCAGCGTGCAAAGAATACACAGCTCTGAAAATGTCGGACCCTAAAGAAAAAGTTCTAAATATTCACAATGGTGAGATCAAAATCTACAACTATATAACAATAGAGTTACAGATAGTATATCAGGCACGTGTCTGCCATTACGCACTTTACGCACGTGCGTAACCTCCGTTCGAAAAATCGAAAATCTAAAAGTACCAAAAACACTAAGAAAGCCGATGGCTTACGCGGGTTAGGAATTATATCTTTTATTTCCGTAGTTTCTATGTTATAAAATCTTATTACCACACCAATCAAGGTGAAAATATAAAAACTTATACACGTCATTTTAGTCGTTCATATTTTGCTTTAAGTTCATAGCATGTCCGCATTTTACCTGTTATTCATTAGCAAAGAACCGATATATTCAAAAGCAACGGTTATTTCCCTTGCAATTGTGCGTTACTTCAAAAAACGGCCCATATTCGCGCCTGCAGTGACATAGAGTGACTAAAATAATTGTGTTTTATGTCAGCAAAAAAAGACAAAACTTGTTAGGCTGTTGTTTAGAGAAGCCGACCGTATATAAGAAGTGTTCGGAAACTCCACCAACCTGAGACTGTTCTGGTTTTAAAGAAGAGAAGCAAATGACGCCAGGAAGCACTTTTGATTATAATATGTAATATGTTAGCAAAGGTTTGTCTATTTTGAATCTGCGTCAGAAAAACGGCACATACCGGACGGATTTGCTGTGGAACTTGTTGTAGCTTCCCAGAGCCGTCATGTATCCTTGCCCCAAACCACTGGAGAACAGGATCTGCGTGCCCCCATCCATCCACACCTTGGCGTCCATCAGGCGGCTGAAGTCAGGCTGGCGGGAAGGCAAAAATGTTATATATTTCTGAATACATTTTCAACGTAGCTATCTAATCTCTCTTTATATCTGCTTTAAAACGTTGACGCAAGCCCAGATGACAGTCAAAGCGGACTATTGCAGCAATATACTCATATAACAAATGAAATACATCATTTTATAAATTATATAAATGATATATAGGCACACTGTGTGCTAAAGACTGCTGCTAACACTAAATGCTACATTTTTCCGCAAGTATAGTATGAGAGAAACATTCGGAACTACTCACCGATGACCGCTTCACTACCTTCTGCCACCACTTTATATGTAGACAGAAGTATTAATGACTTCTTTATTGCAACTCGCTCTGTGGAAATTAATAATTGCTTGATCCCATTGGCTTATAAATAAGTAGTAAAGATTGTAGTAAACGTGGCATGTTTCTTTTGGAAGTGGTGTGTTAAAATATTAACTGCTTTTTTCAATTATCTACCACAATAATTGGGTTATTCTAATTTTATTTGGAATCTAATGTCCCCGTGTACAAAAACGGCAGTATATAAGCACACGTGTTCTGTTAAATACATAAATATAATGAAACATATTTAATAACATAATGTAAACTTTTTAGGCAAAAAATAAATGTCTATAGAATTTTTTGATCTCGAAAATATACAATTTAGATCCAAGACTAAAAGTAAAACTTATCGTCCCGATTCTTATGCTTTCCATTACGTATTAAATGCTGTTAATGTGTGTCACTTAAATTACAATTTTAAGTAATTGTAAGAACTTCTGTACTTATATCTTTCATTAAATATATTAAAAATGCATTAAATCACAACATATGTGCATGAAAATCTGACACAAAAATTGTCCCTAACTTAGTTCTCATTTCCGTACAAAATTCGTAAATAGCGCGAAAATATTACTTCCCATTTGTACTCTTCACCACATGACGTCATACTGAGCTTATTTCTCGCGAAAGTTTTAAATCTTGGAACCGGTGGCGACATGTTGTGTAATGGCGGCTGAAGAAATTGCTGGTAAGTATGCTGTTTTTCATGCGTATGTTTTCTTGATTTCATTACCGTGCAGCTTGAATAACGATAACCATCTCTGACTGAGACGTTTCTTTGTTTGCGTTGTATCATGTCTTTGTTTATGTATCTGAACGTCAACAGATGTCTGCAATTGTACCAAACCGAGGCAAATACTAAGGGAAATAACCCCAAAACTATCATTGCCGTAATAATCAGTTCCGTACAGTATAAAAAGTTCCGGAGTTGAGAATTTTTCTATTACGGAACTGAGATTTTATACGTTCTATGTGTATTTTTTAACATAATTAACCCGGAATACCGACCAATTCAAATGACAAGTATTTTGACTATATAACATATGTAAACAGAAAGTCAAAAGAATAAGATATTTATAACTAACAAGAAAATGTACGTCAGCTGAACAAAATATTACGGATCTGAGCATAATATCATTACGGAAATGATATTTAATTATAAAAAAACAATTTTTATGAACTGTTTAGAAGAGAAAACATGTATTTTTAAATCTGCTTATTTTTTTTTTTTTTTTTAAACAAATCATGTAGGAAAATGGAAACTCTATTTTACTTTTAAGAACTTTTATAAATATTAAATTATTACGGAGATGAAATAAAACGTTATGGAAATGATAGTGAAAGGTTTGCACCTGTCATTGCAATTTTAAAGCAGTACCAGTTCAAAACAAGATGAAACAACAATATGTTGATATATATTTTTAACATTTATGAAAAGAATGGCACATGTACCCGTAATATTGGGTAAATATTTTTTTCACTATATATTTATGGCATTATTCAATCAATACCCCATTCACTCAGAAATTAAAGTTAATAATGTTTTGTAGATAGACTACTGGAAATCGACAATCCTGATTTATTACTCGCAACGTGGCAACGTAGATTGAGTCAATTGTGTTCCCCGCGAGATAGGCGTGAGCTGACCATAGAGTGGGCTGATTCCGTCGTACATCTTGTGTCCAAGATTGAACACCTAAAGGATTTAATACGCTTGCGTAAAAGACAGTTTGAAGAATGGATGGTCGCAAATCAACCGTAAAATTAACTAACGCCGAGCGAGTAGCCTTATGGAGACAGCGACAAAGAGAAAGCCCACGAAAGCATGCTGAATATAAGAGAAAGGAAAGAGAGCGATATCAAGAGAAGAAGAAAAGAGGGGTCATTAAACCAATCAACGAAATGAATGCAAGGGAACAAAGAACAAAACTAAAGGGGTGGCGAAAATCATCGAAACAGTATTACAAAAGAAAGAAAGAAGTACTACAGTCTATAGAAAATACAGTGACACCACCAACGTCACCAGAAGCAAGTGGTCTGCCCCAACAACAAGTTGCGAGACAGCTGGGTAGAAGAAAAGTAAGAAAAGATCGTTCAAAAGCGTATAGAGAAATCTTCCGTCTCCGACTTGCTTTGAAAAGGCAAGAAAGGTTGAAAGAAAAATATAAGAAAAGATGGCAAAGGCATAGTAAAGGTAACAACAGGTCGAAAGAAGGGGATGATATCATTAAAAGTCACGATGGCAGAAAAGCAATCATGTTGTTCTCGATCTTGACACAGCGTATAATAGAGAGATACAACAATACGAAGAGTCAAGAAGAAAAGCGAAAACTGTCAGCTCTGGTAACAGCAATTGTTTATGTTGTCATGAAAAGCTATTTTGAAATTTTCAAATAAATACTAACGAATTTCAACATCTTTTGTCATTACCATGACACAATTTATTTTGTCAAAATAAATGCTTGTATTGATATAATGGATGCTGTATGTTTCATTTATCATTTCCGTAATGCAAGTCTCATTTCCGTTATACATTATCATTTCCGTAACGGGACATAAATTTGTTTTATTTTTTGTCAATTTAAATGAATATTGATACCATTGCCTTGTTTTCATATTTGATTAAATGTATAATATTTGCCTGGGGCAGTTAGAACGTTTAAACCTTTATTTAAGAATAGAAAACAAGTGTTATATCTACGATTAATTTGATAAATTGAGTAATTTCATATGTCTTTATTAAAAACAAATTTGAATTCATTCAAATCCTGGTAAACTTTTCCCTTTCAAGTTTGCTTCTCAGTCAAAAGATATTCAGATAAAAGTTTTGATCTCAACTTAACTATAGCCTAAAAAAATAAGATTTTAAGTTGTGTTACGGAACTGAGAATAGTTTACATGTAGGTATGTTCCAATAGACAGTAAATATCAAAACATGTAAGTTTCTCACTGTCAGGTATTGTTTTCACTGCCAAAATGTTAGTTGGTTATAACAAACACAAAAACAAATAATTTTTGTAATATTTTTATTTTGTCAGTGCTGTGATAAGATTCCAAAAATAAATAGAATCACCCAATTACACTTGAACATTATTGGCAAAATGTACCTTGTGGCTTACATACCACATGCGTTTATGATTTACAAGGTACAGTGTAGTGTATGTAACAGTCTTGCTTCAGTGAGATAACAGTAGTTACAGACCTGTCAAGTCTCACGCTTTCTGCGTGAGACTCACGCTTTTGAACCTCAAATCACGCTCTCACGCTTAAATACTCAAAACTCACGCATACAACATCTCCAGTGTTTTCGAAAGTTTTTTTCTGTTTATTTTGTCCGAACGTTTACGTTGTTCAATCGATTTACTGGCCAAAAATCAAGCGCAGAGTCTTGTAAACATTGAAGAACTAATGAAATTACACCGGGGATAGAACGCCGATTTTCATTGGCTTATTTTTCTGTCGTCATAGTAATCAAACTCCCGGTGTAGAGGTTATAGAGTGTTCAAAGAAAGTTACTTGGAAGTACAATAAGCAGCACCAGTAAAATTCCAGTTAGCTCAGGACATTTAGTTTTTAGTAAGGAAAAACAGTGACTTTTTCCATTCTTTACCATGTTTTTAGTATGTTTTTGTATTTGTTTGTTTTGTTTTTATAAAACTTGGTGATCACCACAAGTAGTGGGTGTAAATGATATCTCTGATATAAAACTTTAATTACTATGATTGCCATAGATTATCTCCAAAAGTTGTAACATCTATGTGTAATATACTGTGGAAACTTGTTTAAGCTAGTCAAAATTTGGCATGCCACGTGTTGAAATGCTCAAAACAGCTGAAATTCTGATACAAATTCTGTTTCCAAACATTTTTACTTCTAATTAAAAAAAATACTGTCAATTTTTGAAATCCATTTCTCTTGTTTTATTTATAAGATCCGTACAGTTTTAATTATTAAATATTACATCGAGGGTTCATATCCATAAAATAGTATGTTTTCAGCGTATGGGAGGCTTCGCCCCTAAGACCCTCCTTTATAGGTCTTTGGTCTTACTCTTATGCTTTATAAACCCTTGACAGCTAAGTAGTTAAGCAGTCATATTATTAGTGTCAGCTTTTGTACAATCGATTGGCGTCTAGGTTCTTATTAGTTAAGTTTGTTATACCGATCAATAGAGTTTATCTATTAAAGCCTCGCTAAGCCGAATATCTTTTAAAAGTTATTTTTTGTTAAACTTTTGTCTGGTTATATTTTTAACTTTTTTATCATGTCATTCATATACATCAGTATGATATGTTAAAGGGGGTATCCGCACTTTGTCTATATAAAATAAATGTAACGATATGTACTTCTGAGTGTTTGGGAAACGATTTCTAGACGTCCTAAGTTAATGCGGCTTTTAACACTGCTTCAAAGGAAGATAGTGAAAATAATAAAGTATACTCATGTATTCTTTACTTACTTTATAAAAGAAGGTCAATATATTGTCTTAAGTTAAGGCGGCTTTTTACACTGATTCAATAGTAAAAAAAAAGTAAATAAAATAATTTCACGTCGTGAATTATTTACGTACCTTAAGATAGAAGTTCAACCCGTCGTACCACTGATTCAATGGTTTAGTAAAATTATAATATATTATATATATTATTATATTATTTTATATAATTAAAATAACAACATTGCTTTACGTCGTGTATTATTTACGTACTTGAGAGAGGTCAACCCACTGACTTAAGTAAACGGCGGTTTATACCACTGAATCGGTAGTATAGTAAAATTATAACATAGTATATATTATTATTATATTATTTTGTATAATTAAACTAATAAAATTGTTTCACTTCGTGTATTATTTACGAACCTTGAGATAGAAAGTCAGCCCATCCATAGCACCTTCCAGCGTTAATCCTTTGACCAGTAAGACGGTTAACAAGATGTATGGAAAGATGACGGTTACGTATACAACCTACAAAAAAAAAAAAACAACACAACCTCAGACGGTATGGACCACGAAATATATGGTGTAGAATGTAAAAATATGTTTTAATCTACAACACATCACTCGCAATGCTAAATATTTCGAACCACCTTCATTCATGGAACAAATGTCAACAAACGGGGTTTACATATGGCACACAAACATGTTAAATTTAACTAGGATCATGAGACGCTTTGTTTAAACGTTTGGAATTTGTTATTGTCTAATATTTATATTGTACGCTAAATTGCTCATTCGCCGCTTAGAGCGGTGACGAGCTCAATAAAGTTGAGTTGAGTTGAGTATGAAGTTGTTGTAGTTTTTAAATTTAATTTCGGATCTTTTCTTTATTTATAAACTTATCATTTCTAACTTATTTCCAAGAATATAACATTTCAACTAAACAAGGAACCACACGAGGGCTGTGAAATTATAGATGAACTTTGTGGACCATTTCAATAAAAAAAATAGTTCAATTAACAAAATTATTGAACTTTTGCAGATGTCGAAACGAGAAAATTAAGAGCAATTAAAGGTAGGTCGTGTAGTTGTAACAGGATTAAGAGACAATGACACACCTTTCCAGTCCACTTGACCCCTTTACATATACAAATAAAGACAAGGAACCAGGCGACCAGCAGTGCCACCACTAGGCCAGGAACCAAACTTCCCGGCTCTCCCAAACCAGACGACATCTTGAGAGCCTTTCGTCTGCAACGAAACTTAAGTAAATTTAACTTACAGTTACTAACTTGAATAATATGTTCCGATTTCATATATACAAAATCATTTTTTTACAAAACCGCATTTACAAACACTGTGTTATTTACTGTTATTAAAAGCATTCGCATATATCTGTTTATGTCTAAGAAAAGAAAGACTTATAAATAACAAATAAATATTATGAAAACACAACTTACTCCCAGAACTCCACGACGGCGTCAACTCTAGGTGCAGTCTCGTTAATAAGAAGAGAACAACTCATACCGGAAGTGACGTTTGTACAGTTGGCAGACGACGTCACCATGCCAGTGACGAAACAGCTGAAGAAAGAATGGTCAAATATTGAACATCAATACTGTAATCTGAGATCCTTTACACCCAAATCAAAGTATAATTGACAACAATATATCGTTTTGAAGCTTCTGGCATTGGGTAAGGAACAATTCGGAAATCTTTTGAACATTTCATATTGATTCTTCACTACAATGTTGAACTTGTCGACTACAGAATGTTTCGTCTGTTCGCTACTTTGTCGATAAACTGCAAATAAACTGCATTTGTAAGACCTTTCTTTTGTGATAATTCATATGGAACGATTACATTTTAAGTTCCGGACATGATCAACGTCACGCAATATGCATTCAGGGGCTTGTGCCTCTCTGGCAATCAGAGTTGTTGAATTGCTTAGTGTCTGTTTACTCGTTGAAGCACCGAAATGACAAAAACGCTATTAATAAAAACGCCTATTGATTATACTTTTTATGCTAAAATTTGTGCGACAATAAAAGAACAAGAAAGAGCTACGATGTTAGCCTTCCAAGACGCCGTAGAGAGCATGCACTTTAAACAGGAAGATGACTATCCTTAGAACTAAACACTCTCTTACACTGTCGATAAATTACATATTACATAAACATTGGAGAGTAACGTGCCATAACTCTGAATGGAAGTAGAGTATTTGCTACTTTGTTTTCCTTCTTCTCTGCTACATCTGTATTTACAAGCTGCATTGGTAACATCGGTATACTTTGTTTTGTTTAAACCAAACTGCTGTGAATTCCAGTTAATGACAGCTACTTTTTTTTTATAATTTAAGCAACGCTTTATTGTTGCAAGCTACAATGTTGATGAGTGAAATACTCAGTTCTTTTTTCTGAAAAGGGTCTCACAGAACAGCTGCGATTTCTTGATTTTGGTAGCTACACTATCGTCCATATAAACATGTATTGCACAAAAGGCACCGCTCTAGAGTGGCGTTAATAAAATATGAAGAACAAGAAACTCCATCTGGTTGATTGAAAATATGCAGTGAGTTCCCAAATATATGCAAAACTTTGGCAACGTGTACAAGTATCACTTCCAGGAATATGCATACTTTATGCAACTTTTTCATGCATCTCTTACAGCAATAAGCTTTTTTTGTGTCAGTTTGATATGTAGGTCTTCGAGAAATATACGTACAATGTGTTAATTTTATATACTGCTCTTCCAGAAAGAATATGCATATTTTGTGCATTTTATAGGCAGCTTTTCCAGCAGTATGCCTACTTTGTGTAAATATTATCTGTAGTTTTGACAGAAATGTATACACTTTGTGTAGCTTTTACATGCTGTTCTTTCAAATAGAAGTTTACTTTGTGTCACTTTAAAGAGCAGAAAATATACCTTCTTAGTTTAAATGTTTTCATGAACGAAGAAGTCGAGACAGAAACCGTCTAACCAGTTATTTATTTTGTAACTTTGTTGAAATGACAACAAAAGTTGCCAAAAGCGTTAAGATGGCTGTAAAAGCTCACTTTTTTGTGTTCCACTCGTTGTCGCATGTTGCCCATGGCAACTGTGACGTCAGAGATACAGCCAGGTAGTACAGTCCCCATGCGATGACGATGATGTAATATATGGACTCGAAGAATACAACTACCTGTTGCGCAAATCCAATTCCTGGAACGTTTATGTTATGAGTAATGTCTCTAATGGTATAATATATGAATAGTAAATAATAGTTTTGTTAGAAAACAATCTTGGTTGAGTAACAAATGATGAGTGTGATAGGTTTAGCAAATGCCACATAAGTCTCTATCTCAGCCCAAAAACTGCAATATTAATGGACTATTAGAATCAGTTGTGAGATATCTGCTTAAACATTTCTTATTATAGGTGCATGACTTATTAAACATAATTTATAAGTAAATAAGTATATAGTTAGTATCTATAAGTAAATACAATAAATACAAATCAATTTAGAAATAAAATATTTTCAATTGTTGTAAAATACTATAGCATCAATTATTTTTTTATTAATTTCTTGGTTATTCTTTTTTTTAATAAAATCCAAGCTTTGCAACCAACTGTAACAATGCCTTCGATGTAACATTAATACACCTAGGGTGGGCTATAATAAACGGGTGAATTAAACCTGGGAAACAATTGTAAAGTAAAATAAAAAGAAATGATTCTAGAAGATCTTGTCTTCGCGCAATCTTATAAGCAGATACGCTGCTTGCAATCATAGCATGTCACAGGTACACCAATTCAATGTCTTTACTTTATTTTTATAACAAATAATAATGGTTTGTTACAGACATAAACATAGAGTTTCGAATAAATAGTGGATATCTCAAACACCACATATCCTACCTTGTAAGGCAGGGACTACTTTCCAAGCGCGGATGCATCCACTGCTGGTGTACTGGCCTAGACTGATCTCCAGTATGTACGTCGGTACGGACACCACGAAGAACGACAAGATATAAGGAATCAGGAACGCTCCTTGAACCAAGTTAAAAATGACATATTTGAACTAAATGTAAGATTGACTCATTTGAACCAAATTTAAGAATAGCTAAATTTAACCAAATATAAAAATGACTTTTTGAACCAAATTTAAGAATGACTCTTTTATAATTAATTAAACATATGCATTACATATGTTCGTAAATATAACAAGTATAAATATAAAATCAGAAATTAAAACTTGTAAAAAGCTAGTGTATAATAGGTTAGACTGAACTTATTCTGGGCGTATTTTATTGCACAGACTTAAAGATAACTCCATTGAAGCACTGACAGCATATATAAGGTCGCAGCTGACTATATTTGCAATACTGGTGCTTTATTTATTTCATTAAAATTTTAAAAAAATTATGAGATATTAATATACAAAATATTAAAATATTACCTCTGATCTCTAAAATACCAGTGAACAAGCGGTCTTTCAAAACAGTGTGCAGTTCTTAAGTGGACTGAATGCATCGCGAGACTTTTTAATATATTTTTTCTATTCTAAGCCGTTGAAAGCTTACCAATACATACTAGCTTTTCAATATGACATCCGACAGTTTTACTTTTTCAAATACATGTAACAATATATAACGACTGCTTTGGGGAATTTAGGCATACTTTCTGCATAAACTCATACGCTAGCATTAGTAAAGACGGCCATAAACACTGCCTAAATTGTAAAGCAATACGAAACCCGAAAAAAAGTTCATTATTTCCAATTGTATAAATAAGCACGATATTGATCTACGCTTAAAATAGATATCGACGCCAGAGCTCATTACCCGGATGGCGATATAGAGTGATCTCAAACGTAAGTTGTGACGTGGTTTTCTAAGTTTATAAATAGCTATCTCTGCATCGTGGCTCAGATATTATATACATGTTTGCAATGACGGGTGTGGAAATATACTTCACTGTTCACACAGATTTAGAGCATCAATGAAAAGTATTTTGTAGGACCTTTTCAGGTAACATTGACTTATTTTGGTTATTTGAAACATAATTTTGGTCCAAGATGTCGGATACCACATTTAAACTAGCATGCGGGAATATGCGTCATATTAATTATGTCTCTCGTTAACAATACACTAACTGTCTCAACAGAGAAGCGTTAACTAAAATAAATATGAAGTGCAGATCTTGAGACCCGGTCTCTTGTCTTTCTATTGAATATTTGCTTTTTCAGCATGTTGCGTTCTGAAGTGTTCTTAATTGTTAAACTGCGGATAAATACCAACATCCAAGGGAGATAATACAAGGTAATGTGAATATGAATCGTTGAGTAATGTACTTTCGTAAACTTAAAGAAAATAAAACATTTCTTATAAACATACATTTAAACAGCAAATTAAATGTGTTAAATGACAAATTTACCGCCTCCATTTTTATAACACAGGTAAGGGAAACGCCATATGTTTCCCAGTCCCACAGCTGTCCCTATGGCTGTCATTATAAAGTCCAGCTGCGATGACCAGGTCTGGCGCTTGGTTCCATCGCCGCCATTTTGTGACGTCGATCCACTGCTTTCGTTGCTTTCAGACTCTACTTTGTGAATTTCGTCCTCCATCTGAAATACATGCAAATGAAACTGGCTATTGTGGTGTTATTAACACATTAAATTAATGCTAGTTGACATTTACAAGTTGCAAATATAAACATAGTCTTAATTCTTCAATAAACTAATAAGTGGACAACTTAAGCGATTTATGCTAAAAATGTAACCATTGTGATTAATTTTCAAAATGAATGTGCCACATTTTCCTTTCTATGCATTTGAAAGCGAAGCTCTCCGTCGCGGTAACGTACGTTTTTGTCGCGACGGCGCGCTTCGCAACGGCGCCTTTCTTTTAAACGAGCGGATACGCCGACAAAGTAGTGCGCCGTCGCGACAACATTTGCTCGTTAAATTAGCGCGTTGATACTGAAATATTTTTCATGGAGTTTTGGACAATTGTTTATTGGTTGGTTCTGTCAAATTATCGCAACCTCTGAAGAATTACGGACACAAACCAAGCCTGAGTTTTATAATTGTTTGGATCAAATGAGACAACAATAGACAGATAGGGCGTTGAAATTTGTAACACTTCAGATCAAACCGTCTATGATGCGAGAACATGTAGTTTTATTATCATTCTGAAATTTAGATGTGGATCCGGGGGGAAGTCCCCCACGCACACACACACCAACCAGGTTAAAGAGTACGAGTTGTTAAAACATGTAAGCTTAAAAATACTGAGCTTTTAAGGTAAATTTTATCTATTGACTGCTTAGGTCGAAGTTAGGGTCCCTTACTGTATATATATATATATTTAGTATTTACTGCGATAAAGTTAAATGGATCTTGATGGATACCTCACTAACAAAATTTTCTGGATCCGCCCCTGGTGAACCTAAATAGATGAAATGTAATAGATGACTCTTTCTGTGTTTTAACGGACGATTTTTCTAAGTAGAAATTGTCATCTTTGATTGCCAGTTTTGTTTGAGTAGATTTAAGCCTTTAATGGGAAAATGAATTGTTTTTGTTCCAAAGCATTAAATGTCCATTTGGGAGTGTTGTCATATTAGTAAATATCATCGTTCTTGCTACACTTACATCAGTTATTGCTTGGTTTTAAAAATTAATATAAAGAACACTTTATTTTATATAATTTCAAGTTTTATTACAATTTTGACACATGGAAAATGTTGAAATAATTCAGTTTGTATGCCGAATGTGTAACTTGCTTTCTTTTCATTTCTAATTAACCCGGGACCGTAACTATCTCGTTTACTTACAACTCTGAAAAATAAATGGTTAAACAAAACCTTTTTTACATTTATACAAACTTTAAAAGTAATCCGCATGCGTTTGTCATTTAAACCTACTTGACGTTAACTGTCTTAAAACTCAACAACTTAAAAGGGTCAAAAGGAATCGGCACACTGTGTTTTTACGAATTTGTACATTTTTATGACATTAGAAGTTATAACAGACGCGTTGCTTAACATATTAGTACCAAGAAGTTTAAGATCAAAGGGAGTCGTTATGTTGTTCAGTTTATCTAGACATTATATCTTGACATAAATAAAGCTGGCCCAGTTATTGCCTCTTATAAATAGTTCTGTTTGAAACAGGTGCAAGCAATTGGCTCTCAGCCTGCCGCTTGTGGGATCGCAAATAGTAATTATGAATAATTTGTTTACAACATTAAGAAATATTGATAAAAACTAAGCAATAACTAGTGTAGATCCTCATCAGACAGCACACAGCGCCTCCCAGATCCGGATCTACACTATTTGCCAAAGCCTGACCAAGTCTTGTTTAGGTGAAGATATACTGTTCATTTGACAACAACTGATCAGTCTTTGGGAAGCAGCCCTTGAAGCGAGATGTTGTGGGTCCTTACCCTGGGCAATTCGTATTAGGAAACACTTATTATTACACGATACCTCTGACAAAGCCTCCTTTACTTGCCTGATAACGGCAAACCCGGTAATAGTAAGAGGTTGTATCCGGCAGTTTGTCTATATCAATTATAATTAACCATACATTATCCCTGTTTTATTAAATTTGGACCTAATTTCTGCACAGACTCGTGCTTAAGTTGAAATAAAGACAAATTTGAATACAACCTCAATAGTTATACACTAAACATTGTGTTAACATCGTCCGACGTCAGAGCGAATTACCCGGATGACGATATAATGTGATCTCAAAAGTAAGCCGTCAGTGGTTTTATTGGTTTAAAAATAGCTATCTCTGCAGCGTGTCTCAGATAGGAACTACCTGTTTGCAATGATGAGTGATGATTTATGCTTTACTGTTTACACAAAACTAGGGCATCAAGAACATGATTTTGTAGGATCTTTTCAGCTATCAATGACTTATTTGTTGTTTTTTGTTTGTTTTGTTTTTTGTTGTTGGTTTATTTGTTTTTTGAGAAAAAATGTTGGTCTAAACGGTTGGATACCACCTATAACACTGATATAAAGACAGTGAAACGGCGTTTCTGCGAAGGTCATATTATATTTAAAGGTGGTATCAGGCAGTTTGACTTTATCTAATACATGTTAACAACATCTTGCCCATGTCCTGGGAAATTCGTGCATAGTTACTTTAGTAGCTGCATAAGCATATTCTTTAATGTAGCTTGAGGCTGTTTTTTAACATTACCTAAATTGTTAGACAGTACAAATGGTGAAATATATCGCTTTAAATGTCTATTTCCAAATCTATTAACAAGCACGATCGGGATTTCAGCTAAAAATAAACATCGAAATCAAAGCTGATTCCATGGATGACCATGTTACCTGATCTGAAAAGAAAGTTCTTTTTTCCCCCATTTTTTAAAGAATACGCTAACTGTGGAGTTTTCTCTAAAACGAAATATATTTTTTGTAATGGCAATAAAAGTGTTATAATTTACTTTTTATATGTGTGCAGGGCACCAATAAACAGCACTTCGCTGAATTCGTTTCCATGAATAAAACCAGCATGCCAGCTTTATTTAAGTACGATATAAAAACAATATATAAATCCATCAAATCTTTGCTTATGGCAATGTAGAAAAAAATATCGTTTATTTCAAATTTGACCGCATCTTTTATAATGTCCAATTTACATAAAATAATTCTAGTTTTTATTGAGGGTCCTTTGAAATACAAAAATATTAATTAGATTTACGTTGTCCAACATTCAATGTGTTTATTGGTATTTAGTACGAGGTTTTTGTATCTAAAATGTTATTAAATGTATATTAAAGCAAGAATTTGAATGAAAAGTAAGTTTCTAAACAAATAAATTGTTTGTTAGTTAAATTATTTGTAAAATAACGTGGACGTGAATAACGTGGCACATGACTATAAACTTTATGAGTCATGCGTACTACTACAACTAACATGCAATGCGTTTTAATACGATCAGTATTGCGGCAAAAGATGTAAATTATTAATAGAGCCAGGAGCCTTTTTTGATTTAGTTGCACCAAGTGTATGTGCTTGAGTCCTTGATGCGCAAACAACTCACATAGCATGCGTTTTGATTACGTCAGTGTGTCGCAAAATATATAAATTATTGAAAGAGCCAGGTGCCTTTATTGGTTTGCCACCTCAGGGCAGACTGGCAAGGTATTTTATCTTAACTTGATATTGATACATGAACAGCTCAAAGACCTGTAGAGACAACAGCTTGGTCAATGAGTTGTTAGTTACCATATAATCACGATGTTTCTCGTGGCGGATATAGAAATGACACATTTTAATAAGTCAGAAACATCTCAGAGAAATACAAGTATTCATAAAACGCATTCTGAAGTTAAACACGGGGCTACATGGTGTATCCAATGCACGCTGGTATAGAATAAATAAAATGTTGTACTAGACGCGACGTCGTAAGTTGGAGCTAGTTGCAATTTTACCCACTATGTCGCATTTAGAGATCTGATGCAGCAGTTAAAACCCAACAGACTATAACAAATTATACATCAATTGAAAGAAAATTTTGTCCCCTATATAATTACGCAAACAGTATGATTCTTTATGAACGCTCGACAATGTAACAGCAAATCAAATAATTTTAATCGGCAGAATAAACGTTGTAGAGGTGTAACACAAAATTATGTTAGCATCTTATAACATGGCCAGCGCTGCAATAATAGCGTGCCAAACGTTGTGCAAATTAGCCGTGCAAATGACGTCTGCAACGTACTTCCGGTGTATGACAGAAAAAACAAGATGGCGCGTACAGTAACCGTTGTAGGGCTGCCATTTCCACAGCGATGACCCTGTTGAGATTGAAAAAACCGCCACTTTCAAACATGGGTAAGGACTTTTATTTTCATATAAATCCCTTATTACATGACGCATTTCCATATATTTACAACAGAAAAATGTATGTTTTATGCTTATTCAGATTCTATATTTTTTTAGCAGATACGGTCGAAATGGAAAAAGTCATTTATGTTTTCCGTTGTCTATAGAAAATGTCCCATAAACAGGTTTTGGTTATCATGCAAAATAAAATGTATTTTAAACCTAATTGTGTATGTTTGCCGAAAGACAAACGTAAAAAATAATTATATTTTCAGAATGTATATCTTTTTCATAAACAAGATGATGTTTCTAGCTTTTTAATAACATGAAAAATGTCGGAGTTATTTAGAAAATACTGTGTCTATAGAAAAAGTCCCATTGTCGATGGAATGATCGCCGACGACGTCAGTGCTTACAGTTAACGTTCGGCCTATGTTTTCTGTGTTTCCCGTGCATTTTACGCCAATCACATTAGTATTTAATGTAATATTTTTTGTTTTATTTGCTCACAGCTTCAGAAAACGATAGAATAAAGCAACTTCTTCAACGCAAACAGGAGAAGCGACGACAACAGAAGGCAAACTGGTCCAAGGCATCATGGGAGGCACAGATTAGATCAAGAACGCACGGGAAAGGTATTTTTCAACATTTAAAATCATATATATATATCTTATTGTCATTCTTGAGGATATTATTTTAACTTAACTAAATAAGAACACAATTACCTTTTTTTAAAAAAACAAATGCAATAATTATTGTTATGAGATTATAGACAAATAAATGTACGCTCGTAAACGTTAATTAACACCTGCGCACGTAAAAATAGGTGTGCACGTAAAAGTAAGAAATAACAGGCGCGCTTGTAATAGATAACACGTACACATGTAACATGTAAACCGTGCGCAAACAAACGTTTATGCATGCACACGTAATATGTGATATGTGCGCACGTAAAATGGACACCTTCGCGCGTGAAAGCAACACGTGCGCACGTGTACGTATCGCGTGTGCACACCAGTTGAATATTTTCCAGGTCCCTCCTTTTCAGTAATAAATAATGCTTGCACACAAAATAAATATTTATTTTTTGTTAAACAGAACATGCATAAATAATCACATGCGCATGCCTTAATTATTTCCCGTTAGTACACGTTTACGAATGACAAATGTGTTATCATGACCCACACGTATTAATAGTACGTACGCTTGTATTTCTTATAACATGCGCTCGTGCACATGCGGTTTCATTACCATAATAATGCAAACAAGTTTATGTGCTGTTTGTTATGTTTTAAGGCCATCGAATACGTTTAACAATGTCCCCTACGAACAAAACTAAGGTTTTTCGTGGATGGTGAGACCGCGTTTCAAATATATCGTTCTTGTAATTTTTGACCTACCACAATGTTGGTTTTCTCTTCAACTGACATTATATTTAACAGTTGTAGTAATATAATCTTTTTAAATGTTCAATATACACAATACATAAGATTGCATTAAAAAAAAAACAACAACCTAAGACCTATTTTCGAACAATTACATGAATGTTTATATTTTTCAGTTACATTTAAACACATTTTAAAACAAATTTATAAAATAATAAAATCAGCGATATCTATATATATTATAATGTTTGTTGTTCTTTGAAGTTATAATTCACTTAAGAACTTGAAAAAGAAAAAAACAACAACAGAAAAGTGGGTCGTGAATAAGAAAAATGATAAAAGAGTTCAGTTATAAAGTTATGCAAAGTTGTAAATTTAAAAAAAAAAAAAACAGGCTCAAAGTTAATTGAATAAGTTCCAACAAGTAAATAGCTCGACATTATCTGAAAAAAAGTTAGAATGCCATTGGCGAAATGGTTTTGCATAATAATTAAGCTCCAATCTATTGCCGCAGCCACTTAACTTTGACTCATCAATATAAAAATGCGAAAAACTTCTAAAAAATAAATGTCACTTATGAAACTGTGTTGAAGAAACAGGATAAAGAATGGACCATTTTAACTTTTTTCAAAATTATACTTAAATTTATACACCTTCTAAAGACGCAAATAAATAAAAAAAAATGTGTACAGGTCCCTACATAAAATATTACAAAAATAAAAGTTTACATAACTTAGAGATACACATAAGAAATGTATATACATCTTACCATGTACTTTTATTTGTCAATTATAAATGGTCCATATTTTTATTAATTTGTTGTGTTTTGTTTTTTTTACATTTAGACAGCTTTGTCCTATATTTATTTCGACAAGACAACGGTCACGCAAAACTCGTTTCTGTACTGTCGTGTGTACGAGTCCTATCAACATATATTCTTTTTTGTTAAGCTTTTTGACATTTTTATTTTGTTTTGTGTTTTTAAGATACATCGAAGCGACCAATAATGATCATTATAGCGACGTCCAACTATTTTGGCAGACCCCAGACACCGGCGCACCGCAAATCAGTTGGAAGACGTTCCCACATTAGGTCCATCGCCCTGAACGAGACTCGAACCCACGCGGTAGGAGGTTAAGTAGTCAGAGGAGTTACAAATCGGCGACTCTACCACTACACCAAAAGCGCCCCTGACATTTGTAAAACCAGCAAGGACTCTACATACATTATATAATATACTTAAATTTCGTCATACCTCATCTTCCTCTCTCGCCTCTCACTATCTTTGCTTCTCCCTACACCTCCTACCATGAACCTATTCCCAATCTCCTCTGACCGCTTAGCCTCCCACTGCGTGGGTTCGAATCCTATTCGGGGCGAAGGACTAAATGTGGAAAGATCTTCCAGCTGACCTGCAGTGCACCGGTGGTTCTACCCAGTCTTTTTTTTTTTGGGGGGGGGCGGGGGGGGTCTTCCACCACCAAAAAAGCTGGGCGTGGCTATAATGATCATAACTGGTCGCTGTAATGTATTTCAAAAACAAAACAAAGCTAAACATAGCAACTATAATATATATGCTACAAAATATGATTTTGTGCCTACATATTGTCTCTGGTGTTTGTAAAACTTGATCAAATAAACATTGCATTATAAATAAATAAATAAATAAATAAATAAATAAATAAATAAACATCATTTTTGTAACTTTAAACTTAGCGTAAATGCAATCAAATGATGAAAGCTATGTCGATAAATAAGGCGTAACTGTACCGTGAAAGAGAAACAACAGTCCTTTATGTGCACATCGGTGTAATCAGACGAGCTGCCTAGAAGTGGCCCTGCTCTTAAAATACGGCAGTGTGAAGCAGATGGATGTGGAACGGTTCAGTACCTTCAAGAACCAGTAAAACGTGTTTAAATACCGCTATGCTATTGTCAGCCACAGTGGATCTGGTAGGCACGTTTCGGACAATTTGTCATGCATTTAAAATTCTAATTTGTGTATGAGTTATCATTAGTTATCTGTGGTTCTGATTATTATGCTTTTCAGTTTTTGTGAATTTAGATGGTGTGAGCCTGCTTTGTCAAGTTGTGTCCAAGTCGTCTTTTGGCACAGATCTGTAATTTAACGATGTCCTTATGCAGGGTCACTGTTCAACAGTCGGTATTTCTTTTTCGCCTGGCGCTGCAGTTGAATTATGAATTTTGCAGAGTTAACAAAATTTAAATGATATTTTTCGATCAGGCCAAATGTTAAGACATTTACTGCGTTTTTTTTAATTTGAATATACCAGATAAAATATACCTTCTGAACACCGACTTTCCTTTAAATCTCATTTATAATTTCGCTGTATTCATTAAAAGTATCAAATCGCGTAGCTGCCTGTACGCCGAATACGTAGCTGCGTTCACATTGTCCGAAGAATGAAAACATAAAAAGATCAAATCTGCAATAACAATATTATCCTCTAGTAGGAGTAAGGTGTATTTTTATTGCGATCAACTAGTACCCCTGTTTGCACTGAGAAAAAAAAAGATGCAAAATTGCTAAATCGCTTTAGCAATTTTCTGTAGCTTCTGGTACATGTATGGGACAAATTCTGTACTCTTATACCTCAAATCAGAACTTCTAAAAAAATTCCGTTCGCAGGACGATTACATCTTGGTTATGTATTTGGTGGAGGGAGATGTACAGAAATGCAACTTTTTTCGTCGCTCAATACTTTTCTTTTCAAGTTTCGTTAGATATGTAGCGGTACTGCATTTTTAATTGACAGTCAAAACTTTTTTTTTCTGTTAGAACGACGTACTAGTCGCTAAGTCATAAGCATTTACAAATGTTTAGTGACAGGACATACTGACATAAATCCGAGAGACAGATAGTGATGAAATCATTCTTAGTTGTCTTTTTTCTTGTTACCTAATAAAAAAAGCGAATTATTTTTTGTATAAATAATTAGCGTGGACAAAATTTTGCAAAAATGATCATAACCAGAAAATTGACGCGTATGTGAACACTCCTCTATAAGAAATACCTATTCACTCCGAATCAATTCAGGCTAAGCATTTGTGAAGAAGTGCATCAACATTTCAACACCCAAGTCGGGAAAGAAGAGTTGATATTGGTCATTAGAAATAAAAGTCTGATTTGAAGCAGTTATGACCTTAGGGGGATATGCCGGAATTTTGCCGATAATGTGCAGCGACATTTCTATCATTATAGCACAGGGGCACTTATGAGGTGCCCAGGGACTGAATCCGGCCGGTCCATTATACTGACACCGACGAGTCAGGCCTAATGCTGTCCCCTTAGCCCCGAGAGTTAGGAGGTAAGCCACTACTACCAACTTTAAAGTCTTTGGTTTGACCCGGCCGGGGTTTGAACCCGCGACCTCCTGATCAGCAAGCGTATATTGGCCATTAAATCATGTGATAAAAAGAATCTGACACTCGTTGTCATTTAAAACAAACAATGATAAAACTCGTCCAGGAAAAATGATTGTAAGCTCGCCATAGACTCGTTTACAATCCCTTTTCCTGGACTCGTTTAATACATGTTTGCAGGGGCGGATCCAGACAATTTTGGTGGTTGTGTGAATCAAAACCCATTCAACTATATCGCTGTAAATACTACATATATACACACAGTAAGGGACCCTAACTTCGACCTAAGCAACAAACAAAATTTACTTTGAAAGCTTAGTATTTTTTGAGCTTACATGTATGTGTTTTCACAATTCGTACTTTTTTACCTGGTTGGTGGGAGATGCATCCCCCTATCCCCACCCCTGGATCCATTCCTGAATGTTTGCATTAAATGACAACAAGTGTCAGATTCTTTATTTTGTTTTTCCTTATTTCTATTCAAGCAATTTTAGATTAGTATTTTTCGGACTTCTTGTACAGCATTGACGCCTTTTCAATATTGTTTGTTTTTTATACTCATTTAACAAACAGCTGTTAATTTATATTTAAAAAAAAAGTCTTCACGTTCAAATTCAAGTTATTATGCAGTAGATACAACGTTGTGTCTTTTTCTTCTGACTGACAATATTTGTTTTCAAATAAGCGAGATTACTCGAAAAGAAAATTTATGCATTGTTTTCTTTTACTTGAAATAATAGCAACATAGTATGTGCATTGGAAAACAAAAGAATGCACTAAGTCCACACTTACATAATCTTGGCCTTCTATAAATAATTCATTATAAGTACACCGAACATTAAACAAAAACTCTGTTTAATACTTTAACAGATTGTCATTGGATTAAAATGGAGACAAAAGAGGTACGAACAATTTGCTTATCAATAAATCACTCATTATCGATGCATTGTTTGAAGTGCGTCATTGGGACTTTACGCACTAATGGTGTTAAAGATGAATATTTTTTTAGTGCTTATTGAGACAGGTATCATAACCGTTTTCCTGACGTTAAAGGTGGTATCCCGCAGTTTTCTAAGTTCAATTACATATTATTTACAAATAGTTTACAAATGTTTGGGCAATTGGGACATAATTTCTGCAAAATCTCAGATTCTAGTCTATGAAGATGCGATTTTGAACACAACCTCATTTGTACGACTGTTCATATCGTGAAAAATGGCCCTTAATATTCATTTTTGAAAATTTATTAAAAGCAAGACGATGATTTCTTTAAAAAAAGATATCTACATCAGAGCCGATAACCCGGATGATTATTTAACGTGATCTTAAATGTAAGTGTTCACGTGGGTTTCATAGTTTAAAAATAGCTAACTCTGCAGCGTAGGCCAGATATGATATTGAAATGACGAGTGGGGTCTTATGTTTTACAGCAATATACAGCAATTCAAAGCATTTTTAAGAAAACAAAATTTATTTTGTTTAAGAGAAAAATGAATTTCCAAAACTGTCGGATACTACCTTTAAAGCTTTCTAACTCCTGAAACCAAGAAATCGGGACAAAACAAATTTAAAAAATGACTGAATAGCCGCCCCCCTTGGGTCGGATTTATGTCCGAATATGGTGAAACGTCCAAATATTGACCCGGCAAAATCATTTCTAAGTTTCAAGTTTTCACATACATGGTCATTTAATATTATACATTTATAGAAGATTCATTTTTTGAAATGCATTGCAGTGACCATTTATGATCATTATAGCAACGTCCAGCTTTATGGTGGAGGAAGAAATATGTCTCGGTAGAACCACCGGCGCACTGCCAGTCAGCTGGAAGACCTTCTCACATTAAGTCCTTCGCCCCTAACGGGACTCGAACCCACGCAGTGAGAGGCTAAGCAGTCAGAGGAGTAACAAATCGGCGACTGTGCCACTACGCAACGGGCGTACCCGGAAGATTTTAAACAACAAAAAATGAAAAGAAAAATGTACGCCGGATGTTAGCTTCGATAGCAATATGTTGCTTAATTCGATAGTGTCGGCTAATATTATGTTACATATTTCTTTTTTGTTCTTTTTTATATATAAAAAAGATTGTATGCATATGTATCTAAATTATATACAAAACAGACAACGTTTCTGTCGAGATGTAAGCTGCCGCGTTTTCCAATTAAGAAAAAATCAGATCTGCACAAAATAATTTTGTAACTTTATAAACACATCAACTTTCATCCAAAATTTCAATATTTCGGCGATTTCCATTTCGGTTTTCTTTCTTTCTTTAATTAACTTTCCATGTCATTCGATGTTTGTTTGTTATACCCGCTGATAAAATTTCCATTTATACCCCGGAAGTTTTAATCAGCGCGAGTGCGCATGCGCATTCGGAGAGTACTCAAGGGCAGACAACTTAGTTATCAGAAAGCCCAATATTTTATCTCTTGTCCTTTCCCCTGTACCTGTGTTAAAATCAGGCATTCGTCCCCTGACTGTCTAATCACTTTTGTTTCCTATCTTACATAATTACCACTGTTTGTAGATTAGTTATTTACTGATATGTCACCAGTAGGGATTTGAGTAATAAAAGAATAGTTGAATTGAGTTGAGTTGAGTTGAGTTAATAGTGATGCAGGAATTTAAATACATGTACTTATGAAGTGTAGATCATGTGGATTTATATGTCAGTTACCTATACATCTTAGTAAACCATTGTTATATGACCATATTTCGTAAAATGCTGTTTATTGATGTCCTACACCTGTCGGAAAAGTGAACCATAACGCCACAATCGTCATTTCAAACAAGTATTTCCTATCTGATTTACGCTGCATAGTTAAACCAAGAAAACCTTGTGACCACTAATGTTGTATTTCATCAACGTCATCCGCTGTGACGTCGATGTCTTTTTTTAGCTGGAATCCCAATCGTTCTTATTCACTGATATTGTTACGTATATATAACATGTAGGCAAACTGTCGAATACCACCTTTAATCAGTTATTGCTGACAGAGATAACAGGTCTGATTCTCACCATGAAACAAAAGACACCGTAAAGAGGGTCAAATTACTCGTAAAGAAGCGGTGCGGATCAAAAGATTGAAAAAGCTGATAAGAGATATTTCGGGTGCATGAAATGGGGTTATAAGCACGAGCCAAGTCGCTCCCAGAGAATATTCCATATTCTAATTTCACGAAGTCATTTGTGTGTTTCTATTTTTCTAATTGGAGTGTAATTTCATAGAGGCTTTCTCTTGACTAGAACGGACCATATCCAGGTAAGAATCTGTGTGAATCTGTTGCTGCAGAACAGAATTTATCTTAAAACTTTAAAAACAAGCTTGACCCATGTTCATTCGTACACGAAAGAAATGTGCTTTTTAAACTGAACAACTTGCTTATAATTCATTAATTTTTTACATAAAATAAATAAATAAATAGAAATAAAAAAATAGCGAAATATTTAAAATAATAGACACTATGATGTAGGTTCTCAATCGATAAATTCGATTTAAATGTATGATTAAAGGTAAACCTATGTCATAATTATCATTACGTATATATATTTTTTTTTTAAGTTGTGTAAATTATAATAAAACGAAGAGACCGTACACTGTCGAGATACATTTTTGCATCATTCTTCACTCTTGAACTTACGAGCATGAAATGTTCTCGCTAAAGATAAGAGTGTAGATTCAGGTCAGCAAGATCCCGGTTTGACCTGCCGAGTCTGAAAGGTAGTGTCCGAATTTGGATCATCTCATGCAACCAAACAAACTATTATTACGTAAAAAGATCCCGCGAAATGCTGTTTTTTCGTGCCCTACATCCATATGAAAAGTAAACCATTACACCCACGTGTCAGTACAAAAACGTATTTCATATCCGAGCCACGCTGCACAGTTAGCTATTTTAAACTAACAAAATCATGTGATAATTTACATTATTGCTATGACTTGTTGTATCATGATGAACACCTATAATTTGATATTATAATATTGTTAACGTGACACGATTTCATGTATTATATTGTAAATTTAGGACTATGTACAATGTTTGTAACTGTTAAATAAATGTTCTGTCCTGTTCTATTACGTCAAAAGATCCCGCGAAATGCTGTTCTTTCGTGCCTTACACCCATGTGAAAAGTAAATCATTACACCCGCTTGTCATTACAAAAACGTATTTCATATCCGAGCCACGCTGCACAGTTAGCTATTTTAAACTAACAAAATCATGTGATAACTTACATTTGCGATCGCGATATTTAATCATCCGGGTAACAAGCTCTGACGTATATATATATATTATAGCTGAAATCCCAGCGTGTTTATTTATAGATTTGGAAATCGTGCACATTTAAGCGATATATTTCACGAAGTGATGATATAAACAGCCTTTACATTCAACTAACCTATAATTTCACGCAGAAGTAATGCAAAAACTCCAAATCAGGGATAAGATGTTGTTACATATATTAGTAAACTGTTGGATACCACCTTTAAGCATAATTGAAATGTATTATAGCCTTTGTATATGTTTTAGCCTATAGCTAAGCATAAGAATGGGTTTACATGCCCGTGTAGCTGATTATATGTTTATGCTACTTCAATACCATTTTGCGGAAGAACAAAGGTCTGACTGACTAACTGACAACTGGTTTATTTAAGGGTCAGCACATACATTTGTATTTTATCGTGACCCCGTCATATTGCCCAAGCATGACTCAAAGAGTTATGACCAATGTGCCAAATAGTGGGCCCCTATCAGGTATCCTATTTCGGTTACCTATTAACATAGCTATGGAGCTTGGAAAGATGGATAATTTCGTATTTTGGGTCCCAATATAAGGTGATTATGTAAGTTTGAGAATTATAACATTTATCCGAGGTTCACCTTATGGAAGTACGGCACTGGACCCTGTTTTACCCCCAATATGGGTTGTTTAGTTTAATGTTCTGGTGTCTTACAGGTATGAGTTTTAAGTTGACATCTTCCCATTGGTAAAACGAAATGGTCATTGGAAGGGGTTTGCCTATGCCCATATCCTTTTTTAGCATTATTGGGGGAGCTGTTTAATTAAGCATGGTGGGGTCCTGTGCCTATGTACCGTTTAATCATGTCTGGACGCCCAAGGCCCAACCGCCCCTAAACCATTCTCCTTATTGTACACTTTCGTACATACAAGGAGAAAGTCCTCGGCTATGGCAGGAGAGAGAATATAACTTTCATGTAGAAGGGCATAATATAAAAAGGGTCAATGTTTACAATGTATGAACGTTTTACTCTAAGCTGAAAAGGAAATTACATGGGTTAGTACAATACAATTGATATATCTATACATTCAGTAGGTATTTGTTTTTTGTATTTTTTCCTCTGATAATGTTTGTGCAATAACAATAATTTGTAGAGGAGGGGATGGGGAGAATGCCGACTTTTATAAGGGATGAAGATCGTAAGAAGCGGGTGCCATTGTTTTTACGGGGCTCTTGTGGGGCTAAAGAAAAGTTGTAAAACTCATTTTGAGTTGTATCTAATTTATCTTGTTTTCATATAAATGTTTATTGTAATTAACATAATAAAAAGAAAGGAAACATTGCATATGAATGCATTCACATAGTAAAGCGCGTGTCAAATGTAAATTTTGTCAATAATTTTTAACACAAGCCTCAATATTGCGCGTTTTAAATATTTCAAATATTCTTATTTGCATCGCTATGAATAGAACATGTGTTTTTATTTGCATTGCTATGTATAGAGCATGTGCTTATTTGAATTGCTAGGTATCGAACATGTGCTTTTATTTGCATCGCTATGTATCGAACATGTGCTTATATTTGCCTTGCTATGTATAGCACATGTGCGTTTATTTGAAATTGCTAGGTATCGAATATGTGCTTTTATTTGCATTGCTAGGTATCGAATATGTGCTTTTATTTGCAATGCTAGGTATCGAATATGTGCTTTTATTTGCATTGCTAGGTATCGAATATGTGCTTTTATTTGCATTGCTAGGTATCGAACATGTGCTTTTATTTGCTTCACACGTGCAAAGTTGAAAATGACTGAAGCATAAAGAAACAATGAATTTGGTGTGCATTATTTCCTGCGACCGTGTCTAGTCGTATGTGAATAACTGCAGAAATTAATCGGTCATTAACATGATTGGCCAGCTTAATACTTTGACGTCACGACTAAAAGTCGCTGAATTGTTACCTGTACATATCTGGCAGGTCTGTTTAATTGCAATACTATCTGTTTTCTATATTTGAGCAATTTATAAGCATGCGTGTTGAATTATAATTTAATGCCTGGTTGGAACAGTAAAATAAAGAGTCACTGAACAAAGAATCAATCAGCTAGCCGACAGTTAATGTATGGGCAGACAATAAATGTATGACGTTACAAGAGATTGAATAACTCTCTTGATCAGTTCGCTTTCTTTGCTGACACATTTAAAAAAGGAACTTAAATCTCTCCATTGTCTTATGGTGACGTTGAGATAACGGCAGGTCAAATCCTTGTTTTGACTCTGCTTGTAAATTAATTAGGTGAAACATACTCTTTCAAATACTTGGCGTTGGCAAAATACTTAAACGCAACTCTATGCACTCTACGAATTCCATAACCACTAGACCGGCCGCAATAGCTCAATTGGTAGAGCGTCGGCTTGCGGATCGGGAGGTCGTGGGTTCAAACCCCGGCCGGGTCAAACCAAAGTCTTCAAAGTTGGTAGTAGTGGTTTCCCTCCTAACGCTCGGGGCTACGGGGACAGCATTACGCCTGACTCATCGGTGTCAGTATAATGGACCGGCTGGGTTCAGTCTCTGGGAACCTCATTAGTGCCCCTGTGCTATAATGACAGAAATGATAGAAGTATCGGCGAAAATGCCGGCTAATCCAATCCATTCTCTCTCATCATGCAGGGGCGGATCTAAACCCTTAATTTGACCTATTCACAGTTACAGAGGGGAATCATGTAGCCAGTCCTAGGTCCCATTCAAGTATAAAAAATCATTGTAAAAAGAACACAACTACTGTTCAAATGACATGCATGTGCCTAGCTAATATAATTAGCAGTGGTTGTGGTCAAGGCGTGAAACCAATTATTTTGGGGCCTTTGAAAAATTGGCTTCAGGAATTTTGACCGTTTCACTTGAAACGGTGTGTACTGGTATAGATTCGCGGCTGTCATGTATGATTTAGATATTAACACATGTAACTTTAATGTAAGGTTATTGCAGGAAGATAGCATTTTGTCTGAAAGATATGTTAACTGTTTCGCTAGGTACATCGCTAAAATGATTAAAGGTGGTATGCGATAGTTTTGATCATTTTTTCTCAAATAACCAAATAAGTCATTGTTATCTGAAAAAGGTCCCGCAAAATGCTGTTAATTGATGCCCTAAATCTGTGTGAACAGTGAAGCATAAATCCGCAATGGTCACTGCAAACAGGTATTTCCTATCTGAGCCATGCTGCTATTTTTAAACTGAGAAAACCACGCGACAGCTTACTTTTGAGATCACCTTATATCGTCATCCGGGTAGTCTGCTCTGGCGTCGATATCTGTTTTTAGCAGTGATCACTGTCGTCATTATTTATAGATTTGGAAAGAATGAACATTCAAAGGTGGTAACCGACAGTTTGTCTTCGTCAAATACACGTAAACATGGATTTGGTGAATTAGGGCATAATTTCTACAAAAAGCCAAACGTAAGTCGAACAAAAGACGATTTTAAACATAGTCTAAATTGTAAGTTAGTAAAAATCGTGAACTTAATCACTCTACGTGCCCATTCTTTCTAAAATTATAAATAAGCATGATTGTGAGTTCTGATAAAAATAGACATCGACGTCAGAGTGGATAGTTCTGATAAAAAAAGACATCGACGTCAGAGCGGATTACCCGAATGATTATATAATTTACCGGTCACGTGGCTTTCATAGCTTAAAAACAGCTAATCTTGCCAAAGTTCGCCTGTTGATATCTTAGATGTGCGTGTGTCTATTTTCATGCAACATATCAACAATAATAATGTGGGGTAAATCACATCTCTGTAAATGCAAATCCTATAACCATTTTTAGAACTAGCTATCAGACATTTGACACCGCTCTTGTCTACATGCACATTTTTAAAAGGGGGATTCGACAGTTTGGGCCAGTTTTTTTTCTCTTAAACACCCAATTATTCTTACATGAAAAGATCATGTAATGCTGCTTATTGATGTCCAACATCTTAAATAAACGTGAAGCATAATACGCCATTCGCCATTTCAAGCATGTATTTCCTATCAGAGCCACGTTGCGCATTTAGCTATTTTTAAACTAAGAAATCCATGTGACAACTTACGTTGCGTTCAAAATCGTCTTTGCATATAGTGTAGTATCAGTTTATGTAGAAATTATGCCAAAGTCAGTAGATAATATTACAAGCATTAAAATAGCAAACTGTCAGATACCACCTTTAAAGCGTCGACATTACCACAATTTCTTTTCAAAACAACCCACATTCACACGAGGTCAAACACATAATTAACACACACACACACAAACAATATAAAGGCAAATCAACATAAATCACAATCTTGTATTCGCCTGTTTATGATTAGGACTGAAGAGCGTGCCCCCAGGGCACAACCTATGTAACATTCCAGGATACTCAAACGCAAAGTGTTTAACCAGAAAAAACTTGACGGGGAGATACATCAGCTTTTGGTGGATGTGATTGTGTTTAAATGGTTGCAGATGTTTCTTTCTATGAGTATAAATTAAAACTTACTGGATATATTTGTTTATTTGGTTTATCGTCCCACCAGCAGTATTTCAGTTATCTTGAGACGGTGTCCACTTGAAGCAGATATAGTGCAGCCTTCACTGTGTATAGCATGCCGTGAATGCATGGCATGATACCACACCCAGTCACATTATCTTGACACCGCGCTAACCAGTTGTGGAACTACCCTTTGCTTGAGCGTTATCAAGGGGGTTATACCACTACCATTTTTAACGGGATCGAACCCGGGTTCTCCCGTACCTGGAGCCGACGCTCTACCGATTGCGATACCAGGTCCGGTCATAATAATAATTATAATAATAATTTACAGCAGCAACAACAGCAACAGTAATAGCAACACATCGTGAAGATACTTATAAGCCATCTCCTTTCTAAATCTAGGGATTAGATTTAAATGTATACGACTATTGAATAAAAGATGAATAATAATATATGGATAACTATTCAGAGCCTAGTAATGGTGTACATTGGTGAAATGGAAATTGTCTCCCTTGTTAGTTAATATCCGCAGTATGCCAAACAGTAGGTATGTCCTTTTAGTTGGAATTCTTGGACTTTGTCGTATGTTCGTTTGTAGATATTGCAATTACAAGCAGTGAACTTTCTTTTATTTTGCAAAAATATAAGGTTAAAATTCATTTAAATACTCACAGATATATGTTATTTAAATAAAAACATACACTCCATAGAACACAAGCATAAAACCGAGTAAAACAAATGAAAAGACATATTTGCATTTAGGTAGTATTCAGGGGAGGCTATTCATTATTGTCTCGCATTGAGAAGTTTTGTAAGCGTGCAAGCCATAGACATGTGAATAGATGCAAGCTAAATGGCCACATCTACTGATGAACTGTAGATCGACGGCGACCATTGAACAATATAACTCTCGCAGGGGAAAATGGCTAAATTACTTTTTACGGTCGACTAAGTTTAAACATACCATATCCTTTCAAAATATAATTTGAAGGCAAGTAGCAACAGAAACCCAAGATGTGAAGCGGTTCATTTTAATTGTAATTTAATTTTTATTATAGATTAAAGAAGAAGAATATAATTAAATCATATTAAGTAGTAAAACCATGTTGTCCAACCCAATCCTTATATCATTAAGATCAATTAATGTTTAAACTACAGCATGGGATGAAGACAAAATCATCTTCAGTCACTATATTCTGACACAGTGCCAAAAGGTCAATGAACAATGTTTGCAAATGGGTGTAAGGCATGGAGACACATTACTACGTCATTGATGTCAGTATATTATTATCGATAACATGCATTTTCAAACTCCCCGCAGTGATTACTTCCCTTGACAGTACAGTATATCACTGCCACCAGCAAGTTTTTCGCCCAAATACAGGCGGATAGTGTTTGTTTTTTGGTTTTCTTTTGTTGTTTTTTTCTGGACTTATCTCCTCAAAATATAGTATCTTTCCTTTAAAAATTTTAATTTATCATATTAAAAATAAAAAGTAACTTAAATATGAAAAAATATGAAATTGTGAAAGTCAAACGTGGCGTGTTTATGGAGGCCGCCATGTTTACTTCACGTGATACTCTATCGTCACGTGATCCTTGCTGGGGCAGAGACGTAATCGCTATGAGGAGATTGATGCATTTTATATGACAAGACGACGTACAACGTACACATCCAATATCTTCTGTTTCCAGGTCACCTACTTCGCCATGAACTCGCCACGTGTTCCCGGGCGGCAATTTATGACCTCACGTCCATCCACGCGAAACAGCTCTCGCGAGACGACGCGAGAGTCATCGCAACAAACACAATTAAGAGAGAAGACGACTAACCGGAACGAGACTAGCACTATTTCCCTTCAAATCTCCTCAACGCAAATGCAACGACAAAGAAAAGATATGGTAAAGGGACCATCAACGAATGATAACGTAAATAAAAAGGATTCCCCCAGATCAAACAACCAACTTCCGGTAAGGTGTGATTAAAAGCCCGATTTTAAAGGATGGTCCTAAATAAGAATGATTTTGAAAATTGTAAAAAACAAAACAAAACAGCGCTTTTTCTCAATTATTATATGAAGTAATTTCTAAAGCCACATACCCAAATTAAATCGTTAATCTTCAGCCCATTAGACCTTACATTATCATACAAAAACACGAAACTTGCCATTTTTGTTTACATATCTCATTAAAAAGCTGGCCATTGTGATAAATTATTTTGTTATTTGAAGTGGCTAAGCAAGTGAATTTAGCGATTTATTGATCAAGATTGCGAATTTTCCAAAAAAAGGTCTGTGCATCACCAAGCACAAACACAGAACGATTTTAATTACCCTTATAAACGTCAAAATATTTACAGGATTCGTTGCGCGGAGTTTGACTGTAGGATTGTGGGATGTGATTTGCCGGCATTTTTGCCGATACTGTGCAGCGACATTTCTATCATAATAGCACAGGGGCACTTATGAGGTGCCCAGGGACTGAACCCGGCTGGTCCATTATACTGACACCGACGAGTCAGGCGTAATGCTATCCCTTTAGCTCAGAGCGTTAGGAGGGAAGCCACTACTACCAACTTCAAAGTCATTGGTTTGACTCGGCCGGGGTTTGAACCCACGACCTCCCGATCCGCAAGCCGACACTCTACCACCTGAGATATTGCGGTCGGTCCTGTAGGATTGTAATTCATTATACGAGTTGTTGTCGCTTTTCTTGTTTCTGACGTAAGTGGTTTTGTCTTCAGGCCACCAATTTTTTATTCTGTTGATGTATGTACTGACATTCTTCTCATTCAGCTTTATAATAACAGTACACTATATATTAACAAACATTCAATTAAAGTACGTAGGAAGACCAATTAAAATAAAAAAATGTCAAATAAAGACATATTTATGACAATTTAATTAAACCATTGCACGGTCTAAGAGATGCAAATTTATATCAGAAGTGAGCAAAATTAGTCCGGCAAAAGAATACAGATATTCTACATAAAAAGACATGCCATAATTATTTTATCAAAATTCATCGTCGGATACCCACGCTCGATTATTCCGTTATACTACATTCGTGGGTTAACTGGTAAATTTTCTGTCGTCTTATCGAACTGAATATAATCCATACTCTTCAGCGTGGAGACAAAATATATAACAGTGACGTCGCCATTTTGACAAGTCTGTGGAAACAACGAAAGAACGAGCCCTATCATCGGACTGAAATCTTCATCGGATTATGAAGCGACCAATGGAATATCGTTACAAGAAACGGCGAAAAGTGAACTTAATTTTCCGCGGGCGATGAATGATGAGTAACGGAATGGATCGGCAGTGGGTGTCCGACGATGCTCAAAACTTAGTTTAACGGTATATCGTTTTGGGCAAGAGTTTGGATTAAAACGCACCAAACCCATAGTGCATCCCCACGCGCAATGTTTCATACCCACACGGGTTAAGAAATGTTCAAGTGCGGAAACTTTCCGGCTAGATTTGTGGTGCGCCTTGTGGCTATAGATAGACAAGTAATCACAATATTTTGTATAAAGATTTTTTTTAAAGTTGTACATAACCTGTATTTGGGATGAAACCATAAGAATGAAAATATATTATAAAGTTTTATAAATATTACAATCATCAATGATAAATGTTTGACTTATTGTATAGAGGTAATAGACACACTAACCTTTGTTGCGTTTGTGTTATTAGCCAAGTCTGGGCCTTGCGCGGGAAACAACTAGTTTTGGAGTGTTTTCCAATCTGTCGTCCCACAGGCGGAACATTTCCAAACCACTGGTATCCGAGGTTAATGCGTGTTCTGTAGCAACGACCGGGACACAGCTCAAGGTAAATTTCCATGCGAACATTTCTTGTAAATGGGCACTTGGTCGTGGCCTATATTACTGAGGTAACACTATGGTGTACCATGTAAACACGGCTGTCGTCATGGGAAAGGAAACTCTTTATACATTTGGGCTTACTATAGTGCTATTGGTCAGTATGTATACCAACTGAACACATTTATCTCTCTGACATGTCATCAGATGAGTTAATAATATGAATTAACGAAAATTAAAAACAACGATTGTCTGGCCGCATATGGCGAGTTAAATGCAGAGAAACTTTTCGAATTGCTTACTTTTTAATTTAAAAAAATATTATGATTTTATATTTTTATAAGCCTAAATGGTCAGTAACAAAATAAAGCTTAAACGTTTTTTCTGTTACACTTCTGTCCACACACACACACACACAGACACAGACACAGACAGACACACACACAGACACACACACACACACACGAACACACACACACACACACACACATACACACACACACACACACACACACACACACACACACACAATGGTGGAGACGTTCTGATCGACTTAAGTTGAATAAAAAATATTTGTGATAAACGTACATTGCTTTTCTGCCTTAATGGTTATGAACTTGCTGTTTCGAAACTGATATGCTGACTCACATGACCTTTTGACTTTATATTTATAATGAATTTTCTTTTAATATCAGTTAAGTATGCTCAAGCCAACCTGTCGGAAAGTAAATACCATTCTTCAATCACGTCGTTATGGTTTTGGTTTTTGAGATATCTTCTGATAATGATAAGTGTTAAGAATGTAAACTCATGTTTGGAAAAAATATGTAAACGGTCTTGATCTGTCTGGAATACCTATAGGTTTATTTTAGTGTGTGTTTTCATGCATAATGGGGACAAGTAATAAAGTAAAGAAGTTATGTCCATTAAAATATGATAGTGTTCGGTGCGATTGCCATGCACTAACTGTTCATAGCTACATAAACCAACTCGCAGGTGTTCTTTATTTTAACTGAACAATATTAACTGTCCCGCAAATGCGCAAAAGTAGGCCAAACTTCACATTTGAATATAAAGAAAGATGCATTTTATTTTGCATTTTATTTCGACCAAAATGTTCGCCTCTTCCTTAGTTTAAGTACCAAAATGCAATATATATCTGTTTTAATCAATGAATGAAACCATTGAGTGGTAGAACGAGTACGCTCGCGGATGTACACAATATTCTTTTTACAAAGTTAAGTTAAGACAAACCCCAAAGAAAGTAAGAATGTTAACTTAATGTTTTAATGTGCTTGGCTGAATAAATATAGGTGTCGAACGTGTTGGCCACCCAAAGTGATTTTAAACACTTAACATCAACTTACGATAAGACGGCTGTTACATATCACTGTACATATATCAGCCGTAAAATTGAATAAATCCCATCAGTCTACAATTAGCATCTGCAACTAAACAAATTTGTCAAATTATTTCAAAAATGGAAAGAGACAATGATGAGAAAAAAAGTACAAGAACACTTAACTGATGGACAACACAATGGAATTGTGTTGATTGTATTTTAATGGGATCAAAGGGGTTCCAAGCCTTTTGGAATTCTGTCTGTATGATTGGTTTGGCACTGTTGTTCTCTTAGACATTTTTATTCATACAGTGGAAAGGACAATGTTTGGATGCTAAAGTATGGCAGTCATACATATTGTTAAATATATATGTGTCTCCCATACTTTAGCACCAAGACTTGCTTATGACACTTTTTATTTAAGATGATTTCCGGTAGTAAACATACACTACATGTCCATATAAGGAGTTAAACATTTGCTAACCTATCTAGAAAATGAGCAACATAAACATTATCCTGATGGTAATGGTAATTATGTAGCTAGTCGTACGACCTGTGACCTTAAGGTGATTTCATTTCGAAATGCCCTAAAGCCCCCCCCCCCCCCCCCCCCCCCTGTGACCTTAAGGTGATTTCATTTCGAAATGCCCTAAATCCCCCCCCCCCCCCCCCCCCCCCCCCCATTACACACACACACTATAATTGTCAATAACATTGTCAAACATGGAGATTGTCAATGGAATTGAACGTTGATGGGTGATATTGAATGCCCTGCCAATGTATTGATGAAATTTTGAGATCTCAAATATTTATTGACGTATTAACAATTTTATTGATAAAAACCACAGGATCCATGCTTTTCCTTGGTCGTCGGAAGTATAAATTATTTAAATATTGATCGATATTTTTGTAAAGTTTGTGGCTTAACGGCATGACTGCTTGCAAATATTTCAAGGCCACTTTCCACATAGATGAAAAAACCACAAAGGTCAAGGTTCTTGGCCACAAAAAACACACAATAACAAGCACAGTGAACAACAGTACCCTTCGGTCAGTCATAAATAATGTATGATTCATTCAATATTCAGCTGAAAAGATATCTACAAATCCATTAGTTCGCTTCATGTCTCTTTAAAAATTGCTCTTAAACCCTCCAACAGAGTGTACATGTATTTAATGGTGTGTGACTAGCCAGGTCAGGACGAAAATGAGGTCTTGTACATTAAAAGTGTTACTGAGTCTGATGTGAGTTTTTATAAAGATGAAGACACCCATCTTTTATGGTTTATATTCTTTTTACTGTCATTGTTATTGTTTATTTGTTTATTGCGTTTATCGTCCCACCAACAGTATTTTAGTTATCTGGAGACGGGGTCCACATGAAGCAGATATAGTGCTGCCGTCACTGTGTATAACATGCCGTAAACACCTGGCATGATACTACACCCAGTCACATTATCCTGACACCGGGCCAACCTGTCGTGGAAATATCATTCTATTTGCTTGAGCGTTATCAAGGGAGCTATACCACTACCATTTCTAGCGACTTTAGTATGTCATGGCCCGGGATCGAACCCGGGGCCTCCCGTACCTAGAGGATTAGGTTTTTGTCTAGTTGTAGCAGGTTAAAAACCAGATTTGTTGCCACATGTTATAAGGCTAAATAAGATGAGGATTTGTTATGCGGGACCCGTCGCACTCATTTTGTTTGTCTGCATTAGATTTTTTAAAATAGTTGATAAGCCTGTCGACGCATTTGGTTCTCTAAACATCGGGACCACATAATCTTTTCAAGACCAGCGTGTTTACATCTATTCTGGTGATTCCATTCATTGCGGTTCAACAAAGTTTTGACCAACTATGAGAGTCGCCTTATGATTACATTTCATTTCATTTCATAGCTTATTTAACAAAGTCAGCTTTTAAATTGTCGGAAATTGGCCAAACATATTTTTAATTTAATATTATCTTAAAATTTTAATTTATTTTTTAGGAAGGACAAATTAGTATGTCATCTAAGATTTGTCCCACGCCAAGTTGTAAACTAAAAACATTTCTGACGTGGATTTAAGCAGGAAATGATTAAACTAGATAAGTGTTGGCCGAAATGGAAAATAAGAATAGTACCTTTGAAATCACAAATCAGAAATACTGTGACAGACATTTGATAGTACCTCTAAACAGTGCAAATATAATATAGTCAAATAAAATGTACATTATACAACAAAATAGATTACTTCACAAAATACTGCAATCACATATAGTAAATTACATTATTTCCTGTAATATTCACAAAGTTTTAGTAGATCTTTCATTCTTTGTAGCACACTTTTCGTATAAGTTACATGAGTTTGTCCTTCTAAGTTCCTACAAATAAAAATGGTCTGTAAACCATCCCCACCTCCTACACCCACCCACTTTGACATCATACGATAGAATTATATTTTCATATTGTCGTCGCCGACCATTCTTGTCGTGTATGCGAGGCGCTATATTGGTTAAAAAAATACGCCACAGTAGAACACAATCCCTCACGTAGCAAAAACTTACTAAAATAGATATTACCAAAACTGTCGAAAGAAGGCGAGAGCGGCTTCTGGTGTGCAACAAGCATGTATTGCCTATCTGAGCCAAGTTGCATAGTTAGCTATTTTGACTTTAGAATACAAATGACCACTTACATTTTAGATCAAGTTATATTGTCCACCGCATAATCCGCTCTGGCGTCGATATCTATTTTTAGCTAAAATCCTCATCGTGCTAATTTATAAATAGTGAATATTAAGTGCGATTTTCACGAATTGCATTTTCTATAGCAATAGAATTATTGTCCAAAATCGCATTTACGTAGGCTTAAGTACGAGTTCGCGCAGAACGTATGTCAGAATTCGCCTATACAGGAGTTAGACAATGTTATGTGTTTTTCAGATATTCATACATTCGAATACAACCTTTGAACAGTTTGGACGAAAATATTTTCGTTAAACATCATAATATATCTATATCTGAACAGATCTCGCAAAATGCTTGTTATTGATACCATACATCTGTTCGAAAAGGCATTCAAAACACCATAATTGTCATAACAAATATATATTTCTTATCTGAGACACGTTGCACAGTTAGCTATTTTTAAACTAAGAAAACCACCAGTCGCTCTGATTTATAGATGTGAAAAGAATGAAAATTTAAGTGTTTGACTGCCCCCAAAATGAAATACTGTTGAAAATCGTCAAAGAATAGAATAAAGTACGTTTTTCTTCAGGAATTATGTACAAATACCTCAAACAAAGACTTCTAAAGAATCCTGGCAAAGCGTTTCAACCCGAAATAGATTATTGCCTATAAACCGTGAAATTAGAAATTTCGAAAATATTGAAGACAAAAACGTGGTTTCGCCAGGGCCACCAGTGGAACCAGGCAAGTTTATAATATTTAAAATACACACAGTGGATTTCCAAATGATATTGTAAGAGCAACGGATCGGTCATAAAAAAGTTTGCATATACGAGTAATCATATAATTATGCTTATTATGCTACCGCTAGCTTTTGGAATTTATTACAAAGAAAATTATTTGTCAGAACCTCGTTACACAGATTTGTAAATAAATATTATTGTGGATATTACTATTTTCACCCAGGACTTGAATTGCATTAATTACAAGATGTTATTGCAAAAATTAACGGAATATAGAAATACCATAAAAATGGCCATAATTATAAGCAACATGTCGGATGACCGAAACGAAAGTAATTCAGATAAGGTGGTAGAAATGTCAGCGTGCAAATAAATTTATTAATAAAATTTAAGCCTCTGTATGTTTCTATGAATAATTGATCAATCACAATTGTCCAGAATTTCGGATTTTATTGCATTTTTGCCAAGGTGGTTTCCAACGTAGTTAGCAATAGAAGATTTTTTTTTTCTGACACAGCACCACAGTGTCTTTGTCACAATCACTCAAAAACTGGTAAGATATGATATAGATTATACATAGGACTACAATATAGGACTACGTGGTAAGGCTCCCCATTTCAGAATCCGTGGCTTACACGGTGCTCGCAGAGCTTTGATTGACAATTTCTTTGTGTAACTATAAATGTCATTGTTTATATGCTTTTGTTGCAGCTTTTAGAACAGGCACGCAAAGGGGACGTGGCATCGTTGCGTCGACTGTTATACGACAACACCCAGTTATCACTCAACTTTGTTGATGATGTAATTATTGATTATTACGTAATTTAATTAATTATTAATCAATACAATTAGTATTGTGTTTTATCAACCATATTCGTCACAATGCTGAATCTTTCCCATTCCCGGGAAGATTTTTCAATACAATCTTGTAAGTTTGTCTAGTATAGCGATTGTTATAAGCCAAAGGCCCTAGAACACTTATACGAATAGGGAAAATGGTAGGAATGAAAAGTGGGAATAGAGAAACCTAACTGTGTAAGTTGACGGTCATTAATATTCCAAATAATATTTATTTATTGTAGCAAATTATAATATTAAGGCGGGCGGTAAGAGTCGTCGACCTGTACGTTTAAGTACTTCACTGCGTGCGTTCGAATCCAGGTAGGGACGAGAACTTTCATGTTGAGAGATCTTCGAGGTGACCTGCAGTGCGCCAGTGGTTCTTCCCATATATTTGTTGATCAAACATGTAACTAGAATTATGTCATTAAATCAATCTAAACAAAAAAAGAAAATGAAGTAAGAAAAAAAAAGAAAATGAAGTAAGAAAAAAAGAAAAGAAAAACGACACCCGACAGGCCACAGGGCATTTGATCACTTGCCACAAAGTCTTGACTCCGGGTCAAGCTGTTATGTACATGTATAGAGAAAACACGTGAGCTTTACCTTTGCCATTTTCATTTGCGGGCCCAACGATTAAAGTACTGCGCCATCAAGGTCGATTGAGATTATAAAGATGGTGGTGATACTGATGATACTGATGATGATGATGATGATGATGATGATGATGATGATGATGATGATGGATGATGATTATGATGACGATGCTGATGCTGATGATGATGTATGCTGCTGCTGCTGCTGCTGAGATGATGATGGATTATGATTATGATGACGATGATGACAATGATGACAGTGATGATAATGATGATGATGATGATGATGATAATGATGATGATGATGATGATGATGATGATTATGATGATGATGATGATGATGATGATCATGATATGTTTGTTTTTGACAGGAGGGGAGAACACTGCTGCACCTCGGAGTAACGTCACGTTCAGATGATATACTGGAGTTGATACTCCGAAAGAAACCTCCTCCACTTGACTGCACAAATAAGGTCAGCATGCCATCCTTTTATTGTTGCATATTCGGGAGATGTCACCAGTTTGGCGCGAGATACCCTGTCACAGTATCGTCTGTTTGCTTTTCTGATCCTCCGATAGCGAGCTTATTATTCTCCATGATTAAAGTTGACAAAGGTGCAATCCTTGTTTGTCAGAAGAAATGTAGGCCCTTTATGTTGCTGTATCGGCCTTTCCTTAATACTGTTCAGAGCAACAGCGAGATTATTGACAGAGGTAAAAAAGGTAAAAGAAGAAATACAAAAATGATGAACTTTACCACATCAGTTACTGGCGATGGTACGCAAGGCAGATACGCCGATTTAAACTATAACACTATACATCTAAAACATACACTTAAGATATAAAACATAACTGAAATTATTGACATCATTTAATTCATGTTTTGTTTGCTTTGAAATACATCGCAGCGAACAGGAATGGTCATTAATAACTCATTAATAAATATAATGATTATAGTGACGTCTAGCTATTTTAGTGGAGGAAGATTACAGACAAATGTCTGGGTAGAACCACCGGCGTATCGCAGATCAGCTGGAAGACCTTCCCACATTAAGTCCTTCGCCCGTACGGGTCTCGAACCCACGCGTTGAGAGGCTTAGCAGTCAGGGGAGTTATAAGTCAACGTCTGAACCACTACGCCACGCCCCCCCCCCCCCCTTCATTTAATTTAACAAAATTTAAACAATTCATATTTATCACACGTATATATCACATGTATGTGTGAAGCTGATTTGACTTTTATCTTTAAATTCCTAATTAACATTTAACCTGACGTCAAACTGAGTCACGTGGCCCAAAATACACCGAACCTGTGACAGGGGTAAATATAATGAACCGACAGTGTAAGAGAGTGTAACACACAAAGACTTTGGCTAAAAATGCAGCAAGCAATAAGAGAAACACAAATTCAGCAGGCAATGACAGAAACAAAGTACAGCAATAAATGGAGAAAATTAGATTCACATTTTTATCTAGATAGTTGCAATTTGAATGTACAATCTGATTAAAGCTCACGCTCTTCCCTTCAGGTAGAGGTAAGACGCCACTAAATAAGTTTGTTCTATATTCTTTAATGAATTGCGAAAAGTTGCAAACAAATTGCACCATGAAAAAGTTATGATGGACCCCCATGACCATACAGAAGTGAATCGAGCTATTTATTGTCTATCAGAAAGTCCCAGAAATAAGCCAACTTTTGCAACTTGTAAGAAGGTTCTGTTCATAGAATTCACATACCCCAAAATTCAATGAAATATGTTCTTCCTGTAAAAGTGGATCCGTCCATTATTGTACATAGGTGTTCAAGACATTTGCTTTCTTTTAATTCTACATGGTTTCAGCTTCCTTTTGACACCAAATGATTAAGATTATCTTCAAAATGGGAAATTAAATACCAAAACATAGCAACAGACTGTTACTAAAGAGAAAAAGTCCAATGTCACGCATTCTACTTCCGGTCGGTATTTAGTGTAACCACCCCTAGACCTGAAAGCCATCCATTTTAAACTGCGCTCTCGAAAATTTGGACTTCTATGTTGCTATTAATTGACTGATGCTACAGGCTGGCCAATCAACAACCCTTTTTCAATTTACTGTAGTAATGTGATTTCTATTCACTGGAACGCAAATCCACAAATAAAGCAGCAATCAAAACAAAAGTGTGTTTTTACATATGCATATTGACATCTCTGCGGTGTATGATATTTACTACATGTGGCAACGGCAACTGAGTTCCCAGCGTTTAGCGAGAACTTTCAAAAAAAAAAATCTAGAAAGCAAGGCTCTGATTGGATGAATAAAAGTTCGCCCGAAGATGACTCGTAATGCGTCAGTATCTGATCCTAGCGTAGCGGCTCGTGTGCTTTAGTCAGATTGTTTGAATGTTTCAAAAAGAAACCAACGAGCATATTTAGTATGCCTTACATCATTTTCATTAATCAGTATCTACAGGTCTAGCACACATGCCTTTTGCCTTTGGTTTCAACAAAAGAAACCGAGCATGCCGATGTTAACAAAACTGTTTTGTAATATCTGATGTAGCAGACAACAAGGAAGAAAGCAGAATAGCAGACAGTCTAGTTCCCACCAGAGTTACGGTTCTTTACTCTCAAATCTTTATGTAATAAAGAGACAGTTTAGATAATTTCCATGTGATGCCATAGGCACTAATATGGCAGTTTGAAGGCAGAAGCTACTGCAGGCCGAAATCTGGAAATATGTGCTGTATTAAACTCACCTCTGTGTTTTTATTTTTCAGTCTATTTTACTGAATTTTATATCAAATTTCATGAAGTATTTTAGATATGAAAACTATATTTTCATAGTTTAAAAGGTAAAAAAATACAACCCAAAATGATACACTGCTCATTTTGTTTAAGGATGGGCAAATAATTTTATTTATGTCTGTGTATTAATTCTTTCTACATTTATCAATTTTAAAAAGTATTGCATTTTAGAAATATAAATTTCAAGAGCTTTCAGATGGCTTACAGCTTTTAATTTTTGGACCACAAATAAATAAATTACAAGAAAATAAAATTTACGCTTCTCTACAATTCATCTGAAAGTCCCTTGAAGTTGCCATGAAAGATGGCTGCCAAGATCAGGGATCTTCACTGATATGGAAACTATCTAAAAGAGTGTTTTGTCCCCAGAATAGCCATCTTTTTGTTTAAAGCCCACGCTCTCCACGGCGCCTCGGATGTCTCAAATCCGTGCTTTTTCTTGTTTATAGACGGGTGACACAGCGCTACATCTGGCAGCGAGGGAGGGTTTAGTAATGGCAGCCTACCTACTGCTGAACAAGGGAGCGGATGTTAACCGCAGAAACAAGGTAGTCTTGCATGTATATATTATTACTTAAATAATAATAACGAACTTTACAAATTATTAATTCAGGACCTGCACGCATCTTATTTTCTTATAATCTATCTTATGTAAATCATGTCAGTAAGTAACAAGTCATGCCTGTCACAGAGCGGCCTGAGTGGGGGTTCTTCTAAATAGATTTAGCCCGCAACATTAACACAGTTCAATACATCCAATGTCAATTGTAAACCTACAGAATTTAAGTGCATAGTTAGAAATTTAAGCATCACTGTATATATTAACTAAATAACTTTATATATGAATATATGCATCGATATTAATGTTATTATCACACCATAAACCATATTATCACACTCGTCATATAAAAACATAAAAATAGTTTATTATACAAATCAATATTTTCTTTTAAAATGGTATCCGACTGTTTGGTCCAAAAAGTGTTTTCTCAAATAACCAAATAAGTCATTAGTACTTGCATAGGTCTTGCAAAATCCTGTTCATTGATGCCAAAGATCTGTGTGAACAGTCAAGTATAAATCCCAAATCTCCTTTGCAAACAGGTGTTTCCTATCTGAGCCACGCTGCTGATATAGCTACTTTTAAACTTTGAAAAACCACGCGACCATTTACTTTTATATAGTCATCCGGGTAATCCGCTCTGACTTTGATATTTATTTTTAGAAGAGACTACTATCGCGCTTTTTATAGCGTTGGAAAGACTGAACACTCAGACTTTTTTCGCGATTAGTTCACCATTTTTTCCGCGATTAGTTCACCATTTTTTCCGCGATTAGTACAGTCTAACAATAAGGTTTGTGTTTACAATCGTCTTTATAATGACTAAAATATGGTTGTATGCAAAAAGTATGACCATATTCCCCAAAGCGGTGGTCTGATGTTTCATTCCATTTCACATGTATTTATTTTATTTATTGTTGTTGTTGTTTGGGGTGGTGGTGGTGGAGTGGTTGTGTGTGTGTGTGGGGGGGGGGGGGGCGGGGGGGGGGGGTATCGTTCCATCAACAGTATTTCAGTTATCTGGAGACAGTGTCCACTTGAAGCAGATATAGTGCTGCCTTCACTGTTTAAGCTTGACTTGAACACCTGGCATGATACCACACCCTTTCCCATTATCCTGACACCGGGCCAACTAGTGGTCAGTCAAGTTAGGCCTGAGTGACTACAAAAGCCCTGCTGTACAGTGTACGTGCGTGAATGTGCATGTACCTAGACAGGCTTGGTATACTGGAAAACTATTATGTAACAATGCCAAAAGGTGCAAAACAATAAATGATGTGCCTTACTAAATACCTTAACACAAAGACCTAAACACAAATGTATAATAGGTTTTTTCTCTCTCTATAGCTAGTTTATTTAAGGGTCAGCACATACATTCGTATTTTATCGTGACCCCGTCATACTGCCCTAGTATGACTTAAAGATAGTTTGACCAATGTGCCTAAAGGTGGGCTCCTATCAGGTATCCAATTTCGGTTACCTACTTATATAGCTAATAAGCTTAGAAAGGTTGTCATCAGAAGGGGTCATCCCATATCCATTTCCTTTTTTTTGTCATTTACTATGGGTGGGGGTAAAGTTTTAATTGCTTGAGGGTCCTGTGCTTGTTTAACCGAGCTATCATGTCTGGACGACCGAGGCCCGACCGCCCCTTAACCATTCACCTTATTGTACATGTATGTACATACAAGGAGAAAGTCCTCGGCTATGGCAGGAAAGAGAGTAAAACGTTCATGTTGACTTAGGGAGGTTTTTTGTATATTATGAACGTTTTACTCTATGCTGGAAAAAAAAAATACATGGATTAGATAATACAATGATATAGTTAGTGTATTTACATCCAGTGGGGATTTTTTTATTTTTGTGTATTTTTTTTCCACTGTTAATGTTAGTTGCAATAACAAGGTTGTGCAGGGGAGGGGGCGGTGCAGTTTTTCTTTTTTATTTACACTTATTGTTACCTGATTTCCCCTACTTCTTATTGTCGGTGCGCATGCGCCTCCGCCCTTGAGGGGGGGGGGGGGGGGGGGGGGTACCGACTCTTGGCTATCTTTTTGTTCTTAAGCGGGTGCCTTTGTTTTTACGGGGCCCATTTAGGGGCCACCGTTTATTCAGCGACCCTTATTCTATTAATATATGGTCCAGTGGTTTAAAGTTTCCTTTTGTTCGGTGGGTTCATTGGGTGCCTTTGTTTTTACGGGGTCTTTAGGAGTCCACCGTTTATTCAGCTACCCTCCACCTACTGGTTTTTAAAGCTTCTTTTCTACCATAACCTACAGTTCATGTCTAGATGTCGTTGATGTAGTCAAAATAGGTTTTTGGTCGTATAAGTTACATAGACATTTAGCTTATATTAAAAGGCTATTTTGTTATTTTGTACAAAGTATCCGCATTAACACAAATTTTAAAAACGGACGCCATGTCGTTGAGAGCGAAGGCAATAATTTTACAATAAATTTCTAATTTTAAAACTTGTTAAAACTTTTTTTATTCGATAATGCATAGAAATGAGATGTTAAGGTGCTTGTTTTAAAGACAAGTTTTTGAATCCCATAAAAGCAACACGCATCACTTAAGTAACGAATACAGCTGAAGCATGCCATTTATACGGACGATTAATTTTAAATAATTTAGCTGCTAACACTATGTATGATCTAAAGCTGAAGTGATCATAAAATCGGATATGGCTGAAAAACGAGAAATAGAAGATTACTGATAAAGATTATTGCTGCAACTTTTGCTGTGCTTTTTGCTCATAATGATGATGTTGTGTTCATTTAAAGAATGTCTTCATCATCTTCATCATCACCAGCTGCAACAGAGGCAACAGCAACAGCATCAGCAGCCAGAAAAGCAGCAGCTACAACGAAAACAAGCAAATGATATATTATTATTATCATATCACAATGAGCAGCTGTAGCAGAAGCAGCAGCAGCAGCAGCGAAGTAGTAGCAGCAGCAGTAGTGAAAGAAGATGAGCATTGATATCAACAAAATTTTGAATCACACTAATACAGATTACAAAAACGATCAAATTGATCAGAAAGTGTATTTCAAATTGTATGGACCTGTTTTCTTGAAGAAAATATATAATACTTTGACTTGAACCAAAAACGAATAGTATCCGCTAGAGCGCTGGTGAATGTAATTTAGTAATAGAAGAGGGTCGGTTGCTTCAAAGGATTCAGGCCTTTCAATTAAAGTTATTATTCAACTTTGGTGAATATAAGGATAAAATTAGAATGTAGTTTAAAATGTTGTTACATCATAACCTTTCACTTGAAATTGTTAATGTTACATATGTGTATTGTATGATTTGTTACGAAGATGTAGTGTGTACGAGTCAAATGTTATGCTCCATTCCGTTGTTTGTAATGAGACTATTTCCTGTGCGTTCAACTCGTTGTTGCATATAATTTTACGACATGAAAATTTTACGGCATTGTAAATCTTTTAATAACAACAATGTTTTGCTGTTTCTTGGTCGGATTGTTGTTAAGCAAAAATGTTCCATTGCTGAACAGGAACCCGACGGCGACCTTTGCTACTTTGCATCAATGCTTTCTTGTAGTATGTTATTATGAACTTTAAGTAGGGTTAGGTAAAAAATAAACTTCCAAAACAGTATGCTAGCTCCCTTACAAAACGTGTTACAAAACGAAGAATCAGAATCGTTGTTGATGCACATAATGTTATCTTTGACGGCCCTTTTATGAATGGTAAAATGGCATGTTTCCACATCAGTAGAGATCCCTTATCTTGGCAGCCATCTTTGATGGCAAAATCAAGGGATTTTCAGATGGATTGTATAGAAGCGTAACTTTTTTTTCTTGTTATTTCTTCATTTGTGATCTAAAACTTTAAAGCTATACACCATCGGAAAGCTCTTGAAATTCATATTTTTAGAATACAATATTTTTTAAATTGATAAAGGCACAATGAATAAATACACAGAATTATCTTTTGGGTTGTTTTTTTTACCTTTTAAACTATCAAAATATAGTCTTGGTATCTAAAATACATTAAATTTGATATAAAATTCATTAAAATAGACTGAAAAATAAAAACACAGTGGTGAGTTTAATTCAGCATATATTTCCAGATTTCGACCTGCATTAGCTTCTGCCTTCAAAGATGGCTGCCTTAAACTGTCTTATCAGTGCCTATGACATCACATGAAACTATCTGTATATGAATATATTTAATTTGTCAGGAGTCTTGTTTCACTCACAACAGTCAAGTAAATAAAAAAGTTCGTCTTTGTGCGATTTAGAATTATTATTAACGCAACAAAATACTATTGATGTCTTAAACTTGTAAATTTTAGCATCTTTTTTTTTTTGTATTCTAACTTCTAAACAGCAAAATGGATGTACGCCTCTTCATGAAGCCGTTGCTAAGCAACATGGTCACATGACCGAACTACTTTTATTCCACGGCGCCGATCCCACGATCCGGAGCACGGTACGTATGATATGAAACAATTTAATTTGATGTGTGTATATTCCGTTTTATAAATTGAATTTCTATCAGAAATGGTAATACAAGCAGTTGTGTAACTAGTGCGTGCATAATACTTAATTGTCTTTTGAATCATTCCATTATTATTATAAGATTGTTCTTTGCGGACATTTGTGCTTGTCAGGTTAACGATAAGCATGCAAGCATACGCAAAAGTTTTATAGTTTCCTTGACCAAAAATCTTGAATCGTCTGTCTGCTGCAATGCATCTTATTGTTTATTTCCTCGATAAACTGCACGAAAGTGGTTGCAGTATATAACCCTGAGTATGCAAGGCCAGGCAAATATTGTAGATCCCTCTCGGAGCTGTATGATAAGGATGAACACTATCTTCTACTGAGTTGACTTTTTTTGTTTGGCTTAAGATATATGCCTCACCCACTCCACAACAACAACAACAAAACAACAACAACGACGACAACACAAAAACAACACACACATTCAACAGCAACAAACAAACAAAAAACAACGACAAATAAACAATGTACAAGTAGCATGAGTTACAAACAAGCGAAGCCGTCTTTGTGTAAAAATGATGTTTAATGCGGTCTAAATAAACTTTAAAGGTGGTATCCAACAGTTTGCCTACATCTTCTATATGTAACAATCTTAGTAAATAAGAACGATTGGGATTCCTGCCAAAAAAAGACATCGACGTCACAACCGATGACGTGGATGAGCTAAAACATAAGTGGTCACATGGCTTTCTTGGTTTAAATATAGCTAACTGTGCAGCGTGGCTCAGATAGGGAATACATGTTTGTAATGACGATTGTGACGTTATGGTTCACTTTTCCGACAGGTGTAGGACATCAATAATCAGTATTTTTAAGAGATCTGTTCATATAACAATGGTTTAATAAGATGTATAATGAACATTTTTTGTCCCAAATTGTGGGATACTACCTTTAATAAACGTACCTTACTTTTTAACAAAAGGATAAAAAGGCAGTGACGGATCTGACCACACAGGAGTTGAGCGCATCTGTCTTGGAGAAATATCAGGAAAATGTCCGAGAAAAAAGGTAAGCGTATCAGTTCAGGAGGAATAGAAACAACGTGTCCTTGCTTAGTTTACATGTGTGTGATCTGTTTTAAGGTGTGAGGAACTTTGATTTACACATTCATTAAGAAATGTAAAATTAGTTAAATACAGCAAGCGTATGAATGAATATAGCTGCACATAGTTTTGCACAAGTTTATAGTATACGCCTGTCCATTAGTCTATATATATATATATATATATATATATATATATATATATATATATATATATATATATATATATATATATATATATATATATATATATATATATATATATATATATATATATATATATATATATATATATATATATAAATACAACACAAATGTCAAATTAAATCCCTTTTTATTAAAAGAATTGATATTTTAATTAGTATAATACCTTATTAAAACCTCAATTCTTTTCACATTACTAATTTTAGACAATTAATTATAACCATAAACTTATTTAACTTTATACAACTACTTTAACATGATACTTAATTGAACTTTAAATGGAGTTTAAAAAGATGTTTTACACTAATACTTATGACTTTTCAAGCATGAAATTTATACTGTTCTTTGTTTAAATACAAGTAAATGTAAAGCAGTGAAAAATCATATAAAGATAAAGTTCACTGTGTAGTTTAAAGTCAAAATTACTTATTTAAAAATCGTCCTTTTTACTTCAGAATAGAGATAAAAGCATTCAAATTATCGTCATCTGTTACACTTGATTTGCTCGACGTCACCATTGATACGCAAGGAGATAACGTTAGTAACGTCAACGTCCTAGCAATGGTGAAACGTATAGACGTTGACGCTAGCAGCACGCAAATTCCAGTTCAACAACATGAAGACATTGCAAGTGACATTATTACTTATGACATATTTGGTCTTCCTGAAAACGTCACGGCGACCTTCACGGTTCCAGTATATAACATGACGTTGACGTCGAGGGAAGAGCTATGTGCAAAGACGTTAGGAGGTGAAAGTTTGCTTGCTGAAAACGTATTAAAGAAAAATGACGTAAGTTCAACATTAATATACCCTGGTCATCATAATTTAATTTAAGATCAATGAATTTCTTAAGGCTCCAAGTCATAAATAAATGATGTTGCACCTTTATTTATTATTTAAAATAAATCCGCAGGGACGGATCCAGAAAATTTTGGTGTGTGTGTGTGTGTGTGTGTGTGTGTGTGTGTGTGTGTGTGTGGGGGGGGGTTATGAATGAAGATCCATCCAATTTTATCTTAATATTGGATTATATATAATATACCGTAAATATTGGATATGCATGCACATTAGGGGACGCTTACTTTGATCCAACCAGTCAACAAACAAAATTAACTTTAAAAGCTTAGTATTTTAAGCTTACGTGTATGTGTTTGCACAACTCCATTGTACCCCCCCCCCCCCCCCGCCCCCCCCCCCCCCCCCCCCCCCCCCCATACCCCTGACTACCAGGTACATGTAAGTTAAGGCTTATGCTATAGAAAGTCACTGCACTGTCTGACAATATGTTAGATTTTTTTTATAAAATAGTACATGTAATTAAATATGAAACTATTTCATTCGCAGAATAAATTGTTATCATTTTCCCTTGGAATTGTACATTTACTTTGTTTATGACGACACAATTTTTGGTGTTATTTCAGGCATGGTACTTTGTATTTAAAACCGGATTGAAACCATCAGATGCTTTCGTGGTCGTGTGTCGACAGAAGACTGACTTTGCCGAAGTTTCAAACGCGGCATCAGTTATGACGTCATCGATTGATCAACGAGTTCGTGTAATTACACACGCAAACTGTTTCCACAAAAAGGGCATTCTGTCTTTGGAGGTAAAAGTTGTTCAGTGCTGTTGTTTTTTACTTGTAACAATGATGAGCGAGCGCAATGGGTATTTTTGTTGAATATACTTACCGAGAATACTACTATCAAAATATTGCATAACAATGGTCTGTTTGTATTTTGGGTTGTACGGCACATCGACACTTGATAGGTCATACGGTGCCGATTACGTTAGGGTTTAATGTAAATACCATTAAGGAATGCGTTACACTAAACTTCTTACTACTGCGAAATTCTTACGTGTAGGAAGTCCATTGAACTTCTTACGAATTTTTTAACTATCGCATTCGTACGATGTTTGAAGGTTAAAAGGTTTATACTAAGTAAAGTGAAACGCACCCAAGGTGTAAGTGTCGAGGAATTACAAATATCCAAATAACTTATATTGAGATATTAATTCTATTGCACTTTACCTTCGAGGAGCCATAAATAGGGGCGGATCCAGAAAAGTTTGGTGTTTGGGGGGGGGGGGGGGGGGGAATCAAAATCCATTCAACTTTATCGAAGTAAATACTACATATTTATATAAACAGTAAGGGCCCTTAACTTCGACCTAAGCAGTCAACGGACAACATTTCCTTTAAAAGCTTAGTATTTTTAAGCTTATATGTATATGTTTTCGCAACTCAACTCTACTCTTGTACCTGGTTGGTCGGGATGATGCATCCCCCGTCCCCACCCCTGGATCCATCCCTGCACATGTAAGTATTCTTGTATATAAAGTTAAAAGTTAGATTTAGAATTCTAGATCTCTTGAAATATGTCCCACCAAGGTTCTGGAGCTAAGCGATGATGTGGAAATCCACGAAGAACATGTCATTTCCTCGACGCCATTTTACCGACTCCATTGCGAACAGCGGTTGTACGTCCCTCTCACTCTCCAGGTACGAACAGACAAATGCCATAATAAGCAAATATCTTTTACAGACAAAGTATAAAACAAATCAAAATGTAACGTTAATGCGTTGAATACTTCCTTCCGTAGAAGTCATTATTACCAATTCCATTATATTTTATAGAAAAGACTAGATATTGTCAAAGATTCTGTGTAGTATATTGGATATTGTCAGAGATTCTGTGTAGTATATTGGATATTGTCAGAGATTCTGTGTAGTATATTGGATATTGTCAAAGATTATGTTAGTATATTGGATATTGTCAAAGATTCTGCGTAGTTTATTGGGTATTGTCAGAGATTCTGTGTAGTATATTGGATATTGTCAGAGATTCTGTGTAGTATATTGGATATTGTCAAAGATTCTGTGTAGTATATTGGATATTGTCAAAGATTATGTTAGTATATTGGATATTGTCAAAGATTCTGTGTAGTTTATTGGATATTGTCAGAGATTCTGTGTAGTATATTGGATATTGTCAAAGATTCTGTGTAGTATATTGGATATTGTCAAAGATTCTGTGTATTTTTTTAGATATTGTCAGAGATTCTGTGTAGTATATTGGATATTGTCAGAGATTCTGTGTAGTATATTGGATATTGTCAAAGATTCTGTGTAGTATATTGGATATTGTCAAAGATTCTGTGTAGTATATTGGATATTGTCAAAGATTCTGCGTAGAATATTGGATATTGTCAAAGATTCTTTGTAGTATATTGGATATTGTCAAAAATTCGGTGTAGTATATTGGATATTGTCAAAGAAATTCTGAAAGAGATTCTGTACAAATTTCACCTTCAAAGGTTAATAAGATAGCTGACAATAACAATTTGACTTTGAAAGTTTATAAGTCTGCTGACAATAACAAGTTCACTTTGTAGGTTTAAAAGTTAACTGACAATACCATTTTCACTTTCACGCCTTGTTTCAGCTTCCAGAGCCAGCCGACTATGGTAAATTGACTGAGATTGTTGTGTTGCTACGCAACGAAGCAACGTGGTCTGTAGCAGCCGACCATGACGTCTTGAAGGGTGATGTTGTGACATGTTCAGTATCTTCACTTCCGGTGTAGGTATTAAAGGGACAGAGAGGAATACAATACTTCTGCTTTGTTAAATGACAACACAATAAATGACGAATAATTAAGATAAATTACATATGTATTTAAAAATACTAATGTACCAGACGCATTAGACGCATTGACTAAATGAAACTACGATTGCATGTAAGCTTAGGGGTGGACTTTTGCCATAAACCAAACCAATTGACAGTTTTTAATAATAATAATAATAATAATAATAATAATAATAATAATAATAATAATAGGAAGAAGAAGAAGAAGAAAAGCTTTATTTAAAGAAGGCAACACATAAAGACTTTAATAATAACGTTGTTACAACAAAGTCTTATTTTGACATAAATAGTCAAAGACAGTCACACTATGTATGATGCAACAGAAATATGCATACCCTGTGATGATAACAGATGTTTTTGATAACGGTTTTAAAGATATTAATTGAGCATGCAGACCGAATATTATTCGGCGATGTCATTCCAAAATACGTTATGGTGTTATGAGAATTTCCGCAAGTATTGACATTCGATCTAACACAAGACAAAGGCACAAAACGCATTTCCATTTTCAGTTTATAAGAACCAGAATGCTATGTTTCAAAAGACACAATTATAAATAACGTATGGTGCATGAGACGTAGGCGGGGGTGGGAATGGGGTGAGGGTGGTGGTGGCGGTGGTGTTCATCCTATTCGGTTGACGAAAATCTTCATTAGGGAATTAAAGGCTTTATTTTGTGGATTTACTGCCTAATTTTGTAATTGAAGCTCCTCATTCAGAGGATAAATACCTCTTTTGGTGACAACGCCGCACTTTGTGAATTAAACTCCACATCTGGTGAATACATTTTGTAAAGAAAAATCGTTTGATGGGTAACATATTAAAGGCCATCATTTCTTTTTATTGAATAATATGTGTTTGTGTGTTTTTCTCGCAGCTACGCTGTTGTGACAAAAGTAAATCCAGGTGCCGATAGGAATGACATAATTTCTGAAATCATTCAATCATTCGACCTTCTGCAGTCTCCTACCTACAACGCTTGTTTCCTTTGTATGTCAAAGGCTTATGAGAAAGAAAACAAGTTTGAAGTAGTAATAGAGTGTTGCGAGTCGAAACTAGCGGATGCTAGACGGAAAGAATGGCTACAGCTCGATTTTGAAGAAGAACCAAAGTCAGGAGAACCAATGGAACCGTTTGAATGTGAGACTAAGCAAGTTTTCAAAGTAGAATTTGTCGAGAACAATTTCGCAAGGAAAAATGGGAGATTTTTTAATTTGACATTCCACCCAAAGAAGAAAAACTGTGTGAAGTTTGAAATCAAACTAAAAGGAAAAGTAATACAGTTTATTAATGGTCGTCTGTCAGTGTACAAAGGAAATGTGGATGTTGAAAACAATATGGACGGAAATTTGAAACCATTTGGATCCATGGAAATTGGCTTGACGATGAACAAAAGTGGACAAAAATCTCAGACAGGGCAGTTTGGCGATAAGCTGGCAGTCCCGTCATTTGAGCGCAGTAATACTCGCATAGATAGACCCTTATCTGATCGCCCTGCCACCAGAAACACCAACAGACAGGCAAACGACCGCGCTATGAGTCGACAAGCTAAGCGACCAATCTCACATCAAAACAACACGCTCACTGTTCCTAACGACAACATTCGACAACCTCCGAAGATTGATAGTTTAGAGGCTTTGAAAAGTAGTTTAATGAAAGCGGTGAACAACGTAGATCCGCTCTCAGAAGAGCAGCGACAGAAACTACTGGAAGCGGAAGAATCTGCACCTGACGAACCAACACCTGCGGAACCAGAGCGGCAGAACCTGGTCGAGGAAATTATTACGCCAGATGATAATAACAATACAGGTATTAACTGCTTGAACATGTTCTCTTTTGTTTGTCCGAAAGCGTAGAATGTGCTTTTTATTTAAAATATATCAATTAACGTGAATTATATAAATTAACGACAACATTTACATGAACACAAAGTGTCTCTTATATACTTGACATTTTATCTTAATTTGTAATTGTGCTTTGACCCCAAATAAAATCCAGGCTTTTTTTATTGGTCCAGTTTTTAAAACGATAATATATCCTCGTTTAATTTCAAATATATAACATTTCTAAACAAAATTAATATTTGCCTCACGGACGGGTAGGGTGACAAAGGACCACATGGGATGTTCTAGAGTTCACGAGGAGTCCTTAATTCGACAAAAAGGTGCATAACATGAAGCATATGTCACATTAATTGTCACCAAACCGTTAACGTAACATTGGAGAGCGGTTGTTTTTTGTTGCAGTGTTTCTCCAGGACCGCCTGCTCCTGTCCGTATTGGAGGATCTCCAACAGGAATGGTACAAGATCCTGGTGTTGGTCGACATTCCATTCTCCCAGATAGAGGATATGCTGCTTATGAAAGGGGACATCAATCGTAAAGTGACCAATGTAATTTAGCAGCATATGTTCTGAATCTTAGATGAGTCTCTATTAAATAATGTAATCCCATTTAATGTCATATCATATATTGTGCCTTTGTACATAGATTCCTGACTGTTTCTTCCAGTTTAGAGTTATTTTAATGACCCGGTAATCTTTTCATTTCACAGAGAAAGTTGCATACAGAGGCTAAAGTTCGTGGATATTGCCTTTAATAAATTATTTCTCTTATATATCAAGTCTTTTTTGCAATTTACGGTCATTTCTTACATACATCGTAAAAACACACGACAACGTGTGCTTTATTTTCACGACTAATATATGAAAAGTAATTGTACCCTTTGTGTTTAATGAGTAAGTTGCAATTTATTTTATCACGATTTTCTGTAAAAAATCTTTTAACCCCTCTCTTCCTCCAATATTATCATATTTAAGCATTTACTTCTAGATGTTTCTTTCGTGGCGTGACTCCAATCAATCTCGACCGGACATCGGGCTACCACAGTTACTGTCGGCACTGTTCAAGGGAGGTCGTCGGGACATCGCCAACACACTTCAGGTGTCGCTCCGGAACTGGTGAGAGTTGAACATGAACCTAGAATATATTTTAAAATAATATATAATATTTGTGAACATTTTGTTAACACTTTGAGCTGAACTTAGTGTTAACTATTTGCTATTTGCTAAAGAATAGACGTAACTATACCACTTCAGTTTTAAGAGGTATTTTTTTCCTAAATGGACTTGAATCAAACCAACAACCTTGTATGTTTTAGGTGGGCTCCATACCTACTGCCGTTAAACTGTTGTGTTTATGTCATGTCAAATTAGTAGAGATAATTATTTTGATACAATTTAAGGCATGATGATTACCATGCGGCTTTGCAACATCTGTTGCCCTTTTCTAACATTTAACTGTTTGCTTACTATATACTAGATTAATTGTAACGTTTGATTAAAATATATACATTTAATTAAATATATGACAAGGCATGTGTTTTGTGTTGTTGATATGTTGTTGTTGCTTTATGTGTTTTGTTGTTGTTCTTGTTTGTTGTCGTTGTTTTTTCTTTTGCTGTTGTTGTTATTAATTTTTCGTTATTTTTACTGATACAGGCACAGTAAAACCGCCAACAAAGACAGCGACTTTTACAAATGGACTGCGAAGGCATACGAGGATTCCAACACGATGGTGCCAACAGGTATGACAAGCCAATTACTTTGAAATAAATGCATCGCTAGAAAATCAACGCTGGGGAAGTCTCGGTTTTTTCCAAAATTAAAAATTGACTCCTGTGGGTATAAGAAGCCCGAGTTCAAAATGTGTCTTTTGTGGAACCGATAGAGTTAATTCAAAGTAACACAAAGACAAAAATAAAAACGTCTCAATCTTCACCGGACAGATGTTATTGTTCATATTGTACAATTTAGGAAAAAGTCAATTCATATGTAGACTACTTTATTGCAGACTACCCAAAGCCAATGTCGGACCAGTTTCTTGTGTTGATGTCCGACGAAGTCACGCCAACACTCGAATTTGCATGTGCCTTAAATCTCTCTGAATCACGTTTCTCAGAGGTATATAACGCAAATTACCTCTCCTTCGATGGACTTAAAACAATGAAGGTAAACGGAGTTATGCATCTCTATTGTCTGACATCTTGAGAAAATGAAAAAGTCTACATTGCATCATATTTTATTGGAGCGGTTATCGGCTAAAATGTTTAGTCGGCGTTCATTTGTCTACATAGCTTTTGATCGTTTCTAAATGTGTTGTCTTCGCTAGACCTTTATTAACATTTGCTTTGGGTTTATTTTGACAGCAAATGTCTGTTATCTAATAATCGGTTGATAACCGCATTTCGAAAATAACTTGTTGAGTTGTTACGACTCGTGACATTTTCATGTCCCTAGAACTGATTTGTTTAAAATGAACAAGTTGAAAAATGGAATGTTATGTTGGTATTTGCCATTATTCCGTGACGTTGTTTTGAATTTGTTACCAAATATTTACATTTCCAATGTTTACCGCTGCTATAAACTATACATAGAAATACGTTCATTTCTCAATGGACTACAGTGTCACGTAGACGGCGCGTGCTTGCAGTCCTGATTGCTGATTGGCTTGGTGGGCGGAGGTTTTTTAACTACGAACTGTTTTCCTAAATGAACGTAAACATGACGTCAAAATGAGGTCAGGCAGCGGACGTGTTGGAAAAAAAGAACTTCTTTGCAAACCCATTACATAGAATCGATTCAAATACTTTATCTTTTTTAATTTTTTAATAGTGACCTTTTAAAAAACATAAACATGTTGAGGACCTACTTTCCTGTTGCTTTGTTTCTTGACTTTGTGGACGTGGCTTATTTTATTGAAGAATTTTATCACGCGCAGAGTAAGCATTTCGTTTGACGTAACTTATATAAGAAGTCACAGGATGTGTCTTACAAAGATACAATAAAATGTTTGTAATTTTCTATTTTTAAAAGAAGCGATTTTAATTAAAGCAAAGCGTAACGTAAATATAAGGAATGATTATTGATTTTTAACGTGTTGGACTTCACGATACTTTAAACGGCCCAACGCGGTGCATCAATCGATGAACGTCAACAATAAACGATTCATTCCTTAATCGAATGTACATGTTCATGCACAACTGGTAGCCCCTTAAAAACTAAGTGCTTACCAAATACCCTTAAGAACATTACTAAAATTAAGTAAGCCTTTATATCAGCTCAATGGCAAGTGGCGTTAAACAAAACACCCAATATATCTACAGCAATTTCCATGACCAACTTTTCCATTTCTGTAATTGCGATGTTTCATTTTTAAGTTAAAATAACAAATATGAGGACGTGAACAACCATTTTTGTTATCAAGTTGCCTTTAAAGCTTTTAACTAAGTTTTGTGACGATGTAGAGACGACAAACCATAGAAATAGACATTAAATGGTTAACTAATATCACTGCATTATAACACCCGATGTCGCTGTTATTATGAGATTTTTCTTTTAAAATCAACCATAAATAAGTGCACATGTACAAAATTAACATATGCCTGCCGCGTCTTGATGTTTCAGCTTCTGATCTTGTTCCGTGATGGCGTACAGATACGTATTGACGCTTTAGAGGTTCTGATTGGTGCACTCGGAGATACCGGATGTGACGAAATGAAACGCTATGCGATCATGTGCGCGAAAGCATGGTGAGAGAAATAAATAAATCTCAATTAAGAACATACGTTTTCACAAATTACTGCGCGAAAAAAAAACTTTTTCGGATTTTTCTATAGCTGAATGCCTAACTCGTGCATGTATAGATAGTTTCCATGTGATGTCATAGGCACGGATAAGACAGTTTAAGGCAGCCATCTTTGAAATCAGAAGCTAATGCAGGCCGAAATATGTGCTCTATTAAACTTACCACTGTGTTTTTATTTTTTATTCTATTTTACTGAATTTTATATCAAATTTAACAGCTTTTATGAAGTAATTTAAATATCAAAACTATATTTTAATAGTTTAAAAGGTAAAAAGAAATGCAACCAAAATAGGTACACTGTTCTTTCTGTTTAAGGGTGAGCCAATAATTTTATTTATTTATGTGTATTAATTCTTTGTGCATTTTGCAATTTTTACAATAATGTAGTCTCAAAATATGAATTTCAAGAGCTTTCCAATGGTGTGTAGTTTTTGACTTTTGGACCACAAATAAAGCAATTACAAGAGAATAAAATTTACGCTTCTATACAATTCATCTGAAAATACCTTGAAATTGCCATCAAAGAAGCCTGCCAAAATAAGGGATCTTCACTGATGTGAAAACTATCTATATGATAAAGGTATTTTCCAGTACACTTTAAAAAACGGTATTGTTTCCATTTGTTGGTAAGATATAGTTTGCAGAAATGATACGATAAAATGTTAAACATACAAGTTACATTCCTTCTTACTTAAATCAAGTGTACTATTCTATTCACAGGGTGAAACGCACTGCAACACGTAAGGACGACCCATTCAGATACCAAGTTGATAATCTGATGAAAAAACTGAGTCCTAGCTAAAATGAGTATATGAGCATGACTGGTCACCGAGTCTTTCCTTATATGGCCACGCCATAGATGGTTACACCTGACCCTGTGCTTTTTAACTTTTTTTTTACAACTTTAAACAAAGTTTTCAAGCCAGGTTGATGTAGACAAGGCAGTAAATAGTGTACATCTGGATCAACAACATTGGCCTTAGCCAGATCGGTTCGTATTTAGCAGGCTTAGAGTTATATTTTCATGCTTTTGGGCGAAAGCGTGAGAAATGCCGGTAAAAGAAAGCCTTATTGTTTCACTCTAGTCTACAGTGAAACAAGAGACACCCAAAGCGCCGTTGAAAGCATGTCGATTAATTACATAAACATTCGACAGTACCAATCTAGAACTCTGAAGGGAAGATAAGTATTTGCTACTGTGTTTGATTTCTTTGTTCTCTGCTATATCTGTATATACAAACTGCATTGCTAATATTGGTATACTCAGTTTCTTTTGGTAAATAATACTTCGTCAAACAGCTACGAATTCCTATAAATGCCAGCTACATTTTTTTATAATTGCATGCTACACATTTTTGCTGCAAACTACATTGTCAAAAACACACCGGAATACTCGGTTCTTTTCTCTGAGAAAGGGTATAACAGAACAGCTGCGATTTCCTGTTGTTGTTTTTTCAGCAACACTATCGTCCCCATAAAAATGCATTCAATAAGAGGCACCGCTCTCCAGAGCGGCGCCAATGATAGGGTTATTATTTTCACTCCAGGTCCCAAGGGAGGTAATTAGCAACAAAAAGCCGATTAAAGTAAAGTTTAAGGACAAAATAAGCTTGAAATAAAAAGAAAATTTGTCGATTTCAGTGTACGGTCGTATATTGTTTCACTTGTGGCGATAAATAATAATGTTTTACTAGCGAAAATATATTTTTCTATGACCTTTTGTGAAATTAAATATGTAAAAATAAGTGTTATCAGTCACGGCTAGCTTACAAACAGTTACATTTCTTTTATATCTTTTCTTACATTTTCTTAGATTTTGGATTCATCATTTCATGCAAATAATACACGACATAAGCCTGCCTTCAAATAAAATGGTAAATAACAACATGGAGAGGACCTACATTAGTTTTAAACAAACTTGTTTTCCCATTCCAGCAACTTTACGTACCTATTTCGTTTGTCACGTTGCTATGCAATATCAAATAAATAAGTTTAAAGCAAATAAAATATTATCATACACGGAAATCAACAAATATCTTATTTCCTCTGTCAACAATTCAAACACTTTGTTCACCTTTTAACGTGATTGTGAATGCAGAGAAACATTATCTAGAGATTAAAAATGTGAGTTTGCATAGTTAGGGGACATTCTTAAGACAGTGTTGAATAATGATTGTAATAATAATAGTAATATTATCTAACTATTTACATATTGAACTGCGCTTATAAATCTGTGCCGACATAGAGACTGCAAAATGATGTCAATTTAACAACGATGCTGACAAAAAGGACGATCATGCCAGCACAATATTCGGCAACACCGAAATAAACGGAGACATATTTTTTTACATTTTTAATAGTTTACAGTGTCTGTCAGCATTGGTACCCATTGCATGAATGGAACTATGCTATGGTATTGTTGTTGATAAATATGGTGGTATTTTATTATTCACTCAGTTTGTGCTAATATGAATGTTTAATTTATGTGACGTTGTTGTTTACATTCGTGTACTTCGCGTAAAATGTATAGAAAACAATTCTCTAGCTTTTTTACTTTAATGTTCATGTTATCTGCCCTTTTTTGGATCAGAATAAAATATCTATAATTTAAACACCAAAATAAGGTGGTAGAGCGTCGGCTTGCGGATCGGGAGGTCGTGGGTTCGAACCCCGGCCGGGTCATACCAAAGACTTTAAAGTTGGTAGTAGTGGCTTCCCTCCTAACGCTCGGGGATACGGGGACAGCATTACGCCTGACTCGTCGGTGTCAGTATAATGGACCGGCCGGGTTCAGTCCCTGAGCACCTCATAAGTGCCCCTGTGCTGTAATGATAGAAATGTCGCTGCGCAGTATCGGCAAAAATGCCGGCTAATCCCACCCATCCCATCCCAAAATGTGGAATGGATATGAACCTTTAAAACCATAACACCAAAATGTTTTTATCTTTATTGATTGAAGAAGCTTGGTTACATTCGTGGTCGTGATCCTGTTACAGACGACGGATAGATCGGAACACCTCGGATAATTCACGAAACATCTCTCGGATGTATGTAGATAGTCGGATCGACTCGGCCATTTCCCTAAATGGGACTACTATTGTGACAGACGTCAAAACGAAGATGGCAGCTCGGATGACAGCTCACTGCAGTACGATGCCTGTAAAACTTCATTTTGTGGCGGCTTCAAATTTAAATCATCCAATTTTAATTTACCAAGGGCAGCAGACACGCGGCTGTTAAACGATAGCATTGTTAATTTTTTGTGCGAACTACATTTAGGCGTTTTCTTCTTCCGACTTTCGGCTAACAAAACGATTGTGATTTCAGTATCATTGCATCAGATACATTCGTGGGATGATTGTCCCGAGGACGGAATTACCCGAGGTGTTCCGATTGAGGACGGATATGATAGTAACGAACGATAATTCTGCCTAGGATAATGTCTTACATAAGACAAAGAGTTGAGTTATTTAAATTACTAACTCGAAAATGAGGTCGTCCGGTCAGCAGTTTCAGAACTTTATATATGAGGTGTTTTTATAGCACATCCTTTGCCATGAAAGTGAAGTGAGCAAAGTGAAAAAAACAGCAAAGAGAAAAAACAACATATGCGAACCTGCACAGACGTCAGTGAGTGCATGGATGGAAATTTGCAAATTAAGATACTAAGAATTATTTTTTTTCAATTCGCACCTGTATGCTTTCTTTGTAAACAAAAGATAGACTTTAACATGATAGTTGTATATTTTAGGTAAACTGGTTAAGTCCTTAAGTACGAGTCTTGTGTGAATAAGGTGAGATATATTCCACACTCCCGAGCGTGTCTGTGTCTCCGTTTATGTCGGTGTTGTCGAATGTTCTTTTGGCATGGTACTATGTAGCTGATATGTTAATGATAAAACAAACCACAAGAACTGTCCAAAGTTTATCATCTGTATGACATAGCCATAGTTGCATAAAATGTTTACTTTCATTAACCAGTGCCTACAGATTAGAATGTAACTTCACAGTCATCATACCTACTATTAAAATCATGTTCAATTGTTCCGTGTTGGATTAGACAGGTGGAATTTTATTTGAAATATAGCCATGGTTCGACTTAGAAAATTTTAATGCATAAACCATAAAAAATGCGTGCAAATTACATTCAGGTTTATTAAAAATATCAAGCATTTGGATACTCGATTGTGGTTCCCTGTAACGGCTCTTGCCCGGGTTACTACTCAACAAAATTATGTGTGTGCAATTTATATGATGCACACGTGTTATGTACATATGTAGGTAAGATAAAAATACTCGGATGCATTCAATTTGATACTGGTAACACAACTCGTTCAACTAGTTCATTTTTAAATGCCACCACTTTGGCAACCAAGTTTGTTTTGTCCTTGTATGCTGTGTATTTAGACTGTGTATATATTCTATGGAAATGTTAACGCACAGGCCATGCAGAGAGAATGTCGACGCTGCAGTTAGCTATGCCAGTTGACGGTTCGCCAAATAGTGCGGTATAAATGTTAAATATTATAACCATTGTATTATTTATTTTAAAATCTTATAAACATGTATATACATATATATCTGAACAAGTACATTTGTACTAGAAGTATGTTCTAGTACACAGACAACATTTACAAAAGAAAAATATACAAAGAGACAAAGTCTAGGAACGGTCAGTTGACACAAAGACAATAGTGTGATTTAGCATAGTCGTTTGAATGTGATTTAAACATGTGATTTAAACATGTGATTTTAACATGCAATTAAAACGTGTAATTAAAGCGTCATACTTCTGATGAGAGATGTTATTTTGTATGCTCTACAATCTACTATGGTGTTTGATTCACGTTTAGGCTAAATTGGTACTGTAGCCTACTTGTAACTCTTCTGTCTGCTCGCCTCTATCCACGTGGATTTAAGTCTCGGTCGGGGTGAAGGACTTACTTTTTTATTGTTTGTTGGTTTTATCATCCCACCAACAATATTTCAGTTATCTGGGTACAGTGTCCACTTGAAGCAGATATAGTGCTGCCTTCACTGTGTATAGCATGTCGTTAACACATGGCATGATGCCCAAACCAGTCACATAATCTTGACACCGGGTCAACTAGTTATGGAACTATTTTTATATTTGTTTGATTGAGCGTTACCACTGCCCTTTTTTACGATGTTGGTATGTCGCGGTCCGGGTTCGAACCCGGGGCCTCCTGTCTACCTATCTACCTATGAAGTTTCATGTTGAAAACTCTTACGGTTGTTGTGTTGTGCTCCGGACGAAATTTAAGTATTAAAAATAACAAAGGGCAATAACTCCTAAATTATACAAAACGGACTTATGGTTTTGTACCCTGTACGTCTCATAATATCTATCTGAAGTTTTATGTTGACACCTATTACAGTTTTTATGCCATGCTCCAGACAAAATTATGATGGCCAGACGAACGAAAAACGAAAGAACGTGGCGGGACGGGACGGGACGGACAGTCGGACAAAGCGGCGATTGTATGCTCGCCCTTTTGGGAGCATAAAAATGCAAACTGAACGGTTAACATGATCATGATTTTGTTGCTGCGATAACAAGAACAAGAACAAAACAACACATTTTAATTTTTAAGGGAAGTGTATGGTTTGTTTGCTTTCTTAATACTTGTTTCTGGTACTCAAAGTATGAAATATTGTATGGAATATTGATATCTCAATATTGGAATATGGTTGCTTTGTTGAATAAAATTAAACATAGCGTTGTGTCTTCTTTCTTCGAAGAACCACTGATTTTCTCTATGCACAAGCGCCAAAGTGAGATTGAAAAAAACAGCAACAGGTAATAGTAATAGTACAAGAGCACGGGTGCGTCATATCCAAGGCGCCGTAGGGAACATGTGCTGAAAACAAGAAAATGGCTGTCCTGTGTACTAAACACTCTAATTATAATGTCGATTCATTACATAAATGTTTTAGAGTAACGAACTGTAACTCTGATGGGAACTAGACAATGTGCTACTTTGTTTTCTTCTTTGTTGTCTGCTACATCTGAAATTACAAGCTGCATTTCTTACATCGGCGTACTTGGTGTCTTTTTTAAAACAAGACCTCGCCAAACGGCTGCGAATGCCAGTGTTACTTTTTATAATTCCATACTCAGATTTATTGTTGCAAGCTACACTGTTGAAAAAACGGAACACTCGGTCCTTTTCTCTGAAAAGAGACCTACATTATAACTGCGACATTATGTTATTGATTGCTACACTATCGCCTCCATAAAAACAAGAAAGAGTCAGGATGTGAGACATCCAAGGTGCCGTAGAGAGCACGCGCTTTAAACAAGAAGATGTCTATCTTGGGAACATAACGAACCATAACTCTAATAGGGAATTGGAGTATATTTGCTACTTTGTTTGTTTTCCTTGTTCTTTGCTACATCTGTTTTTACAAGCTGCATTTCTAACTTCGGTATACTCGGTGTCTTTTGTAAAACAGAACTTCGCCAAACGGTTACGTTTTTACGCTACCTTTTTATAATTGCAAGCTACACTTTATTGTTGCAAGCTACCCTGTTAACAAACGGAACACTTGTTTTTTTTCAATAAACAGTGACTCACGGAACACCTCCGACATCGTTTTATTGACTGCTACACTATGGTCCCCATAAAAAACAAACATGAGATATATCAGAGGTCCGGATCCAGAAGTTTACAGCTAAGGGCCTGAGACACCCATATTTATATAAACATATGATTATATCATAGTATTGTCATATATTTGGTCTAACTTATTATATAGAATGATGAGTCAACGAACATTGTGGCACTTTCAATCTCACGGGATTTGAATGTAGATATTAGATAGTTACTGTAAATTTATCATTTGAAAGCACTTTATATCTGATAAACACGTTTATGAAATAACAACAGCCCATGAAACAGCAATTTTACTTTGGAAGTGTCAGTGTGAGTTACGAAATGTTAACTAAATATGATCACACATAACTAATACTTCTTCCTAATCTTATTTTGCAGTCAGCCTCTTTAACTACACTGAAAACGTCCGAAATGTTGAAATATAATAACGTGTATGAATATCCTCTGTACGTATGTGCACCAGTCTTCCTAAAAAAACCTCTTTTATCTTATAGCATTGAGTCTCTTCTTTTTCACTTTCGGTTTTCTTCTAACGAACCGTGTTTACAAACTGCACAGGCGTCAAAAGGGAGTTGGGGTTCCCAGACAAAAGAGCTCGCGCTAAATATAGAAGACCCGGCCGAAAATGCGTTACTAACGCTTTCGCTGTGTCGGTGGATTAAAACATCATTATCAACAATTACGAGGCATTTTTCTAGTTAAATTTATTATCAGTAATCTGATATCAATGCAAGCTTTCATTAAAATACAAAAGAAAGGGAATTTGAAGACCTTTTTTAAAAAAAAAAATCGTTTTTACCGATATCGGAAAGAGTCGCTTTAAGTAGCGCCCGAAATTTTGTACAGACATATAAAAATTACGTTTATTTTTGTAGCTTAAGGTAACATCTGACATGCTACAACGTTATTACTGTTTATAAATATGAACCAACCTATTTTAAGAAACCATGCAGGCATGACTCTAGCTAAAAACTTGTTTTTTTAATGTCTAGTCTTGTGTGTATTATTAAAAGCAATGTTCATTTCACCAATTTTAATTATTTAATTGCGTTATTTCTAATTGGCAACCTTCTTCAAAAGTTCAGGAGCTTCCTAGATGTAGGAAACCCGAAGCACGTACCGAATTGTTTACTTGCAGATAATCACTCATTGTAAAGCTTTAATACAAGGGGGTTTACTCTTACTCGCACGCCTCTCATCTTGTTGCTTGAGTTACTGTTATTGGAAAGTCTAGGAGTTGCACTGAAAGATACTCACGAGTTCGGCAGAAGTGTTACTTTGCTGTTAATGCTGGCAGTCTGTTTTTTAATATGACTTTCTAAATAAAAGTTTAATAGTTTAGTACATGGCATATATGCTGCACATACAGCTATTAAAGATGCGAAAAGACACGAACAACTTGTAAATCTATTTTCTTATAATACAAGTTTGCACACATATATAGATCATTATGAAATGCACAATGAGCCTATAAAGTAGAAATTAACTATATTGTCAAATCATTAAATTGTTATCAACCAATTTGGTTAGGCCAATAGTGTTTTTTTTCTAATAGCACGTATTATTGATAAAAAATAAACTAATTTGGTGACCCAAATCTTTCAGATTTTATTGTTCAAACTGGTTTAAATTATGTAATGAATTTTAACGACAATTTCTTTTATCGGTGGAGCTTTGCTCCATTCCGGTCCATTTACCTGTTCGATAATAGAACTTAGTGGCATGCATAACAAACGCATAATGGCTAAATTATATAGTACCTGTAGTTATGAAATCAAATTAATGATAATGTAGCTGTCTAAATAATAAAAAATGTAGACGTTGAAGGCTATTTATAGCAAGATAACATTACCATTTAGAATTAACAATCAACGAATATTTAGCATGCACTAAAAATACACCACTTTGCATGCACGATCCACTGCTTCCGTTGTCTCAATCTTTTGACAGTTATGTGGAACGACCCCCATATCGAAAAATCGGGTGTACTGTCTGGGTCGTGTTGAACTTGCCTGGTTTACAACGCCGCTACACGCGGACTGATATCACTGCGCGCTAGTAGTAGTAGTAGCTGGAGCTCTGAAACGTGAGGTCAAGTCTTGATAAGTTGCCGCAGTACCAAACCATGTCCGCTGCTAATATGTTCCTTTGGTGGGGCTCGGGCTCTGGACCCTGCTGGAAGCCAATGATTGTCTTGGCTGAGAAAGGACTGTGGAAGGATTGCCCGAACAAACTGGTTCAGTTCTCCCAAAAGGAGCACAAGGGTCCAGATGTCATAAAGCTGAATCCGCGAGGACAGGTAGGTTCCATGTTATTACACATGTACTGAATGCTTATGATGGAATAGTCGAATTGACCTTAGGTCTATTACCTCAAGCAGTAGTGTTTTGTTTTGTTGTTGTTTTTTTAAACGCTAGTTGAGTTGTTTTCCAGGAGAAAGTTGCTTGAGGCGTTGAAAATATTACAGTGACTGTAGATCTATGTAGAACACGCTCACTCGAAGACTGTAGATCTAATTCTTGTTCTAATTCTAGTTCTGATTCAATTCTGGTGCAAACTCTTATGTTGTATCCATTGCTACCGCTCAAGCAAATACAAGGGTAGTTCCATGACTGGTTGGCCCAGTGTCAGGATAATGTGACTGGGTGTGATATCGTGCCAGGTGTTCACCGAATGCTTTATACACAGTGAAGGCAGCACTATATATGCTTTAAGTGGACAACTTCTCCAGATAACTGAAATACTGCTGGTGGGATGATAAAACAAACTTATGTTGTATAAGGTACCCATTTGCAACAATAGCATCAATGCAGCTGCTATTTGTCAAATCATCAAATCATACATTTTATAGAAAAAAAAAATCAAATACATTATAAAATATATGTCTGTCTTTGGATTGAGACAAACTTGAATGAAATTGGCAGCAGGCATTTGTTTTTCAAAATACAGGATTGGCGCTTGTCTAGTCACCTGTAAATAATGCCTGGCCAGGCCAGTTAAACTTAGTATACACAAACTTAGTCTACACCTGCACAGTAAATGTGTTCTAAATAGTGCTCTCTGTCTCTAAACGAGGTGAAAACAGTTTAGTTGACCGATTTTTTTTTTCGTCTGCAGTAAAAAAAAATCAATAGATAGCTAAACTAGAACCTTGCTTTATTCATATTTATATACATAGATCTATTTATATATATTTATTTTTATGTTCATTGAAACATGTTCTGTAATGTATTTATATATACATTCATAAAGACTATGATACTGGTACAAGATGCAAAGGAGGTAATTTAAAAAAATGCTGCACTGTGTCCATGGCCAGCCCCATATTTGCACACCTGTACCACCAGACTTGCATACATTATAAAGTGTGTATGTTGGGTGTTTATAACTATTTATTTTACATTTTCTCATTTTTTTTACATACACAATGATGGACACCTAAAAATCATTTCATTGCAGTTACTTGCAGTCACACATTAGTGAGTAACATCTCTTACAGTTGACTTACATTTGGGTGTGTGTGTGTGTGTGCGGGGGGGGGGGGGGGGGGGGGGGGGGGGGGCTTAGAGGATATTTGCAGAATTGTAGCTCCTCAGCCTATCACCCCCTAGGTCCAAGTCCCAGTCTGGGATAGAAATTTGTGGTGTGCCTGTGGTTCTACCCAGACATAAATCTAGATTCTTCCTACATTCTTTATTAGCTTGATGTCAACAATATGACCCTAACTGTTTTATTGGGATGTAACTAACAAACAAACTTTGGATATCTGAGACACACCTTGTAGAAGTAAGCAAACTGTCCCTCATGTACCTTTAAAGGTTATATCCAACACTTTGGACCAGATGTTTTTTCTGCATAGCCTCTGGGTTCGAGTCCTGTTTGAAGCAAAGAACTTAATTTGAGAAGGTCTTCCAGTTGACCTGCGGTGCATCAGTGGTTTTACCCAGACTACCACATGTTTGGTTGGGGTCTTCTTCACCAAAACAGCTGGATGTTTCTATAATGATCATAATTGGTTGCTGTGATGTATTTCAGAAACTAAAAAAACAACAAATGTATTTAATATAGATAAACTGTTGAATTCCACTTTCAATCCATTGTGCAAAATAAGATTATGGTTCTTTAACTATAAGAACACATGATTATGTTGATAGGATTCTTTTACTAAGTTTAACTATGTAAATTATGCATAAACTGAATGTGAACTAACAACATATACATACATACTTTTGACACTGTAAAAAACTATTTAAAAATGGTTTTAGTTTTGACACTAAAAAACTAATTAAAAATGCTTGTTGTTACATTTACTTATAAGAATAATTCTTCATTTCTTTACAAGCTTATTTTTCTCTTTATCAGTACAAGCTTATACTCATTCATACAGTACTATAGATATTTCTTCATGGCCACCTATCCTGGTATCTTTCTGTTCTAATTTTAGTCTGCTTAGCCAATTCTCTCAAGGCCAATCTCACTGTAATACACACTCAAATACCAACTGTGTCAGTAACACAAAATGTTCTCATTGTTGAACCATAATGTCCTCAGATCTGTATATCTGGATTGATATGAAAGCAGAGATGTGGGGTGAATGTCCATGAAAATGGATAAAATAAGCTTGATAGACTAGTTATAACATGTTAAAGTATGTCTTTTTCTAGATAACTAAGCTAAGATTTTATTTGTTTAGACACTCACAAAATCGACAGTAATATTAATCTTTGTGCTGGTGTGTAGGGCGGGATGTGGACTGGGTTTGGTTTATTTTACTCCTAACTTACCATGCATGAATTTATAAGGCATAAGCAAATAGCGTAGATCCTGATCTGGGAGTCAGTTAAACTATGATCTCCACCTTATGCTGGCAAGTTGTAGATCTAAAATCGGTTTCTGTAAAACGGCTAGGAATTTAAAATAGGCAATTTGGAAATAAAGCTGACTAATTTAGGGTTTAGTATTCACCCTGGCCTGGTGGCACAGTTATAAGACTATAAAGACTACATGTGATTGTGGATTTGATCTTTTGGTGCTATAGAAAAGTCTAATGCAACTGCAACTTGGTTATAGTTTGTTATTTTTAAATTGTTTCAAATTTTGGCTATAAAAACTCTTAAAAAAGCAGGAACAGTCGATAAAAAAATGTAACCACTGCTCATTAGATTATTTGTGAGCATGCTGTTATTCTAAATATAATGTTGTTTAATTGTTGTGGTTGTGATAATCTATGTTGTTTAACTGGGGTTTTTTAAACATTTTTTGAAAGCTTTTTGTAGTGCAACATTATATCTTTAAACTACAAATGTGGTTTTAAATGCATGTGTATTTATCATTAATACTGTACTCTAAGTGGCTCAAACTATTGTCTAATAATTTAAATGAATTTAAAATGCAGATCACGCGTCTCCTTATGCCAGAGGCCTCATGGGAGGATTTGCCACTAAATGAACAACTGTTCCTGATGATTGCGTCTTACAACAATTGTCCTTGAGAATAATTACACCAAAGGACAACTCTCCCTTAGGATGATTATATATATAAGAACAACTGTCTCTTGGTATGATTGCCCCTTAGAACAAATGCCCCTTAGGATGATTGCCCCTTAGAACAACTGCCCCTTAGGATGATAATACCATGGAATAACTGCTCCTTAGGATGATTATACCTTAGAACAACTGCTCCTTAGGATGATAATACCATAGAACAACTGCTGCTTAGGATGATTTCTCCTTAGAATAACTGCTCTTTGGGATGATTGCCCCTTAGAATAACTGCTCTTTGGGATGATTGCCCCTTAGAATAACTGCTCCTTGGGATAATTGTCCCTTAGAACAACTGTCTCTTGGGATCATACCCCTTAGAACAACTGTCTATTGGCATGATTGCCCCTTAGAACAACTGCCCCTTGGCATGATTGCCCCTTAGAACAACTGCCCCTTAGGATGATTATACCTTAGAACAACTGCCCCTTAGTATTATTGCCCCTTAGAATAACTGCTCCTTAGGATGATTATACCTTAGAATAACTGCTCCTTGGGATGATTGCCCCTTAGAATAACTGCTCCCTAGGATGATTATACCTTAGAATAACTGCTCCTTAGAATGATTGCCCCTTAGAATAACTGCCCCTTAAGATGATAATACCTTAGAACAACTGCTCCTTGGCATGATTGCCCCTTAGAACAACTGCCCCTTAGGATGATTATACCTTAGAACAACTGCCCCTTAGTATTATTGCCCCTTAGAATAACTGCTCCTTAGGATGATTATACCTTAGAATAACTGCTCCTTAGGATGATTATACCTTAGAATAACTGCTCCTTAGGATGATTGCCCCTTAGAATAACTGCTCCCTAGGATGATTATACCTTAGAATAACTGCTTCTAGAATGATTGCCCCTTAGAATAACTGCCCCTTAAGATGATAATACCTTAGAACAACTGCTCCTTGGGATGATTGCCCCTTAGAACAACTGCTCCGTGCGATGATTGCCCCTTAGAACAACTGCCCCTTGGGATAATTGCCCCTTAGAACAACTGGCCCATAGGATGATTATATATTAGAACAACTGCTCCTTAGGATTATCGCCCTAAGAACAACTGTCCCATAGGATGATTGCCCCTTAGAACAACTGCCCCTTGGGATGATTGCCCCTTAGAACAACTGGCCCATAGGATGATTGTACATTAGAACAACTGCTCCTTAGGATTATCGCCCTTAGAACAACTGTCCCATAGGATGATTGCCCCTTAGAACAACTGGCCCATAGGATGATTATACATTAGAACAACTGCTCCTTAGGATTATCGCCCTTAGAACAACTGTCCCATAGGATGATTGCCCCTTAGAACAACTGGCCCATAGGATGATTATACATTAGAACAACTGCTCCTTAGGATTATCGCCCTTAGAACAACTGTCCCATAGGATGATTGCCCCTTCAGAACAACTGCCCCTTGGGATAATTGCCCCTTAGAACAACTGGCCCATAGGATGATTATACATTAGAACAACTGCTCCTTAGGATTATTGCCCTTAGAACAACTGTCCCATAGGATGATTGCCCCTTAGAACAACTGCCCCTTGGGATGATTGCCCCTTAGAACAACTGCTCCTTGGGGTAATTGCCCCTTAGAATAACTGGCCCTCGGGATGATTGCCCCTTAGAACAACTGCTCCTTGGGATGATATCCCCTTAAAACAACTGCTTTTTGGGATGATTGGCCCTTAATGATAATTCTGTTAATGATATTCCAAACCATATATAACTTAATATTGTTAATATTTTGTTCTTCTCAGGTCCCAACATTCAAAGATGGTGATTTGGTCATCAACGAATCAGCTGCAATTTGTAGCTACCTGGATGAGACCTATGGCACTGACAAGCCCCTGATCCCCAAATCCCAGCCAGCACGTGCCAAATGCCTTCAGAGAATGTATGAGAGTGACAACCTACAATCCAAAGTCATGCTCCCATTAATTTACTACAAGATGCGCACCAAGAAGGAAGACTGGGACAACGAACTTCTAGCAAAGAATGCTGCGGAGGCCAAAGAAGAGTTGAAGCACTGGGAAGGTTACTTGAATGAAAACAAATTTGTAGCTGGCAATGAGTTCACAATGGCTGACATTTTTGTTTTTGTGTTTATTGCAATGTGCTTCAGACAGGGAGCCAAACTGGAAGAGTTCCCAAAAATTAGGAAGTTTTACAACGAACTGATGGAGCGCCCAGCTATTAAAGAAACCATGCCTCCTCACTGGGCTGATAGCCCAAGCCCCAACCAAATGGAAGGATTGTTATAGATGTGTGGTGAGCTCAGATTTGGTGACAATCTGAAATTGATGCATTAATGAACAAATCATTTGCTTTGAAGAAAAACTGTGCCAGACTATCACTTTTGAGCGTTAGTTTTTTTCTTTATACGATATTTAAGAGCCATTTTAAGCTCACCAGTAAACCAAAGATTTATGACAGTAGTAATGTATGTTAGACCATTGATGAAAAAATTTGTGAAAAAAGAAATGTGTACCAGAAGCTGCATTTTGTTGTTGTTAAGAGTCATTTTTCTTAATTCATGCCAACTTTTACATTACTTGTTTCATGGTGGGTGTGACATTAATGTGTGATATTGCACGATAGGTTTTTTTTTTAAGGAAGATCATTATTGAAATAATTAAATTAAGATTTCTATCTTTTAATAACAAGTTTTAGACTGTCAATGAAAAAAAAAAAACATTTTCAAAAAAAAGTTATTTCAGTCTTTTTTCCATTAAAAGTGGTATCCGACAGTTCGGCTATATCTAATATATGTAACAATATCTGACCTCTGTTTGGGGTATTTGTACATAATTTCTGTAGAAGAGAAATCCTACTTTAGTCTAAGCTTCAGCAATTTTCAACAGTATCTCAATCTTAGGGCAGTAAAACTCGTTAATGAACACTTAAAATGTTCATTCTTTTCAATCTATAAATAAGAACAAATGGGATTCCTGCTAAAAATAGACATTGGCATCACAACGGATGATTTTGATGAGCTAAAACATAAGTGGTAATGTGGTTTTCTTAGTTTAAAAATAGTTATTTTGCAGCGTGGCTCAGATAGGAAATGCATGTTTAAAATGATAATTGTGACGTTATGGTTCTCTTTTAAGACATATGTAAGGCACCAATAAACAGCATTTTTTGAGATCTGTTCAGGTAACAATGGTTTATTATGATCTTTAATGAAAATACTTTTGGTCCAAACTGTTGGATACCACCTTTAAGGCATGATTTATAAAAAGTTCTAAAACAACAATGACATGGTTTGCTCAAATAATTTTTATTGAAAATAAAAGAAACTACACGTAAATCATAAATAATAACAATGAGACATTTTAGATGTAAATACATAACCATCATGTATAAAGTCATAGTGACTACAAATATGTGTATCCACATATAAATTAATATAAATACAGCACAGATAAGGAATGATCACAGAAAACATATTAATAAAGGTAATTACTTCAACACATTTCAAACTTTTATCATAATTATATCACCAGCAAAGAAGAAAAACAACTATAATTATTAAAAATTGAACATTATACATAACATATGCTTATTTATTTAGCAACACTATGACTTACTCAAAGACCAGAGGTTCTACCAAGAATCCCCCCCCCCCCCCCCCCCCCCCCCCCCAAATAATAAGCTGGATGTCGCCAACATGACCATAATTGTATCAGTGTTTAGTAACAAAACCAAAGCATAGATGAACCCATAATTGTATCCGTGTTTTGTAACAAAACCAAAGCATAGATGAACCCATGTATAAAGAGGTACATTGGACTTTCATCAAGAAAATGCCATCAGTGTGATCAGAACTTCCAGCGATACGCTAGGATTTAACAAAAATGAAAAATTATTGACTAAAGTTAAATTGCTTTGACTGAAGTTACATTACTACAGTTTTACTACAGTTTTACATCAATAAACAAGTATTCTGATATGTTACTATAAATAGTAACATGAGTCCAAGGTTTCTATATATAGCTAAACATTTATAATGTTTGGATATTGTTACTATAGTTACAAGCTCCTGGTCAGACAGTAAATCATTTTTGACAATCAAAATATAAAATATTATCACAGATTTAGTTATTGCGTTTCATTCAGGCACAGTGACTCTAAAAAAATGTAGCTCACTCATTCTTAATCTATACTGAAACATGAAAATTTAAATACAAAAAAAAATGTTCAAATTTAATAAAAAATTATGAGGTCTTAATCATAAAAATAGCATTATGATGGTGTTGCATTTACTCAGTTTATCAAACTAAGGCAAGGAGGAAATATTTGGTGTTTGAAATAGAAGTCTGATTTATGCTAGAAATAGATTTCAAAATATGTGCATGAAATGCAAAAACGTTTAACCTTGTCATGTTACATTTGTTAATTATGTGACTAAATCCTACTAATTCACTTATAATTGCATGGATATAGAAAGACATAATTAGGCTAAGCAACAAAAATGGCAGATCATGGTCAGACAACACCCAATGGGAGCTGGCTGATCTGGTTCTACACAATTTGCCTTAACCTGATTAATGTGTGCTTCATACATGTGAACTCTCCTGCTTTAGTAGGGAGACTCCATTGTTTAAGGTTCAAAATTATTGGAAATGAGGCCTGTTTATCATATTTTCAGAAATCTCCCTACTTAGAAACGGATAATTTCCGTCTTTGTTTATATGAAAATAACAAGTCTCCCACTATGCAAGTGAAAGTCGACCACTTTGGCCTCAGAAAAAGTTCACATGTATGATGCTTATCTAGTCAATATTAACAATAAACAAACAATAAAGCACAAATATAAGATCATATAAATGAATGTTATTCCTATGATCTAATATAGAATACAAACACCTAGGATCAAAGTAATTTTATAAACAAGCAACAAAACCATAAAGTTATAGTCTAAAGTCATTCAGACTTGCAAACAAATATTCCCGGCAGAGAAATGCCAAGTGCACCTCCCTGTTGTATCACAGATAATTCAAAATGTCACAATTAGCGATATAATAAAGTATTGTAGAAAAAAAACAAATGTTTGACCATGAAATGATTCCTAATTTCAAGGATGCTGGAAAGAAACAACTAAATTAAAAATAGTTTTACTCAAAACACATTTTGGTACAAGAATGTGTTGTTAAAGGATAGTGGGATGGACCTTTCCTTATCACAGATGCAAAATTTTATGTGCCAACTTAAATGTAAATGATTAATTATAAACAAGAGACATGTTACAAAATTTATTTTTTTTGTGTAACAAAAAACATGTATTTACAAAAGCAATAAAATATTCTTTTAACAAATAAATACAGATTTATAAGTTATAACATAATCTTTTAAACATACTTTACATCTTTGTATCTAATATTGAACAAAATCCCCTTTTCCCCCCAATATAATTGAACAAAAATGTAAAAACTAAACAGCATAACAGAGACAATTTACAATTGTCAGCAACATTGTTAAATGCAAACAATAACATAGTTTTCTTAAAATTACATGTGTAAGTCATTCTTTGGTAAGGCATTTTCTTTCCTCTTGGCCATTTCGTTGTATGTATTACCATGCTTTACCATAAAATGTTCAATCTAATCAAATAATTTCTATCTGTTTAATTTTGCATCACTTTCTTCAAAAATCTTTTCCTAAGTATCTTTTAAATAACCAACAGGCTTTGTACAAAGTTTCCTTTTTACATGACTGAATAAGAACCACAGTAGACCAATAGATTGTAGTAACCAGCAATTGTAGATATTTATTTTCCATGGTAGATAACACAACTTCTCCCCCTGCACAAAGTCCTTTGCTGATCAGATGACTTTCTGGCTGGGCAGTAAAAAAAACAACCCCATCTTTCAACCAACTTCTTTCGGTCATCGCTAATTATCGAGTTGGCAGAGACAGGCTACCCCACGGTTGATCCAGTGATTCTCCGGCAGGTCCGTGGGCAGTTTCAGCTGCATTACGTAGTTGGTTGAGTGGCCCGTGGTTGACAGGGTACCTCGTCTAGCGCTGGTCTTGTACACTAGCAAATAACATGGGAAAAACTTTGAAATGGGAAAGTTCATTTATTCTTCTGTACCTAAAAACCTTGACACATTCTCAAACAACACTATTTATGGTTGGTTGAAGGAAGTAAAAGTATTACGCAAACTCAGTGATATATTTATTTTGCCATTTGAACCCAAGTTTTATACCTAGTGGTTTATAGCCAAACGAGAAAACAAGGTCTTTCAAGCTATATCAATTCATCTTGACAGACTTCTTTCTGGATACAACCATTACACAACAAGGAACTACCTAAGGTTAACTTTGCCTTGTCAGTTGGGGGTTTGAACTCAGTTTGCCAGGTTCTTTTAACATAAGCCTAACCAGTTTGTGCTTTGTTAATACAACAGGCTGTCAACCATCTCTTCTCCAAAATACAGAAGGAATATAGGAATATTTTTTGCAACCAATAGAGGAGTTTTCAACTTAAAAAAGTTTCATTTACTAGCACTTATACTAACATGTCTTACCTGTACACTTACTGTTTCTACAATAATCAATGTCCAAAATGTCTACCGTAAAAATGAAGGAAACCATTATTTTGAACAACAGCATCACAATCCAGGCAGAAGGCCGCTACAAAGCACATCACCATCATCTGAATGGCCACCTAAAAGACTTGTGTCCTATTGCACTGTCTTGCAAGGTGACCATACAGATGACGAAGAGGAGCACAGCAGCATTGTCTGAAGGATTGTGATGCTGTTGCTGGCATAGAAATTCTCTTAGTTGTCAAAAAAAGAAGCCAAACAAAGTATCAAAGCAATATTAAATCCCTTCATTTATCAGCAAGAAATTTACTAAAAAAATATAGGAATATTTTTTAAAATATAGGAGGTTTTTCAGAATATAGCTTTTGATCCAAAATATAGGAGAAATAAAGGAATACAGGAATCAGTTGACAGCCTGATACAAGTTGCATACTTACAGTCTTATAAGGAAATATCTGGATACAAAGAATCACATCACGTTTTTACTTTACATAACGGAACATTAGTCAAAAGTGCAGAGAGAGGACAATACCTACCTGGACAGTTGTATTCAGGTTTTGCCTCAAAATCATCCATTTTTCCTGGCATTAGCCAGATCTATAAGGTAGTCAAGTACAATAAAAAGCACATGAATCTTTGGTATTACATGGACATGGTAGTTTTTTGTTTTTTGTTACATCGCACTGACACAATTATGGTTATATTGGCTACGGCCAGCTAATTATTGGTGAAGGAAGACTCCAGACATATGACTGGGTAGAACCACGGGCCCACTGCAGGTTAGCTGAAAAACCTCCCTACATGAAAGTTCTTGCCCTAAATGGAACTTGAACCTATACAGTGCGGGACTGAGGAGTTTAAAGTCAGCTACTCGAACCACTCGGCCATGGGTGCACCTAGACATGGTTGACATTGTTTAATCTAAGTTAAAATAATCATGGTTTTGATTGTGTTTACTTCACTGACAGATTTGTTATTAAAATCTGCGAACATATGAAAATGAATTAACTATATTTTACATTTTAAATGTGACTTAAGTACTTATTTCATCTACTCTTCAAAAGTCTCCTTTCCAAGCAAATAATACTTCAACTTTGTTTTAAAGTGTTTGTTTGTCCTTTGAATTTGTTTAGCATCAAAAATTGATTAGTCCAATGCAAGCGATAGTTATCCTTTCTGCATTTAATTTGACACTTTTGAGAATCCACAAAAAACAAAAACAAAACCATAAAACTAAGCAGAGTATTGAATGTCAATATCGGTAAATTTGTTTTCTCATTTGTGTACAAATAAAGGATACAACAGGCACAACATCATAGAGGATCTTCGGGTACGACTCCTGTAGACATTTCTTCTTCCTATCCCATCTAGCGCCCTCTATATAAAGCCCTCGGATGTATGCACCATTAGCCTGGTGGCACCATGAAAATATATAATAATATATTTTATTTGTTTACAAACCTAAACAAATTACTGCATATTTATATAAACATGTTACTGAATACACGTATCACAACACAATGTGTCTGCATAAATATATAGACATATATATTGTATATGCGTTCAAATCATTAGAACAATAGTTAACTACCATGTTTTTCTCTTATTCATTTTGAAACTGTGTTTCCCTTTTGCTGGGAGTTACCTGATCAACACTTTGCTGCTGAGATTCCTGTAGTATGCCATTATATACTAGGGGAAAAAAGAAACACAACTTTTCAGTCGATACAAATAAAGTTAATTTTGTTTAAACTGTGCAAAACCTCTGATAAAATATGAGTCACAATTGCTAGGGAATATGATATGCTTAACATTGTCCGAGAAAAGCATGCACAGAGCCACCAGAAACAGAATTTCAAAATGCACATGCTGCACTTGCAGCACTACTTACTTCATGAAATAATTGAGTATAGATTGGAAGTTGCATTTCTTTTTTCCCCTAGTATATATTCTTGAAGATGTTAGTGCAAAAAATGATTTTGCATTGCTTGTTATACAAAGGGAGACCTATGTATAGTCAATGTATTGTTTTACACACTGTCCTATCACCTATCATCCTGGGTATTTCTACAGGAAGATATAACACCAAAATTGGGCGATGCAGTTTGTATTAGTCCATGTAATCTTATCAGACTTTTTATTTATTACCAGTCCATGAGTGTTTAGATACTACTTTTCTGCATGAATTTATGAAAGCATCTAAGCATTGCTTAGTCACATTTTGTTCAGCATCACAAGATTCCTTTGAGTTTGTACTAATATTACAAGTATCCTGAAGTTTACAAAAGCATGTATATATTGTGTAATTGTTTAATAATAATTATATAAGGTATATGAAGACTGTTTTGTTCGAGCTGCTTTATATTGACACAAACATGATGAGGGATCTACCATTCAAAGGGTATGTAATGCAAAAAGTATGTAAATCAAAGGGTATGTAATGCAAAGGGTATGTAATGCAAAGGGTCTGTAATGCAAAAGGAATGTAATGCAAAGGGTATGTAATGCAAAGGGTATGTAATTCAAATATTTGTGATTCAAAGGGTATGTGATTCAAAGGGTAGTTATTCAAATATTTGTGATTCAAAGGGTATGTGATTCAAAGGGTAGTTATTCAAATATTTGTGATTCAAAGGCTATGTAATGCAAAAAGCATGTAATGCAAAGGGTATGTTATGTAAAGGGTATATAATTTAAATATTTGTGATTCAAAGGGCATGTAATTAAAAGAGTATTCAATTCAAAGGCTTTGTGATTCAAAGGGTATGTAATTCTAAGAGTATGTGATTACAAGGATTTAAATGGGTTGTGATCAGAAAGGACTGAAATATTAATGAATAGCATGGTTAGGATTAAGACAGGACTCTTATTAATTCTAAATTATTATTCTATACAGTGACTTAAGGGTAAAATAACCATGTATAAATAATGTAATGAGACTGACCGGTTTACTGGGCATTGTTGTATCATGGGCCATGACTTGGAACTGAAAGGCCAGATGGTCGATGGGTATCTTATAACGTCGTGCGTAGTTTTGTAACACTCCAGTCAGGAATGACTGTGTAAAGTAGAACCCTGATATCCACTTCACAACTGGACTCCCTGAAAAAAAATGTAACAAGAAAAGTGTAAAAAATACAAGAAAAAAGAAGGTGTCAGATACTACAATCAAATTTTTGATTGAATTTTTGACTGGGCAAGCTGTTTAACAGATTTTGCAAAATTATAATTAAAGCTATTATAAAAAGGGATTGACATACACCCCACCCCACTAACCTGCTATAAGCCATTACAATGTACATGTAAAACCATTAACTGTTAACTGGTATGACCTTGACCTTTTGGCACACTATCTGGTTCTTATATACACTGTGCCTTAAAAATGTATGAAGTCATTTAAAAGTCAATTATTTGTAAAGCAAGCAGCCAGACAAGCACATCTTTTACATTTGACCTGTGAGTATGAATTCAACCTTTGAGCTAGCAGTCTTGTTTTCAGCATGTGACTGTGTCTTTATAAGGTAAACTTTTGTTCTAAGACATTGGAAAATTAGTCAATCTTTACAATGTAAGTGTTTAGAAACCCTTCAAGAAAAGTGACTAGGCAAGCAAAATTACTCTGAAATAGCCTTTCCAACACCTCTCCTCCCCTTTACCTAGGGACATGAGGATATAAAAGTAAAAACTAATGTAAATACATATAGGAGTAAGTTTTTCATCTTTATAAGACAAAAAAATTCTTTAGTGTTACATTTATGATAATAAGATATTCCTGTGGTCAATATAAGCTAAGACCAACCATGGCAAGGTTGACTATTAGCTTGCTTAGTGTAAAATCAGCGTTTGCAAGGCACCTATACAAAAGTCATTTTTAACGACTTTGGTATGTAGCTGCTGTGATTTGAACTTGGGGCCTCTTAGACCTGAAGCTGGCCCTCTACCAATTGTGCAACCAGGTCTGGTAAGGACTACATTAATGGTTTTTTGCTTATTTTGAGATAAACTTACACTTGCTGAAAGCTCATAACCTAATATCAGGTGAATAGATGGGCATGTATTTAAAACAGACTGACATTCTTGTAATTTTTAAAATTATTGTATGTTGGGTTTATCGTTCCACCAACAGTATTTCAGTTATCTGGAGATGGTATACATGTACATGTATTAAAAAATTAAGCCATAACCTGCAGCTGCTTCTATTGATTTGCATCTACACTGCCTGTTGAGATTTAATTTGCATTTACACTGCCTGTTGAGATTTAATTTGCATCTACACTGCCTGTTGAGATTTAATTTGCATCTACACTACCTGCCTGGGTTTGTATTATTTGTGTTAAGCAGGATTTGAGTATTTGAGTTTAAGAAGGATTTACAATACATATATATATACACATTGTACATGTACTTGTCGTCTTCAAGCCTGCAAGCCACAGATAGAGTGAAACATTAAACCAGTTATCTATCAACAACCTTGCAATACTAGTAAACTACACTTCAAAACAAGAAGGTCGGGTTAAAAGAGTCATCACATTTCAAAGGTTTTACATTTCATGTTGATACTGATAGCATTTATGTCAAAAGCCTGCTTTCATTGGAGACACTAATTTCAATTGTGCTTCTTTTTATGTATGTATGTAGCATGATATGGGTTCAAAGGTGGTATACATGAAAAATGTTTTGTTTTTGATTTTGAAATACATCACAACAATGATCATAATAGCAACAACCAGCTATTTGGTGTAGGAAGACCCCAGACTAATGTCTGGGTAGAACCACTGGTGCACCGCAAGTCAGCTGGATGACCTTCCCACATTAAGTCTTTCACCCCGAATGGGATTTGAACCCATGCATTAAGAGGTTATGCAGTCAGAAGTTTACAAAGTGGCGACTCTACCACTAAGCCATGGACATCCCATACATGAAGTAAACAAAAATGGTATGTTTTCTCACCAGAGTAGACCCAGTCCTTGAAGAACTGTAGTCGAGCCAGGAGGTCTGTGATGTAGCTACCCAAGGGCTTCAGAGAAGGGTAGGACTTGGCTGCCCACATGGCTGGTACCTGTAAAATCATACATGTACAAATATGTGTTGAATCTCTAGATATAAGTAGTCGAAATGCTTTTGTTTTAAGCCAGAAAAAGAAAAAAAACAGCACTTCATTGTCAAGATAATCCTGATCTTTTAAAAACAGCATTAAACACTTCGGGTCCAGAGCTCACAGATGTAAAGAACTAATCATTTATAATATACAAATATACATGTAACTTATATACAGTTAGAAATCTTAGCCGCCTGGCCTTGACCCACTTCCATGATGACTTGAATATCAAAATATCAAAAGATATCTTCCAATAACATTAAATATGGCATTTATTGGTTAGAAACTGTTAATAAAGTAGCCAATATGCTTTTTAGTAAATAAATGCATAAAAATATTAAAGCCTCTGGCAGATTCTTTAAAGTTTATGTATTTATTTACACTTCTATATATTTTATATTGCCAAAAAAGTAGGGGTACCAGAATGCTTACACACTTTATCTTTATCTTTCATTTCATTTTCATTGCAATAAAACCTGTCAGATTTGTTTATCAAAATCTACATTATATTTGTACCAACTACATGTAACCATAACCTTGTCATATCATGACAAATTTTAAGAGGAGGGCAACTTGCTAAGTTGTAAGAACTAGTTGCCCAACTCTATTCATGTACATATATATGAACAAAACATGTTTAAACTACTGGTAAACATAACTACAAGATAATTGCACAGTATATGTCAACAATAGCTGGACTGTGTTACCTTGCCAACCATCATGCTGTCAAACATGTCCTCTAACTCTGACGACATCAGCACAAGCCCCTTAATGGCCTTACGGATATCTTGGAGGCTCGAACGTACAACCTGAATTAGCCGGTTGAATCGGATAAGCTCCTGGAGCAGCACTGTGTTCATCGACTCCTCGTAGCGTACGGGGTACTTGGCCTGAGGAGGTGTACACAAGCAATGTCAATTACTACATGTAATACAACAAAATATATATATATTTATTCCTGTTAATTGTCTATTAATTTTTATTAATATTAAAGGCAAAGTATTAGTTATCTCTGTTGTGGGTAGTTATTTTCATATACTTAATATAGGAAGTGTTTTGATTTTTATTTTCAATTTGCATAAATTCATCATAGCGCACAGTCACCTTTCTTTGTGGTTTATCTTATTTCACAAAACATGATTTAATTTGCAAGATGTAGTCTGAAGTGTTTTCAAAAGTTTAAAATGGAAAGAGACCATATTTTTACATATACTAAATACTTACAACAAAATAGCAAAATAGCAATTTTGATAAGGTATTGCCCCTTTATAATGGAAAAAAAAGGAACTGGTTTGAGTTAACTAATAAATAAACCTGAACAGACCATAAGTCCAGTTATCTTACATTATAACATAGAAAAGAAAAGCTTCACTTTCTTATTTTGAAAAGTCAGGAGGCAATTTCTGAATAATATCACTTACCATAACTTCCTCAAGATTGAAGTCTGGATTTATTTTATGCAGAATATCAATTACCGTAACTTCCTCAAGATTGAAGTCTGGAGGTATTTAATGCAGAATATCACTTACTGTAACTTTCTCAAAATTCAAGTCTGGAGGTATTTTAGATTGAAGTCTCGAGGTTTTTTATGTAGAAGATCCCTTACTGTAACTTCCGCAAGATTGAAGTCTCGAGGTATTTTATGTAGAATTTCAATTACCGTAACTTATGCAAGATTGAAGTCTCAAGGTATTTTATGTAGAATGTCAATTACCGTAACTTACGCAAGATTGAAGTCTCAAGGTATTTTATGTAGAATGTCAATTACCGTAACTTACGCAAGATTGAAGTCTCAAGGTATTTTATGTAGAATATCACTTACTGTAACTTCCTCAAGATTGAAGTCTGGAGGTATTTTATGTAGAATATCACTTACTGTAACTTCTTCAAGATTGAAGTCTGGAGGTATTTTATGTAGAATATCACTTGCTAACTCTTCGATCACATCCTGGGATGACTTGCCTCCTCCACTTAGCTGAAATGCACACGAAAAATGATAAAATCTGCCCCATAAATTTGAGAAAAAAAATCTAAATGACAACTTCCAGGTTTTCCTCGAATTGTTAGATAAAGATTGGGTTAAGTAAATGATTATGTTATTAAACAAGAAGTTTAATTAGCAGTAAACAGAAAATGATAACATTAAAAATTAATGTTGAAATTTTATACTTTAAAGGTAATAAGCTGATTTCATGTGAACGTTTAGTCATAATTTATAACTACCATGACAGTAACATTATATAAGTAAATATTTAACTGATTTGATTTTAAAAGATATGTCATAATTCATCATTAATCTTAAAATACCATGCCAACAGGGTAGGCTTTAACTAATTTGCATAACAAATAACAAAGATCCTGATTAAACAGCTTTGAAATTGATCTTAATTTTTGCTTTTTTCAAAGGAGTCCACAAGGCAGAAAAGATTTAAATAAGTATATGCATAATATTTGTTATCTTGTTAATTGGTAATTAATGTTTAATATTGTTTGATATATATACATAGGACAAGATGCAATAAATGTGTCATGCCAAATAATTATGCTTCAATATGAATAACTGAAATCATTATGAAACAGTTTTAATTGAATCTGATTACCGTAGTTTTTGCAATGTAAAATGGCAAAATTTAAAAACAGAAATATAAACATAATGTCTGTATTTAAGTTTTAGTTCATTTTTTTATTAATGCGATTTATTAAAAATATTAATTTTTTTTATTGTTTAGCATCTGAAGCATCAAACAATGACTATATACAGAACAACAAAGATATTTACATCATTAAGGAAGTGCAAAGTCATATGAGCTGTTTTGGAACAATTAATTGATCTACAAGAAGGCTACATTATGACCCCTAAATATTTCACTGTAATATTTTAGAACTTATTGATATATATTATCATAGAACTTTCATATATATTATTATTCCATATTTGTCAAAAGCCCATAAGGAAATCTGTGTTAAACAACTTCCTCCAATGGTAACAACGTGTTCTGCAAGAGAGACTTAACAGCAGAAAGTGTAGACCCAGCTCTCAGTTCACCATTTTTCTCACCTCATAATTTGTAAATAGCAGGATTATAGGTATTTAAATAATGTTAGGATATTAATAATATAAATTATGACAAAGATATGATTTCCATGCTTAATAATTGTTAAAGGTGGTATCTGACAATTTGAATATATACATGTAATAAATACATGCAATAATAACCTGTTTTTGTGAATTTGGGAAAACATTTCTTCATAAATTAAGTCTGAGTAAAAACGACTTTTGAATAATACCTCATTTGTTTGCTAGTAGAAATTATAGAAATAATTCGCTCTAAATGTTCATTCTTTCCAAGACTTTAAATAAGCAAGATGGGGATTTCTGCTAAAAATAGACATCAACATCAGAGCGCATGATCGGGATAATGATAAAATGAGACGTCAAAAGTAAGTGGTCAGACGGTTTGCTCCATTCAAAAATAAATAACTCATACATGTGAATTTTTTCTGAGTGGGAGATTTTCACTTGCAAAGAGGGAGATTTGCACTTGCAAAGTGGGAGATTTGTTATTTTCATATAAACAGAGAAAGTAGTTATCTGTTTCCTAGTAGGGAGATTTCTGAAAGCATGAGACTTCATATTAATGATAACTGAGCAATATGGCTCAGATAGGAAATACATAGTACATCCATAAACAGCATTTCACAGGACTGTTTGTGGTTGTTTGTGCAATAAAAATTTGGTCCAAACTGTCAGGTACCATCATTAGAGGAATGCATTCATGAAATACATATTCCACTCAATGAAATAAGGTTCCAGTTAACCTTTATTATGCTGCAATTTGTTACATGCAAGCGTTACAAGTATATTTAAAAATACTTAGAACAAAATAGTGCAGATCCTGATCAAAGAACACTCGGAAGAAATTTGACTAATCTGAGTCTACACGGTTTGCCTTAGCCTTATCAATACACAGCAGGTGAATTGAATTCACTTTATGTTTTGTTTTCCTTTTTTTTGTTACAAATACAGTCATATTGGCGGCGTTCAGCTTATTAGTGGTGGAGACAGTATCCAGACTTATGTCTGGGCAGAACCACTGGCGCACCATAGATTAGCTGGAAAACCTCCCTACATGAAAGTTTTCACCCAGACGGTGACTTGAACCCATGTGGTGAGGGGCTTAAGAATCAGTGACTGTAACTGCTCGGCCATGGCGCTCGGAATTCACTTTATGCCAAATAAATGTGACTGGATGGTCTATCATTACCAGCGATCATGGCATGTTATAACAGAAAGGGCTGTTCTATATCTTCGTCAACTTATGCTGTTTTTGAAGGTTCAAAGGTTTGAAGCAATTTTCTTTCTTATGTGGTCACACACATAGCCTTCCATTACAGCTCTTGTACAATAAATGTGCAATTTATATTATAAATATGGGAAACTCAAACAATCACACAAAAATCTAAAAATGGTGCAATCAGCATGTGGAATTATATAATATTATATGTCGCACACAGCTGCAATAAATAGCATATAAAACACACATATAAAATGTTATTCAAAGTTCCATCAACAAAACTGTAAAGAAAAGGAAATGTTCATTATTCATTGCTAAGTTTGAACTAAATGAAATGTTAAGTTAACAACACTGTGTTAATATTTTGCAACATGAATTTAGTTCACTCTGTCCAAATAACAAACTAAAATTCCTTATAACTGTGCCAACTAATTATATCATAAACATCAATATATAAAAAAAAACAGATTTTAAATATTTTTAAATATTCATATCATAGCCAAATTTTTAAAAATGAAATAAAAAATGAAGATGAACTATATACCTATAGGACAAAATGATACAACAAATTATTCTTTACTTGCGTAGTATTATTTTGACAAAATGTGGTCAAATGTCTGATGCATGTTAACATTGTGCAGTTTCCGCAACCCAAATTTTATTTGTTTTATATACATTTCTATATTATAGATTGTTATCAAATTAAACATGGTATTTGAAACTTTTGAGCCAGAAATAGCAAAAAACACAAAATTTAACAACATATGATTAACTATTAAGGTCCTGCTAAAAACTGATTGCTGAGATATTAGATTTTTACGGAAGTTGCAGTGTAACACCACAAACATAAAACATCTATTGAGTAATTTCTAATCTGCCAAAGCAGCATAATTAGCTAATTTCAGAACCAATCAATTATCTTGAATTACAAAACCAAAAGTCTAAATTTAGTGAAAATCGCTTTTGCCCCTAAAAAAAGATTAGAAATATATTAGAAGTATTGTGGCTTTCACTACCATTGAAGTTATGTTACAAAATATTTTTCTGACCTGTCTATGATCTTCTAAAATACCTAAAAGAAGTTATTAACTGTCCTTATATGTAAGAAAAGGTGCATTTAATTTAACATGCCGGATACAATCTTTAAAGCAAAATCTTATTCGGTTTTGATGTTGTGACAGTTATTGGTAGCTTAACTAACGAGAAAACTGTGAATTATAGCTGACTTTCCCAAATAGAATAACACACTTTCTACGCATCTACACACAAGAAGCAAATGTTGATAAACATATTGAGAAAAGTTCTAAGGAGATTTTTAAAAATTGAAATTATTGATAAGACAACTTTACTAAGAGTTTTCAGACCTTCAATGGAAACACTCCAACACTCAACTTAAAGGTGATATCTGACAGTTTTGATAAATTTTTTGTTCACTCTCATGCAAACCAATAAATTATTGTTACCTGAAAAGATATCGTGAAAATCTGTTTGTTGGTGCCCTACTTTCAAGTGAAAAGTAAAGTATAACACCCCAATTATCATTACAAAAATGTATTTCCCATCCCAGCCATGCTGCACAATTAGCTATTTTTAAATTAAGAAAGCCTGTTGACAATTTCTTTTGAAATCACATGACATGATCCTCCAGGTAATCAGCCTTGACATTAATATCTATTTTTAGCTGAAAACCCTATCATGTTTATTTATAGATTTTGAAATAATGGACATTTGAATAACAATATAGTTTATGACTTGTAGTGTGCAACAGTTGAGGCAATGTAATAAATAGCCTTTACTTGTTCACTAAATTATGAGATAATGCAGCAATTATGCACAAATGTACACCTGTAAGATGGTGTTACATGATTTAGACAAACTGTAAAATACCACCTTTATGAAGCTATCATTGACAAACATCTACCACTCAGTCATATGTTCAGAATACTGTTCTACAAAGACTTTCAGAAACATTAGATAAAAGTATGTATGATATAGACAAAAAAGTTAGTTAAACTTATGTAACCAGGGTGTGGTTGTGTTGTATCTGGCCGCACATTTAATGTTGTCCGTGTACATCGTTCTACCCTGTGGCATCTTGTATATAAGTACCGTTAAAGTGTCATGTCCAGTGAGTGAGTTGATTTTAAACCGGTTTTACTAGTGTGTGAGCAGTTTTTACTAACTATAATTTTCCGCTTTTCTTTATCCCTTTCCTCTACCAATTCATTTCCTGACAGAACTTCGAACTAGAAGGAGCACATATCTTTTACAGATTCAATTGAAATCTGTTATAAGATTTAGTTATAAGCTGGCTGGTATATAAATATATATTTATTTATTGTAGTGATCTATTGTAATTTGTATTGAATAATTCTCATAACTTTTGCTATATCATGAATTTTTGTATTGTATTGAATTGTCGAGTCTTTATATTTATATATGCTAGAAGTTATTGATTATATTTGTTAATTTCAGGTTACAAACCATACCCTTAAATAAAAAACTTTTTTAAAACCTACAAAGATTTGGTTTATTGAACCTTACTACAAAGAGCGGTTACACTTATTATGCATAAACATCATGTATAATATTTAATTAACCCATGTGTGCTATTAAAGAGAATATGTCTTTGAAAAAATGTGTCTGTATGCAAGGTAGTGTATAAATATCACATCTCATGGAAGGTGATATCACAAACTGTCAACCCAGGTTTGGTAATATCACCCTGACTATTTACCAAAGGTTGACATTGATATATCAAGAGTGGAAAGTTCTATCACCCTCTGTGGTATGTGAAATTTATATCTTGTTACAATAGCCAACATGTGTTACACTTTACATGCATTTTATATGGATTCCACAAGCTTCGTGTCTGCAGCAGAGTTATTGGCACTTGCTTTGTGTCTGCAGCAGAGTTATTGGCACTTGCTTAGTGTCTGCAGCACTATTGGCACTTGCTTTGTGTCTGCAGAGTTATTAGCACTTGCTTTGTGTCTGCAGCGCTATTGGCACTTGCTTAGTGTCTGCAGCAGAGTTATTGGCACTTGCTTTGTGTCTGCAGAGTTATTGGCACTTGCTTTGTGTCAGCAGAGTTATTAGCACTTGCTTTGTGTCTGCAGAGTTAATAGCACTTGCTTTGCGTCTAAAGAGTTATTGGCCTTCTATAGAGTCATTTAGTCTGCCTCTGACAGAAAGATGAAATTCCTAGCCTTGCTATGGTTCTGTCATCTTATACTTTTAAACTATTGTACACTATAGGATTCTATAGGCACTTATTGACTTACAAAGCTATTTTGGAAAACTCTACAACTTTAAGCACAATTAAGGGCTAATTGATGATGTCACATGGCGTTTTCTTTCTGTTAGAGAGCAATTATAACAGTGATTGCCCAAAAGTTGATCAGAATTTGACATGGAACCATCACTTGAGGTCTAATAAATATTAAATATTGTTAAATATTGTTCTAATATATAGACCTACAAAATTATCAAAAAGTATTTAAGTGATGTTAAGTTGATGTATACATAAATATTTTATTTCAATTAACATTTCTATTCAATTAAATGTATTAAACTGCCATAATTGTAAGAACATGTAATTTGTTTAAATGTTTGTTAAGTATGTTAATTTGAAAGTTTTCAGAAGCATAACATAAATGTTATCTTCTCAAAAAACAATGCAAATCAAAGAAAATTAACTTGCAAAAATTAACAAAATATTGCAAACAAAAGTATTCACTTGCTGGGTTTTTTACAATTGTCATGCACAAAATACACATTAGTTTCAGTTTAGTTTCAGTAAAATTATATGTTTATTTTTTAAATAAATAAAACACACAGCTAACATTTAACATAAATATAAAGTGATCATTTTGTTATTTGTGTCTAGGTTATAATATCCTTATAAGGGTTTCAATGAGGATTTCTTAACTACAATGAACATTTTTATTGTAAAAAACTTGTTTATAAAAGATCACATACTTTATGACATTTTAAAATTTGGAATAAGGTTTAATTTGGGTATTTTATAAATAGTATAATGTTTCATTATAAATGTGTATAACACAGGTGCAGATATAGAAACAACAAATATCAATGCAAGATACAAAATATATACAGAGAAAATTGAGATGCAGGACAAAATATATGCACAGAACATGCTGCATTGAATGTGTTCATGCTGGTATGTGGGTTTTGAGTTTATATATCATGTATTCATGTAGAAAATCATATTAGAGAACCAGAAAGTAAACCAGTCATTTTTAAAACATGTAGCCATTTATTAGCTTCTGATTGGCCAATCTGAGATAAAAGTTAACCAATCAGATTCTTAGAAACTGTCCAAAACTCAATTTTAAAATATCTTTAAAAGCTTTCTCTATTAGACTTCAAAATAAAAAAATTCAATTTATCAAAAAATAAAATCCAGCCAAATAATAAATGTGTTTGTGTCAACTTAACATGATATCTGTCCAATTTATATTACAGTGCATGCTATCAGAGCGAGCATTCACAGTATCTATAGAGTCCATTAGGTAGGTAACTGTCAACACATATTCTATTTGCTAACAATCAATACTACGGTTTTGATTGTTCCATATGAATTTTCTTGTACAGGCAAAAACATGATTGTTTTTTTCTAAAAGCCTAGCAACAGGTAGTTTAGATCCTGATCAGACAACTTCCAGCTTAAACTGACTGATCTGGATTTACACTACTTGCCTAAGCTTTATTAATTTCTAATTAACATGCTTAGTGCTAATATTTAATAGATTTTTCTTCTCAGAACCTGATAAATATGAATTTTATTATATATTCATGATAAAAAAATATTTTCTTAAATAATGTTGACAATTCTTCTCCCAATGAACATTATAGATACGAGGCTTATACAGACGTCTATACAGAAAGCAATGAGCCAGTATATCTGGCTGTGACCAGCTGTGATATGGAAACATCTATACACCCAGTTGCCATGGATACAAATATTGTCCTCTAGAACATAGAAGTTGGGGATCTTTGCTTGGTACATTTATAGTTGTGTACAATGTAATGTATATATCATATTAATCATGCTTTATTTATTTACAAACAAAAACAAAATCTTGTATTTAACAACTACATGGAAAGGTAAAAAGTCTTGGCTTGAGACAAAGCAACAAATACTGCAGATCCTGATCAGACAGGTCCCAGTGGGTACTGGCTGATCTGAATCTACACTATTTGCCTTTGCCTGATCAATTGGTATTTAGCAAGCTAAGAGAAATCAAGAATTTGACCAATCGTGCATAAAATTAAATGCTGCAGATACATTTTTGTTAGAGTAATTCTTGATCAATAAAAATTTAAACTGTTGGCAACTAATGAATGTTAATCATGTTTTGATGCTTCTATTAAAATATTTTTTGCATTTGAAGACTATATACCTTACAAAGATATTCGAATGTAGCATTTTGCAAGCTGTTCCAATTGTTTTTGATCACCATTTTCATAAAATGTTACCTGCCAGTCCAATTCTTGAAACTCATTCTATCAAAAACATCATACAGTCATGTAGACATTTTGTTTACTTTATGACTTACTTTTCCAGTTCAATCCATATTATCCTTGACACTTTTACTTTTTTTTTTGTATTATGTTACTATTCTGTTTCAAAAGGATGTGTTTTCTCTTTATCACTTGCATTTGAGAAACCCCTCAGGAAATGCAAGGTTTTAGCTCTGTAAAACCAGTTTAAGTATCCCAGTCGGCTTATTTGCCGACTGACCATTCCAAGGCTGTAACTGTTGGGTTTACTCTATCATGTATTATGTCTGGTTACAGTTTTGTTGTAGCTTTTACAACTGACTGGCATTGAAATACCTTAGCCCTGTGCCTTTTCAAATTTTAATGCATGTTACAGTACTCAGAGGACTTTTTACATATTTTCTTATTTATGATCAGCTTATATTCTAAAAGACAATATTCAGTTACCATGGTAGTGTTTAGGATACATATTTGTTGTACATCTAGAGTCAAGCTATAAGGCCATCATGACTGCATGCAGATTGGAGGTGGGGAGAAATATGAATAGAAAGTACTTTTCTGTAAAGGTCACTAGTTTTACTAATTTTTGCTGCATTGTAAATGCTCCAGCTATCACTCTGTTTCGGCTGAAAAGAGGTCACAAAATAAGCAAAAACAAGCCAATAACTACACATTTACTAACATATAATCTACTGTTCCACAGGTTATAAGGCATGAAGCTTTAGTCTTAACTCTTAGCTGGCTATTTGGATATTTATACGGTTAAGGCAAATAGGGTAGATCCAGATCAGCCAGCTCCCTGCTGGTAGCTCTCTGATCAGGATCTACATTATTTGCTGTTCAATCTCTTTTTATAAATATATCAACCCTGACATGTAACATATAAAACATTAAATAAAAAAAACCCTGGAAATTTAGCATGGGTTTGGGACAAAATGTAGTAAGCTAAGGGTTAAAAATCATTCCCAAGTTCCTGATTGGTTAGAATTTAATGAAATATAAAATCTGACCAATGGCATTTAATGATATAAAATCTGACCAATAGCATTAACAGGAATGAACTCAGACTTAAGCTCTAATGCTTTATAGCCTTGGATCCTGCTTTTTACTGATTTGTTTAGCAAAAATGGGATAAAAATGCATGCATCTGTTATGTTTAGTCTACTGTTCTAAATTTCCTCTCTACATAATATTAGTACATTTAAAGAAGATGGGTTTTGAAATGTGTACATTCATTTATCTAAAAACAAAAAGGTGAAGTAAAAGACAAACTTCTGAAGTCGTCAAAACTATATTTTTTATCTTAAAATAAGTTATTACTAAGAATACATTACTGCAGTAAGAAAACAAATGAATTTAAAAGTCATTACAAATTGACAACATCTCAAATGTGCTTTCTGAATGACTTTATGGATGTTGGCCAGCTTTTTGCATTTCATATTAATGATTAATAAACATGCATATTTTCAAAGTTTTCTCTGCCACATAAATTCTGTAAGCCTAAAGTAAAGGCCATAGACTATAAAACTTATGTTTGCCTAGAGCAATTCAGAGTATATTTGAAATCATTCACAAACATCTTATTGGTCAAAACGTTTGTAAATTTACTTAAAATTGACCAATCAGATGTAATCAGATGGGTTCCAGACTAAAGCTCAAAGTTTTATAATTTATAACCCATATCTAATGATGCTAACTAAATACAAAATATCTCTATCTGGCAAAAATGGTCAATAAACAATTTGTCTAAATTATCTATAGCTAGGTTACATGTAAGTCTTTGATCCATTACTTCCAATGAACTATGGTTACTTTTTATATAATACACAGGTCATTATACTAATAATCTTATAGAGAAATAATACATGCAAATACATTAAGTACATAATTATCATGTGTAACATTATGATAATTGTTTAGATAATTTTGATAATTAGAATTACATGACAATTATAGGTGTGACTGACCTTGACCTAATTCTTTTGCTATTTTATTATTCTGTTTTCTAGAGACTTTTATGATAATTTTGTGTTCAAATTGTTGTTTTCTGTTTCAAAAATGAAAATTGAATAATTTTCTTAAGCCAAATGCCACTGAAAACTTGATTATTTTATATTGTGTATTCTTTGTTTAATTACTTAAGCCATGTTATATGTTCAAACAAAAACTCTGATTAATAATGAATGAATGATGTTAACATGATCTGTTCACAAACAATAAACCACATCACTGAATTCAGCACAAAAAAAAACAATAAAATGGTTAAGTTTTTATCCCTTTTAACATAAAATTAGAGTGTTAATTGGTTAATAATAAAAAATGCAACACCAAAAAAAGAAATCATTCCTCACCACTTTAGAAAATTGCTTGCAATGATGAATAAATGCATTCCAGGTTCATACAACCTTCCTTAATAATCTTATTACCTGCACACAACAAAACTATCTGTTAACAGATTACATTAATTATCTAATTAGCTAAAACCTTATTTTTTAATGATTTAATAACAGAAAAACACAACTACATGTATCATTTTTATGTTTAGTTAAAAAGCAGTAAAAAGAGTTGTCATAGAAACAAGTTTCAAGCCATTAGTTTATATTAAATCTTAATGCTGGTTTCAAATGAATAAAAAATAATAGATTTAAAAGAAACAGAACAGTTAAAAATTGATTATGGCAATATTTTCTTAGAACATATTACTTTCCTCCATTTTATAAATAAATATTAAAAAATATCTTGTGGGGGGGGGGGGGGGGGGGTATGCATTAGGCATTGAACACATTTGGGTTAATTGCATTGTAGACTTTATATCTCCATTTTAAAGTATTATTTCAACACTGAATTGACTGCTTTTTATTCTGTAATCCCAAAGCGAGATTGAATGTTAGTTAACCTTTAATCTTCATGCAAGGATGCCTGGACTTATTCTTAGGGACTCAGCAGCAAATAGTACAGCACCTGACTAGATGTCTCCCATGGGAGCAGGTTGATCTGACTCTATGCTATTTGCTGTAGTCTTATCGATTAGTGCTTAGTAGGTTAAGAAAGTCTTTTTCAACAAAAATTCAAACAAAAGTGTGTTATAACATGGTTGCAATAAGTTTGCACACAGAAATATGGGTTTTAATGACCATCATCCCTACAATATACTGGGTAAAACTAAGGATTATGATAAACACTGTACATGTCATTTAATGGAAAAAACTAGTCTGAATAGATTGTGTTAGTGTTCTGACAACATATGTAGACACAATATGAACATAAACAAGAGTTTAGCGTGTAATGTCTTTAAAGTGTGTAATGTGTTCAATACAATGTCATACATTAATTATTATAGTATAAAATTAAAATGTGTAGATCAAGCTTGGAAATGATAAACTTCTGCAAGCCTTGCCCTGATGTACTGCCCTTTACCTGCTAGAGCTTTAACTCTTTCCGTCATGCATATGCTATTTTACACCTTCCCAAAGCCATCTTTGGTTATCCCCTGTTACATTACTCCGCTATGCTGCGTTATGTACCCATGGGACAATTGGCTAGGAAAATCTCGTAGTCATGAATAATTAATGAGGCAGTTTTATTGGTGCCATAAGGAAACCACCATGGATAACTAGCCAATGAAATTACGTTTTACATCTAAGGTTCAATTTACCATTCAAAATGGCGACCTCCATGAGTAAACATGTGCGTTGGTTTCTATTTTTAGTAAGAAAATCCCAGTATGATGTTATTGAGATTGAAGAGTATTTTATGGTAACATGCAATTTCATTGGAAGAAGATTGGTCTCCCCTGCCTCATGCATATTCATGAAAACGAGATTTTGCTAGTCAAATTTCCCACGGTATGTATGGAGTGTAACGGAAGATAGTACTGTGGTTGCCGAGGATGTCCCAAAGCCTATATGTTTTCTTATCTTCATAGAGTCGGTACAACTAAGGTTTTTTTTTAAGGCTGGATAAGACTAGGGTTATAATGTTAAACATACATGTACCAAAAAATACTTAAAACTGTTAAAAATGAGCTTAATTTACAAAATCATAAACAAGTACATGAACTATGAATAAAAAGATTAAACAAACAAAGTTTTATTTAGGTTTTATTTTTCCAGAAGCTGCATGCAAATCTAAAGGGCATAATGCTTGAAACCTAATTACAAAAAGTACAGATCTCGGTCTGATAGCTGATCTTGATCTACAATATTCGCATAGGCTTGATCAGATCTTGCTTAGAAGGTTTAAATTTAGAAAAAAAAATCAATATTATATGAATTTAACTACAAGGTTAGTTGATGTTATATTTTTTCTTAAAAAATACATGTAAATAAAATCAAAATTATAGGCCTATTGAGGTTATTGAAAAAAAAGGCTCTAATAATAGGCAGTTATTTTTAAAAAAAATCAAAATAAAATAAATTAGACAGAAACGAATACCTCTTCATATTGTGGCTACATATATCTATGTCAGGTTTTATTTTTCTAACAACGAGTTTCACAACACATAAAAGACATGGACAGCGACAAAACACTGTTATTTTTGTTCCAGGGAATGTGCATATTTTGTTTCAAATCTGTATCTCTACGTGACAAAGTAATGAAGACATAAAATAGTATAAACAATTCTCTTGTTATTTCACACCACACAAGTGAAAAGTGTCGCAAATCATTTTTTTGAACCTCTGATTCCTTTGCTTGCTAGTGGCGTTGTAAGATGGGGGAAACAAGAATAAGTGATTTAAATTATATAATTATAATATAAACTCATAAATACTCATATTAAGAGCAGGATAAGTAACATATTATTACAAAACATCACCCACATATTAAACTTGATGTTTAAAAAGAACTGTCTTTGATGTAATTTTCCTCGTTTTGGGGGTAAACAATTTTTAATAATGACAGCATCATCGTAATATGGCTTTGTATAACCCTTATTTTACATTTGTCAACAAAATTGTTAATTAACTTCTCATTACTTCATGCATATGTAACCACTTTAATGAATTTCTATTACTTCATGCATATGTAACAGGAGGACTAAAGCCTAAGCAGCCATTTGGGATATGACTTAATCAGACAGTCCCCACTGTAGCTGTCTCAGCTGGATGTTCAATCATTAGATTAACAAGGTCAACATGTAGTTAGCTTAAAATATTCCTTTCAAATCACATATTTGTCAAAGAGCCTTTATTAACTGACAGCATCAAATTCACATAATTTAAAATTTTCAACAAAACATTTCAGTCATAAAGAACAATAAATGTAATATTTAAAAGACAATTCAAATAAAACAATGAAATACTGAATCTTGGTTCAATTGTATGTTGCACTTTTTGTGTATTTGTTTATATTGTTTATTGCAAGCAAAACAAAATCATAAAAAAGTTTATAACAATAGTACTGGATCCTTAGAGTAAAGTATCATAATGAAACTAATTATTGCTGGAAGTTAAAAAATGCAAAATGATAACAATCAAGATTTTTCAACTACATGTACATATCAAAGGAATTCTTTCCCCACTAGCATGTTAAAATGGACTGTATCCTAGCAAAAATCAATGCAAAATATACAGTTAGCAAATACGTAAATGGATTTAAGTGAAGTTCTAATATAAGTACCATTAACAAAGGGAAAAAGGCAGGTTTAAGGAATGTAACAGGGCTGCAAACAAGGTAATTGGTAAACATGATGATGGGAGCCATGGTAATGGTAATGATGATGGTGATGATGATGATGAATCATTAGGATGATATGATGACTTATTGATTGTGGTTATGATGGTGATGATGACAGTTGAACAAGGACAATGATGATAATAATCATAATGGTAGTAAAATTGAATAATAATTGTATTGATGCTGAGGAGGAGGAGGAGGAGGAACATACCTGTCTAGGGAGAGTAAGCAGTATGCCATCAAACAGTTGCTGTGTTTCCTGTTGATCCTTGGTGATATCTGCATTCTCATGTAGACCAAACACCTGTGGAGACAGATTGATAATTAATCAGAAAAATAGCACCTGGATATGTTACCTTAATAATGAGAATGAACAAGTAAGACATGTACAACACCATGCTTTTGAACTTTAAGAACATGCGATATTAATTTATAAGCAATACAAAAGTTTTTTTTCATCATCTCCATGTATTTAATAATAACGAAGACAAATTCTGGGATTCTCTGCAGCATCTAGATCAACACTATTTTCCTAAGCTGTTTTTGTGTGTATTATACATGACATGAGTTAACCATATATCGTGTTTAACTTGACAATAGTTAAACATATATCATGTTTAGCATGACAATAGTTAAACATATATCACGACAAGCATGACAATAGTTACATACATATCATGTTTAGCATGACAAGAGTTATTCATATATCATGTTTAGCATGACAATAGTTAAACATATATCATGTTTGGCATGACATGAGTTACACATATATCATGTTTAGCATGACATGAGTTACACACACATATCATGTTTAGCATGACAAGAGTTAAACATATATCATGATAAGCATGACAAGAGTTACACACATACAGTCGACTCTCGTTATCCCGATATCGTCGGGACTTTTCAAATTAAGTCGAGATATCAGATTGTCGAGATAACAGTAGCTGTGTTATTTAGGTATGTCTATTGTTTACTTCAACATTCAGAAAAGGGATTATTCCTTGGTTCTTTTCTTCAGATCGTTAATTTTAAAACAAATGACATTAAACTCGTTTTTTCCATTTGTTTTTTTGTAATATATATTTTCAATTTATTTCTCCATGTGAGTTGTATTCATTTTCTGACTGTAAATGCCTCATTTTTTCATATTTTATGTCGCTTTGTGGCTTTTATGGCACACTTAATCTAAAGGGGAGTTACTCTGCAGCATAAGAGCACCGGAAATTTTACACTATGTGAAAATTACAAATGGTTGCAAACAATATGAATTTGAAAATGATTAACAAGCAAGACATTACAACATTATATACACGTATCATGTTTAGCATGACAAGAGTTAAACATATATCATGTTTAAGAGTTTAACATATCAAAAAAACATATGAATATAAAACATATGAAAGCATTGCAAATACTGTGGTATTCACTGCTTCAGAAAAGTACTCACATTTTGAGACAATGACAACCTGTGTAAACAAACTTCCCTACATAATAATTGTGTTAGATTATATGACCCTTTGCAAACTACACAATGGCATTTCAATGTAGCAGACATAAGGTAAAGGGTCAATTACCAAGATTGGTTGCCCCAATTTAATGCCGGAAAGGTACTCTTGAAGCATGCTTGCTGTTAGTTGTCCCACTTTGATGGGATATTTTTTATTTACACTGATTATGAATAAAACCTTCAAGAAGTGTGAGGTTGGAGTGCTCCACATACCAGGTTTAAGCATCCCATTTGATCCTTTTGCCATCTGACAATTCCAAGGCAATAACTTTTAGTTTTCCTTTTTGTGTGTAATGTCTCGCCTCAGTGTTTTTGTCACTTTTTAAATTTACCATACTCTGTGTGATTTTGTCTAGTGGTACTCTTTGCTGATCAATTTGTGCTTTACAGGTTATTAGGCATACATGTTATGTTGAAAAATTAGCATTCCAAGTTTTACAAATATTTTGTCACCATCAACTGGCAATCAAACATATAAGTTTACACTTGTCTTTATACAGTTCAAAGAAAAAACTTATAACATGACAAACATTCTTCTATAAGCAATTATTTTATATATATCTAAAACAATTAAAAAAAACACAGCTACAAACCTCTGGTTCTGGTACCAGTGGGAGACTTCGTATATATTTGACATAACTGTCATAATTGCCTTTGGGTGGGGCATAGTACAGCCCACTGTCAGATACCCGATAGTTGTCATCGTAGATGATTGGCTTACAGTAGTAGATCTCCAGGAGGCTGATGATGAGTCGACGATCGAGACCGTCCGTGACACGACCACCATAGTTACACTCACCCGTCAGGTAGATCAGGGCTTCCAAAGGAGGCTCCTCATAGTCGTTGATAAACATCTGTGTGAATATAATAACAAAATATAATAAGAAATTTATGAATAATAATCATAATTCATCTCTACATTTCATCATAAGGTATTTTATTTGTTCTAGCTAGCTGCCAAAGATTTGAATTCTATACTTACATGTATGTCATATGTCATCATCGTTGTCATCGTCAACATTATCATCAATCTCATCATCATCATCATCATCATCAACATCATCATCATCATCATCAACATCATCATCATCTTCTTCATTTAAGTATGCTAGTTCTTTGTCTCTTTCTCCCTCCTTCCCAACATATATTTTTGTCAACTGCATGAAGCTTACAAATGTAGGCTGAAGAATGTATTGAAGCTATTTACATCAAAAATTAACATGATTAAATAATTAATAACTATAATATTAATAATAAATTAATTGTAAAATATAAAATGATTTTTTACCTCCAGTTGTCTGACAGAGATTCGCAAGTCGGACTCATTAAACTCGTATGGAATATTCCAGCCCAGAGCCCCGAACTTGCGTCTCTCCTGAACCAGGGCATGGAACAGGCACAGACCAAACAGAAGCTTTTCAAAGATCTGAAAAAAAGACAAGTCCAGGTGAAAACGGCCTAGAAGTGGATGAAAACTAAAAGTGCTGACATCAGGGTGGGAATTGAATAGGTGCATCAGTAAACAGTATTTGTGCGATTCTAATCTTTATAAAGTGATGCAGAGACAACTTTGGCAGGCCGGATAATGAGAAATTTTGAAGACATTATATCTTCTGCATTTAGTATTAAATAATGTAAATTTATATATACTTGTTATATAAACAAAATTAAACAAGATTATGCTTTATTTACTGGCTTGTTGCACCAGTTTATTACAGAAAATTACGTAAGATTTAAAAATTACATGTATCATCAAGCAAAAAAGTTTGGTCTTCTTATCATATACTCAGACACTGGAAGAGGTTTGGACTAGAGTTCTTAAAGTTTACACCCTTCCTATCTGTAAGATTTATCATCACCAAGATGTGTACATGCACACAAGATTTACACATTCCATACTGGAATCCAATCTTAGTTATCTTGTAAGAAGAAAAAGAAGCATTTTTTACACACAGATTATAGTTTTTTTGTCATGACAGATCAAGTATGAAATTAAGAATCTTACAGCAGGTTTGTTGCAAGAGTTGAAGAAAGCTGGGTCCGAGATGGGATCATTGAGGTAGGACCTAAGGAGGTTCGCCCGGAGACCTTTCGGTGGCTCATTGGTCATCTTGACGCCATTTTGGAGGACTGACACAGGAAAGTCTGGAGAGGGATAGCTGGTCAACCACAGTCGGAAGGATTCCTTAGTCTTTGAGGAGTCTGTGATTACCTGGTAAGAAAAGATAATGATTAAAAATCTATACCAGGGAAACTTTTTAAGTTCGTAGAGTAGGGCAGTTTTTCTGAAACCATTTAAAATATAAAAATTGTGTTTATCTGAGCCCTCAGAAGTATGCCCGATCTGCCTCCATACACAGTTTTCATCGATCTACCCACTTCCAGAATGCCGCCCGATACTCCTCTGTAGGTATATGTTGCAGACACTGGTAGACCGCACTGCCTATACCACAACGGGATTCAAAGCGGAGCCCTGCCAGCATTTCCTTTAGTTTTGGGAACAACCAAAAGTCACAGGGGGACAGGTCAGGGCTGTATGTAGAATGATTTAAAACATCAAGACCAGATTCTTTCAGATACTCCCATACCATACCCGATTGATGGGCAGGTGACTTTCATGGAGTTATTTGATGCCGCGGATGCCAGTGCGCGGTCTGATTTACTGATAGAAATCAACAAGTTAAGTAAAAACGCTTACTCTGTAGAACTTTCCAGTGACCGAACTACCTTTTGGGACTGGAATTTGAAGAATTGGACCTTTCGAAACAAAGAAAATCACATACAACATGCGATTTGGTGTCTTGCAACGGCGCAATGACAGGTCTGTCGCCCTCAAATGAAACCCAAACTTTACATTTAGCCTTAGATTTAGGTTCAAAATGAGAGATTCAGGTTTCATCCCCTGTAACTATCTCTTCCAAACAATGTAGGTTACATTTATCATATTTTTCTATCATTTGTGATGCTAACCTGAATTTGTTTCTGCTCGTCAGTGAGCAAATGGGCTACCCAGCACTTGCAGACCTAACGTAGCTCAAGCTGTTCAAGTAAGATCTTGAAAACACTTGACGAATGAATGCTAGTTAATTCTTTTATCATTTGCATGGTATAATGTGCATCTTCCTCAATTAACATTTTCACTGTAGCAACGTTCTTTACCGTCAAAACGGAAACCGGCCTTCCTCCTGGGGGAATTTTCAATTGTCTCCCGACCATCTTAAAACAAAGTACCCACTTGCAAACTGTAGCATATTTTAAAACATCATTCCCATAAACGTTCTGCAAATCAGCATGAATTTCTGTCAGCTGATACCTGAGCTGTGCTCGAATCTTACAATATACCCTCTGTTCAGAGATTTTTCCATCCATATTGAATGCTATATTTTACTATAGTATATAGAACCAAGTGTTGAAAATACCCAGCGCAGCATGCACGTGGACCAAGTGCGCCACATACCTTGATACCGTTCGAGAGAGGAATGTTTACACTAGCTCTATGTAAAGAATCGTGTAATTTCATTATCGTGTTAAAAAGTTATAGGCTTACTCTAAAAAGTGTCCCTCGTAAAGTACATGTAAAGTACATGAATATACTGAGGTCACATCAGGTGCTTGTAATATAAGCGGAAATGTATAAAAAACTATCTAGTCCCTGTACCTACAAAAAATCTCTCTCAAACAATGATAAATCAATCTATAAATTACACTGCCAATCCTAAAATCTATCCACTGTAATCCTCAAAACAATTTTGACAGATCCCTCATTGCTGATGTTGCAAAACCATCTCCCATCACTCACCATCTCACATATCCGTTCCAGCTCCCCGAGCCATGAGGCTGCCAGATGGCAGTTCTGCAGCACCACCCATGTCCCTGCCTCCACCGCCTCCAGTATCATCTTCTCCGCTATGGGACCTTGACCTTGACCCAGTGATATTGTCTGCAATGCTTTGCTGCCCATACCTGCAGGGTAACAGTACAAAGGTCAAGGTCATATTGAAAATTTACATAAAGTTTAGAATGTGCTTTCTCAAGGTTAAGATCACATATACTTAAGTTATTCAGATATTATTTTCACACAGTCACAATATTTATAAATTTTTTATAACAAAAGTTAAGTTATAACAAATGATGTTAGGGGAATTATCTGTTAAATGGTCAATGCTTAGGTGAGATAATGCTATGGATGTATTATTTTGACAAGATCCTGTTCTGATGTCACAACATGGAAATAACTAACAATTCACATTACTGTCATAATGAAATGTTACAGTTATGTGTTAATTATTTAAATGAAAGGATTCAAGAGTGTTGTTACACATTCAATAATAACTGACTTTATACAATGACAAATCATTGCATGGGTCAAAGGTCGAAGGTCACAATAGTTAATAAAACACTAATGACTAATAATTACATTAGGCAGGATATATTTTTATGCTACCTACACACTAAGCATATAATGTGTATATATATTTAACAAAATAGCTATGCATAATATAATTATAACATAAAATGCTAAGCAAATGCATACAAAACAAAATGCTAGTGGATCATGCTAACAATATAAAATAAATAATGGGAATGAAATATGAGGGAAAAAAAGCAAAAATAACAAGAACAGTGCAATTATCAAGTCGACTACTTAAAGCTTGTGATACAAGGAAAACTTAACCACTTTTTAAAAACAAAAATTATTAGAACAGTAGAGCTTTAAAGGTCTTGTATTTTTATATTTCAAGTAGTCACCTTGACAAACATAATAAAAAATAACTAATGGTGTTCCTAAATTGTATTTCTTTTCCTAGATATTTTTAATTACATCATGAATTTAAATGTAAACCAGTCACTTTGAATTTAAATATAAACCAGTCACTTTGATTTTAATTGTAAACCAGTCACTTTGATTTTAATTGTAAACCAGTCACTTTGATTTTAATTGTAAACCAGTCACTTTGTTTTTTATTGTAAACCAGTCATTTTGATTTTGATTGTAAACCAGTCATTTTGATTTTAATTGTAAACCAGACACTTTGATTCTAAATATAAACCAGTCACTCTGATTTTAAATGTAAACCAGTCACTTTTATTTTAAATGTAAACCAGTCACTCTGATGTTCAGCAAATCAAATAGATCTGACCTATGTCTTCTTTCTTTTCAAGCCAACAATTTTAATTGAAAAAGGCACTGTTTTGGGAATGCAAATTGTTTGTACTTAATATTAAAAAGGTAAATAAAATTTATTCTTCATTTGGAATATATAAAAAAATATAAGCAAAGTAAATAAATACGATAATTTGAAAAAAAAAAACACTACCATAAATTGAAATGAAAGAACCCCTTTGTTCAAAATCATCTTCAAAAAAGTAAAACTTTTGTTTTTTGTTGAAAAAAACCCAAAAAAAACACAATGTATATGTGGTGTAAATATTAACTAATCTCCATCAATCACTTGTGAAACAGTCTGGCAATATTTTTTTTCTCAAAAAGATCTCAAAGGGTCTTTATAACATTTTCAAATTTTCATTTAAGAGAAAATTTGGCAAACCTAATTGATATTTTAGATAGAAAAGGATGTTAATATAATCTAATGCATAACGGAAATTGTACGGAAATTGCAAATACGCTAGGCAATGCCTTCATTGTAAAAAAATGCTGACAACATGATATCACAGTCTTAACAAGTTGAGAAACTATAGAATAAAGAGATAATTTGAAATGTATTGATAAAATTTTGAAGATTATTTAATAAAATAAAGTGCATTGTATATTTACCATATTAAATTTTATTACAAATTGATGCCGGGTTGATTTGTGTGCTATTATATAAATAAGAGGGTCTTTTAAAAGTGGAGCAAACAAAAGCTACATTTCATGAAACAAATACATAAAAATAAACAAAAAAAGCTACAAATTGTTAATTTAAACAAAACAGATCACATGCTGGCTTTGTTCTTACATGGCATCTAGCTTCTTTACCAAGAAAAAATTAAAACACATACATGTTTTTACACAAAAAATAGATCAGGCAAAAATGAAGTATGTTTGTTTATTGGGTTTATCGTCCCACCAACAGTATTTCAGTTATCTGGAGACGGTATGAAGTATGATTCCTGTAAGAAATGTATATATCATAGATCTGTTTTGTTTTAACTGACTCTACCAAAATAAACAAAATAAGCTAAAAACTACCAATGTAAAAATGTTAAAAGCGTCCAAGTTAGTTTAAATAAGCAAGTTACAATATAAGACATAAAAATACAACAAACAAAACAAAGTCAACAATGCATTCACAAATGACAAAGGCATTATAAACTGTACAAGAAAACAATAAAACTTATCTTAACAAAAATATACAAAAAAAAAGATAATTGTACTGTTATCCCTTATTTAAGTAAGAGACTGCTTAGCATGACTTGATATGCACATTGTCCAAATCTAGATTTACACTCAAAATCTGCACTTAGTCTTAGGCACACTGTCTTAATCCAGATTGACAACCAGGACTGGCTCCAAGTCTTAGGCACATGGTGTAAATCCAGATTCACAAACAGAAATGACACTAAGTTATAGGCACATTGTGTAAAAGACAGATATACAATCAGGATTGGCACTGAGTCTTAAGCACTATTTACTGTGGAATCTTCAGATCATGCTACTGGTGTATGCAGTTGTTAGCACTTATCATGATTTTGCATTGCTCATAAATGACACGATAAGCATCTGTGTCCCCTTACTAATATACTTTCCTGTGTCAAATGTTTCTTGCGGTTATATCTAACTGTGTAATTACCAAACAATACTGTCTCCAGTTAATACAGATAAAACATTTTTTGTTTAGTTTTTGTTTTTGAAATATATTGCAGCAACCAGTAATGATCATTATAGCAACATCCAGCTTTTTGGTGGAGGAAGACCTCAGGCAAATGTCTGGGTAGAACCACCGGCGCACAGCAAGTCAGCTGGAAGACTTTCCCAAATTAAGTCCTTTGCCCAGAATGGGCACGAACCCATGCAGAGAGAGGCAAAGCAGTCAGAGGAGTTACAAGTCGGTGACTCTACCACTATGCCATGGGTGACCCTTAAACATGATTGTTTTAACTTCATACTTCGAATAAAAATGTAAAATTACATGTTTAACCCTTTACATGCTGGAAACACCCTCCATCTCATTAACGTAAGACGTACCCAACCCTATTGATGTTTCCTGCAAGTATCAGTCTATTGAATAATTATAGGACTTGTACCAGTTGACCTGTGTCAACACTTCAAAGTTTGTAAAAAAGACCTCATTTCAAAGGTTACAATAAGTATATTTTATCTCCTTCTATACACAAGATTATATGTTATAAAGTGAGCAAAAATACCACTGCCTTACATGTCTGCATTTAGCAGTACAGCCTCAGTCTTCATTTGTAAATAAAACAAATATGTGAACAAAAATGTATATGCTGTGAAGCTACAATAGCATTGATAGCTTAAATAAGGGACAAACAGTTTATTACCAGACAAATACATTGCAAGGACAAAAACAAAAATGAAGTGAATAAAGTAGGCGGAGCGCCGGGGGGTAGAAAAACTAAAAAAAAAGGTGAAAGCTGCATTTTTGGCAACAGATGTGACATTTTGTTGCAGCTGAGAGATATATAAATAGACAGAAACATTAGAGAGTTGTACATAATTTACAAGATGTACAGGGTATTGTGTCTATGGGTGACACTTCAAACATACGGGCCAGTTGTTCCTGATTGGCAAACACCTCAGATTCTGCACCAAACAAAGACTTTGACACTTTCTGTTGAGTTGTGGTGTCTGGAGCTCCTGTAGGCTCCTTGCTATCGGAACCTGGAACTTCTCCCAGGCTACTGAGCAGCGTGTTTTGTCGTGATACATTCAGCCGTGATATAATACCTGACAGGTGAACGGACAAATATTAAGTCATTCATATCAGCATCAGACAACAACCCTTCAAAACTGCTTACCCGTATTGGGAATCTAACATGTAGAATGTTTTTATGTTTATTGATTTTATGTTTATCGTACCACCAACAGTATTTCAGTTATTTGGAGACAGTGTCCACTTGAAGCAGATACAGTGCTGCCTGCACTGTGTATAACATGCCATGAACACCTGGCATGATACCATACCCAGTCACATTATTCTGACACCAGGCCAACCAGTCATGTAACTACCCTTATATTGAATTGAGCATTAGAAAGGGTGCTATACCACTACCATTTTTTAACGATTTTGGTTAGTTGTGGCCCTGGATCGAACCCAGGGACTCCTGTACCTGGAGCCGATGCTCTACCACCTGTGCTACCAGGTCTGCTAACATGCAGAATGCTTGGCTTTTTTAACTAATGGCCTTGAAATATGTAATTGGTACAAAACTATGCAAAATATACCTAGCCCAAAAACTGCATTGTAGTGGGTATACATGTACAAGAAGTATATGATATAGCTGACAGACCTCTCCTAGAGCCTGACTGTAATCTATATAGGTTGATAAGAGACAGTCAAAGCCTGTCAATAATATAACAAAGTCTATGTAATGAACTTGCTCCATATTTCAATATCATTCACTTATATATATCAAATATGTTTGTTTCCTGGGTTTATTGTCCCACCAAAAGTATTTCAGTTATCAAGTGTCCACTTGAAGTAGATATAATGCTGCCTTCACTGTGTATAGCATGCCATGAACATCTGGCATGATAGTACACCCAGTCACATTATCCTGACACCGGGCCAACGAGTCATGAAACTACGCTTATATTTGCTTGAGATTTAGCAGGGAGCTACACACTTCCATTTTTAAAGACTCTGGTATGATGCGACATGGGATGGAACCCAGGGCCTCATCAATGTGATTTTTACAACATTTAAAACAGCAACTAATGTATGTCCCGTAGACTATGAGTAGCTTTTGTAAAAAAAAATGCAAATAAATGTTTGGTACCTAAACCAAGATCTAGTGGGGTTTTTTTTGCTTTTATCTTTCATGTACCCTGTTAGAGGTGGTCCCAATTATTTGTTTACACAATAGAAGGGTTCACTTATAACCACCAACTTTTTCACCAGTAACTGATCATTTTGGACAAACTAAATAATGTCTTATGCTCTTGCTAAGGTGAGTACAGTTTAAAGGCTGATTATTTCTATATACATGTAAATATTAAACCTGGAATAAGAAAACTTTTTTTTTCTTTCTGAAAACAACAACAAAAACAACAACAAAAATTACAAACAATTATGCTAGTGTCTCTAGTACAATATCCATACTGAAAATATAAAGAAATTGAAAAAATAACTACTTCAAGATAATATGTTAGAGAAGTGTGATGAAATCAATAATACCGGTACTATGCCCTAAATATTCCCATACTATTCCTACACTAAACAAAAAAAGTGCACCACATTTATAAGTAAGAAAACCAGCTCCCATAAATAATTTAAACATATAGCAATGTCTCCTGTCAGTAGATTCAACAAAAAAAAATCTGTTAAAATTGCACATACCTTTTTTATAGCCCAATGCCAATGCTAATTGGCAAAAAGGTATACATTGTATGTTCATAAATATTTAAACTTTTTTCTTTCTTAAAACTTCATAATTTGCATACAGTGTTATAATTCTGTGTAAGACAGTGTATTACTGTCAATAAAGAAAAACAACAGTGAATATATTAGCTCAACTACCAATTCTTTACTCACAGCATGCTTAGGATCAATTGTGCCTTATTGTTTTGTTTCGTTTTTTGAGATAAATCGCACTGACCAATGATTGTTATAGCAATGTCAAGCTATTGTGGTGGAGGAAGACCCCAAACAAATGTCAGAGTAGAATCATGGCACAACGCAGGTCAGCTAGAAGACCTTCCCACATTAAATCCTCAAGCTGAACCCACTCGGTGAGATTCTAAGTGGTCAGCTAGGAGTTACAAACTGGTAACTCTACCTCTATGCCACTGATGCCCCTTGTGACTTATTGAAGAACTAAGCTCGTCAAGATAAATATGAACAAACATACTGTTCCAGTGTAAGGTACATGTACATAGTAAACATTCTGAATATCAAATATTTTGTCAGCATCAAATGCTGGATTCTGTACATTAAGCCATGAATAGAACAGAACAATGGCTTTTTTGTTTAAGAAAGCAATTACTAAGTAAGAATATCAAGCAATTGAGGAAAAAGCTCTGTAATTTCAAAATGTGAAACACTAGTTAAAATGCAATTAAAACGCAATTAAAATCTGCCCCCATGATAAAAGCAATAAATATTTATTATGTAAATATGATGCAGCATGACAGCATTCCTCTGCCTAATTATTTTGTTATTGTAAAGCAAGTATTTTTCAATCAATTTATTCAGAATTTTGTAAATTATCAAAGAAAATAAAAATCTAACTTGATTATCAATTAAGGAAGAAACATCTGCAAAAATACAATAAAGTATCAAATTTAACTACAAGTATCTAAAAATAATCAAAATAAATGTAATCTGTTCTATTTTATCATCACTTTACCCTTAACTCTGCTTCTTTCATATGTAGAAATGCAAATGCATAAGGCTGAGGCAAGCAGTATAGATCCAGACCAGCTAGCTCCCTGCTGGAAGCCTTTTGATCAGAATCTACACAACTTGCTTCTTTGTGTCTATTAATTTATCAGTATATAAATCTTTACATGTTATATACATAAAGTAAAATGCTAAGAATACAGTCTAGAGTTTCAACAAAATACAACATGATCGTTTACCCGATACATGCAACAAAAGAAATTATAAGATTCACCCCTTTTCAGTTGTTGTCTTAAATGGAAGTTATAGACTGAAAACATTGTATCCCCTCCTTTATTACTCTAGCTTCTTGTTAAGTGCCTTTATTATGCTATTTCATGCAAAAGATAGCAAATAGCTTTTTTTTAACTACTACACTGTCTGACATAAGACAATAACAAAGACAAAAACTTTTTTGAATCTTCATTCCATTCACTAAGGCATGTGATTTTCTGTATATCTATAAGGCTCTTAACATCAGGCAATAAATGTAAAATCTTTAAAAAAATATCTTATTTAATATTTATTTAAATTATAAAGCTTGGAAGCTGAATGTACCTTTTTCCTCTGCAAACCTAAAAAGGCCCGCCATAGGGTCAGCCCCGGGAGACAGGACAAAGATGAGAGGAGAGGCAGCGTTGGAGTCCTGGTAACTCAGTGACAGGTCAAAGGTTGGGGGCTCAATGTACTGATGACCCATCTCATCCAAGATATAGTTCTGGACAGCTGACACCATCTGCGGAAAGAAAGTGGAGGAATTTTTTTTTTTATTAACTATTTATATAGTCAAACCTGAACATCTGACCACCTGTAATAGGCAATCACCTGCTGTATACTACCACTTAAAAGCAACCTGTGCAAATTTTTTCTTACTTTGACGCATAATAATTGTGCATCCACATAATATCTGCAACTAGCAGCCTCATCACAATGTATCAAACACGCAGTGACATTGAAATAAACACAAACGTGCTTGATTTATTCTTACCAAAACACAATCAATGTTTGCAAATAATGTTCCAAACTTTACAAAGTCTCATACATTGGAGTGTGTGAATAAGGTAACCTGTTTTTGTTTCAAACAAAAGCTATTGAGACCAAGTTGAAATGAAAAAAAAACACTATTGTCTGAGGATTCTTTGGTTTGCAAAAACAAAAAATTAACATAATGTTCACCTAATGGAAATATTTTTTGCTTTACTAGAAATTAATTCTTTTGTTGTTGTTTTGATTTTTATCTATATGTCTTCAATAATAAAAATGTAGACTGTGAATGCATTATACTTTGGAACAATAGTTATCAATTGTTGTTAAAGGTAAGAATATAATGCATGTCACTTTAAAATGATTTCCATCATTACATACATCCTTATCATCATTACCATTGCATCATGATAATAAATGTAAATGTAATAATAGTTCACACAAAATTGGCTTATTTTGACAATGCATTCCACAAAGAAACTTAACATTACAAGATCACCTGTCTTACGAGACCATTTTAGTCCTGTTCCCATGGGTGGTCTTTTAATGCAGTTTAACTAATAATAGTAGCTGTCATGACAAGTTACATTTTAAAACTATGCATACCATTTGTCCGTTTATAATAACAGTATTACTAATATAACCATGTTTTTATTCTACTTACTCTAACAACTTAATATATTTGAGGTATACTGGCCAATTATGGGAAACATACCAAGATAATAGAGCTACAATACAAAAAAAGGGCTAAAAGGCGAGAACAAATAAAATGAATATTGCTTAACATCAAGTATATTGAAAAGATGCAATACTTAGTTAAGGATATATGCTAAGATTTCTGCATGCAGTGTCTATCATGTTTTTGTTTTGTTTGTTTGAAAGATTAAGGTAAACCTAAAAAAGAACTAACTGTAAATGATAGATGAAATCAGATGATTGGTAAACTGCATTTGTTTTAGAGGTGCTCTAAAATGACAAGGCCTCTGATATTTAACTGCCTCAACACCTACATGAAACAATAGTTGATTGACAGTGGCAAATATTTTTGGGGTCAAACTTGTGATTTCAAGGTTGGGAAACCCTAACTTACAAAAAATGCAACATCATGCATTCACTAAAACATGCCCATAAACACAATGTGTAACTCTTTTGCCCTTTTCTTTACCAGAAGTGATTATCCATACCTTAGTAAAATGGTTTAGAAAGTGAACATTAACTGCAGCATGTGATTGGCTGATTAAATGCCAATTAAAACCTGAATGTCACTTTACAAGTAATTAAAATGAAATGGTGGGGGTAGTAGCAGGAGCCATAGTGTAAGATGACATGGTCTGTTTTTACCTGTAAGAATGGTATGATAATGATAATAGAGTGAAGATGGGAAGTGGTACAAAGGAGTTTTAAGCCAGGCACACGCTCATCATAAAATAAGCACCTTATTTCTACACTGACTCAATAAAATTTAGATTTAATTTAGCAATTACACTTTACATATTTCTCTGTTTTTTTCTTACGAGTACATCGGTAGTGATTTCAATACTTGAGTATGGATGCTTGCTGGATCAAGTAATTATATTCATTCTTGTTAACACCCCTGACTAAAGCTATGAACACCTACCTTATCTGGTCTCAAACACCTTAGCACAATCAGAAGCTGTAGTTGGGTGAGACGACCACCCCAAGGCTCTGGGAGGGGCTCTGTCTGTGGGGACTGGGAGTCATACAAACGCTTCCATGCATCAATCTGGAGATATTTGTACAGAATTCAAATGAACTGATTATAAATGGGGATAAGGATAGGTATAATATGATTATAAATAGTTCCAAGGTACACTTCACCAATAACCAACACAGAATGCCTTCTGATAATTTCTTACTTCCCTTGGAAACATAGTATACATACATGTGGTTAACAATTAACTAACATGTAATTGTTGCAGTTACTGTGGTAAAAAATAAACATAATCCATTAATGGATTTATAACCTGAATACCTGTTAGAACTGTTATAATAAAAGTATATATTTTTTTAATTATTTTGATTAAACATGATTAAGAAAATGATTAAGAACATGAACAAAGGCATCCTTTTATACACTTACAATATGATGAAAACAGATGTTGTGCACATAATATCAAGTTATTGTAATCAAGCTTAATATAATTCATAGCAAAATAATCTTCCTTTGTACCTAAAAAACCTCGTAAGTTATCATGAATGATTTTGAATTCAAAACTTGACAATAACAAAATAACAATACTTACATTGTTTCTAAATTGATCCATAAAACCTTTAAAGGCTGGTAGGTCGGAACATCTGACAATCTCCGCCCATGACTTGTCAGGTAACCAAGTTGAGGCGGGGTTCGGGAAGGGGTTCTCCAAAGCCACACCTCCTGTCAACAGGAACCGCCATTCTCGGTCATCAACAAGCCCTCTGCGGAAGAATGAAGTAATATTGTGAAAAAAAAATGTATAAACATACTAAGAAACTGGCCACAATACTAATAGATATGCAAAAGAAAACATCAGTTAGCTGAATATGGGTTAATTTTGTTCTTAAGAAACATTACACCAAGACAATTAGGGTCACATTGTTATTGCCCAATTATTATTGGTGGACTACGACCCCAGACAAATGTCTGATTGTTTATGATTGCTTAAGCACTATCTGCTTTGTAGGAAAAAGGAACAAGCAACATTTGATTTTTTTAAATTTATAAATGGTAATATGTATATCGTAAAATATGCCAATAAGGCTCTATTTCTTATAATAAAACATTCACATTAAAAATTAATATGAAAATACTCAATATGAAATACACAAAACTGTATGTGTGGTTAAATCTGGTTAAAAGCTTGGTAAGGTCAAGTTTATCAAGCCTTACTTGGATTTGCTGATTCCTATACAGAGGACAAATGAGAAGAGCAGTTTGTCCTTCTCAAACAATGATCTACAGACATTGGTGTAGATACTGTAGGTAAAATGGTCATTGAGGTAGGATATTCTCTCCTCTAACACTGAAGAAGGCTCACTATGCATGATAGACTGGAAAAGGAATAAAGGTTAATGTTTAAATATAATATTATTAAAACTGCTATTTATGTCTGTCAGTTTACAAACAGAAAGTGGTGAATGTATTTGTCTTTTAACATTTTTATTTCAATTTTAGTGCACTTTATACATAGAACTAAGTTAAATTACTACAGTACTACAACATGTGACTTTTGTTTACTCAAGAAACAGTTACTCCATTTAGAATTTGTTAAAACTTTTGTTAAAAAATATATAACTTTGTTAAACTTCAATCAATAACAGAATAAATATAACCTATGATCACTAAATTATATGTGAACATGTTGTTCTTAAAAAAAATGTGTTTTCTGTAGGTTGGAAGTATCAAAGACAAAAAAAGAGATTTTGTCTTGATGGTGATGTTGGTTGTGATGGTGGTGGTGACAATGATTATTGTACTTATGATGATTATGGTAATGATAATGATGAGGAGGCAGAGGAGGAGGAAGATGATGGTGATGATGATGCCATACCTGTAGATAGAGGTTGATGAACCAGGTGAGTGAGTACTGGTACATGGGGTCGATGTTGGCTAGGTCAGAGATGGTGAAGAACAGGATACTGCCATGTTTGGCCACCTGGAAAGCACATGGGCAATGAACAACATAGCTCTCAGGAAATGTTCATGTAAGATATAGATACATGTAACTGGTACAAAAAGGTAATGGTGATTTCCAATTGGTCACCTTCTTAATGATGTATTTAAGACAATGGTCTAATTCACATCATTTCTGCATGTTATATCACAAAAAAAAGCATTGTACACTTTGTATAGAGATTACCCTCAAAATGTACCAAATATAAATAAATCATCACCTGTATTTAACAGGAATGTTCAACAATATTGTGAACATTTAACCCACAGTGATGAATCAAATACTTTCAACAGCTGATTTCCAGAAACTGGCATCTGTTACTTACTGCTGATTTGTCTGAAAATTTTATCAAAGATCTTTCAAAAGTGATATTTTAACTAACAAAATTCCAAAATATTTTGCAAGACAAACACAGCTATACAAAGCAAATCATGCAGAAATAATATATAGGTATAACATGTAGGTCATCATAACTATTACATACAGGCCTGTATCCATCGCGCACATTATCTATCTGTTTCTCAGTCTTGGATGCAATCTTCTGTTTCTCAGAGATCTCCAGGGATAGTGTCTTACTGCTGGTCAACACCTGAATGGCTGTCTCATCATCCAAGATGTTACCCTGTTAGAAAAAAAAAAAAGATTTTAGTTTTTTCACAATCGCACCAACACAATTATGGTCATATTGCTGACATTCAGTAAAGTATTGGTGGAATAAAACCCAAGACATATGTCTGGTTAAAACCACCAGCATACTGCAGGTTAGCTGGAAAACCTCCCCACATAAAAGTTCTCACCCCGACCGGGACTCAAACCCATGTGGTGTGAGGCTGAGGAGTTACAATTCAATTACTAACAACTCGGCCAAGGACAACCCCTAGAAAATAAAAAATAAGTAAAAAGAAATATCACATTTTTTTGTTCAATTGAATTGTTATTATCTCTTTTACAGTGTCAGTGTATACATATTCTCACAGCAAGGAAACGTCCAGCAGTCTATGTATCTGAAGAAGAACAAACAATGAAGAAAAGCAAGTAGAGCAAGATATTTACCTCCGATTCAGAGAGGACCTCTAGAATCCTATCTTCTATCTCCTTCAACTGACGTTTGTTTCTGGCACTCTCTATAATCAGGACATTCTTCTGCTCCTCCAATTCTGGCTTCTCCTTTGCAGCAACAATGCCTAGCAACTGGTCATCTAGGCCGAGAGGGGTGATCATAAAGTTTAGCAGAGTCACCTGGTGGAGAGAAAGATGAAAACCTTGCAATGAGTAAAGAAATCAATTCAAGAGAACTTGTTTTGCAAACCTTACATAATATCTCTTAAGGAAAGCACAACAGAAAGAAAGGTGAGGGACGTTCAGGACTAGAACTTGAGGCCATTTGCTAATAAGACAATGATTTACTGACCAGGCTAGTGGATCTTTACTTCTTATCTCCAGTTTCCACACCTCTGTATACATTTTGAGTCCTAAATCAAATTCAATGTAAGGACTAAAAATTGATACTAAAAGTTAGGTTGCAGGATAAAGCCAAGTATTTATTCTTGCAAAAAGTCAGTTGCAAACCATTTTGAAGTAAATTATTTCAAAACTAGTCGAAATGACGTAATCTTACTTCAATCTGCATATAGCCAGTTTTAAAATAAAATCTTTTGTAGTAAACTATTTTTAAATACAGTTTATGTCTCCCCAACAAGTGTTGAAATAATTTACATCAATATTGTTTTTTATTTCAAAATGGGTTACAACAACGCCCCTACCTTGACAGAGACTTCCGGCAGATAGTGAGGATTTCTGAGCCGTGATGTGATGTAAAAGGCAAAGTCTTTACTGTACTCCACGACCTGGTCCCCAATCCTCATGTAATCCAGACCACTCATCTTGAACGTCTGCTTCAGCAGGATGGGTTCCAGGATCGGGTCTAATTCCTCCCCTACATTCTCCAGCAGACATGGGTTCCCAAACTGTAGGAGAGAAAATGGTGGACAAACCATTATTATTCTAAATTTAAAATAACACATATTTTAGTTGTTTCATTAACAAATGATGAAAGATAATTTGTATGTGTATTGTAAGAATCAAATGCAAATAGATAGTTTCCATGTGATGTCATTGACACTGATAAGACAGTTTAAGGCAGCCATCATTGTGGGCAGAAGCTAATGCAGGCCGAAATAGGGAAATATGTGCTGTAATAGACTCACCACTGTGTTTATATTTTTAAGTCTATTTAACTGCATATTATATCAAATTTTACAGCTTTTATAGAGTAATTTAAATATTAAAACTATATTTTGATAATTTAAAAGGTTAAAGAAATATAACCGAAAATGATACACTGTTCTTTTTGTTTTAAGTATGAGCCAATAGTTTTATTTATTTCTGTGTATTTATTCTGTGTGCATTTATCAATTGTAAAACATTGTATTCTAAAAATGTGAATTTCAAGAGCTTTCCAATGGTGTATAGCTTTAAATTTTCGAACCACAAATGAAGAAATTACAAGAAAATAAAATTTACCCTTCTATACAATTCATATGAAAATCTCTTGAAGTTACCATCAAAGATGGCTGCCAAGATAAGGGACTTTCACTGATGAGGAAACTATCTATACAGTACAAATAGTGAATAATCTGATAAGAGAGCTATCAGTTTAAGTTGGTTTTTAGTGGATTTATACTATTTACCTAAGCCTCATCAATTCATGCTCTGCAGGATAACATAAAACTTTGCTGATAAAAATTGAAGAAATTTGATGCAATGATGGTAAACTTTTTAATCATGACTATATTAGTCAGTGAATGAAGTTACATGTCAATTTTTATGTGTAAATAAAGGGCTTGATTATCTTGTTGTTTTTATATTAATCAAAGTACTTACTAGAAATATGCATTTACAAATTATCTTCATACACATAAGTCAACAAATATTTGTTAAGTCCAACCAAGATTTGAAGATCTAAAGGAGTCTAGGGTTCTAGAGTTAAAAAAGGTAAATGGCCCGGCAAGTGTAACTCTCTTTCTCACAACTTCGTGTTGTCGTTTTTTCTAAAGTTCAGCAGTTTTCCTCCATTACCTGTACACAGTTTTCCAGATTCCTGGTAAAGTTAGGGTCAGATTGCTTGATGACGGCTAGCTTGTTTAACTTCTCCATGTTTTTGACCCACTTATTGGCTTGACCTTGAGGGTCAATCATCAAAGGCCATCGGTTGGCACTTGTTGCAATCAGGGCATTGTCAACAGAGAAACTGGAATAAAAAGCATTTTGAACTCGGACCAGAGTCTAAAAATGACATTATGGTATGCAAACAATATATACATACTTTAAAATAGATGTTAAAGGGTTGTCAAACTATTGATTTTTATACAATGGATCATGCTTTGAAGTGTAACCCAAGGGAACTAATGCACAGTTTGTGCAGTTTTAATTTTTGAGGATAAGACATTAACTTATTTTACTTCTAACCTGGATCTTAAGTGCTAGCTGACTGACTTTTTGAATGCAATTGTACAGACTATATCATTTAAAAAAATATTTGTGAAAAATTTAAAAGGATACCTTAGACAATGGGCCAAATTAATACAGCACAGGACAATACATCAACACCTGCACATGCTTTTGACTGATCAGGGTAGGACAAAAGTTGAAGGTTAATTTGTTAAATCAAACAAGAATTGTATGCTTTCAAATGTAACAACTATGCTCACTTGTCCACAGGTAGACCAGCTATCTGCCAATCTCTGATTTTGACAGGATCTCCCAGTGTACCATGCAGAGAGAAGTTGTCCGAGACAGGGATGTCCTTCTCCTTACACATGTCGTACCAACGTTTCAAACATTCCTAAAACAACACACATACAAATATAACCATTAACAAGGGAGCTACAATTGAAAACAATTTTCTATGCACTTATGGGTTTTATTCTATGGATATGTAAATGAAAAATTGTCAGAAACTGTATACCTGCATCTTTACTCAAGACATTCTGTTCATACAGGCATTCCAACAACAGGCCATTCCTTTTATTTATTGTTTAATGTTTATTGGGTTTATTGTCCCACCAATAGTATTTCAGTTATCTGGAGACAGTGTCCACTTGAAGCAGATATAGTGCTGCCTTCACTGCTGTCAACACCTGGCATGATATCACACCCAGTCACATTATCCTGACACTGGGCCAAGCAGTTGTGGAACAACACTTATATTTAAATGAGCGTTAGCAAGGGAGCTATACCACTACCATTTTTGACGACTTTGATATGTCACGGCCCGGGATCGAACCTGGGGCCTCCTGTACCTGGAGCTGACACTATACCGATTGCGCTACCAGGTCCAGTGCAAACAAGATGTAATACCAGTAACTGTACATACTATCAAACATGAAAAACTATATACAAATCTAAAGAAAATTTAAATTATTATTACATATATGCATGTCAAATTATGAATATTGTAAACTTCATATTGAATGCCCCAAGGGGCATTACAATTTCCAAAAAGGGGGTGTTAAATAAAATTCAGTTACCTGTACTTTTACAAGTTTTAGATGTTGAGTTTAATTTAGTTAAAAGTGATGTTAACACTGTTATTCATAGGATTATCAGATTATTGAAGACTTTATGTAGACAGATGGTAAGTAAAGACAGTTTTATTTTACAAACATGTTTTTAAATAGTTTGTTCCTTCATTTTTTTCTGAAAATCGTTGGGGGTGTTCATTAGAGAGGGGGCATTTATTACAAAGTTTAGGGAAGTATTGTAAGAGAAGATAATCTCATAATTGAATGAAGACCAGATTTATGTGAAGATCTTAAGAACTTTACCTGTCTGTATGAAAGTATAAAGGGCCCCATGTATGCCACCACACCTGCAGACAGTAGTACATCTCCCACAATGTTGTCATATGTTGCACTCAAGTCTTCAACATTCTACAAAAAAAAAATTATCCAAAATATTATCAGTAAACAACACATACATAAAATAATATAATACATAGAGGATCTAACATGGTGTTCTTTGAATACTGAAAAAATTAAACAAGTTAGATGGATATGAAATGATGCTCTGCTCCATACATACTTATTGCATCCTGCTGACAAAAATATAATCTAAGTGATATACAGTGATTTCTTCATGTTCAACAAGCATCGCAGACATATACATATACTTGCTTGGTGTTCTTTTGTCTTTATAGCAACAGCAGTTATACAACAGAAATAACTGATATGTTGTGTTTTCTTACCTTTGTCCATCTTTCTTTCTCTCCACCCAATCCACTTATCAATTTTTCAGCTCTCTCAATCTTTACTTTGGTCAGAGCAATATTGTCCTCTAGGTTCTACAAATATATAATCATAACATGGCTAAAACAAATATTTTAAAATCAAAACTTCCTCGTTTTACTGCTGACAGTGCTCAGCAAAGGAGAAAGAGGCTCAGTTTCTATTCAAAGAAGTTCAATAAAACTTGAACAAAATACATTCTGACTTGGTTTTGTAAAGCAAAATACATAGACCTTTTAAACTAACAATTTATATTAATATGACATTCGACATAATTTCGTGACAAAAAACAACATAATGCAATGAGATGACTTACAACAGTTTAAACTAATCTTTGCAGAACCACAACACCAGGGGTTAACTTACAGTCTTCTCCTGTTGTTTTCTAGCCAGATTATCTTCCAATGCTGTCAGCTTGTCAGTCACTGCTTTAAGCTCCGCTCTCTTCTCATTTAGCTTGGCCATCTGCTCATTTAGCTCCGCCTCTGCTTTTTCAAGACTCTCCTTCTTGGGTGCCACTACCTTGGCAACACTGTCATACACATCAATGGCACGCACCCACTTACACAGACCCTCACAAGCTGATGAGGAGTTTTTGATAATGGCTGGGTCAAACTCTGGATTGTTGATGTAGTTGGATCTTATACGTTTCATGATGGCAGCAGGTATATTGTCTTTGTCATATTCTTTCAGAGAGTCTAAGAACTTCAGATCAGCCAGCATCTGGAGAAAAAAAGATGGTAAATTAAAAAAAATATAAACTTACATGTTTAAGGCTGTAAACTTCAATTATAAAAGAAATTAATACTCATAACTTTTAGTGAGCAAACATAGACTTTACCAATTCTTTGAAAGTCTTAGTTTAGCTTTCTTTTAAATGCTTAGCTATTACTGGTTGTTCTTGGCATTGTGCAGAAAGTCCAGGGAAATATTGCATAAATAGGTTGAATTCAAGAATTAATATTTACTCAAGCCTTACACTCAGTCCTACCCACTGCTAAGGCACAACACAAACGTTTTACAACAACACCGCTCTTCACCTTTTTGGCTGTGGGCCAGAAATCTTCCATCATCTTGCCTGTACCATCCACCTTCTTCTCAGGTTTAAGCCCCTTCATGATACAGACAGCCTCCATGACAAGCTTCACGCCTGGTGGTGGACTGGTCATTGTCTTCACAAGACTGATGTCATTCTGCTTCAGTGTGTTTAGTGCTGCAATGGCTGCATTCATAGCTGGCATTGCTATGGCTAGCTTCTCCTGGCACTCATTCTAAAGGAATTATATAAAGCAAGTGTAGAGTGTAATTTTTTAGAAATTTATGTATTTTAGTACAAACTTGAATATTATTATACTTCAAGTGACATTTCCATACATGCTACAGTCAGTAACTTTTAATATTGCCCTTTGACAAAATAAAAATGCTCTGTGATGTCATTGAATTGCTTCATGTGCATCTTCAAACAGAAATTTGCAGATTTCCTCAAATCTAAGTTAAAGTCTAAATCAATAAGGGCATATAAAATCTTCTGAAGTTGCAAGTGTTCACCAAATAAAACATTGTCAGTTAACAGAATCAAATCAAGCTATGGCTCAGTGTTTCATCTCTCTCTGAGGCAGATTTCATTAGTCCTAGATGAAACCAAGGACTCAACAAACACAAAGCGAGTGGTGTCAGTATTGAATACATGTTAAGCGTAATACTGGTTAGTTAGTTTTATTTGTTTGGAATAATTAAAGTAAAAATCATAACCCTCAGAGGGTGATAGCACATATTATCAACTTTTGATATGGCAATGTTGGATTGACAATACATGCAATCATCAGTGGTATGTGATATTTATATAATATTACACAGTGTCAAAGGAAGCATTCATGGCTGGTGTAATTGAGTCACACTCAATTGAGTCAAACTCACCTTTATCTCTGACGCTGCTGCTGCTGCAGAAGCTGCCACAGCCTCATCCTTCTCCACAACTTCTTTCACCTGCTGGACCTCCTGACTCTCTACTTTAATCACCGCTATCAATTCCTCAGTCTCCTTGCTCGTCTGAATCAACTGAGGCTGCAGTTCTATTAATTCCTTCTGCATTACATTGATCTGAAATAAATATTGTTGTTTATATTTAAATTTTTGCAAAGGTGAAGAATGTAGAAAAAAAATTATTGGTTATTTTTATTTCTTGATTAAAATTGAAATATTTTCTCGTTCAAGCAAACAAACATCTCTGTTTTTTCCTATGCACCTTCTCTTTATGTCTTCTAATTTCTACAATATTTCTTCATGTTGAAAACTATGACATCCCTTCCCTCAGTGAAAACAGAGTGATTACTTCACACTGGAAGCAGCTGACATGGCAATCCAAGATTATTTCTGTCTCCAGCATGATAAAAAATATTGTCATGATTTAATATGAAATGAAAGGCAGTAGAACAAAGGAATCAATTTTTTACATTTGTTTGTTCACTCAATATCATTATAAAATGCAACACTAAATGAAGTATCAATCTATAAACAAACACCAAGCACAGAGCACAGAAAAATAAAATACAGTGCCCTTACTCTCATATTTTATTTCCAGCATTGGACACTAGTGACCTTCTCTCCCAACCTAAAGTGGGTGAATCGGTCTTGGTTCTTGACCCTTTACCTTCTGTTCATGTCTTTCTCTCCCCATCTCCCTTTCCTCATTTTTCTCTCTCTACATCTCCCTTGCCTCATCTCTTTCTCTTCCCATCTCACATGCCTCATCTTTCTCCCCATCTTCCTTGCCTCATCTGTCTCTCTGCATCTTCCTAGCTTCATCTGTGTCTTTCGATCTCCTTTGCCTCAACTGTCTCTCCCCATTCTTGTCCTTCCAAACCTACCTCCTGTTCAGAGAAGTCCAGTTTCTCCAGCCCCACCTGGTACCTGTTCTTCAAGGTCAAGATTTCTAGTCTCTTTTTGTTCAGCAGGTTTTTGAATGTCTTGATCAACTCCAGGTACGAGGTAGGGGTAACATAGTTTCTGCGACGCATGGTGCTGTAGAACCTAAAACATTGAAAATGAATTATTAATATTAGTCTTTTTTCAATTCAGTAACTCAATGTAACATAGTTATCTAGAAGTCATATAGGTAGATAAGCATTACATGTGGTATTTTAATGTATTTCTTGTTTAAAAAATAACTTAAATGTTTAATCATATTTATTAACAGTTAATTTTTTTTTTTATTACTTAAAAAAAGTCTCCATGTTACATTTAATACATTCAACATTTACAAATTGGTAAATAATGCAGATGAGACCTACAGGGAAAGCTATGAACAGGAAAACCCCCCAAAGATGTCACAAAGTTAGCTGACTTACTTTTCCGACAATGCCCTGACACTCTCGTGGAAGTGTTTACACATACTGACTGTCTCCTCACGTGTCTCCTGGGCCATCTCCACGTCGTCAAGGAACTTATTAGCAACCAGCTCCAGGGCATCCTCTGGCCATGCCTATACATATATTGCAGGTCCAGACAAAATGGAATTAAAAGAACATAAGATAAAACAAGGCACATTATTTGTAAACAATGTGAACAAGTCTTTAAAGTATATATTATCAATGTAAACAAAAGGCATTAAACCAGAACGTTTTTCTATACAATAGTAGCACACAATTTCTGCTTATAAATCTGATACTCAACCATTTAGCATCTGCAGACACATGCAGGTGACAACATCTTAAGAAGGTTATAGAAAAAAGTATGCTGTAGTTTGTAAATGAAACTACTGGTGCCTACATGGCATATGATACCAAACGTGAAACAACTTACCTAATTTTCTTTTAATTAAACTAACAAAAAGCCACCCCACCCACCTTGAACCAGTCTATGGTGCAGCAGTTGATGAGAGAAGGGAACATCCTGATTCTGTTCCTGAAGTTGTCCCCTATCGGGCTAAAGGCCAAAACAACATGGAGGTTACGTCGCACTCTCTCAATAAACTTATTGTACATGTTTAGAGGTGTCCGCTCTATTGGAGAGTTCTCATTCTGGCATACAATCTGCATCTGAAATTAGAAGAACCAAAAAATGGGCATGACAGGCTTTTGAATATATACTTTTTCAATCTACCTTAGATATACGATATTGGAAGTACATAAGCAATAAGTTTGTTTGTTTATTGTTTGTCTCACCAACAGTATTTCAGTTATCTGGAGATGGTGTCCACTTGAAGCAGATATAGTGCTGCCATCACTGTGCTGTGAACACGTGGCATAATGCCACACCCAGTCCCATTATCCTGACACTTGGCCAACCAGTCATGAAACTACCCTTATATTTGTTTGAGCATTAGCAAGGGAGCTATACCACTAGCATTTTTTACGACTTTGGTATGTTGCAGCCCGGGGATCAAACCTGGGGCCTCCCATACCTGGAGCTAATGCTCTACCGATTGCACTTCCAGGTCCAGTCTCAATGCATTTGTTTTGCCATTATTATCATGAACTACAGTATGCTGAAAAAAAAATGAAATTTTAATCTGTGTCATTTTAATTGACCATTGTACACTTATATTCATTTTTAATTCCACTTACGTTTCAACTATATTATAACATTTATCAAACAACCTAAACAGATGTTTCTTTCATTATTTTGATCAGTTTTATAAAATGTCTTACCTTCTCAATGATCTCAAGTCGTTCCTCGTTGTCATAGAGATTGGGAATATCTCCGGTGTTTAGAATCATGTTGACATCCTCCAAGAAGGTGCCATCCTAAAAATAAACATTGATATAATTTCAAAAGTGGTTAAGATAAACAATTTTTTCACTATTTCATAAGTATATTAAATACAAAATCTGAATACAATAAACAAAATTTGGAAAAAATTATTAAAATATGCTATATATCTTGAATCATGAAACAACTGTAAGCTAATTTTACATATCGATAGGTCAACGGAAGACTATTCTAACTTAGTTCAGATGCAAAACTATTCTATCTGCAAACAATTGTAATATAAATACATCCATTTAACTGAGATTAAATAACTCCTAATAGCACATGCAGACAAATATTGTTTAATTAAATACAAGATCAAAAAAAGATTTTTTTATGTCTTTACTGGAAAAATTATATGATTTTTTCCTTCACTTCTAGAATATCAAAAACCAAGTTACAATAGTCTTCCACTGACCCATTGATATATAGTTCAGCTACACCGTACTTTCTCGCTTATAAGATGGGGATTTTTCCTCAAAATTTCAAGTTTAAAGTACGGGGCTCCTCTTACAGGCAGGGTCTAGTGACCTGGCAAAAGGTTTTACATTTTTTTTGGGCAAAAACATACCACAGAAACTTATAAGCGGTTATGCCATGACCCTTAATTGGCCTTTGAAGTCTGTTGATCAATGATTAACTGTCTCATATACATTTCCCTTTGTTCTGCATGACACATGTCTTATTATCCATTAGTAAACACTTAAGGTGATATCGATCGGAGCAGTTTGACAGTGAGGATGTGAATGATTTGTTTTTATAAGCAGCTGCTGATTATATTTCTCCATGAAATAATTAATTGGCGGCATATACACATAGACAGTGCACTGTTTCCGATATATCGTTTACTGTCATGCCAGTCTTAGTGATGTAGATCAAAATAATTGATGTCATGCTGGTTGACACTCCTGTTCATTTTTTTGCCTTGTCTTATAAGAGGGTCGAAGCAGAAATCGGCAATTTCCCAGGGGAAGTAGGGGGCCCGTCTTATAAGTGATAAGCGAATAGTCTTATAAGTGAGAAAATATGGTACTTGTTTTCAGTAAAATCAATCTAACATAATAATCTTTTTACATAATTAAATTTGTCCAAAAGCAAACAGACAAAAAAAAAATCAAGAAAATACATCATGTAGTTCTTTAAACTACTTTACATTAACCAACATTAAAATGACAACAGAGATATAAACCCCACCTTGATTTGATGATCACCAAACAAGAACACCATGGAGATTCCCTCATCACCCGCTTTTCTCATCATCTTACGTAAATCTTCCCGCCACTCTGGCATGTTGTAGTTCTTTGTTATCTCTATGGAGAAGAGCTCGAAGTCAGACATGAAGGCAGCCAGCTTGGTGGCGCTCTGTCGCCCACTACCACCAATACCTGGGATAGAATAGATAATTATGTAAAATAATGGTAAATACAGTTTTCTTTTTTTATCTAAAAAATGGAATTTAATTTGGTCATCTCAGATCTTCAAATTGTTTTTCATGAACTTTACATTTTGGCTTTATAGACAAGATAATAAAATATTTAGTTTTTATACTTGAACTATGAGATGCTTAAATGTCTACAAAGAGTGAAATGAAGTTAAAGACTTACAACAGTTGTTCAACATGCTTTCAAACGTCACAACTCTTATTGATACTAACCTACAAGCAGACAGTGACCATTTGGTTGTTTCAGGACACGACTGATTCGACTGATGTGCTCGATGGCAAACCTGAACATCACAAGGTCCATGGGCGCTTTACTCATGATGTTATACTCATCCAGGCTTTGTTCTATTGTCTGGGATGGGAGAAACATTATAACCATAAGATATCTAAGTTTTACAAAAATTTTGATGGCATACATTTTACTATCCAATATATGTGAGAATATTTGACAAAAGCTATGTCTCAAAATGTTCTGTAAATGTTCAATATCTCAATATCACAATAAACCACCTCCTCTTAGAGCAAAAACAACCACCCCTACTACCAATATTAATATAACATCATCATCTTCTTATGCTTCTCCTCCTCCTCATTATCACAAACATCATCATCATCATAATTATCATCACCATCCTGACCACTATCCCCATTATTATTATCAATACTATCACTCATCAAGACATCATCTTATAACTCACCTGTCTCATTACTTGTTAAGTCATTTTCTTATATCTCACCTGTCTCATCACTCATTAAGTCATTGTCTTATATCTCACCTGTCTTATCACTTGTTAAGTCATTGTCTTATATCTCACCTGTCTCATCACTCTTTAAGTTATTATCTTATATCTCACCTGTCTCATCACTCTTTAAGTTATTGTCTTATATCTCACCTGTCTTATCACTTGTTAAGTCATTGTCTTATATCTCACCTGTCTCATCACTCTTTAAGTTATTATCTTATATCTCACCTGTCTCATCACTCTTTAAGTCATTTTCTTATATCTCACCTGTCTCATCACTCATTAAGTCATTGTCTTATATCTCACCTGTCTTATCACTTGTTAAGTCATTGTCTTATATCTCACGTGTCTCATCACTCTTTAAGTTATTATCTTATATCTCACCTGTCTCATCACTCTTTAAGTCATTGTCTTATATCTCACCTGTCTCATCACTTGTTAAGTCATTGTCTTATATCTCACCTGTCTCATCACTCTTTAAGTTATTATCTTATATCTCACCTGTCTCATCACTCTTTAAGTCATTGTCTTATATCTCACCTGTCTCATCACTTGTTAAGTCATTGTCTTATAACTCACCTGTCTCATCACTTGTTAAGTCATTGTCTTATATCTCACCTGTCTTATCACTTGTTAAGTCATTGTCTTATAACTCACCTGTCTCATCACTCTTTAAGTTATTGTCTTATATCTCACCTGTCTTATCACTTGTTAAGTCATTGTCTTATATCTCACCTGTCTCATCACTCTTTAAGTTATTATCTTATATCTCACCTGTCTCATCACTCTTTAAGTCATTGTCTTATAACTCACCTGTCTCATCACTCTTTAAGTTATTATCTTATATCTCACCTGTCTCATCACTCTTTAAGTCATTGTCTTATATCTCACCTGTCTCATCACTCTTTAAGTCATTGTCTTATATCTCACCTGTCTCATCACTTGTTAAGTCATTGTCTTATAACTCACCTGTCTCATCACTCTTTAAGTTATTATCTTATATCTCACCTGTCTCATCACTCTTTAAGTCATTGTCTTATATCTCACCTGTCTCATCACTCTTTAAGTCATTGTCTTATATCTCACCTGTCTCATCACTCTTTAAGTTATTATCTTATATCTCACCTGTCTCATCACTCTTTAAGTCATTGTCTTATATCTCACCTGTCTCATCACTTGTTAAGTCATTGTCTTATATCTCACCTGTCTCATCACTCTTTAAGTTATTATCTTATATCTCACCTGTCTCATCACTCTTTAAGTCATTGTCTTATATCTCACCTGTCTTATCACTTGTTAAGTCATTGTCTTATAACTCACCTGTCTCATCACTCTTTAAGTCATTGTCTTATATCTCACCTGTCTTATCACTTGTTAAGTCATTGTCTTATATCTCACCTGTCTCATCACTTGTTAAGTCATTGTCTTATATCTCACCTGTCTCATCACTCTTTAAGTCATTGTCTTATATCTCACCTGTCTCATCACTTGTTAAGTCATTGTCTTATATCTCACCTGTCTCATCACTCTTTAAGTCATTGTCTTATATCTCACCTGTCTTATCACTTGTTAAGTCATTGTCTTATATCTCACCTGTCTCATCACTCTTTAAGTCATTGTCTTATATCTCACCTGTCTCATCACTCTTTAAGTCATTGTCTTATATCTCACCTGTCTCATCACTCTTTAAGTCATTGTCTTATATCTCACCTGTCTTATCACTCTTTAAGTTATTGTCTTATATCTCACCTGTCTCAGTTCATCCAGGTTCTGCATTTCATCATACAGTTTCTCTGACTTGCCCTTGCTGAGGTAGTCCCCAAACAGCAGACTGCGGATATTGTCGTCTGTCACATTGGTCTTTACGTCACCAGTTATGTGGGAGAACAGGTTGTTCATCTTCTCTTTAAACTGGCTTTCAACACAACTCTATAATACACAGTCATACAATTGTAAAAATTATTATCACAATAACTAGGGTTTGCTGGGTTTGCTGAATATGTGTGCACACACAAACACACACACACACACACAAGAGATGTTTTTGTTCATGTTGTTGTTGTTGTTTTTATACAATTATGGTCATTTGACGACAACCAGCTAATTACTGGTAGAGGTGGACCCCAAAGTCTAGATAGAACCACCCGTGCACTGCAATTTAGTTAGAAAACCACCCCACATGAAAGTTCTCCGGGACTCGAACCCATGCTGTGAGGTAGAGTAGTTACAGGCCAGTGACTCCAGCCTCTCAGAAATGGTCACCCCACAGAAAAGAGAGAAAACCCAAACATGAGAAAATGAAGGTCAATAATCTCTGTAACATATTTTATAGATGCTTAATCATGGAAAACAAATATGTATACATACCTTTTTTAACCTTTAAGCCTTAACTGACTGTCTATCAAAACAAATGTTTATTATACATTAGCTGGTATTAACTGTGCTATGAAGGCCTGACTATTATGTTCAGCCTGTTTACCTTGACCATGTTGAAAAAGAGGTCTCTGTCTCCCTCATCCACAAGTCTGTCGTAGAAGACCCGATACACCTCATGGATCCATAGCCGCACAATCTTCTGGGCCCCTTCCTGGCCATCAGGCACAACCTCTCCCTTCAGCAACAGTACACCCTGTAATCAACAATGTGAGCATAGTACAGTCATCATAGTAATCATCATCAGCATCATCATCATTATCATCATCTGTAGCCATAACAATAGTGATGGCAACCCATGCAGGCAGGCACCAGTACTAGCATTGATTGACCATGGGCAACATAATCATCATCATCTGCAAAAGCTGCAGCAGTCATCAGTTAGCATTTAGGGATCTTAATTGTCATCAACAACAATAATACCATCAGCAGCAATAGCACTTCTATTACCACCATAATGTTATCAGCACCAGTTATGTATACTTTTATACAAAAATGCTTTGGCAATTAATAACATATTTTATGCAATTGTTATCTTTAATAATTGTTAACTATTACACATAAGAAGAACACTTCATCATTACAAGTTGAATGATATTTTCTATTAATTGTAAAATCTACTGTACCTGCACCACTCGGGCAAAGTCTCGGAGGTTGAACACATAGTGTGACCGTGATGGGGAGGGCAGGAAGTTAGAGATGGCCTTCTGGTAGATCTCTAGGGTGGAGGTCACAATAACCTACAAACATACAGCTCAGTTGTTTGAAGCAAGATCAATGCAAAATGCAAATAAAAAGGTTTCATGCTTTTTACAGTGTTGAACAGTCATTTAATAAAATGTAAAAATGCAGTAATCAATAAACAGAATGTTGCATTTTCAAATCAAATTTGGCCAATCAGTTACTTGAAAACTGTTTTAAGTTTATAATTCAAGTCAACATTCATTTAGCCAAATTAACTTATTAATTTTATATTGTATTGAATACAAATTAATCAAACCGTACCCTTGACCATCGCCGATGCCCAGTCTCAAAGCTCCTGAAATGCCAGTCTACGATTGGTGAAAATATATTCTTCATTGTCTCCTCATCAAATGAGAGGATTGAGATGACGTTGAAGTGGCGTAGGAATCGAGGTGTCACATTGTTCCTGCCACCACCAGGTGGGCCCATCGCACACAACATACGGATGTCTACTAGCTCCAGAATTGTGGTGTCTTTCCTGTGGATAATTAATACAAACATCAATGAAAAAACCCAACTACATTCACTTAAAATAACTGACAAAAAAGAAGGAAGACTGGGTAACTTGAATCTTTACTTGGATTAAAGTGTTAATAATGATCACTAATCTTGGTTGAGATTTGACGGCATTTCTGCCGATACTGTGCAGCGACATTCCTATCATTATAGCACAGGGGCACTTATGAGGTGCCCAGGGATTGAACCCGGCCAGTCCATTATACTGGCTCTGATGACTCAGGTGCAGTGCTGTCCCTTTAGGCTGGAGCATTAGGAGGGAAGCCACTACTACCAATAAAGTCTTTGAATGATCCTGTTGGGGTTTGAACCCGCGACCTCCCAAACCGCAAGCTGACACTCTACCACTTGAGCTATTGCGGCCGGTCTCACTAATCTGACCAATCAGTGTCAGGGGCTAAAATCTTCAGCATACATCCATGTCAGTCCATGTCAGTTGAGAATCCTATTGCATAGGAAACAGTAAATTTTAAAATAATTTACTGGGAACCAGCCAAATGTACAAGAACAGTAGGAGACTGAATCAGATGATGTGCTACTATGACACGATACTATCAGCTAGCTTTATATTGAGTTCAAGTTTGTTAAAATACTTCTAAAATTTCAGTCAGATTCTTACAGCCTACATGTACAGCTGTTACAATTTACAAAGCATAGCTAGAGTTTCTTTCAGGAAGACCAGATTCTAAGCTAGGCAAATAGAGTCAAAGCCCCAACACCCTTATCACTATGCTAATGAGTTACCAATATCATGCAGTAATTGGTTGTATGGTATTCGTTATATACAATTAACCATGAAAGTGTGAGTACTAAAGATACACAAACTAAGGATTAGGTATTATAGCCATTAGAAGACTTAAAGCATACAAAAACATATTTATTAAAGGTATGGTAAGAGTCTCTAGTCTTGAAGGTGCCTATATCTTATATATGTTACAATAACTGACCTCTGATTTGGAGTACTTGTGTATAATTTCAATTATAGGGTAGTAAAACTCGGTAATCACCACTTAAAATGTTCATTCTTTTCACATCTATATATAAGAATGATTGGGATTACTCTAAAAATAGACATCAACGTCACTGCGGATGATGTAAATGAGCTATCAAATAAGTGGTCACATGGTTTTCTTGGTTCAAAAATAGCAAACTGTGCAGCATGGCTCAGTAAGGAAATACATGTTAACAATGATGATTGTGGCATTATGGTTTACTTGTCAGATAGGTGTAGGACATCGATAAACAACATTTTGCAAGATCTGTTCAGATAACTATGGTAACTGAAAATATTTTTGGTCCAAACTGTAGGATACCACCTTTAAGATTTGTACGCACCTATCAAACCAGTAGCCATGGTCCATCCACTGTCTGAGCACCTCAATAGGAGGCTGGGCACCATACTTCTCCTTGGCGGGCATATTGAGGTCATCCACAAACACCACCAATTGCTTCCCTGGTGCTGGACCATAGATACCCTTCTTCCTCCTGTTGTAATAGCAAAATTGAATTTAAGAGAATTTTAAATTGTTTAGTATTATTTTTTTAAAGACCAACAGTTGTAAATGTTGACAGCAATGTCTGTACCAAAATCCTTTTCCCATAAACTTTAAATACCAAATGAAAAAATATATTCATAAATGCATATGTACATTTGCATAAGAATTATACAGTGATTAGTTTGTAAACATTCTTGTTCAATCTACTGATCTTAAGCTTTTTAACTCCTTTTTTATTTTTATTTTTTTTAAATTCCATTTGTTCATATACTAATAAAAAACTTAACATTACTTCTACTATAAAGGAACAAATATTGAAACAATACTGAGCAATTTCCTCTCCCCCACCACACACATTTTTAACCAATCATGTTTTACCTGTCAAGCTTGGAGAAAATTATATCTTGTGTCTGATTGGCTGAAGTCTGTGCCGAGAAGTTGAGATTGTTGATGATGTATTTATCCTTAGGAAGGGAAGACAGGAAGTTGTTTGTGATAGCACTCTTGCCTGTGCCTGTGGGCCCAACAAATATTAAAGGATAATCTTTTGTGAGGAGGCGCTCCAGGAAGTATTTCTGTCTCTCGGTCTCTGTTGTGTTGATGATCAGCTCATTGATCTAAGTAAAGCAGCAATAAATGACGGAATTAGTATTTCTTCAAAAGTTTGGTCATGTAGAGTTATCTACCTTTTTTGTGATCATGGTCATGGTGTGAAACAAGATGTTTATGGCAAAGAAATGTGGACATCTTGTTTTGTTAAGCATCTGTCTTCAATACAGTGATTGTAACATTGATTTTCATAGTTGTAACTGCAATAACTTATTGTCTTAAACCTTTTGTTGCAGGAAACGCCTTTCACCTTATTAACATAAAGATTACGGCACCCCACCCTAATGGTGTTTCCAGCAAGTAAGGGTTTTATTGGGATATATATATAAAATGGTCCTGGCTGACTGAGATAAAAATGCTGGTAAAATTCAATGGTAATAAACCTGCATGTGACCTTTCCAAAATATTTCATTGTAACTTAACAAGTCAGCAAACAAGAAGTAACATTTAACATGAAGGTTTTAAGATTAATAAATGCATACTAATAATTGTACTATCACCTAATAATAGTATATATAAAAATGGTACTAAGACAGTATTAATTGCTGAAATTAAAGTGAATTTTTTTGCGTTTTTTTTTCACAATGTGTTTTTAAAAATATCTTTCTCAAGAAATATCTAATCAGAAACTTAAAACAACAAGAAAGTCAAGAATATTCTCTTCTGTTCTGAGTGCATGCAACAAGCTTTGTACTACTTCATTTTTTTGTGACCAAGCGTTCAAAGCATTCCCATTCCAACTAATTAGTAAGTTTCATACAAACATGAACTCTAACAAGATATTCTCTGCTCGGAGTGTTAACAAACATGAACTCTAACAAGATATTCTCTGCTCGGAGTGTTAACTAACATGAACTCTAACAAGATATTCTCTGCTCGGAGTGCTAACTAACATGAACTTTAACAAGATATTCTCTGCTTGGAGTGTTAACAAACATGAACTCTAACAAGATATTCTCCGCTCACAATGTCAACATTTCTTTTCTGCATTTCTTCTACTGAAGCCACATTATGTGTGTATGGTTTCTGAATTAACGTACACTCACAGCACACGTGTCACATGCACATGCCAAAATCAAGACAACTTCTAATTTCTTTAGCGTTGCTAAGACAACCATATGTACAATTATTTTTAAGCACATGCACATGCCAAAACTAGGACAATTTCAAGTTTTCTTAAGCGTTGCTTAGACAACAAATTGTACAATGTCAATTATTTGTAAGCACACATGCACATGCCAAAACCAGGACAATTTCAAGTTTTCTTAAGCGTTGCTTAGACAACCAATTATACATGTCCATTATTTAAGCAGGATTTTGAAAGCTTAATTATCAAGTATACATTTTAAGCCTACAAAGTTCTAACTTTAACTTTATTTGTTAAATAAATAAGATTTTAGTGTGTTGCATACACTTTTAATTTTATTGGTTGTTCAATTAATCAATTTTAATCTCTTTGTCTCCAAAATAATATAAAAAAAGTTAATAAAATCTTACTTATTCGTTGGATTTAATGTCATTTTTTATGTTTATTTTGAGTCAATTAGTGCAATCTATCAGATAAAATGGTTAATTCAATTACACTAAGTGATGATAGTTTCAATAGATCTATAGAGTGTGTTGGGGGACTCTTGGTGCTCAAAGGATTACATGTAACTCCCTTTGAAATGACTACCTTCAATGGCAGGCTAAGGGGAGGTAATATTGTGCTTGAACTTTATTTCTACTCCATAATTCGTTGTAGGGGAATTCTGTGTGGCTACATTTGAATTATGCATCTTAAAGAATAATGGTGCATGTTAATAGAACTTTATGTATGGCTCTTTTCCCCAGAAAGTTCTCTCCTCCACAGAAGGTTAACTTGTACACCTACTAGTATTGGAACAATTGTTTCTGTTTGGCATACATGTGAACTCTCCCACTTTTGGAACTCTCTTGCTTTTGGAGGGAGACTCCCACTTTTAAGGTTCAAAATGATTTGAAAATGAGGGGTGTTTTACACATTTTCAGAAATCTCCCTACTTGGAAACAGGTAACTTCCTTCTTTGTTTATATGAAAATAACAAATCTCCTACTTTGCAAGTGGAGTTCTTCCACTTTGGCCTCAGAAAAAGTTCACATGTATGCTATTGGGTAGTAATTATAACTATAAACATGTCTATTTTCATTAGACAAATTCAATGTAGAAAACAAACAATACAATAAAAAAATACAAAAATACAAAAAGAACATATTGTCAATAAAAAATAAAACATGGTGTGTTGAGTTTCACATATTTTTACTGATTCTATTGTCTATGCATGAAATGGAACCTCTTCACAATAAACTACCAGATATGATGAGCAACACATTTTGGTGTATTCGACTTAAACTTCAGCACACACAAAAACTCAACATAAAATCCATGCTCAAAAAAGTACACCATATAAACAGACACCAGTTTCTGCTCTTCGTTCTGATTATCTTGCAATTTAATTGGTCAACTTGTTATCTGATTGGTCAAATGTCAACTTGTGATTTGATTGGTCAAATGTCATTTTGTGATTTGATCTGTCAAATGTCAACCTGTGACTTAATTGTTCATTCTGTTTAAATTCATAAGTCCAGTGTGAATAAAATATGACCAAGTACTAAGGGAAAATGTGACCTTCTTTCAACAAGGGTTCTAAATTTTGTGGAAGCAGACAAAACTTTTTTCAATCTGTCTGCATACATGTCATGATAAACAAATGAATGGCTTCAAGTATGCACTCTTCATAAAACATAAAGTTTTAATGAAATAATCTTAAATGGTCAGTGGAAGACTCTCCTTACTAGAGTTTTCATTTTTATACAGAAGAAGGTAAAAACAGAGTATTTTTTGTAAGATAAGTGATTTTATTATAATGTTTTGTAATATTTTTAATAGTATGAATGGAAATGAGTGGAACTTTTGCTGTGCAAGAGTTTTCTAACTGAAGGTAGACAACTTTTGTATTGGCCATGTTATAAGGCTAAATTAGATTTTTTCTTTGCCCAGAATTTTTGTTTTATATAAAATTCAGTCAAATTATTATTTCAGAAAGTAGAGGGATTCAAAACATATTGAAATATAATGGAAAAAAAACCCAACTTATTTCTTAAACAAAAATCTAGCTAGAATAGTCTTCCGCTGACTACCAATGCAGTTTAAATGAAGACAAAGTTTTATAGAAATATGTAGCAATCAACCCATCAACAATTATACATGACTTATTGCAGATTTAAGTGTTTACATGTATATATCAATTATAACACAGCAATAAATAACACAATATAATAATAAAACAACAAATGAATTTAAAAATGAACAAAGATGATGTGAATGAATATAACAAGCAAACAGTTATCAAATTAGTGTTAAATAAATTAAAGATGCATTTAAAAGTTTTTTATTTGAAGACAAAATGCAAGGGTCATTTATCAAATAAGGATTATCGCATTTTTAATATAAGTGCCATTACATCAGTTCCATAGATCTTTTATTCAAATTTAAATAATTTAAATTTTTGGCATATTTCAAAATGATGTACCAGTTCTCAAGATTATAAAACTTTGAAATTGAACAGGTGACAACTTTAGCCCCTGATTGGTCAGATTTCAAAATTTTATTTTGAATCCAGCTAATCAGATGATTGTGTAATATCTCAGACTCAATTCAAAAGTTGTTCTCCAATCCAGATATTATTCCTCCAAAATATTAATGTTTTGCCATCTTTTTGTAAGAAAAAATGCATCTTTAAATATGAGCAGCAGTACAGATGTATGCATTCAAATACTTATCATAAAGTTAGTGTTTGATTGACTGAATTCATTTTGCCACATGAAAGCCTTTGTTGAAGATAAGTTTCTTTTTATCACTGAATGTGTTTATTTAAACAAACTGTGGTCTATATCTATAATGCTGCTCAGAAAAAAACAACAATCTAAATGCATGAGAATATATGTTTTTTAAAGCTTAATATAAAAGTAATGTATTTTTTGTTGTTTTTTGTTTATTTGTTTTTACTTTTAATCTATTAGATCTTAACTTTGCACAAAAATCAGCAAAAAATAAATGTTTTGAAAAAAAAAGTGTTTGGGTTCTAAACACCAATTTTTGACCCTCTTGTTTGGTTTTGCACTGCTGTATGTGCAATTATTTTCTGTTTTGAATATGTGTTGCCCATAATAATATTCTCATGCAATTTTGTTGATGCTGGATAAATAAAATGGTGTAGTTCAGCAATTTTTAAAATGTTTAAAATAGTTATTTTCTCATACATTTTATTATCCAATCTCTGAGATAAAAAAGGGTTGAATATGAGACTTATTTTATATTTATTTATGCTCAGCTTATTAGAGTTATGCAAGTCATATTAGACCAGTGTTGGAGAAATGACCAATAATGGTTGTTTGTCAGAAATATGACCAAATGTGGTAGTATGTCATAAATATGACAAATTGTGGTATTATGTCAGAAATATGACCAGTTGTGGTAGTATGTCAGAAATATGACCAATTGTGGTAGTATGTCAGAAATATGATAAAATGTGGTAGTATGTCAGAAATATGACCCGTTGTGGTAGTATGTCAGAAATATGACCAAATGTGGTAGTATGTCAGAAATGTGACCAATTGTGATAGTATGTCAGAAATATGACAAAATGTGGAAGTCTGTCAGAAATATGACCAATTGTGGTAGTCTGTCAGAAATATGACAAAATGTGGTAGTATGTCAGAAATCTCAAGTCGTGGTTGTATGACAGAAATATGACCAATTGTGGTAGTATGATAGAAATGTGACCAAATGTGGTAGTATGATAGAAATGTGACCAATTGTGGTAGTATGTCAGAAATATGACCAAATGTGGTAGTATGTCAGAAATCTCAAGTCGTGGTTGTATGACAGAAATATGACCAATTCTGGTAGTATGATAGAAATGTGACCAAATGTGGTAGTATGATAGAAATGTGACCAATTGTGGTAGTATGTCAGAAATATGACCAAATGTGGTAGTATGTCAAAATGTGACCAGTTGTGGTAGTATGTCAGAAATATGACCAATTGTGGTAGTATGTCAGAAATATGACCAAGTGTGGTAGTATGATAGAAATGTGACCAATTGTGGTAATATGTCAGAAATATGACCAAATGTGGTATGTCAAAATGTGACCAGTTGTGGTAGTATGTCAGATGGTTATTGTATGCTACAAGGCAGCACAGAGGTTGCAAACCTGTAACTGTTTAGATGTGAGCATGGGCAGCTGCTTTTTTATGTAAAATTCACAGTTAAGACATCATAGTACAAAAGTGTACTATTACTTGGCAGCAGTGTTACACATTTACATGGTCACAAGCACTTGGGACATGAAAAAGAAATAAAATTAAATACAATTTTGTGGATTGTTAACTATGGTTATTTTCAGTAAATTTCAATATAACTAGGAAAACTGCCATCACAGACATTATGTTAGATGAGTTAGACAGTACTAGACATCTGGCCACATTACATGAACTCGTATCACCATTTTATTTTATCTGGCGAAATGTTGTAGTTGATTAAATTATTGTCAGTTAGCCCATGGGCTCTTACCATGGTACGAATTTCCCTGTCCCGCTGTTAGTGGTGAAATTAGGAAAAACACATGGGTTAGAGTCTATAACAAACTTTACACTAAATTATTACTGTGACACAGCAGGTTGCACTTCACTATATTTAGATTCCAACTGATCTGACCTGAGTTTATCTATTGTAAATATATTTTTATCAATATTTATATAACACTTCATTACTGCAAGCAAACTACATTTTTTAATTTAGTAAGCCAATGCCACTGTGGTCCTTTAGATACCAGAGGTAGCTGTGGCCCCATGGTTACCAACAGTCACTATGACCCAATGGCTACCATGGGTCACTGTGGACCCATGGTAAACAGGGATCACTGTAGTGTACTGTGCCACCATGATTACCATTGGTCTCTGTTGCTATGGGGTAACCAGGATCACTGTGGCCATGTGGTAACCAGGATCACTGTGGCAATGTGGTTCCTAAGGTTCACTGTGGCCATGTGGTTACCAGGGGTCAATGTAGCCAAGTGGTTACCAGGGGTTAATATGGCCATGTGGTTACCAAGGTTCACTGTGGCCATGTGGTTACCAGGGATCACTGTGGCCATGTGGTTACCAGGGGTCAATGTAGCCACGTGGTTACCAGGGGTCAATGCAGCCATGTGGTTACCAGGATCACTGTGGCAATGTGGTTCCTAGTGTTCACTGTGGCCATGTGGTAACCAGGATCACTTTGGCAATGTGGTTCCTAAGGTTCACTGTGGCCATGTGGTTACCAGGGGTCAATGTGGCCATGTGGTTACCAGGGGTCAAAGTAGCTATGTGGTTACCAGGGGTCAATGTTGCCATGTGGTAACCAGGGGTCAATGTGGCCATGTGGTAACCAGGGGTCAATGTGGCCATGTGGTTACCAGGGGTCAAAGTAGCCATGTGGTTACCATGGTCACAGTGGCCATGTGGTTACCAAAGATCAATGAGGACACATATTTACTAGGGTTCACTGTATTTATGTGGTTACCAAGGTTCACTGTGACCATGTGGTTACCAAGGTTCACTGTGGCCCTGTGGTTTGTTACCAAGGTTCACTGTGTTCATGTAATTGTGTTCATGTGGTTACCAAGGTTCACTGTGTTCATGTAGTTGTGTTCATGTGGTTACCAAGGTTCACTGTGTTCATGTAGTTGTGTTCATGTGGTTACCAAGGTTTACTGTGACCATGTGGTTACCAAGGTTCACTGTGGCCATGTGGTTTGTTACCAAGGTTCACTGTGGTCATGTGGTTACCAAGTTTCACTGTGGCCATGAGGTTACTAGGGTCACTGTAGCCATGTGGTTACCAGGATCATTGTAGCCATTTGGTTTCCAGGGGTCAATGTAGCCATGTGGTTACCAGGGGTCAATGTGGCCATGTGGTTACCAAGGTTCACTGTGGGCAAGTGGTTATCAGGGTTCAACATGGCCATAGGATTACCAAGAGTCAATTCAGGGCACGTGGCAACCAAACGTTCATATGAACGTGTGGTTACCAAGGTTCACTATGGTTACCAGGTATCACCGTGGCATCAAGGTTGCAGGCTGCCACACTCCCCAGCCCTCAGGGCATTAGTTAAAGTCCCTTTCTGGGATGCACTTTCATGTGGCAAGGACCTTAAACTGATAATCAGTTATCCAGTGGTCTGATGGTGCCTCAACCAAAAGAAACAGGACAATGCCTTATTTACAAGAATTGTGTCTTATGTGTTTCAGAATGAACACACACTTTTAAAAAAAAATCAAATCAATTGGAATCCAGTCAAGGTATCAGCTGTGTTGCCTTTTGAATCAACTCCTCAAACAAAATCAAAGTGTTTGAGTCTTCACACTTATAAAAATGAAGACCTGGTGTATTGTAAATTTATTATAATATGGGTTTTCATCTTTAGTTTCAGCAAAAATGAGGACTCTTCTTTTTAATCTAAAATATGGTTGCATACAAGAAACATTTTTAAGCCAATCAAAAAAGATGGCAATTATAATCATAAAAATATTAAGAGTCCTTTAACAAAAGCAAAAGACAACACATTTCTGTTATTACCATTATTATTTTTGTTATAATTATTATTATTATTCATTATTATTATTATTATTAGAATTTTAATTATTGTCTGTATTTTTATAATTAATACTAGGCATTTTATTACTGTTATTATATCATCATCATCATCATCATCATCATCATTGTTATTATGATTATTTTCATAAAAAAAAAAAAAAACAATTTTGTACCTTTAGAAACTACTAAATGTGTATTAGTTGTATTAACTGAGAATGTTATGATGGACTCTATTCTATATAGCCCAAGATGTTATATACACCAAAGCACCCGGAGATCTAGCATGTGTTGAGTAGATTAAAATAAATACATGACTAAGACTTATCTAATAGAATTTTAATTAGCATACTAAATAAATTAACCCTGGCACTTACATTTGTTTAAGTATTATTATTATTCCTTTACAAAAATCCAAAATAATTAAAAGTAACCTTCCTTGAAGTTTTGAGTGAACAAAGAACTGAACTAAAAGAGAAAATTGCCCGTTGTTTTCACAAACTTATTATGGCCTTAGTACTTAGAAAATATTTGTGATAAGGCAGCAATGTGTCCTCTAAAGGGACTTTTTTTTGCTGAATTTATCTACCAGGTATAAATAAGATATTAATTAGCATACATTAACAAATAAAACGGTAATATATGATTAAGCTTTTTCAGGGAAAGGTTTTATTATTCTTACTTTTAATTTATTTTGATAGACAATGTCAACTGCATGTATAATACATATGCTCAGAATGTGGTTAATGTCGAGAGTTAGAACAGTAAACTTTACAGCATAGGTTCGACTCCCAGTCGGGGAAAGAACTTTCAAAGTGGGTGGAGGTCTTCCAGACAACCTGCAGCACAGCACTGGTTCTAGTCACAGATTTATATAAGTTTTCCTTTTACTAATTAAAGCTGGAAAGCTGACCATTGATAAATTGATATTTAAAAGTTTCCGTGCAGTCTGATTAAAAGGCAATACCCAGGTGTAATGGTAGGCAGCATATATAACAATGGCTTTCCGGTAATAATATGTTCTATTACATTTATGTTTTTCTTTTATTACCCCTACATGTTTTCTTACATATTTATTATCCTTGGTTATCTAGGTAACTTGCTAAAATAATTTAACCTTTATAATGTTACATAATAATGTACCTTTACTAGTAAATATTGTTATATTAGAGTTTTTATAAGTATAGTTATAAGTGTTAAATAAAACCCAACACCAAATTATATGTTGACTATTGGATATACATATCGAACTAATAGTTATTCACTAAAATGTGTTAATCCCAAACCAGAATATAAATATATAATTATAGAAGTCATATAATGACAATAATAAATGACATGGGATATATAATGGTAGGTATAAATAATGTGACAGCAAATGGTTTTATTTATGTGACATTCTGAAGAAACAAAATTATAAATAGAATGAACATACAACATAAAATATAGATAAGCTAAAATGTAAAACAGAAAAATAGAAAAGAAATTTACTTAACAAATAATGCTGATTTAAGATACAGTACAGAGCTCTAGCAATAGCCACAATCACGATTTGGCAAACATGTGAAACTATTAACGTGAAACAGTTACAGGCACTTCAATAAAGTGTCAATACTTATATTGAAATATTAATCATGCTTAACAACATATACAACTGCCATGTATGGTTCTGTGTACAAATTATTTCCTACAGATATATCAGTTCAGTTATTTTTTACCATTTGCAATCACAGAGATAAAAGTTGAAACTGCCACTAAAAAAAAGCATACATATAACTGCACTGAGAAATAGAACATGAAGTTGTCAAGATCTGAGACAATTGTCTAAAACATGCAGTTTACGAAGCTTGAGGATTATACATAAAGCAAAATACCATAATATAGTTTGCATGCATACTTATGTATTTTTAAGTAAAAAATACTGACAACACAGTAAAATTTTCATGATTAAAAAATTGTTTTGTTCGAAACAAACAAAATTTAATGCAATTATGCATTATAAAATGTTTCTAAGAAATAAAATATAAAAAATAATACTCATATTATTTTATACAATAATCTTAATATTTATTCACAAATTATGTTAAAAATAATGATTTTTATTGCATACCCTCTGTTTATATAAGAAGAAAAAGAAAATAATAATTTTATTTCACACCAAAAATGATATGTTTTATACAAAAGCGACAATATGCATGCAGGAAACAGGAACAAAAATCAAGAAAGCTTATACAATACTCAGTGTAATTTGGTGTGTATACATAACACTTAACAAACAATGTTTACTTTGCAGAAGTGGTTTTAAGATTTAATTATGTAAGTTAAATTATTGAAAATAATTCTAACATGACCAACTAAATACACATATTGACATAGAAGGAATGTTCCGTCCATTATTTCTTGATAACGGCAAATCCTAAAACTGACTCCTGCATTTTTTGTTAATCTTGATCCTGTTTAGTTGTTTGTTTATTGGGTTTATCGTCCCACCAACAGTATTTCAGTTATCTGGAGAAGGTGTACACTTGAAGCAGATATAGTACTGCCTTCACTGTGTATAGCATGCCATGAACACCTGGCATGATACCACACCCAGTCATATTATCCTAACCAGTTGTGGAACTGCCCTTATATTTGCAAGGGAGCTATACCACTACCATTATTTATGACTTTGGTATGTCGTGGCCCAGGATTGAACCTGGAACCTTCTGTACTCGGAGCCGACGTTCTACCAGTTACACCACCAGGTCAGGTGACCCTGTCTTGTATTTATACAATTTCCTGGTTCTTTTGCTTACTATGATGTCTTCATTAAAATATATTATGTTTTCATTAATTAATCACACTTCGTTTAGCATCTTTATTATTCCTTCCTATGTCAATAAAGTCAATACTTTATTGATTTTCTGCACCAATATTTAAATTTGCTTGCTTTTTATTACTTCTGTTCATTGATTACACTACTTAAGTCTATGTTTAGACTTGAAGTAAAACCTTTATATCAAGGAAAAAAATATTTATAAAACCTTCAGACTTTTAAGTCATTTACAAATTACTCAATAAGTTGAATCTTTTCATCACCATGGCAACAGAATCTATTTATAGATATACAGAAAATAAAAGCATACACAATTTATACCAAACAATACAATATATTCATAGGAAGATGGCATGCACATGTCTAGCTTACCGCTTCCTCGGATCCCACAAAAGACTTGGCCTAAATATTCATACCATATAATGTTACTTCTAATTAAAAAAACTATATCTTCAATAAGTAAAATAATTATAATATTTCAAATGACTTTTGTCCATTTGTGCTTTGGTAGATTTCAGACAGGATTTAAATATTCTGATTATATATTTATGTTATATTTATTTCAAAATTGAAATGAAGCAACAATTAAGTAAAATGTCCTCTTGTCAACATCAGAGGTGTGGTTTAACAATCCAGGTAATACTTGTATTGCCTATAAATGTAGAATTTGAAAAACAAAACAAAACCCATAGCAACAATATTTTATATGCATGTGAAGTGTATTTGATTACACTGATATATTGAAGAAAAATGTGAAAGTACCCAATGTGTTATTTGAATCATGGCAAAAGGAACCATTTCATTTGCATATGAATTGTTTTTGTGACATTATCATTGTGTATAAGCATGAACATATTGCTGTTTTTTCCTTCCACTAAGCCCTCACCTTTTCCCCACTGAAAAGTGCATCTAGTTCCTCAAGAACTTTGTATAAAGCAGTAGCATTTAGTAAAAAACAATATTTATGTGTTCATAGATTTTAAAGCAAAGAAATGCAGCAAATTCATTTATTTAAATCTAAGTATTCAAGATAAATGTGAAAAAGACGTGTTAAGCCTTTGTAGAAAAGCACAAGAGTAAATATACATATAAAAAGTTTAATGAAGATGCATTGTATATAGCATTACATGTAAAAGCAAAAAAAATATAAGAAAAACCTTTTCTTACTAGATGTATTTTTATAAACAATATTTGTGACATGCACTTAAAAGCCACAGTATTGCATGCTTGTAACAGTATCCATGCTTATTAAAATGACATTTATTTGTTTCCTTAAACTAAAAGTTAAACTAAGTGACTGTATGTATTTTATGTCATTCACCAAATACATTCAAATCTCCATGACAACATTTTCTTAACAAATGAAACCATGCACTAAGACCAACACACACAAATGTGAGCACCTTGTTTTCTATGTCTGCATAGAGTCTTCATAGTGTGTGCATTTGAGGGTTTTTTTCCAATGAATTTAATAAACTAAACATAAAACTACATTATATTTCAAATCTCCATGGCAACAGTTTTATTTTGCATCAATCTTACACCCTTGAACACCCTTAAACACCCACACTTGGTGCATATGTTCTTACATTCCCATGCATATCATCAGGGATACTTCGCTTCCAATCTGGACCTACTGGGTCCTCTAGATCATATTCCTCTTTCTAAAGCATAAACAAATAATTCTTAGCCTTACTTTATTTAGGAAACTAAATTCATTGTTAGTTGCTCATAACTACACAACAAGAAAAGTTTACAAGACATATTGGATGACACAGCAGCTTTTACCGTAATCACTTGTTTAAAGTGCGCAGTTTTTTTTCCTGTATTTTTTTATATCAAGTTCATATAGGTTTCAAACTTGAGTGTGTGCACTTTATACAGGTCCATGTATTGTAGATCCTGATCAGAGAGCTCCTGAGCAGACAGCTTCCAATGGAAGTTCACAGATCCAGCTCTACACTATTTGCTAAGTCTGATCAGTTCCTAAGCTTAAAGTTAATTGAGTTCATCTGCTTGTAATATTTTAATATTCATGTTACCATTTTTTTAAAAAGAAATGTTGTTTATTTGGTTTTACAAATCTATACTTATTATATCTTTTATTCTTTAGCAGAATTTCATGCATTGAAGTATCTCTGTGTAATTTGTAATATAAAATCATATAAAGTGTGGTACATTGTAAATATATCTTTCCTTTAAAGTTATACAAAATTTTAATACCATTAAAAATGCATAAATAGTTGTATGCAGGTTTCAGAGTTTATTTTGTAATAAACAATACCCTTATATGGTATTTTTAAGAGTATTACCTCAAAGGAAGGTAAATATAAGTTTTAACCATAACAAATAATAGACTTTAGGTGAAATATGTTTACCTTAAGGTAATGTTAGAGAAAAACCTTATTCAAATGTTGTTACCCTTCTAAAGAAATATACCTGTAAATTTATTTTATTCATTTTTTTAATAAGCTTAAATGGAAATGCATCTTGTTTAAAAAAAAATTGTAAAGTGGAGGCATACTATTTCTTTGTTATAAAAGCAATATTTTTATCAATAAAATACCATCCAAAGGGGTATGGATGACAAAGGGGCTGACTATAATGTATACAATGTGAATCTACATATTAATATTTACCTGCAGCTCCTGTTAGAAAAAGTCAGCAAACACAGTGTTAGTTCAGAAACAGATTATACAACCCTCAATATGAGAAAAGGGATTTTTAATAACCAAATGATCTAAAAAGATTGCAAATAGAATTTTAAACATTATGAAAAGTCAATTCCTCTTGTAAATAGTATTTGTAAGAACCACATTTCTGTTTATTCAGACTGGTAAAATTATAATAAGAGCCTATGAAATCTGTATTAAATAGTAGAAGTTGAACATCTTGTATTAATATAAAACAATTATTATTACCATTATCATTATTATTTTTATTATTATTATTATTATTATTATTATTATAATTGTTATTGCTCAGACCCCCTTTTCTCATATTGAAATCTTTGATATATATATATTTTTATACACACATTAATTTTATTATTTTATATATGTGTTAATAATTGTTAAAAATAATCTTCTCACACAACACAGCACACTGTTATTCTCTAACTAGTATTCAATCTAACCGTAAGAACACAGAATCATAATAATAATCAACAATATTAGCAAAACTATAAAATCTCAACCAAAAACATTAGTTTAGAACTGTTACCAAACCGAAAAAAGAATATTAAATAGAAAGAATGTGTGTGTTTTTACTTTTCATAAGTTCTTCATGGCAGATTTGTAACTGTTTGAGAAGGGGTTTGTTTAAGGGTACACAAATTTACTCCATCTAAAGATGTTGAGGCAAATAATATAGATCCAGATCAGCCCATCTCCCTACTGGGACCTCACTGATCAGGATCTGCATTTTTTGCTGAAAAGTCTCTAGCAAACTGTCTGGTTACCTTTGCATCTAGTTTGAAACAACTATAACAAATTACAAAGATTTTTTTTTTTTTTTTAATAATAATGCAGCATGATATTGCTCAAGGGCACTTTTGATCTTCGCTGTCTACATGTAAGTTGAAAGGAACCTAGATCTAAAGGTATTTCATCATTCATGGGCTGTATTTAATTAACACCCATTTTAGTTCTTTGATATTTTCACCCAAATGGTATGTATTTATTAAGAACCCCATTTTGATTCTTAGATTTTCTAACACAATTCTGCTAAGGTCACGAGACATACTGCCAGTGACTAAGCAGCAGATGATGCAGACCCGGATTAGACAGCTCCTGATGGGAATCAGCTGACCCGGCCCCGGTTTTACTAAACTCACTCAAGTCCCTCTCTAACATCAACTTTGAAATATTCCTCAACGTTTTGAGATTTCCTCAAGTTCTTGTTTTACGAAACACGTTGAGCAGCATTTCTAGTGACTTTTCCTCAAAAAGTTGAGGAAAGCTGCTAGTAGCCTCCAACTGTTTCCTCAAATATAGCGCTAGCAAGAAAGTTGTTTTTTCAGTTGAGGATACTCAAAATTGTTTTGAGTGACTTTTGTGAAACAAACTTTTCGAGACTTCTTAGTTAAGTAGAATTATGAGATTAAAGGTGGTATCCGACAGTTTGGACCAAAAATATTTTCATTAAACATCATAATAAACCATTGTTACCTTAACAGATCTTACAAAATGTTGTTAATTGATGTTCTACATCCGTCTGAAAATTGAACCATAATGCCACAGTCATCATTTCACACAAGTATTTCAGATCTGAGCCAATCTGCACTTGCTATCTTTAAAAAAAAACATGTGACCACTTATTGTTTAGCTCATCCGCGTCATCCGCGGTGACGTCGATGTTTATTTTTAGCAGGAATCCCAAGATTTAAAAAGAATGGACATTTTAGTGTTGATTAAAAAGTCTTACTGCCTTAAATTGAGATACTATAGCAAAGTTTAGACTAAAGTATAATTTGTTTCTGCAGAAATCATGTACAAACACCCCCAAACAGGACACATATTGTTACATATATAAGATATAGGCAATCTGTCGGATACCAACTTTAAAGAATTCCTCAGCTGAAGAAGTTTAGTGAAACCTGGGCTTGGTTGTTTACTCTCTGCCCAAACCTTACCAATAAGACTTAACTCTAAGTGTGAGCTTAAGATTATCTTAAGAATCCACTGGGGTATAATTATTGGGGAAATGGAAATTGTCTCCCTTGTTAGATATATCTGAGGTAGTTCAAATAGTAGGTAGGTCCTTTTAGCTGGAATTCTTGGACTTTACCGCCTGGTCTTTTGCAGATGGTGTAAATACAAACAGTAAAACTTCTTACTGTTGCATAAATATAGCCTAAAATCCATTTAAATACTTACAGAGATGTTATTTAAACTAAAAATTGGAAATGTTTGTAGTGAACACTGGTATCACAAGAAAGAAAGAAAGAAATGTAAACATACAATTTAAAGAGCACAAGCATAAAAACTGAGTAATCCAAATGAAAGGACCTACCTATATTTAGGAATTATTCAAGGGAGACTATCCACTTATGTATCTCATTAGTCAAATGAAATCACAAATTTCTGGTTGACATTTTTCTATTAGGTATGGAGGAAGTTCTCAGAATCTAACTTAAAGTTTTATAACCTTATCGGATATTAATTTGGACAATGTCTGCCATTTAAAAAAACAACAACACAACAACATATGACAGTAAGCTGGATTGATAGTGTAACATATGGCAATTAGGTTTGTCAGTTAGAACTAAATTGGACCAGGTCCTACTATAGCAATGGATATGTGAAAATGTCTTTGCTTTGAAAATATTTCTGATCATAGCTAACAATCACAGGTAAGATATTCCAGGAAATATTAATAAATACAAGCATGATAGGGGAAGACTCGTGCAGTTCACAAACCGTGCAAAAGGCTATGATGTTCTATGTGGACAAAAACTGTTAAGGGACTAAATTGCTTTAATTTTAGCAGCATAAGTTGATCATACGTACTTTTATAGGAAGAATACTCTTGATAAAGAACTGACAGTATTATTTTGTGGGGTAATGTTCTGTCTCTCCAAAAAGATGGTTCTATCCTATTGGATTTTTTAACATTGCTAAATCTGTTGACAGTTTGTTCTTTTCTTCACGCAATGTTTGGTGGGGGAAGGCATTAAATTGATGAATTATAAAAGACATGGGAAGGGAAAATGTAAAAGACAAAAAAAAGCTGCCCAGTTTCTAACATAAATATTCTTAAAAATTTTAACAGTTTACAAGTCAGAATGTAATCTTTCAATTAACTTTCCTGAGCTGGGAATATGGTTTTCTGTTTTATTTCTATTTATTAAAAACAAGAGGGAATTTTTCAGTAATAATGATGTGCTTGTCTCCTTTGACAATGTTCTTGCTCATTTACTTTTAAATAATATTTTAAACCAATAATTTGAATGATAAAGTCTGGAAAGCCACATTACATTCGGCACCAGTTTGTCATAAGACTAAATATATGCAAAATGATTTTTACAACAGAACATGAAGAAATCTGACATAAAGACTGGCATATTATTGCTGCATCAAATCAATGTGATAAATTTGCATGTTGGTTTCAGCAAGTTAGTTAAACAATAACACATGAACCCAAACACATGAACACAAATACATGAATGCAAATACATAGATGCAAATACTTGATCACAAACACATGAATGCAGACACATGAATGCATGCACATAAATGTGTGAACAAAAACACATGAATGCATGCACATAAACATATGAACACAAACACATAAATGCAAAACACATGAACACAAACACATGACTGCAAACACATGGAGGCAAACCGATGAACACAAGCATATAAACAAGGGGGCCCTGATCCTATCACTCTAGATCACTCTTTGTTTCTGGGGAGGCTCTATGTTGTGATACACTTACCTGTGTCATGCCAGCCTATAGTTCAGCAGACGTGAAAACAACAGAGTACATTAGCAGAAATCAAGATTTGTAATGGTTTTGGATTTTTGTGGTCATGGTGGTAATTGTGGTTGTTTGTGGTGGTGATAAAAGAGATGATGGTAATGAATGGTGTTGTTAATGGTGGTGGTGGGGTGACTTTTGGTAGTGGGTTTTATGTTAAAAATAAACCTTGTGCTACAAGTTATCCATTAACAGTGTTAAAAACAACAACACACAACTCACAGCATGACATGAGTTATTATGTGTAAATTGATGAAAAAGTTAATGATTTAGTTTACATATCAAAGTTGCATCATCTCTATTTAAGATACACTTCTAGAATACAAGTTGTGTGAACAAAATTGCAGTGTTTGTTAGCAACAGATGTCATGTCAATCATCCCCAACCACTTTATTGAGTATCATATTTCATTGTAATATTTTATATATTTATAATTAATATCACGAGGAACTTAATTTGGGGGGGGGAGGATTTTTTTCGATAAGGATTTAAAATCTTAATTCATAGTGAAAATATACATTTTTAAACATACTTTTGTTTTGATTTTTGACATTAGATATCGAAATTAAAATGTAAAAATTTATTACAATAAAAATGGTTGGAAATAAAAACATTCATCTTTTATCTTTATATAAAAGTAAAATTAATTTGTTAATAATTTAAAAAACACACTAATTAACTTCACTCAGATATATAAAGAAAATTAATGTTAACAAAAAACACCACACTCATGCCCCTTGTGAAAAATGTGAACATAGCAGTAGCGCCCCCTACCTTTGTTTTCTCCTCAATGTCTAGTGACGTCAGCAGAGAACTCCACTGGTACCAGGAGCCGAACTGTTTCCGTAGAAACACATGGTCGTATATCAGCCCGCGCTTGGGAAACATCAGTCCTCGAGAAAATTTTAGATCCTTTGGTCTTCAAAGGAGAAAAAGTAGGTAACCCATAAATAAGCATTGTTCTGATTTATTGATATGTTACACAATAAGTGAGTTTTCAAATATTTATATTCTGTTAATACGATTTTAATTTCAAGATTTATATTAATTTATTAATTGACTTGAAACAAGCACCAGTTTAAAGTTGTTAAAAATAAGTAAAAACAAAAAATATATGTATCTTTGATTAAATATTGCATTGTTATAAGAACTACAAAAATGAATTCAGAGCAGTCATTTACATTAATTGTATCATGCTAAAATTTTGTTTTACTTAATGTTAATATTTAACAAAAAAATGAAGTTCATTAAACCATGTATCATTTCAAACAAATTTTTTCTTTTCCTCTTTTCTGCAGTAACAATAGCTTTCTATTCCTACATAACTACTAACTTACGCTTAGCTTTAAAACTATGCACTTTAAACTAGCTTTCTTAAACTATAAGCTTTAGTCTGGTAATATTTTCAACCTAGGCATTTAATTGGTCTGATTTAAATGACATTTTAGAAAATAACCAATCAGATACTTAGACAAGATAATTAAGATGGATACTGGTAAGTACCTGGCTCAGGTTTATCAAAATATACATTTATCTTTTCGTTTGATAAACATTTAACTATCAACTTAAGTTTAAATATATTAAATGTAGCGCAACAAGTGTTCTCATAGCAATAACAGACAATTTTTTAATTATAAATATAGTTTTACACAAATTTACAAAATTGATACATCAATTGCAAGTTGAACAAAGTAACTGTAAATTTTCAACTGTCCATAAAATACACACAACCTTTCTTTATTGGACCTCTTATATAAAGTAATGAAATACATTGCTAAGTTTGCTATATTTCTCTTCTTAAAGGTGCTCAAACATTGAAATATGCCGCATTACAATTGAACATGGTGTAACAACCTTTTAACAAAAAAAATAATGTGTTACACCTTATTATAATCAAACATGACATTCAACCATATTACTATCAATCAGGGTAATACACCTTGTAACAATCAAGCATAGTGTTGCACATTTTTATTATTATTAGAATTAAACATGGTATTATCACTTATCATTGCAATCAACCATGGCATTCAACCATATTACTATCAATCTGGGTGTTACACCTTATTACATTCAAACATGGTATTATCCCTTATTATTACAATCAAACATGGCACCACACTGAATAATTACAATCAAACATGGAATATTTTTATTTTTACAATCAAACATGACATTACACCTTATTATAATCAACATGGCATTACACCTTATCACAATCAAACATGGCATTACACCCTATTATAATCAAAAATGACATTACACACAACTACAAACAAACATGGTGTTACACCATGTTAAGACCAGAATTTTTACTAGCCATGTTCATTAAATATCATGATAATATGACTGGATGCTTGGTCCATTGAATTATGTTAGCTTCAGCACAAAAAAAAGCAGAAAGTATCTGCTTCATGTGTCATCACATCACTAAAAAGTTGCTGGTCTATTTTATCCAACAAACAAACCAAAATGGCATCATGGCTAATTCACAGCAATTTATAATCAAACATGTTCCAAGCTACAGAAATGAACATACTAATCTACTTGGCAAACTTATTTGCTGTACTTACAATCAGAAGTTAAACTACTTTGTAAAATAATAGCACAAAAAGCAATAATTGTTTAAATTATTGTTGTTTTTTTTTACAATTTAAGTAAAACATAATAACAAAATTACATTTATTCAGACATTTAACAAAAAAAAGCAAAAAGCATGTCTACAATGCAAATCGAACTATTCATTTCATAGAACTAAGGAAGGGATGTTAATTTTAATGCATATTTACATTATAAAATTTACACACTTTAAAAAATCCATAAAAATAATTTCATTATACATTTTATGATTAAGGCTTACTAAAAAAACATTTTAGGATTGCAGAAAGACAAGGTCATGTTGAATGTTTCCTCAGCAGTGTTATAAACTCATTCTCGTTGTGTCATTCGAAGACAAGATGACATAATTCATGAACAACATTGTATGCTAAAGTGCAAACTTAAGATTAAAATTAGGTTTTTCCATGCATTTTAAAAACATAGAAAACACATTTTTAGCTTTCTATCATGTTTTTAAAATTAAAAAAGAAATTACTGATCAGAATAAACGATGTAATATCTAAAAATTGTTTTAAAGGGCATGGTCACAGGGGGTTAAATTACATTTTTTTACCATATTATGATATATTTACCAAATATGGAACCCTGGTGTTTTGTATTTCATCCATGGCTTTTTATTAAATGATCTTTGAGATTTTTTTAAAAACATTTTTCTTTTTTATGTTATCTTTTGATTAGTATCAAACTGTTATTGTTAGAGCAATGCACTGCTTCTGGAAAAACTTGGCATTTCAGTTACCCACACCAAACATAAAAATACCATATGTGTTCTAATAAGCAACCTGTCCTTTTAAAATTGTATGCATTACAATGCTATAAAATCGTATGCATTATTTTATAGCACTTGTTTATAAAACCTTTTGTAATTTTAAGACCAAAGAAATTATTTACTGTCTGTGCTGATTATATTATAAAAAATGTTATAATTATTAGTGACCCAAATATTATGATAGTTTAAATTAACAATTCAGGCTTAACAAATAGTAAACATGATCTGCTATTTCCCAACCTATACTACATGACTTTTTTTACCATTGACAACAAAGAGGTGGTTTATTAGAACAAACATGGTACTTGACATTAATTATTAGGAAGTTTCTTCTGTTACTAATCTGGTGGAAAGTTGTCCTGTAGGAAATCTAATCTATATTAAAGATCAAGTCAGAGCACAAAAACAGTGTTATTAATCATTATTCAATATTATTTTTCATTTCAAAACATTTTTAGCTTGAAGGCAAGGAAAGTAACTCTCTGTTACTGGAGCTCAAGGGTGGTAACTCTGGATACCCAAGATTATGGATGTCTCTCAAAGGGTCAAAGATTCAAGGTCAAGGTCATGACCTTTCACTATCTTACCTGTGTGGCTTTTCCAGCTGGTCTTCACTACAGGTCAAATCATAACAGCTTTATTGCATGATTAAAGTTGGTTGGGGAAATGTGTCACTAACACTCAAAACAAAAACTGAGCTAGCATTTAAGAACTGTACTTAAATTGTTAGGAAGTGCAATGAAATTAAGTTTGAAACACCTATAAAAGAGACTATTTCCAGATCACATATTTTAAAAAATATTGAAAAAAACAACACTTTTTTTCTGCATTTCATTAAATGTGGTATCCGACAGTTTGCCAATATTTAATATATGTCACAACATGGTATCCCTGTTCTGTAAAATGTGTACATAGTCGCTGCAAAATCTTATACTTTAGTTGAAGAAATGGCTGCTATAACATAACCCTTATTCGATTATATTTAATAAATAAACAAGCAGAATGGGGATTTCAGCTAAAAATAGATATCAACGTCAGAGTTGATCACCCTGATGGTCACATAATATTATATCAAAAGTAAGGGGTCACATGGTTTTCCTAGCTTAAAAATAGCTAACTTTGCATCGTGGCTTGGATAGGAAATGCCTGTTTGTATTGACAAGTGGAGTGTTATGCTGTACTTTATTTGTATTGACAAGTAGTGTTATGCTGTACTTTATTTGTATTGACAAGTAGTGTTATGCTGTACTTTAATTGTATTGACATGTGGAGTGTTATGCTGTACTTTATTTGTATTGACATGTGGAGTGTTATTCTGTACTTAATTTGTATTGATATGTGGAGTGTTATGCTGTACTTTATTTGTATTAACAAGTGGAGTGTTATGCTGTACTTTATTTGTATTGACAAGTAGAGTGTTATGATGTACTTTATTTGTATTGACAAGTAGAGTGCTATGCTGTACTTTATTTGTATTGACAAGTAGAGTGTTATGCTGTACTTTATTTGTATTGACAAGTGGAGTGTTATGCTGTACTTTATTTGTATTGACATGTGGAGTGTTATGCTGTACTTTAATTGTATTGACATGTGGAGTGTTATGCTGTACTTTATTTGTATTGACATGTGGAGTGTTATGATGTACTTTTTTTGTATTGACATGTGGAGTGTTATGCTGTACTTTATTTGTATTGACATGTGGAGTGTTATTCTGTACTTAATTTGTATTGATATGTGGAGTGTTATGCTGTACTTTATTTGTATTAACAAGTGGAGTGTTATGCTGTACTTTATTTGTATTGACATGTGGAGTGTTATGCTGTACTTTATTTGTATTGACATGTGGAGTGTTATGCTGTACTTTATTTGTATTGACATGTGGAGTGTTATACTGTACTTTATTTGTATTGACATGTGGAGTGTTATGCTATACTTTATTTGTATTGACAAGTAGAGTGTTATGCTGTACTTTATTTGTATTGACAAGTGGAGTGTTATGCTGTACTTTATTTGTATTGAGATGTGGAGTGTTATACTGTACTTTATTTGTATTGACATGTGGAGTGTTATGCTTTACTATATTTGTATTGACATGTGGAGTGTTATATTGTACTTTATTTGTATTGACAAGTGGAGTGTTATGCTATACTTTATTTGTATTGACATGTGGAGTGTTATGCTGTACTTTATTTGTATTGACATGTGGAGTGTTATGCTGTACTTTATTTGTAATGACAAGTAGAATGTTATGCTGCACTTTACACATGGATGTAGGGCACCAAAGCACAGCATTCCATGTGATCTTTTCAGGTTACATTAATTTATTTGGTTGCATGAAAGGAAACAAAAATTTAAACTATCAGACACCATGTTTAATAGTGGTGATGGAGACACAATTATTTTAGTAATTTTGTTGAACTGAACCACACTCTCGCTCTTATGGAATTATGGAAACAGTAAACTTAAATACAGGAACTTTCTGGGAGGTCAGAATTTATTTTGTTAAGACAGCATAATAAACAAGAGAAATAGCCGTATACTGATATTTTTGTAACCATTTATCGGTACTTCTTAAATAATCTGGTTAGAATTTCAGTGTAACCCCACCACTGCTTTAATCTACGTATTTTTAAACCTGGTTCAAAATCTGGATACATCATTGAGAAAAAATTGACATAAATATTAGTTGAAATATCATTATAAAGACCCATTTTCCTTTAAAAAAGAAAAAAAAAAAAGAAAAGGTTAAAACCTTTTGTGCAAGACTTATTTTTTAAATTCCACTCACCTTGGATGCTTCTCCTTCACACTCTCCATCTCACAGAGGGATCGAAAGAATTCATCAAACTTAATCCGTGAGTTTTCATCCAGCGTTGCTCCAACAGACCACACAAGAGAAAACAAGAAGTAGCACATAATCATGTTGCTGCGCTCCTCGATCAGTTTTTGCTCTGAGATACTTGTTGGTACTGGCGGCTTCGGCTCAGCTCCCTCTTCCAGATCTGCATCGTCAAAAATATCCTCATCGTCATCTTCCTCATCACCAATTTTCCTAAGAAATAGTATAACAGAGAGATATTAAGTTAAGGAAAATACAATGCAGCAAGGCACATCTTAATTATACATATACACAAAGTAAAGATCAAATTTGGATTAAACTAGTATAAAAAAACATCATTAAAACAAATGAATAAAAGATAAAGAAATTAATTTTGACTAAAAGATTTATCAAACAAGCTTACTTCTCAAAACTAGGAAGCTTTTTATGTTGAATGTAAACATTTCATTATTTAAAGATGCTACTTTGATGAATGGCACACCTGGAACCATCTAAGATAATGCAGAAATTTAGGTTATATAATTGCATACAGTGAAACCCTTGTTGCTTGAAAACTGGATCAGTAGAATTACTGGACTGGTTGTCAGTCCCTGCATTTTGCCTTCTTTCTTCTATGTAAATTACCAATGGATCACTAGTACTGCCTAGTACTGGTGGCTCAAACAGTCCAACTAATTGCCAGTCGCTTCAGCCTATTTACCTGCTATTTCACAAATATGGGTCAAACTGCAATCTCTGCTCATAAACAAAGACTGATTTTTTTGTCAAATTAATACAAATCATGTTTTTACACCCCTGCGATGGGAGACAATTAATGTGGCAGAGAAAATGTGCACTTATTAACAGCCGATGTTAGGTTTAATTGATAGAATGTTGTGTTAAATGACGTAAAATTTCATAAATGATTTGAAATTTAAGAGAAATTAAAGAAAAAATCATTGTCATAAAACTTGACAAACTAATTAAAATATTGATGTTTGTTTTTGTTTATATTTTTTTATTTTTAGTTCATGTATGTAAATGGAATTGTATTTAACAAACACATAAAAAACACAAACATATGTTTTGCCTTTTCTCAAACTCAAGACCAAACTGGTTCTAACCTCTCTCGTAAATCAGTCTGAGTATTTCATTATCTCAAAATATTCAGTGAAATTAACATCACATACATTACAGTAACATATCAGTATCGATTTGTTTGATATTGTTGCCAGCCCCAAAAATAATAATTTTAATAACAGTAACAAATGTAGCATGTGAATGAGTTATTAACTTGTAGCCTACTCAGAATGAACTGCCCAGGTGAGGGTAAATAGTGCAGATCTAAATGAGCCAGCACCCGCTCTACTGATCAGTACATTTTATTACCCATACATGAAGTTGTGAGCAGATAAATGAGAACTGAGGAGGAGGATAGGGATGATGATGATTATGATGATAATGATGATGATGATAATGATGGTGATGATGATGATTATGATGATGATTGATGATGATTATGATAATAATGATGATGATGATGATGATGATAATGATGATAGTGATGATGATGACGATGACGACGATGGTGATGGTGACGACAATGATGAGAAGGAGAAGGAGGAGGTGAAGAGAGACTAAAAGTAGCATGCTTAGGTTTTATAATAAAACTAAAGGTTAAGGTCTTACTTGACGTCCTCCAGGAGACTGGAATAGAGCTTCAGCATGCTGATCGTAAGGTGCATAGGATGACAAGGGAGGATGTGTTTACAGTGCTTTATCACGTAGTTCAGGCAGGGTGGCAGCAACCAATCAAACATCAGCTGATGATCAGAAATAAAGTAAGCTATTCAGACATTTTATTAGCAACATATCTGATGTTGGCAGTTTATCAGAAACAAAGTTAGCAAATCAAATAATGGTACCAGCAACCAATCAAATATTGGCTATTTATCAGAGACAATGATAGCCAATCAAATAAGTGTATCAGCGACCAATCAAATATTGACAATTTATCAGAAACAATGATAGCCAATCATATAGTTGTATCAGCAACCAAATAAATATTGGCTATTTATCAGAAACAATTACAGCCAATCAAATAGTTATATCAGCAACCAATCGAATATTGGCTGTTTATCAATTCAATTCAATTCAAACTTTTATTGACATAACCATTTTGGCTATTGCCAAGTACAAACGATATACAAAAGTTGGAGAAGATGGCATATATAATACAGTACAAAATGACCAAGTATATATAGAAAAGCATGATTAAAGAGAATATGAATATTCATTTATGTTATACCTGTATTATTTCTACAAGCAATTCAAATGTTTCATGAGTGTTTTATAAGTAAATACATCTTTAAGCAGTTATGCACCATTTGCTACAAGCGGGTACAATAGGGTATGTACAGTAGGGTATGTTTATATACTATTTTTATAAGAGAAATTTTCAGAAAAGTTAAATAGTAACGTTTATATAACAATTTACTAAAACTGTAACATACCATTGTTTCACTATTTTGGAATAAGGTAAGTACAATTGTGTATGTGTATATGCCTTTTATAAGAGATGTTTACAGAAAAATTAAGAGGTACGTTTCTATAACAATTTACTAAAACTTTAAAAATTCACAATTGTTTTTTTTTTTTATTATTATATATATCTTGTTTTGAATTAATTGTTCCATGAAAATATTATGATAATAAACACATAAAATACAGTCAGGTACTACAAAAATAGTGTCTATACATGTGTGTTAAACGTAAAATCATTTCTAGTAACCATAGCCTTGTTTATATATTTCGACAATCTTATGATAAGGTTAGTGTTATGAGTGCTCATTAATTGAACAAACTTATTTATTGTGGGCCATCTTAGATAGACTCTGTGTAAATATTGTTTTCTCACTTCATAGTAAAAAGGACAAACTAAAAGAAAATGGTATTCATTCTCAATAACATTCATACTGCAGTAAGTACAAAGCCTGTTTTCTCTTGAAACATGTGTGTACCTCCCTTCTTCAATACTTAGTTTGTGTGCTGAACAACGGAATCTGGTAAGGTGTATTCTGATTGAGTCATTTATAACAATATCAAGAAATTTTTCGAAATAAAATGAAGTTTTAAACAATCTGTAAGTCTCAAGTTTAGACGACGAGCTTACATCTGAATACCATTTTTGTATATAGTTATCTTTTATTCGTTGTATAATCATGTTTATATCACATTTAGATACAGTTTCTTTGTAGAATATATATGCAAAGCCCAAGTCTTGGAGAAGATTTTTTATCTTAGCTTTCCAATTCCGATCGTGACATGATATCACGGAATCGGATGCTGCTGTGAATATTCTACCAGGTAGAGACTCAGGATTAGACTTTAATTTATACCAATAGTTTATCATTCTTATATTTCTTATGACATACAAGGGAAATCGTCCAGTTTATCAGAAACACTGTTTTAGCTTTTGTTTAAGGCTCTTCTAACATCATCGAATAAACTGTGGTCAGAATAAGTAACACACACTATCATCACAAAATTAATTCTATTTAAGTATCAGCTGTTAAACAGAAAAAAATTATATTTTTTTTTAAGTGACAATTTAGATATGTGCTTTCAATTAAATATAAACCTACAAGCAATACGGAGCTCAAAACATAATTAATGTATTTTTCCTTTATGCTTATATATCACTGTGTTTCATTACCTTGATATGACAGCACATTGCCTAGAAGACTGTTCCAAATAACACCGACCAAAAGCTCAAACCTATTACCTCCAGGGTCATAATAAATCCCCCACTACACACCTGTATTGACATTTTCTGCTCAGCAGTCAGTTTATCTGGTAGACTGGTATTCATCCAAGACTTAACCAGTGGTTCCCATCCCAGCTGCATTGGGTCCATGTAGATCATACCACACCTAGTACAGGAAATCAGTCATTTAGTTGTGCAATAAATGAGATTTTCATATTTTTATTTTTAATTTTAGTAATTTTTTTATCCATCATATAATATGGATAATTATGCATTCTTTAAAGTGATAGGTAAGGAGCTTAATTAGATGTGATAAAGAATAACAGGAAACTTAAAAAAACTAACATTAATGATATGAAAATGACCTGAGAAATGCCCTCTGGTCTTATCACTTTAAAAATTCTAGAATGAGTTAGTGGTATACAACAACATGTCCACAAAATTTAAAAAAATAAATAATATACATAGGGATGCTGTTGTTGTTTTCATCACAGCAACACAATTGTGTCCATTATAGACACATCCAGCAAGTTTAGTGGAGAATGACCCCAGGCAAGTGTCTGGGTAAAGCCTGAACTTCTGGAAGACCACCCCCACATTACCCTAGAACAAGACTCAAACCCATGTCAGGTTCCCAACATATGGTGACAAGACCCATGTTGTACCTGCTGACAGTGGCTGGGGAAGCCTGCTCCAGATCCTGGGGTTCAAAGATCATGTTCTGTTTATTGTTCATCTGGATGATCTCTCCACTCATCAGGCACAGCTGGATTGAAAACATAGGATTAATTAAATAAATACCAAACTCAAATGATAGAGCTCAACTGACTTACTATGAATCATGACACATGTATTAAGATGTATTTATCGAATTTAAGTTTTTGTAAAAAATCACAATGCTAATGACCTTTTACATTAAAAGTGGCATCATTAACATCATCATAACCTTCCTTCTCATCACCATCTTTATCCATCATCATCCTTAGCATAACCACTTTCTCCTCTTTATTTCCACCATAATCCCAACCATTGTTACCATCATCATCATTCACTCCCCAGGCTCCTCTACCACCTCATCACCACCCTACCATTTTCTTCTTGTTATCATCAATCACTCCTTAAGCTCCTCTATTTCCATCACCACCCTACCATTTTCTGCCTACCCATCACTACCCTACTATCTTTTACCACTTCCTCACCACCCTACCTTCTGGCTATCACCACCATCCCCAGATCATCTACCTCCCCATCATTACCCTGCCATCTTGTACCACCCCATCACCACTCTACTGTCTGACTATTACCACCATCCCCCAGATCATCTATCTCCCAATCACTACCCTACCATTTTCTACCTACCCATAAACAACATACCGTCTGACTATTACCACAATCCCCCAGATCATCTACCTCCCAATCACTACCCTACCATTTTCTACCTACCATAAACACCGTACCGTCTGACTATAACCACCATCCCCCAGATCATCTACCTCCCAACCACTACCCGACCATTTTCTACCTACCCATAAACAAGGTACTGTCTGACTATTACCACCATCCCCCAGATCATCTACCTGCCAATCACTACCCTACCATTTTCTACCTACCCATAAACACTGTACCGTCTGACTATTACCACCATCCCCCAGATCATCTACCTCCCAATCACTACCCTACCATTTTCTACCTACCATAAACACCGTACTGTCTGACTATTACCACCATCGCCCAGATCATCTACCCTCCAATCACTACCCTACCATTTTGTACCACCTCATCACCACTGTACCATCTTGCTATTATAACCACCCCCCAAATGATCTATGTCCCCATAACTACCCTACCTTCTTGTTATTATTATCACCACCCCTGGATCCTCTACCTCTCCACAACCACCCTACCTTCTTGTTATCATCCAGTACAGTGTTCATATTCTCTATCCACACTGCATCCACTGGACCATCAAATATGATCCACTTCCTGTGATGGGTTGTGCTAGAGGCATGCTCACGGAATGTGTTGGCCAAAATTCCTGTAACAATTATTCAAGTGTTTTACATTCACTTTAATTAAACAACAATAGATAATTTTGACAAAAGTGACACAAGTTTAGTGCAGTCTGTGGTTTTTATTTTTATATATTTTTTAAATTTTTAAATGCCAACATAGTTAAATAACAAATTATGATAAGAACTGATTCTAAACAAAACATTGTCTACCTCTTTCAACTTCAGCAAATAATACAAGTCCTATATATGTTATTAAGACACAAATGGCAATCCAAGCAAGCAAACCAGACTAATTAATCATTTTCTCATTGTTTCACTTGGCTCAGGTTTTAAATCTTTCAAAAAAGAATGTGAAGAGAAAGCTAAATACCATCTGTCCATTCATGTGAGACAGGGTCAAAGCGTCCATACAGCTGACCCATGGTAACAGCCTTGGGATTGATGATGCGGTAAAACACCTGAAATGATACAAATATAAAGATAAATATAAGATAAAAAAAGTGCAAGAATGGAGGTGATGGTAACAGATATATGATTTTTACAGTCAAAACATTGGTTATATTAAAAAATCATCACAACTGAAGGATACCTGAAACTATTGCATATTTAAGACTAAGAAAATGTACAAGACATAACAAAAAACAAATATTTATATTCACCTTTATCTTTTGAAAGAAAATGAAATGGATGTTCATACTTTATAACTTCACGTTTGTTCGTTTGTTGTTACATTGCACTGACATAATTATGGTCATGTTGGAAATATCCAACTAATTATTGATGGAGAAAGACCACAGACTGAATGGGGTACGTTACTGAAAAGGAAGTTGTCTCGATTGTTAGTTAATGTCCGAGGTATTCCAAACAGTATGTAGGTCCTTTAAGTTGGGCTTCTTGGACTTTATCACCTGTTCTTTTGTAGATATTGCAGTTACAAACAGTGAAATTTCTTACTGTTGCATAAATATAAGCTTGAATACATCTAAATACTTATAAAGATTTCTTATTAAAAAAGAAAATGGAAGTGTGTGTTGATTGTTGGTTAATTTGAGTATCACAAGAAAGGAGGAAAAGTCAAAATGCATGTCAAAGATAACAAGCATAAAACCGAATGAAACAAATGAAATGACCTACTTGCATTAAGAGATTACTCAAGGGAGACTATTCATTAATATCTCTCATTGAGCCAAACTTTCCTATGTTTTGTAAATCTTTGAATGCTTAAAAGCTTTATAAAATCCTGCCTAAAACAAAAGGATAAATGTAAATATGAGACCTTTATTCATTTTTTAAAAACATTTTTTATTCGTTTTGAATGCAGGTTGCAATCTAAGCAAATTAACCATAGCTTGCTCAAAATATTTGCACACACAGTATCCTGTGTTCATAAAGCATCATGGACATCATAAACAAGGGTTCAACTAGGAAAGCGATCCTACACGTGTATTAATAAATTTTAGTAAAATCATAAAATTATCAACAAAGAAAGTGACAGATAGGACAACATACCCCATTTTCATCCATAAGTTTCTGTGAGTGAAGATCTGCGAGAGCATCTGCCAGAACCTTGAAGGAACTGGTCTTTCCAGCCAGAGGGTCTCCAACAATCATCAGGCCGTGGCGCACAAGAATCATATCATAGATCTGAGGGATAGGGGGAGAGTAAAATGTAAGCTACATTTATTTTGTTAGAATAACTCCAAAATTATTCAGTTGACTTTACATTTGACATTGTGGGATGAGATGGGGTTTGCCAGCATTTTTGCTGATACTGAGCAGCGACATTTCTATCATTATAGCACAGGGGCACTTATGAGGTGCCCAGGGACTGAACCCGGCCAGTCCATTATACTGACACCGACGAGTCAGGCATAATGCTGTCCCCTTAGCACCGAGCATTAGGAGGGAAGCCACTACTACCAACTTTAAAGTCTTTGGTTCGACCCGGCCGGGGTTCGAACCCACGACCTCCCGATCCACAAGCCGACGCTCTACCACCAGAGCTATTGCGGCCGGTCATTTTACATTGTCAAAAGTCTAACTTCTTCATCCAATAGTAAAACCTAAGCTTGCATGAATTTCACCTGTCTATTTCACTTTTTACCAGTTTAATTTTCTCAGCTATAAAACTTGCTAGTGACAAACAATTCTTCTCATCCTAAAACTCTTCTTGCTTATATAAGAATCTTTATTTTCCCCACACAAACTGTAAATGTACATCCATATAACTTTTCTCACTATGTGCATGCATTGTTTTCTAACATTTCATATAATGTTTCTAAATAGATGTATAGTGATTCTTACCTGTATAATTTTCTCCACAAAGTATGGTACAGACTGCAGGTTTCGTGTCTCCAGGTGTTTCTTCAAGGCTGCCTCCAGGGCATCATAATCTGGTTTTGGCAACTCAACACCCGGGAACAGGTCAGATATGATACCCTCGAACAGAGGGATGTCATGTGACAGGAACTGTAATATGGATGAATATATACAGGAAAAATAAGATATGTTAATATTTAGTGGAAAAAATGCCAGAAATTGACTTGCAACACTACTTTCACTTCAGGCAAACTCTTATTTTGTTATAATTTTATAGTCAATGGATAAAATATGACTTTGCTAAAAATATCAGGTGTATCACATTACAATGGTCAGTAGAAGACTATTCTATTTTTTTTTATTTTATACACAAGAAGGTAAAGAATTCTAATTATTTTTTCAATAATAAAATGAATAATAATTTTTTATTATTTTAATCAAAAAATGTTTTCTTGCATTTGCTATATCGAATCTTTGTTAAATATGATTAATTCTTGCTAATTTTTGTAAATTGAAAAATTTGCCTGTGATTAAAGTTAAAGAGTCTTCCATGGAGATATGGAAATTTAGCAATATTGGAACAATCTACTTCAAACTATTTCAAAATTTTATATTCTACAGAGAAATCTTTAATTGCTTTTATTACCACATGCTTACATTTTCCATCCAACATCTCACACTAAGAGACCAATCTCCCTCATACTTCCAGTTTTCATGAAAGAAATTTAAAAAACTGGACCTTCTGTCCACCATGCTGGCAGTATGTACTGGACTGGACCAAATTTTACTGGACCAGCATGATTTGGGCATTTTGACAAGAAAGGTTGGCAAGACAACCGAGGTGTTATGTGTGATGTAATTGAGTTCAGTAAAAAAACTGTAAAGTGCTTTTTAGTTTTGGTACATATATTTATCAAATAATTCAAAATTCTGAAAATAATGTGGCTTAAACTTCTGCTGGACTGTTGGTCCATTCAACCGACTCGGGTCATGGTCCACCGGGTTTTGTATGCATTTTAAGGCATTACCTTTGGCAAATTGACGTCATTGATTGACCTCAGCACCAACATGTCTTCTCGTTGTTCAGGATATCTGATCTTCAGGTTTCCAGCTGCTGTCAGTACAGACTTTACGGCTCGCATGCCGTAGTCATAGTGATGCTGTGAGGACAGCTGCTCAGAACAAAGTCTGTATGTTGCTACAATCTTTGTCGACAGAGAACGTGCATCAACAAAGCCCATAGAGTAGAGAGAGATTTCAGCAATCATGGCGTAGTCAGGGATCATCATGGCAACTGTTCGGAACAGGACCTGTAAAAAAAATTATCAAAAGTAAGCCTTACTCGGGAAATGTTCCTAAAAAATGTCTTGATTTAAAAAAAACACACTAACTTGGATAGTGTTGTTTTTATCAAATAAGGCAAAGATGCAGAAAAATATAAATTTTGACACTGTGTTGATAACATTTCTTTTTTTTATAAGAGTGTTGCTAGAAAGTAAAATACATATCAGACATTTTGTCATAGTGTTGGTAGGTGAAACACATAGCAGTAATTAACATGAAGTTTTATTTTTCTGGAAGCTTTGCCTTACATGTGTATCTGGGATCTATCGCATGCTATCACAGTGATAGCAGCAGCCAATCTAAGTCAACTGCTAGTCTTACCTTGAGGTTATCTGGCAACTCAGCCCTGCCAGCATATCCGGGGTTCATTGTAATAAAGATGGTACAGGTGGGGTCCAGGGAAATCTCTGTCCCTTCAAACACAAACTTCTTCAGCTGCTCAGCGATAGCTCGCTGGATGGTCTGTACTTGTTGAGCAATCACTGACAACACCTGGCAGAAAGTGACATAAATATTAGTAAGAAGAAATTTAAAACAAGCATGACATTCCAGGATGCGCACAAGCTGACTTAATACTTTCATTAAATAACTATAATAAAGGGTCGTTTCTAAATTAAAATCAAGCTGGTCAATCCATTCCAATGAAATGGGAAACAAGATTCATACATGTGAACTCTCCCATTTCTAGAGGGAAACTCCCTCTGATAAGGTTCAACATTTTTTTTAATGGGGTGTGTTTTAGACATTTTCAGAAATCTCCCTACTTGGAAACCAATGAACTTCCTTCTTTGTTTATATGAAAATAATAAATCTCCCACTTTGCAAGTGAAAATTTTCCATTCCGGCCCCACATGTATCAAAAGACTTAGTACTTACTGTTTAAATGAATCAAAATCTGAATGGCAGTCAAGCAATAGCACAGACAAAATGTATTTAAAGACCATAAAGAAGGGGCAATAACTCAGTTAAAATCAAGCCAGAAATGAAATGCAAGTAATATGCCACAGAAGGCTTGGTATTCATAAATGCAGTGATGTTAATTCAGAATCCCACTGACAGTAGTTAAGAAGTTCCGCAGACCAAATACATATGCAATAAATGTAATAAAGGGCCATAACTTTATCAAAATAAAGTAAGTCATGACATATCAGCAATATGTAATACTAAATTTGATAATATAAATACTGTTCAGTTAAAAATAGAAAACCAACCAATGGTAGCCAAGATACTGCACAGACAAAATATATGAAAGAACTGAACTAAATGCCAGAAATCATTTAAATACAAGCAGGTCATAACAGGCACACAGTATGCTTAATAACTTATCAGTCATATGGTATAAAGTCTCATCAAATTCAAAAAAGCTAGCTGAGAATTTTTTAGAACAAACCTAAACAGATCAACAGATTAACCAAACCAGATGTGATTTCAATACCATGTACTTCCTTTTTGGTGCTATATTTATTAAAGTATTGGATATGTTAACGCATAACAATTTAAAGCACAAAAAAAAAAAAATTTTTTTATCTCACCTCTAGCTCAATGCGGTTAAACTCATCAAAGCAAGCCCATGCCCCTGACTGTGCCAGCCCCTTGAAGAACTTGCCCATAGCCTTGTAGTCCAATCCATCAGAGCAGTTAAACACCACACACTTGAAATGGAAAGGAAAAGATATAGTGTAGGAATTCAGAATCTTTCTTCTTTTTAACTCTTATTGTCAAGGCAAATTTTTAATGCAACATGTATTCAAACTTTAACATTTAATTTTTCAGTGTCAATTTTATAATATCTACTCTTTTTTGTCATTTTTTAAACACAACACAGCTATAAAATTATGTCATTATAAGGGCATCCAGCTATCAAGACAGCTACATGTAGAAGACCTCCCAAAATTTAAGTCCTTGGCCCGAACCAGGACTCAAACTGCTGCAACGAGAAGCCAAGGAGTCAGAAGAGTTACAAATTGGTGACTCTATACCTCCTACACTTGCATCAATACAGTTAACTGATTGTTTACAAACAGCCCATTTTTCAAAGCATCATAACATAAGCAAATGTAATTTATTATAATAATATACACAAAAAGCATAAACTTTAATCCATCATCACGGTTCTACCCCGCCACCCTACCTGTTTGGCCACAGCTTTTGCCAGATCCTTGGACGTCTCAGTTTTTCCTGTCCCTGCTGGCCCCTCAGGAGCACCCCCAAGGTTCAACAGAAGTGCCCCCATCAAGGTTCGGTAACATCGGTCAGTCAGAGGTGTGATAACCAGCCGACCGGTGTTGCCAAGGTACTCATAACCATAGGCAACTGTGGTGGTGATCATTCGCACAAGGATTCTCTCATCTTCCTTGTAGTAGCGGAGTTGTGAGATCCAGGAGAAATCCGCTGGACTGTGGGTGTTAACTTCATCCAGTTTCTGGACAACATCTCGAGCTGTATAAAAAATTAAATTTTTATACGCATCACTTCTAGAAGCTTCTTTGCCTCCTTCATAATTATCAATCTATGTAACAATAGTCAGTCATTGACTTCTCATGTAAGCGTTTTGTTGCAAAGGCTCTTCCATGAGCATGTTCACTTAGATTTTCCAAATCTGTTTATATAATTCATAAATAGATAGTTAAAATCTATTTTGCATCGAATGCAACAAATAACATAAGCTTTAATTGGGCATTTTTTTTATTTTTTTATTTTGTTTTTTTGTTTTTTGGTGTGTGTTTTTTTACATCGCACTGACACAATTATGGTCATCCAGCTAATAACTGGTGGAGGAAGACCCAAGACTTATGCCTGGGTAGAACCACCGGTTCACCACAGGTTAGCTGGCAAACCTCACCACATGAAAATCAGCTTTTACAACCAACTATTCAGGTATTATTTATTTAATTATTCTACAAAAAAGAAAGAATGCTGTAATGGGTTACATATGAGGTGTATGTTAAGCCAAGAATTTTTGAAATGTTTCAAAAATTGGCAAACCCATTACCATAAAGTTTTATAGATTAGACGCGGTATACTGGGGTAGAGTGTCATAACATAACACAATACACACGGTCTTACTAGGCAAACAGTCGCGACATATTATTCAAGACACTTAGAGAATAATAAGCACTCGGCACAAACACAGATTTACGGAACAATTGAACCATGTTCCCTTGAGTCAAATCAAGCCATGCAGTGATGCGGGAATTGCTTAATGGCGGCCAGATGGATTAGTGAATAGGGGATGCGTCTTGTCTTTGAGAATTTGCTTTTTTCCTTGACTCTAGATCTCGATGAGGGGATGCGTCTTATCTTTGTGTGCATCTTATCAATAAAACTTTACAGTACATAATGCTGTCTTTAAGTTTATAAATGTTAAGAGGTTGGACAATATTTATGCTGAAATATCTTTGCAGTAAAGAGAAATATACAGATAAACTAACCAATGGAAGCAAGTACATAAATAGTTAATACAGTCAATGATACAGTGAAAAGTTTTTGTTGTTTTTCTACATCACACTAGCATAATTCTGGTCATATTACAGCTAATTATTGGTGGAGGAAGACCCCAGACTTATATCTGCACTGCAGGTTAGCTGGAAAACCTCCCAACATGAAAGTTCTCACCTAGACAAGGACTCGAACCCACGTGGTGAGGGGCTAATGAGTTTCAAGTCAGTGAATTAAATTCTTGTGGGTTTTTTTACTTACACTTAAATGCTTTGGTTAATATATGTATTGGTAAAGATTTCAAAACGATGTGTAAATCCTGATTAGACAGTTCTCAGCTGGGGCTGAATGTTTTGGATCTTCATCATTGACTAAAGACTGAGCAATAAGTGCTTAGCAGGGTGAAAGAGTAAATATTTTTCAAATCATTATCAAGAGATTTTATAATAAAACAAGAATAACAAATGCATAAACATACCATGCACATCTATGACAATAAGGGCTCCAAGTGTGATACGTGCCATTTTGGACATGGCCTTCCTAACTAGAGTCACAATGTGCTCTATCTGCTTGTTGCTCTTCTGCAGGTATGGGCCGAGGTATCCTCGCTCTATTGCCTTCAAAAGGAAAAATATACAATTGTAAGAGACTGAAACTTTGTGGGGCTTTTACTAAAAGTGCAAAGTTCTTGTTTTTTCCAAATAATATTCCATGAATAGTTCATGTAAGGGTATATCAAATCTCATTAAATATTTATGATATATTGCAAAAGACAATGACTAGTACACTTTCTTTGCCTATTTAGTTATTTATTAATATTTGATTATCTTACAGCTAGCAATGATCATATTTTTAAAATTTTATGCATCTCTCTTTTTTCCTATTGTAAGATTGCACACTGTGCCTGGGTGCGCACGACATATGGATGCATATTATGTATCAACTGCTGCGGTACTATCTACTTGTACCAACCTGAGTGACTTCTGCTGTCCAGTGTATCTGGGATGCAGCCAACACCACCTGGCCTGGCCACTGCAGTACCCACTCCTCACGTGGGATCTTCATGTATGCATCTGTCGCCTTCATGCTCACCTCCTTCAAACTCAGCTTCATAACTTCCTCTACCTAGAAACAGAGCCATTCTTTTTATGATCTACATGCAAATTCATTCTTTAAGTGGTATGCAAATTGAAGGATTTCTTGTGAATAGGTGTCTTGGATTAGCATTTTATGAAAAAATAAAATAGCATTTTTGAAACAGTCAAAATGTGACATTCAAATCTTTAGCCTGTAAAAATATTATTGCCTTGATAAATGAAAGAAAAATCTTCTTGAAACATAAAACTGGTTTTCAAACCCACCTGTAGCAGCCATCTTTCAACAAGACCTTTGGCATCTGCTGGAATGATATTCTTGCTAAAGTTGACCACCTCTTGCTCTGCAGACTCCATGGCTGTGATGACCTTGTCAGGTGAGAAACTTAACTGTGCAATACCCTCAAAACACTTCTTGAGATGGGGCTGGACTCGCAGGGGGTCCTTGGTCTCTGACAGGATTTCCAGTAGCTCATCATTGGACAGGAAGAAAAATCTGAAAATAAATTGATTTTTATTTTTGATATTTTAAACACTTTATCTATTTTTAATTTTTATTATGATAAATTTATCATAGGTACTAAGAAATACAAAATCTTGAAAAATTGCTAACAAACTACTGGCAAAGGTAGCAAATAGTACAGATCCTGATCAAACAGCTCCCAGCAATCTGAATCTAAACTATCTGCACAAACAAGATCAATTCAATTTTTAGCCAGTTATGAGTTAAGGGTGCATTTCATCATAAATCTTAAAATCATTTTTTTCTCTCTTAAGAATGTTTTTTCTTTTTAAGAGCGTTTCATTAATATTTTGGAAATCACTCTCAGAGCGAAATTGCTCTTAAATCTTAATAGTGCTTTTGATCAATTGGCTACCAATCACACTTACGACAGTTTGTTGAAACGCACTAAGGAGAGATCATAAGACCAAAATTTAAGAACGTTTTTTGATGAAATGCACTCTAAATCTTTAGGACAAGAGCAACAAAAGCAATAGTACTTAAGTATTGTTTTCACAGGTTTTATAAGAAGATAGGTTCAGCAAATATTTTTTTCTAAGCTATTTATATTTTAATACCAGTTTTTATTCCAAATTTTGTAATCCTTTCCTTCAAGCTAAATATGTACAAATGTTGACAAGCCTTGCTGACATAAGCTTTATGAATCCCAGTTAAAAAGCAAACACTTTCTTTGAAATATATTGCAGATTTTTAAGCCAATAAAACAATGTACCATTATGCTGGAAAAATTCATCAATAAAAGCCTGAGTAGAACATATAAAATACATGCATGATGTAGAGGATCTGACATGCGTTGTCATTAAATACAAACATTTATTAAACATGTTTAGGACACGTGATAGTAAGCAAGCATAATTATGGCGAGTTTACTATCATTTTTCCTGGATGAGTTTTATAAATGTTCATATCCAATGACAACAAAAGTCATATTCTTTTTATCACATGATTGTAACTGCCAATATGCAATTGTATGAAATTTTAATAACAATACTTGTTGAAATAGTGGAATGAAGCGATCTGCAATTATGATGATGTCGATATCATCATTTATACAAAAGCTGTATTAGACTAGTGTAACAAAATGTGAAATGTGTGTACTGAATGGAAAACAAGGTAAATCATGTGATAAAAATAATTTTCCAATGTGATAAAACAAAACTGCCTTACCTTGGGAAGAACAATCTTTTGGTTTCTAGGTACTGGTTGAGTCCCTTCTGAATATCATCCAGCATTGACTGAAAAATTACATATATCATAAAAAGTGATGGTACAAAAGCTCTTGAAGCCTCCATTGCTGAGGGGGTGGGGGAGTGGGGGAGTAGGGGAGTGGGGGAGTGGGGGGCGGAATGGGGATCGGAGTGGGGGGGCGGAGTGTGGATCAGAGGGATCTCAGTTCTTAAGACTTCTCAACTCAATATCTACTCAAGTAGGATAGTACGGAATAATTTTATTGACCAAGACTAATTATTTAATCATCAAGCATCTTAAAAATTTCTCAAATAGATGATAATTATAATAATAGATTAATAAATATAGAATAAGTTTATGTCATCCTATGTCCAATATATCAATGTTTCAAGTGTCATAATTAATTGAAGAGGGCTAAACACTTATAAAAAAGCTGACACTGATGATCAGTGTCCTCTGATTTTCTTATAAGTATAACTGATTCTCATATTTTAATACAAGGTAAAAAAAACAGGAAATATTATCAGAAAATGCATATTTTAAATGTCATGTACATTGATATTCGTAGGACCATTTAAGTCACTTATTAATGTTTCAAAATCCTATGATCAGGGCAACACAACTTTGGATCAGGTAGTGCTGACATCTGGCTACAGCTGCATGCTTTACCTAAAACCTGTGCATAATTATATGTGTATGTCTGTATATGCACATCTTGTGTGTGTGTTTTTTTCAATATCCCCTCTGATAATAATTTTATTACTTCACACGTTTAAAGCAGTTAGTCTCTATTGGCATTGCAATACAAAAAATAAAGGTTGAGAGTGATAAGTAGGTAACAAAGCATCTTTCGTTTACTTGATATGTATGACATAATTATCTTTATACGTTATACTTTTTTTTCACAGGTCTGCATTTAAAATATTTACTTAAGATATCTTTGTCAAAAAAAAAAGAGACTGGCTGGACAAAATAAAAGGTCTTAATATAATAATGCCATGTCTCGCTAAGATATATCTGTAAGATTCATATGGTCAGACAAACAATGTGCATAGTTATATAAGTTAGATATAGATGAGTCTTTAATATGATAAGACCTCAACTGGCATAAATATTTTTATTATTTCAAAATAAGGCCTCAACTGGAATACATTTTTTTTAATTATTTAATTATTTAAAAAAAAGACCTCAACTGGCATAAATATTTTTTGTCATTTCAAAATAAGATCTCAATTGACTAACATATTTTTGTTATTTCAGTAAAATTTCATTTAAAATAGGATGTATATCAGATATATTCAAACATGAATACATTAAGGCTGAGAGGCAGTAATCCCACCCCCACACACCAACACATCCACCCTACCCAACCCTAAAAACACCTTCTGTGCGCCCCCTTATCTTGCTATCATTTATTGCATGATTTGACAATTTCCTATTGGTCGTGACTAGTTTACCTCAGAATGTTGGAGATTCTCAAGCATGTTAGCCTGTGAGCAGACGACAATGGCCTCTGTGTTCTTCACTGCATTGTCCATAATGTTCCGCCTGCAATTGTGCATATTTGTTATGAAACAGGAAACAGAAAGAATTTTGACAGTTAATACATTATTTTTCACCTAAATCTAAGTGCAATAAGTACCAGCCTAAATCAAATTCAAAAATTGAAAGTGATGTACATTTATTAAATAACACTTTAACTTAATAAATATAAATTTAAAAAATCAACTTACATTTACCTCATATAAACCCTGAAAAATCTCTCCATTATACCTAAACTTGCAAGAAATTGTTTGTGTAAATACATGTTTAAAGTTAAAAGCAATAGCATAAGCTAAGATCAAAAACTGACCTTCTACAAATATGCCCAATTATTAAAACAACTCCAATAATTACTGATCAAATAATAAAATTAACAAAAAAGTACAGTTGCTAAAATCAGTAAACAACAACTAAGAATAGTACAGACTTTTTTAACATGGACTCACCAATGTCCGTCCACCTCCATGAACATCTGTCCCTCGACAGGTATCTGGGATCTGATGTCCTCTGACCCAAATATCGGCTCCAAATATAGCCAAGCTGCCTGCACCTTCAACCATGAGTCTAAGGTGTCCTTCATACGGTGCTGAAATAGAACAAAATATTGTGACTTACATGTTGAAAGAATTTGTATGTTATGCCTCAAATCGGTTGTAAAGTATGTGAAGAAAAAAAATGTCAAGTAGTACAAACAAAATATGCAAAGGAAAGTAGTCCAAGAAGAAATATGCAAAGGAAAGTAGTCCAAGAAGAAATATGCAAAGGAAAGTAGTCCAAGAAGAAATATGCAAAGGAAAGTTGTCCAAGAAGAAATATGCAAAGGAAGGTTTTCCAAGAAGAAATATGTAAAGAGATGTAGTGCAAGATGAAATATTCAAAGGAAAGTAGTCCAAGAAGAAATATGTAAAGAGATGTAGTGCAAGATGAAATATTCAAAGGAAAGTAGTCCGAGAAGAAATATGTAAAGAGATGTAGTGCAAGATGAAATATGCAAAGGAAAGAAGTCCAAGATAAAATATGCAAAGGAAAGAAGTCCAAGATGAAATATGCAAAGGAAAGAAGTCCAAGAAGAAATATGCAAAGTAAAGTAGTCCAAGAAGAAGCATGAAAAGGAAAGTAGTCCAAAAAGAAATATGCAAAGGAAAACATTCTAAGGAGAGATGTATAGAGGGAAAAAGTCATCCAAAGGAAATATGTCCACAAAAGCCATTAAATAACTGCCAGTAATATTTGGATGTGGTAATATTTTTATGAAGCTTATTCTAGGTTCGTTATCTTCACAGCAGTTCCACAATTGGGCACTTATCAATCATCAATCCTACTGCATATGCAGCAGAAGCAAGTCAACTTCATGTATGAGTAACAATACATTGATGGAGACTTTCAGAAATAGTGTCTATTCTAATCAGACAGATCCAATCTGCAGCTGGATGATCTAAAATCTCACTATTTGCCTAAACCTGATCAATTTTTGCTAAGCAGGATTTAGGTCAAGATCTGTGACACTTTAAGTCAACAAGCACTTACAAGCATTGTATCCCATTGGTTGACTTCCTCTTCAAATGGACCAATAAAAGGGGATCCCTTCATTGTGGTTGTCTTGACAATGTGGTCATCCAAAAGGACCTAATAAAAAAAAAGTTGTATAATCTAGAGAAACTAAAAAAACTGTGTAATTACTGTTACAATTATATCAAGTAAAAAGTGAAAAACTTTTATCATGAAAACCTCTCATTCACTATTAACATAAAGAACATTATATTCTAAGTTTTAAAAAATGACTTAATTAAACAAGAGGGCCACCCACCTGAGTGCCATAGAGGCTTGGTAATATTGAGCAAGGAATATGTTTAAACAGACCAGAATAATTGTTATACATGTACATGTAAACAAAAAATGCTTGGACAATCAGTTTCAATTTTAAACTACATAGCCATCTATAGATACATGAATATGGCCATGCCCCTGGTGGATGGTGTAACAATGAGGTATGTCTTAAACTTACCTGGACATCTTCAGCTGCTGCCTGAATGTGGAATAAGGTGGTTTTGTGAGTATAAAAACACACAGAATGTGTATAGTTTACTTTTAAGATGGTGTCACAATGTGGTATGTCTTAATTTTACCTGGACATCATCAGGTGCAGCCAGAATGCTGATTTTAGTGGTTTTGTAAGGCACAAACACAAACTGCATATTCTTCCAGTCCTGCTTCATCTTTCTTAGGGCCTGCATGGACATAAGGACAAACAACTCAGATTACAAGTACCTGGACAAAAAATATTAAGAATCAAATTCATATGTGTTCAACTACAGCAACTTCAACAAAAATACATTACCACCTCTCTACATTAAATAAGATATTATATGCAAAACATTGTGAAAAACACATCTGTTAAAATGTCATAAAGATATATGTCACAAAATAAAAATAATATCTAAAATTGAGCTCCAATAAGTTAAAAAAAAACAACAATAACACCACATTCCATGCAATCCTTGCAACCCCTCAAAGCTATTAAGTACAGTAAAAGAATCAAAAAAGGCTCCACATACATTCTCCAGGGCATACTCCTTGCTGGCCTGTGAACTGATGGCCTGTAGTTTGTCCAGGTATTTCTCCAGTCCAAGCTGTAGCACTTCCATCAAAGGTGTTTCCTCAGTGGGTGTCATGTTGTAGCCCACCTTCTCTGACATCATGTCCCAGTGGCGCTTCTTGATGCCTGGGTTACACAGGGCATTGATCAGTGGCAGGTTGATCTGGAACTTCTGCAGCTTGCTCTTGATCGTGGCAGCTGCCCTCATCGGGCCACGGCAGTCCATCTGCATGAAGTTCTTAATGAGCTTGTATACAGTCTTCCAGAGGGCTTGCACCTTGACAAGAAAATGTAATAAATCTTTAGGGTAACAGCAATAGTTCAAGGTGGTATCTAACAGTTTGCCTACAAATATCTTACCACTGATGTTGGGGAATTTGGGCATAAGTTCTATATAAACTTATACTTCAGTCTAAAGAAAGGTGATTTGAATACTACATTTATTGGAAGACAATACAAATTGTGAAAAAGGTCACTCTAAATGTCCAGTCTTTCCAAATCTATAAATAAGCATGATATTGATCTCTGCTGAAAACAGATATCAACATCAGAGCTGGTTACCTGGATATCAATATAATGTGATCTCAAAAGTATGTTGTCACATGGTTTTCTTAGATTAAAAATAGCTATCTCTGCAGTGTGACTCGGATTGGAAATACCTGTTTACAATGACAAGTGGATATTTATGCTTTGCTGTTCACACAGATCTAGGGCATCATGAGCAGCATTTACATGACTTTTTCAGGTAACAATTACTTATTTGGTTATTTGAGAAAAATAAGTTAGATACAACCTTTAAAGTGTAAGTTGGTAGCCATCACTCATTTAACTACAGTACTAATTTATAATTGTGTTGTCTTTTTAGAAACACGGAATCAGATCACTGCACCCTTAAGTGAATAATTTAAGTCAATTGGTAGTCTTGTACTTAATGATCCTAGGACAATGACTCTAAAGAACTTGTCTTTGTTTTCTCACTTAAAAAATATCTCTCTATGTTAGTCTACAGCTCATGCTGGTAAAGACTGCATAATCACATTTTGGCCACTCCAATCAAATAATTGCTTTAACAATTAGTGCTGTCAATATGTACTATCCTTCCTATTTACTTCTGTTATTCCTTTAAGGATCAAGGTAAAATATAAATAATCTTTTAATTAAATGAATTGTATTTATGTCATCGAACAATTATATTGATTAACTTGTCTTGACATGAAACAGTGGTTTAAATGGCATTTTTACAATAATGGTACTATTAGCATGTCTAAATAAAATTCTGTTCTCTTCTGTTAATTGTTTGTATTTGGGCCTCATGAAATTAAGTAATCACTTAATGTACTTTATAATTTAGAATTTGTTCAATTTTAAAACTTCATTGCAAATATGTTTACCTGAAAAAAATAGATAGCCACCATAATTTTCATACATGTGCAATTTATATGTATAGTTGGAAATGGACCTGGCATTTTGGGGTTTTAAAGTGACAATTTAAATAAACACAATTAAAAGTATTTATTTGTTTCACTGTTTTCAGAAAGATAATCATTGAAAAAAAGAAAGAAAAAAACATGATTTTGAAGTTGCTTTTAAAAAGTGTCCAATGAAAGCAGTGATGTTAGTGCTTTTTTACCCATTTTGCAAATGCTTAAATCAGGCTTATTGAGGCAATAGTGAAATACAGATAAAAAAATTAGTGCAGTGTGTCCTTACCTCCTCCTCCACAACCTCAGCATTGACATTAAGCAGGGGACCATTCATCCATTTGTCATACTGTGAATGGAAGTGTACGGCTGTGGTCCACAGTTTGTCGAATGGTTCTTTCTGGATAATAAACTCCTGGATCTGGGGGTACTGCGTTATCTGCTCTCTCCCTAGCATGGCTTCCTCACGGTTGATCTGGTTTTTCTTTAATTTTGTTGAAAGAAATAAAGACTTTAATTAAATGATACACTATTTTTTTCATTCCTTTCATGACCTAAAATTTATTGAAACATTGTTGTATCTAAACAATTTTTAAGTGTTTCGATGACTGTGGTAGTATGCCATTAAATCACAATACCTATCTATGTGTTATGTAGTCTAAAGGGAAACCACTGCTGGTTCAAAATTCTTTTTCTTAAACTCCTTCGTACTGTTTTGGTACAGCTCTGCTCTCTGACATACTAAAGATAAAAAAATCTTAATTCCTAAGTCATAAGTTAAGTACAAAAACTCTGTAAGCTTCAAATTTCTTTTCCAACATACTGAAAGCTTTTAAGCATATCATAATACTGTACTATGTACATTTGTGAAATAAGACCATCATTTAACTGTTATAAAAAAGCCTAAAACAAATTATACATATATTTCATCCAGTTTTACTGTTTACAACCTTTTATGCTGGCAACTCCTGAAGTTGGCAGTATAACCTTATATACACACCAAGTCTTATTTCTTGTGTATTATGTCTTAATTTTTTTTCTCAAAGATTTATCTTTAATTTTATAATTTCTCATCAAATTGTTTGTTTGTTTATTGGGTTTATTGTCCCACCAACAGTATTTCAGTTATCTGGAGACGGTGTCCACTTGAAGCAGATATAGTGCTGCCTTCACTGTGTATAGCATGCCGTGAACACCTGGCATGATACCACACCCAGTCACATTATCCTGACACCGGGCCAACCAGTCGTGGAACTACCCTTTTATTTGCTTGAGCGTTAGCAAGGGAGCTATACCACTACCATTTTTAACGACTTTGGTATGTCGCGGCCAGGGATCGAACCCGGGGCCTCCATACCTGGTCATCAAATTGTGTAAACATTTTGAATACATAGGTCATAATATGACATGACATATAAACAGTTGTAAACAAATGAATTTCCATCAATAAGATATTAAAGGTTTGCATGATCAAGCATTATTTTCCATCAAACAAAGGAGGCCCCTCCCCCCAACACACCTCCTCCATGAACGTGTCAATCTTCTCCTGAATATCACGGAGTTCTGCCATGTAGTTCTCAGCCTCCGCCATTCTGTCCTTAGATGAGAAATCCTTCAGTTGCTTAGCAACTGCATCCATCTGTGCCTGGAAACGTTTCTGCCAGTCCAGAAGTTTGTTGGTGTAGTAGTCATGCTCTCGACTCAGTTTCTGCTCTCTTTAGTGACATAAGAAAATATCAAATTAATTCTAATAATTCAATAAGGGCAACAGAAGACTTTTTTTTATCTTAAATCAGAAGCAAAAGTATTCTATCTACAAAGGATTGCAAATAAAAGTATGTCTTTTTTTTTTGCAAGGGGAAATAACTCTATATAACAAATGCAAGTAAATTTGTTTACTCATAATACAAGGTCAAGAAAAGATTTTTTTTTCAGCTCATACTAAAAAAATACTAAGATTTTTTACTGACATATAAAAAGAGCTAGTTAAAATAGTCTTCTGTAGACTCGTCAAATAACTTTTTAAATACAGAGTTAAAATGTGAGAGAATGCAAACACATTATACTCCGGTATAGGATGTTAGAAAACAACCAAGTATTACTTTAAATAATATACATTCATCATTATCTCCAAGTGTACATTGCAATTATATTATGCTTTTATTTTATTTGTTTTGTTTTTTATGACATCACACTGACACAATTATAATCATACTGTAGACATCCAGTTAATTATTAGCAGAGGAAAACCCCAGACTTAACCATTTGCACACTGCAGGTTAGCTAGAAAACTTCTGGGATTTGAAACCACGTGGTGAGGGGATGAGGAGTTTCAAGTAAGCGACTCTAATCGCTCGGCCATGGGTGCACCATGTTGGATTTTTTTTATCCCCTTTCATTTATAAGGTTTAAAGAACTCTGAATAATGAGGCCTCATTTCACAGTTTGTATGAAATGGTCGATATTTTTACCAGATTAACTAGGTACAGTGGAGAGTACAACGAAAATGATTTTACAAACAACCATAAATTTTTAATTCTTACATAGTTATCTCTTGGTTTATTTGAGAACAGTTTAAATAAAAAACTAGAATCTTACGTGCTGACTATCATGGGTACAATCCTCTCTGCCCAGGAGAAGGTGTTATTGTTGAGAAGCAGATCGTCCTTGGGTAGAATTGCATAGTTCATCAAAAACATCAGGTTTCCTGCTGCTACCTCCTGCTTCTCCTAAACATGGAAAATAAGATAGGATAAAATAAGATAAGATAAAATAAGATAAGAGAAAATATGATAAGATAAACGAAAAAAGATCAGATAAAATAAGATAGGATAAAATATAAAATAAGATAAGATAAAATAAGATAAGATCAAATAAGATAAGATAAAATAAGATAAAATAAGGTAAGATCAAATAAGATAAAGTAAATAAAATAAGATAAAATAAATAAGATAAGCTAAAATAAGATAAGCTAAAATAAGATAAGGAAAACTATACAGTATACTGTGAAATATATATGTACCTAACTAATATACAAACTACATATACGGTACTACTAAAAGCAATACAGATGTGTCAAGGCATCACTGTTTATTAAAACAACTAAAAAAAATTATTGATAAAGAGATGTATTGATTTAACGATGCAGCAAAGATTAAAAACATAACAAATAATGGGTGAATTTTTTACCACAATGTGACTAAGTTAATATCACCTTGTAAGATTTCTCCCATTGCCAACTGACTGTTTCAAGATAGTAATTGCTGAATATGCTCAAATTATCCTTGTTTTTCATGTCAATTTTCACATTTAACTGTCATGTGAATACCTTTGTCATATGTTTTTCAAATTTTAATATATGTTGTAATACTCATAGGACCTTGTCAGTTTTTTGTATTCAACCAAGACAAGAACTTAACTTATTGTAATTTTTAAACCTAATTTCCTCAGATGAAGTTTGTTTTCACTTTCCTTCATTTTAAAGTTTGACTAAATGTACCTTCAACTGCAAGAGCTCTCCAGCTCGAAGACTCTCTACATATTTGATCTGCTCCACTAGCTCATCTGTCTTCTCTGACTGCTTTGTGATGTTCTTGACAATGTTGTCATACTGCTTGCAGATGCTGCGGTTGAACTTCTCACTGGTCACCATGATATTATCAACCATTCGCTTGACCAGAGCTCGAGCACGATCAACCATCCACTGAAAACATAACCAAAGTTCTGAAATGATTGGAGATTCATTTAAACAGTATCTAAAGACTCTGAAGAAGCCTTTTATTTTGACAGTATTTGCTTTTTAACTTCCAAAGATTTTAAGGTGAATGAAGTCAAAGGCCAAAGTTGTTTTTAAGGTGAATAAAATCAAAGGCCAAAGTTGTTTTTAAGTTGAATAAAAATCAAAGGCCAAAGTCGTTTTTAAGGTGAATGAAGTCAAAGGCCAAAGTAGTTTGTAAGGTGAATAAAATCAAAGGCCAAAGTTGTTTTTAAGGTGAATGAAGTCAAAGGCCAAAGTTGTTTTTAAGGTGAATGAAGTCAAAGGCCAAAGTTGTTTTTAAGGTGAATGAAGTCAAAGGTCAAAGTTGTTTTTAAGGTGAATGAAGTCAAAGTTGTTTTTAAGGTAAATGAAGTCAAAGGTCAAAGTTGTTTATAAGGTGAATGAAGTCAAAGGCCAAAGTTGTTTTAAGGTGAATGAAGTCTAACGACTAAACAATTGAACCTTTAATGCTGTTCAAACACATTCTTATAGATGAACCCTACTGTTTTCTGATTATAAGTTAAAGCAAAAACACTTAAGCAAGTTCACCTCTCTGGACAAAGAGTTTGTGTGCAGTACCTGCCTTGATTACTACTCCAGTTATAAAGATTTCTCCAGTTACAAAGATTCATGCATTTCTACCCAAGTTACAATAGAATACACCAGTTTTAATCTTTCTTACCCTAGTCACAATGGAATACACTAGCTGCAACCTGTCTTACCCAAGTAACAATGGAATACACCAGTTTCAACCTTTCATACCCTAGTCACAATGGAATACACCAGTTTCAACCTTTCTTACCCTTGTCACAATGGCATACACCAGTTTCAACCTTTCTTACCCTTGTCACAATGGCATACACCAGTTTCAACCTTTCTTACCCTAGTTACAATGGAATACACCAGTTTCAACCTTTCTTACCCTTGTCACAATGGCATACACCAGTTTCAACCTTTCTTACCCTAGTTACAATGGAATACACTATTTTCAACCTGTCTTACCCTTGTTACAATGGAATACATCAGTTTCAACTTTTCTTACCCTAGTCACAATGGAATACACCACATTTAACCTTTCTTACCCTAGTTACAATGGAATACACCAGTTTCAACCTTTTTTACCTTAGTTACAATAGAATACACCAGTTTCAACCTTTCTTTCTCACCTGATTGATATAGTAGCAATCCACAAGAAAGAAATGCATGGGAACAAAGACTGGGAATGAAGCTATGTTGTTCTCCATCTTTTTGAGTTTCTCAATTTCGCTGACATACTCTCGAAGGGAGCGGTCACGACTGAGGAATCGGTCAACTTTCTTGTCTGCTTCTTCTGACAGCAGGTGCTTGTAGGGCTGGTAGATGGACCGGTAACTATGGAAACAAATAATAAGTAATAAATTATGACAATTATTGACAGTTTGGTTAATACTCTGGGTGTTTTATCTGTAAAAATGATATATGAGTAGTGCCTGTCTCTAACAATCATACTGGAGAAAAATTGTCAATAAAGCGAATTATCTACATTCATGATTATCATTTTGTATCAAATTCATTGAGCTCTAAAATAAAGATATTAATTAACTTTGGGTTAAAGCTTTGGGTTATAATTCCAGCATGGTAACAGTATATATGATGCTTACAGCTCTTCCTAGATACCGTAAGTCATCTTTAACTTTTTTAAAGTATAGCTGTTGTCACTGTGATATAATTTGTTGCTTTGTTGTTTCTTATAATCAGTCATTCAGTGGTGTTTCAGATCTTTGAGGTAGCTTTATGAGCAAATGTTTTGTCTTGTTTAATATGATAAAAAGACACGCATAGATGTTAAGAATGTGATTATGCGGATCATCTATGTGTTGAATTATATGTTCTGTTATATTGTTTTAGTAGTATATAGTTTTCATGCACGATCTCATTCACCTGTAAATATTAGTAAATATTACTATTGTTATTATAATTATTATTATTGCTATTATTATAATTATAATTATTATTTTTATTATAATTATTATTTTTGAAGCATTCTGATGTTTTGAAAAAACATCCCAGGTGATTGTCGAGCTCAGCAGTGGTCATGTTTTCGAAGTTATCTTTAACTTTTGTAAAGTAGATCTATAGCTGTTGTCACTGTGATATAATTTGTTGTCAATAAAGTTTTTTTTATTGTTATTATTATTATTATTATTATTATTATTATGATATGAAAGTGTGCAAGTATTTTGAACAGACTAACTTTTAGCCTGCTTACCATGAAGAACTAAGTCTAAGGTAAATACTGTATATACAGATTTAGCCATGTCTTACTGAGGGTTGTCTGGTCAATATCTGCATTGTTCTTAAGTCTCCAAGTATGTCTCATAACTCATGCACATAGATGTTATCAGAAAATCAACAACTAAGAGTGGGTTATTAATAAATTTTATATACCCTATGAATTTAAAGCATTTTGGTTGGTCGAGAGCTTCGCACACGCGAGACCAAAAAAAAGTGATAACTACTTTGGGAATTAATATCAACCATTGCTATTCACACGATGTATTACCGTAAGTTTTCATGCACATTGTAAACAAACATGGCGACACATTGCAGACATTGGAAACTGTTTCAAACCATGTCTTCAGATGATTTGGAAGCCTTGAAGGACAATATTGAATCAAAAACAGACCAGAAAAGTGACATCAGTTGCCGTGAGTGCGTTTAGAGAGTATCTTTTGCACAAGCAAGTCAGTGCAGACTTCGAAAACATGAACGCTGCTGAGCTCGACAATCACCTGGGATGTTTTTTCAAAACTTCAGAATGCTTCAAATTCAAAAGGTATGTAATATAACAAGTAAATACTAAAATAGTAAAGGTAAATATATAGTTTTGTGGGTCAGCAAAACTACATATCGACTTCAACATTGGTATTTATTTGTATAATGTAACATGAAAAGTGTTTATTTAACATAAACCTACCTTAACGGACCATGACTATTGGCGAAGATGACTGTTTTGATTCTGTCTTTGGCCACTATAACCACCTCCTCTTCGACCTTGATAGTCTGAATGAAGGTCATCTGAAGGTCATCCACTGCCTCAAACAACAGATGTTCTATCCTTGGCAACTCAGCTACACTGATCACCATGTAGTCAATGATAGCACAGAAAAACTCACACACATCAGGAAATGATGGCTTGAACTTCACTGTCTCATTCTGCATATCTTCAGTCTAGGGGAAATATTGAGGAAACTAGAAATTATTACTGATAGTATAATTATTTATACATATCATATACAACCAATTGGCATGAAGTTTAATCTCAGACAGAAACCATATCAAATCATTTAAAAGCTAAAACTCAACTTAAAAGGTAGTTGCAGCTTATGGTTTTTTAGAATAAAATGATATAGTATTTACGAAATTGTGTGTAAATATCATGCTTCCTCAGTTGGGGCAGTATTATTCCTGCTCCCAGTAAACACTTTCTCTATATAGCTGAAAAAATAAAGGTGAGATGTCAATTCCTATAAATATAAATATGAAAGCAATTGTAAAGTTTGCTTTGTTGTTGAATTTTTCTAGCATAGCACCAACTACAATAATGGTCATATTGGTGACATTGAGCTAATTATTAGTGGAGGAAGACTTGAGACTTGTCTTGGTAGAACCACCGGCACACAGAATGTTGGCTGGTAAACCTCCCACATGAAAGTTCTCACCCTGAACGGGACTCGAACCCACAAGGTGAAGGGCTTAGAAGTTACCAGTCAGTGATTCCATCAAAGGCGCCCCCTAATGGTAAAGAAATGGTGTTGAAAATAAATCAAAATAAATCTCATAACTCACAAAGAAGATTGTGACTGGATGTATTTTAAAGGGGAGAGCAAGGCCTTCCATAATGCTGTATTCCCCAGTGTATGCATTCCCATCACTGTATTCCTCCACCAGGTCAACTAGGTCGTAGATGGAGTTTTTCACACAGCTGCGTAACAAGTTGGACATCAGCGTCGCCACACTGCTGAAGAAATGGTCCATCTTCTCCAGTCGCTGATTCTGAAATGTATGAGAGTATATGCTAAAGTTTGTGGACAGATGCCATAACTTCTATATCCCTTTTCCAAAGGGCTTGCTTTTTTGACACATTTAGAACATACAGTCAACTCTCGTTATCTCAAATTTCAAGGGACTGTAGAAAATAGTTTGAGATATCCGAAGTTTGAGTTATCCGAATTTAAGGATAGTTTGTGTAAATCTTAAAAATCTTGTTACACGATGACTGGTAATTACTGAAATTCCTTGTTATATCTGCCACTGTAAAATAAGTTTCTGCAAGTTTGTGTTCATTAAATCAGCTAATTAAATAATAATCGATTAACCTCTTCTCTAAATTACGTGACATCCTGATTGCCGATAATTGGCGATAAAACTCGCGCCCAAATCTTCGCAAGTTTCACGATAGGTGTGAAAATCACTATTGTTGCCGTTTTGCATCTTATAGCAATTTGAAGTTTGAGATAGACCAACTGATTTCAACAGTTTTATACGTGTGGGGTCAAAGAATTTAGTTTGATATATCCGATAATTTGACACATCCGAATTTGAATTAGCGAAGTCGAACTATGTAGAAACTATAGGGAAAAAATGGGACCGTAGAAAACAGTTTGACATAACCGGAACTTTGAGATAATCGATTTTGAGATAACGAGAGTTGACTGTAGTTTAGTTGTGATATTCACTTCAGATTAGAAAAGTTCAGGTGCCATGCACAAAATCAGGTATGTATCTTCAGATACTTCTAAGATATTTCCCCTGCAATCCATGACTTAGTACTTACCTAAAAATTATTGGTGAAAAATGCCGAAGAAATATTTTTACTAATTATCTTCATACTACAATACTGGACCAGAAAAGTTATGTATTATTTAATTAATTTTGACTGAAATTGAATTATATTGAAGTTGTAAAAGTGATATTTAAGCTTGTTCTAATAAAACACTTAAGGCTGATGCTAATATAAATGTACAACACTTTTAATTTTGAATTAATAGTTTTCAGCCAAATAGAATAGACAATTTTAACCTTTGATGAAACCATGACTATACAACATACAGAGTCATTCTGTGGCATCCACTGTTCAACCTCCTCTCGTCTCATGTCCACTATTGCACAACACTCTGGGAGCCAATCATATCGCAGCTTCTCCACCCCAGCATCTGTCGACTCCTTCACATGCTGCAGAAATGTTTCCATGGTGACAGGCATAACTTTTCTCAGGCCAGGCAGGTCAATCAGACGGAACAGCCCATATCTGCCAAGATAGGAATGCAAATATTGTTTTGTTTTTGTTTAAATTGAACAGACACATTTACAGTTATATTGGTGACATTCAGATAATTATTGGTAGAGGAAGACCACAGACTTACCTCTGCGCTCTGCAGGTCATCTGGAAGACCTTCCAACATAAAAGTTTTCACCCTAACTGAGACTCGAACCTATACGAAGTGACTGCGGAGTGAATATATATAATAAAACAAAAAACTAGAAACAGAGTACAGGTTTCAGGTAAAAATAATCTTCCTTTGATAAGTGATTTGATTCATCTCCTTTTTTGTTATCTAAAATGGAACAAGTATATGCTTAGAAAAGTCCCTGACATGCATTCTGTATATAATACTCAAGATTTCCAAACCTACTTACTTGGTCTCAAAGTGGTACAGTATTGTGTACATGGCCGGGTGGGTAATGAACAGATCAGACTTCATGAAGTCTCGGGCATGGTTCACCACTTGATGCCAAGGAAACCTCTGACGTCCAGCAGAGTTGGAGGGCTGGAACAAAATATAAACAAGTTCTTTGATATAATATTACAATTACCTTAAATATGAGTTCTTTAAATTGTTCAACAATTATTTTCTTATCATTATTTAAAGTTTGAAATGCAGATGATCTTTTATATGACCTTGACCTAAATGGTTGCACCGGTAAATATTATCTCAGACACACCCTCCAGTGTCTGTTAGATGGTTAACTTGACAGAGGTACAAAAAATAATATTAAAGTAATGGCTTGGGCACTACAATGGAAGAGACAGACATAAATGTGTATGTTTGTTTGTTTGTTTGTTTGTTTGCTTATTGGGTTTATTGTCCCACCCACAGTATTTCAATTGATCTGGAGGTAGTGTCCACTTGAAGCACATATAGTGCTGCCTTAACTGTGTATAGCATGTCATTAATATCTGGCATGATACCACACTCAGTCCAAAACTACTCTTATATTTGTATGAGCCTTAACAAAGCAACTACCATTTTTAACAACATTGGTTGGTATGTTGCAGCCTGGGTCAAACCCAGGGCCTCTTATACCTGAAACATGTGTATCATACATATGAACTCTACTACTATTGGAGGGAGACTCCCACTTTTAAGGTTCAAAGTTATTTGAAAATGAGGGGTGTTTTACACATTTTCAGAAATCTCCCTACTTGAAAACAGATATCTTCCTTCTTTGTTTATATGAAAATAACAAATCTTCCACTTTGCAAGTGAAAATCTCCCACTTTGGCTTCAGAGAAAGTTCACATGTATGGTGTATGTATATATGTACATATGATTTACATACATATATGTGCACATATACATGAGGAGTTAAACTGCTATATGCAGCCCTGCTGTGCTTTATAAAAACTTATGTGTCTAAAGATCATGATAAACTATACTTAATGTTCAGGTCAGTAAACTTTTGTGAATCAATAGCATTTGCTCAGGCAACAATATTAGTTGACCCTTCACACCATGCTTACCATATTGAAGTATGCAAGTTATGTGTATTTTGCAATTGACTTTCTAGCAGCTTAAATTTGTCTAATGGGATTGACATACATAAAGAACAAAGTATGATTTTTGCACTTACTTGTAGAGGACATTTTGTAAAAACTTGCTCTTACATGATATTAAACTATGTGGTTCTTATTCAAAAGAATGCCTCAAATTGGAAAGGTGTGTAGAATCTAAGTAAAATACCTGTATATTTCTAATCAAATAACAAAAAAGGTTTTTTTCTGTTCTGTTAACATAAGTGGAATGAATGTCCGTGTAAAAAAAGTAAATGTCATTTAGTGTGAAACGTTATATTTTTTTTAGTTTACACCTTTGTTAAGCTTACTATCAGTTTTTCCTGGATGAGTTATATAAATATTTATATTAAATGACAACGAGTGTCAGATACTTTTTATCACATGATTTTAATCACCAATTTAATATTGTACAAAATGTTAACAACAATACTTGGTGAAATAGATTTATGAGGCGACGATCTGCATATTCTTGGTGAAAATTTTGTATGAGGCAACGATCTGCATTATGATTACATCAATGATGTCATCCATCAAAAAGCGGTATAACACTAGTGTAATATACCAAAACATGTAATGGGTGTATTGAATGGAAAACAAGGGGAATCATATTATAAACCACAATCCTTTCCCTGACTGGATTGTTATTATAACCTGCCCTAAGGCTAAGAATCCATGACTTTAAGACTTGGTGTAAGCATACCTTTGGAGGGATGGGCACACCAAGTCTCTCCTGCTCTGTGTGATCCAGCAACACATAATCCATGATGGCTTTCTTGATAGCGTACCTGCGGTCATCCTCCATCTCCTGTACATGTTGATTGAAAAACAACCGTCAAGACAAACTTGATAGTCAAACATAATGAAAAACTCATGATAGGAAGATGATAAGATGACAAGAAGAAAAACTGAATAAAAATAGAGGATTGTACATTGTAATATAAATACTAAATAATGCATCAAAGCATTTGATATTATAGTAATTAATGAACAATGGCACGAAACTTGTTTCTTTACTGCCCTTATAAGATCTAGCAGTCACACATTTACATTTAATAAAAATAATGAGAAACACACAAAAAGTACGACACCACAAAATCTTTAAAATGTCTGCAGCTCCATACCTCCAGAAATTCTGCCAGAGCTTGTGGTAGTGATGTCCTCAGATTGGAAGGCACGAACCTGTATATGCCTTTGAGTGTCAGGTCGTCTGTCTTGGACACCATGTCCGGCTCTATAGAACTTTCTATCAGATTGTAGTACCTGCAGTAGAACAGAATAACTATCATCCTAATCAGAATAAATGAAATATGGCTTAGGCTAATAGTGAAGACCAACATCAGCCAGAAAGAGTTGTCAGATCAGGATCTGCACTATTTGTTTTTTTGTTTTAATTAAAATAGATCACAGTGAACAATAATGATCATTAAAGTGACATCTAGCTATTAAGGTGGAGGAAGACCTGAGACAAATGTCTGGGTAGAACCACCGACAATCTGCAGGTCAGTAGGAAGACCTTACCAGAATAAGTCCCTTGCCCTGAATGGGATTCAAACCCATGCAGTGAGAGGCTAAGCAGTCATAGGAGTTACAAATCAGCAACTCTACCACTATGCCACAGGCAATCCATGTACTATTTGCTGTTAAGTCTTTATCAGTACTTATTTTGTTTACTTTAATTTGGTTAAATAACATGTATTATCCAGCTTATATGCTGGAATCTGGATGGTAACATTTAAACCCCATTAATGATGCTTAATCTCAATGTTTCACAGTATGGTTATACTGACTACTAACATAACAATCTTTACTAAATTTGGCAGGAAAGAAGATAAAAAATTCACAAAGGTTAAAAGGAAGTGTTGGTAAGTTTATTCAAATTTTATGCATGCATACCTGTGTTTATTTTTTTCCTCTGGAGTGCTGGGCCTTGAGAGCCCATGGGTGGAGTAGAAAAATGGTGGAAACTCAACAGAAAGGGTCCTGATTGTCTGCTGGTCGTATAACTCACTGTAACCATGGTTACTGAGCTCCTCAACTTCCTCATCTTCTGTATCATCCACCTCTCCATTCTCCTTTCTTGGAGTAAAGCCATTGCCTGTAAATCAAGAATAAAATGTAGTTAAGATAATTTAAAAAAAACTGAATGTACCACTTTACTTAGAAATAAAGTGTATTTAACCCTTTACATGCAACCTTGTCTAAATAACCCACACTTTTTCAGTGATCTTCTATATGAAAATTAGCCTAAACTTTACTGATTGTGACTCAGCAGCACACAGTGCTAATCATGATCAGACAACTCCCAGTATGTAAATAACTGAGCTGAGTCTGCACAATTTGTCTAAGCCTGATCATTTTTCCTTAGCAGGTTTACAGATAAAAGCCATAAAAGATGGATCCAAAATTCTACTTTGATTGTTGAATGATCTGAATTAATTTCTAATTCAAATGACAGACAACAGAAAGTTGTTAGTATGACTTTGTTATAAACTAAGAATTTTTTTCTAGTCTCTAACCTTTATTGATAGCTGTTTTCTGGTCTCTAATCTTAATAAATAGTCTCTTATCTTTATTTACAGATATAACAATTAATTAAATAGTAAATTATTTCTAACAGAACTAATAATTACTAACCATTGTGAGAAGGCAGTGAAGCACCCTCCATCACCGGTGACATTTCTGGCATATACCCTGATGATGCCCCGACGCCCGAATCAAAACTCTCCGTATAGCTGGAGACACTTTTGGACACCCCTTTGACGACCTGGGACTTGAGGAGGGGACGCTTGTTGATGCCTGGTAGGTGGCCATTGTCTGCAAATAGAAATACATCCATAGAGCAGGTAATATGACCTCAATTAACTTACTAAATTATCTTACTACATTTGTTTGTAAATCATACTGAATTCTTACTAATTCTTACAACATCAAGCACAATGTCACAACATATTGATGTAGTCTTAGCTGTAAATAGTCTTAGACCTGGTAAGAAAGCTTCTATCAGAAGCTAGTTGATTAGGTAGGTCTGACTGGTAGGTCTGACTGGTAGATCTGACTGGTAGGTCTGACTGGTAGGTCTGACTGTGGTAGGTCTGACTGGTAGGTCTGAATGGTAGGTCTGACTGGTAGGTCTAAATCCCCACAATTTGCTTAAGCCTAATCAATTTGTGCTAAGTAGGTTAAGCAGTAAAACAGTTCTTACTTAAATTATCAAAACATTAGCAGCAATTGAACGGTTTATCACAGGAAAATGTAAAGATTAAGAATAATTAAAAAATATGAAGAAAGTATACAATTTATTGTTTTACTGTTCTGAAAATAGTAGAATACTACCATGTGATTTCAAATGGATATGTTAATTCATTATAATACCATCAAATAATCATTGCAGGATTGGTCCATTCCCTTTTTCATTTTTAAGGGGAAGTTATTCTAACAACTTAAATTACACTGTGTTAGCTCCCTTGTGGGTATTTGTGGGTATGCCATTGCTATGCACAAAAGTTATGAATATTTTTACACTATTTTAACAAGTGACAACACTTTACAGCAACATGCACATAAAATAAGATCTTGTGAAATAAGGTTTGAGTAAATAGATGGGCTTTTCAGCATTAATGGGGAAAATATAACCAAATAATTAAAAAATAGTTCTTAGATAAATTGAACATGTATATGAAAATGCCTAACTACAAAGGAGAAATCCAATACTAATGTATATTTCTTTAAGAAATAAGGAATACCACACACTGCCTTTTGTCATTGTGTACAGTACCAAATAAATATGATATGAAAGGATGGGTTGTAAATATACTGAAAGAAAACAGGTTACATCCATGGGAATAATAAAAAAAAGATGGAATAAAAAAGACGATTGTACATTGGTAATAAAAATACATTTTTATAAACATTACCAAGGCAAAGAAAGAAAAGTGGTAATGACTTAAGGAAGTGTTTTTTTTCTAAATAAATGTTTTGGCAAATTCAATCTATGGTAGGTTGTTTATAATAAAGATTACTAACAAAAACGATTGGTAAGAATGTGTTAAGTACACAGTCATGTAATATAACACACATTGTAAATAACAATTATACTCTATCGATGCAAGTTCTGTTCAATTTATTAAACATGGAACTAATGCAAAAACAAATTAGACATAGATTTTAAATTTAACTCCATGTGTCATGCTTTGTCAAAACACATTACGTTATCCCATTAATTTAAATTAAAACTATTGGCATTTGACACAATGACAGGCAGCACATGTTTAAAATGCCAAAACCTGTCCATTTGATTTGACTTAAACAAATATTATTTTTTTTTTAGTCACGAAAACAAAATAACAAAGTAGGTTGAGATTATTTTCTTTTACTTAAACTATGTTTGGACAAGATTTTTTTCAACTCCACTTGTCTTGTTAAATCGATAGACACTTGTGTGACACTGTTTGCTAAGAAAATACTTGTATCCACAAGAGGACCTGGGCATTCAATAAAATGACTGTATTTTTCTTCCAATCTGTGTCTGGTGTTTCAGTTTAACAGTAGACACCATCATCTGGAGACATTGGACAACTTTAATCTGTTATTGATGGAAAACGACCCATATAGTGATGCCTCAGTTGAACAGCAATGTTGTTTGTTTTTTTAGGTCTAGACATAAAGTAGCCTGTTGAAATAGAGCAGCTGAAATGATTGACATAGTATTTTTCAATCTCTGATATTAGTTTTTGTTTTGTTTAGACATTATTTGTACATTTATATACATGTGATATGCATGTTTTAGTTATTTTACTTGGCACTGATAGAAATGCTTGACTGAATATATTAGCTATCGTGACATCATTCTTCTTCAAGTATTCAGTTATTATAAGCATTGCTATGTATCATTATAGATTTACAAAATGTGTTTGTCTGCTCATCAATAATCACTGATTTAAAAACAGCCTTGTACACTGTTATACCAAGATGGACACGTCACAATATATGTATATTGATTAATCGTTCTTAATATTGTTGATATTTTGTACATTTGGTTTTCAATTGCTTTTTATTTTATATTTTTGCATGGTAATATTTATGTTTTTGTGGGGTTTATTTTCATGATTGCCTTTCTATGAAGGAGCAAACATGTTTTGTATTGCTTAATGTGCTACCTTTACTAAATAAAGCAGCATGTTAATGACATCGATGTTAGCAGAAAATTAGCACTCATCAAGCTTTATTTTCAATAACAAATATAAACTATTTATTTTACAAGTACTCACTGAATAGAAAAGAATAATAAAGCTGTATTGCTATAGCAGCAAAGGGGCCCTGAAGCAAAAGGTGCAGATCCTGATCAGAGAGTTCCCACAGGAAAGGAAAGGTGTTGGATGATCCTGTTTCAGGGTTCTTTTCCAAAAAAATATATGGAAAGGCCAAAGCATTGTGAAAGGTGAATAACAACCAGCGGCACTTCCAAATAATTAAACATTGTTTGATAAGCATCAACTGATCAAGCTTAGGTAAACAGCATATACATCCAGATCAGCCACTGGCCGCAATAGCTCAGGTGGTAGAGCGATGCTTGCCGATCGGGAGGTCGTGGGTTCGAACCCCGGCCGGGTCAAACCAAAGACTTTAAAGTTGGTAGTGGTGGCTTCCCTCCTAACGCTCGGGGCTAAGGGGACAGCATTACGCCTGACTCGTCGGTGTCAGTATAATAGACCGGCCGGGTTCAGTCCTTGGGCACCTCATAAGTGCCCCTGTGCTATAATGATAGAAATGTCGCTGCGCAGTATCGGCAAAAATGCCGGCTAATCCCCATCCCATCCCAGATCAGCCAGCCCCCACTAGGAGTAATCTGATCCGGAATGGCACTATTTGCTGCTGAGAATCTAGCAAAATGTTTAGTTAACTCTGCATGTAGCGATAAACAAATAACTCAAGATTTCAAATACTTATTTATAATGTACAAATATAATAAAGATTAAAAAAAAGTTAAAAAAATCTTATTTCCTGGTACATAAAGATTGCAAACTGTGAAAATCTCACACGTAATGAATTTCTTTTACATCATTCTAAGGCATCAAGGCAATATATGCACTGTAAATTAATACAGCGATCATATCACTCTTTAGTTACCTATAAATTTCATTCAAGTACATTTAGTTCCCCCTCTCTCCATGTCTTTATTTACTCAACAGTACATTTCTATATTCTATTCTGTTGCTATAAATACATCTACACTCCATCAAGTATATCTGAACACTGCTCCTGTCAAAGTAGATGTCAATGGAAACAATAATGCTTTTATTCATGGAAATTCTTATTTAACAATCTCAAGCTCCAGTTTTTATCCACAACGTCAAAGAAAATCCCAATATTACAGACTACCTTATAATGAAAGGTTTGTGAACTAAACTTCTCAATCCTCTTCAGAAAATAGTTGCCATATTTGTATAGGGCATGTTAAACAGAAATAAACAAACATAAAACATACAGTAAATATACACTTGTAAGAATTGATTCAATACATAGCTTTCATACTCATTCATTCAGATACAAATTGTTACCTATTTATGACATATTGCAAGTACATGCTCATCAATTAAAAAAAAATAAAGAAATAGACGCCCTTAGCATCATCCAAACATTCCACTTTTAAAAAAAATTTGTCAAATATATTAAGTATCTGCTCAGTTATCAAATTATAACAAATCACAGAACTTGGGATCTTAAAAAGTTTCCCTATCTTAAAAAGAGTTGTCAAATATTACAAGTACCTGTTTAGCAATTAAAATAAAAAATAAAGAAAGGATGAAATCTATGCATCTAACAAATATTCCACACGATGAAAAACAACTGTCACAAACTACAAGTGCCTGTAATGTAAATAGTTCATGGTGATTAAAATGACTCAATGAGCATGGACAATGAATAAGTTTTAAGAAAAATGTACACCATTAATCTACTCAATGGCAGGGGGTAGCTACACAAAGTCAGATGATTTTGAGAGCATTGTGCTTTAGCTTCCTTAGGGGGTGCTCATTGCTGAGTGGCAATGTCGCGGACTGGTAACTCCTCAGACTGCTCAGCTCTCACCATGTGGGTACCAGTCTAGACTTAAATGTCGGAAAGTTTTCAGTTAACCTGCCTTGTATAAGTGGTTCTACCATGACAATATGTTTTGGTGGGGTCACCTCCCCCAAACTAGCTGGACATCACTATAACAACATGACAAAGTTGCTGTAATGTATTTTCAAAACAAATAAACAAACCTCCTCCACCCAAAAGGCTCGATGTTGCTATAGTGACCATACAAATGTTGCTGGGATGTACCCGTATTTAAAAAACAAAATATAATGAGTGTTCAAACCCAAATTTAGGCCTGTTATATAAGAAGGTTATCCCCGGACCTGTGGAGAGTTTATGCTTCTACTTAGAATTCACATGCCCCTTTATACCGGTTGGGAGACAGATGTTCAGGCCCTAATTTTGGCCAGACCTTTCCCATAAGGAAACAACTCCATTTAAATGCAAATTTGACCTAGACTTATTATGTAATTAGATAGAAATTCAATAAATATCAACACATATCAACCTTTTGGGAAAGAAAGAAATCAAAGCATACACACATATATTTAAACCCATTCAAAGTAAGTTCTGAAATTCAATCTTGCTGAAATTCCGTTCAAATATTACTTAAGCTTAAATATAGTGAATATCATCTTCCAGTAATGCCAAGACCTAATCAATAATCAATTACCAAATTTTCTTCTAAATACCCAACACCTTTTTTATCGCATCAATTTGCAATCACATCCCTGTTTAAAAATACTGTGTTGAGTCAAATTACTTTGTGTGAAGTTTTTTCAGCTATTCAGAGCTTTAAATTTTTCGATAGAAGACTCATTACAGCAAAACTCACCCACAAAGTATTTCTTGTTGATGTTTTTGTAGTTAACCTACAGCTATTTAGAGATTAATGTAGTTGGTTCATGTTATTTTCTGCTCTTTCATGTTATTACGCCATTCAAATTGACTGGACATTGACAAATAGAGCTACTGGTATTTTAAAATAAATTGAGATGGAAAAAAACTTCATTGATCTTTTGACTGTCAGTACCAGTGATGTGATATTACAGTACATACAAGACATGTGTTAAAAGTACTAACATGTATTAAGTTATACAGACTTTAAAGGGGGCATCTGAAAGTTTGCCTGTATCAAATAAATGTAACAATAGCTTACTGCCGTTTAAGGGAATTTGGGCATCATCTTGCTCAACTTTAAGAGAAGACAATTTTGAACATTACTTCAATTGTTAGACAGAATAAATCATGAAATGAATCGCTCTAAATGTTCATTCTATTCAAATCTATAAATAAACACAATGGGCATTTCCGCTACAAATAGATATCGACATTAGAGCGGATTACTCGATATAATAATGATATAACGTGATCTCAAAACTAAGTGGTCACAAGGTTTTCTTAGTTCTATCTATCTATAGCTGGTTTATTGAAGGGTCAGCACATACATTCGTATTTTATCGTGACCCCGCTTTTCTTAGTTTTAAAACAACTATGCAGCGTGGAACGGATAGGAAATACACGTTTGTAATGATAATTGTGGTATTATATTGCCCTTTCTACATAGACATAGGATATCAATAATCGTGGGATCTGTTCGCGTAAAAATAATCTGTTTGGTTATTTGAGGAAAATATTTTTAGTCCTAACTATTGTTGGATACCACCTTTAAGTCAACTGCTAATTGCTGTGTCACTTATGCAGCTGTCATAAAAGTGCATCATTACCATTTTTCTGAGTTCAGAAATTGGAAAAACACTGTGTTTATCCTTATAAGGATTTGTTTGTTTTCAACCAAAATAAAATCTGATTATTTTCCAACAATGACATCAACAGGAAATTAGACTTATTGCTAGAGACTTCAGCAGACAGTGCATATCCTGACAGGAGAGTACCCAATGGATTCTGGCTGATCAGGATCAACACTATTTGCCTGATCAATTTGTGTTAAGTCAGTTTACGGATAAAACCATTCCAAAGAAAAAAATGTTCTAAAGAAAATGAGCTTGAAAATTAAGATACAAATTAATTTTGTTTATTTTTCAGTCTGAACTATTACAATATTTACTTTTTCACACAATGTTTCAATCAAATCCATAACACTTGTTTTGAAACAAATTTATAACAAGAATTTTGGCAACATCATTTCTCTAAATGTTGCAGGTATTCTTATCAAAAAGACACAAACAAATGGCAAAGCAACAAAACAGCAATTAATAAAACTCATTTCTGTCAACATACTGGTAATTATGTGTACAATGTTGTTTGCTCAAGTTTGACAAAAACTCAATTTACCTCCACCCAACTTGGCTTTTAATTTCTTTAATTCATATTTACAAGTAGAAAAATAGACCAAATTCACAAAGGGATTGCATGTGAAGAGAAATCCTTTGAAGTCAATTATAGGTCAAGATCAACCAATCGGAGACAAGGGAATACATCTTAAGTCTAGAGAGAGGGAAACACTCGTAAACATCCCATTCTTACTTTGATCAACAATTACCCTCAGCCTGCTCAAATTGTTATTAACCAATTCTAAGTTAAATTATTTTTGTTTATAACTCCATTCAAAAATTACTAGACATGATGGAGAGTAAGCAGCAAAAAGTGGAGATCCTGATCAGACAGTTCCCAGAGGAAAGATCTAGATCTACTCCATTTGCTTCAGCCTTGACAGTTTAAACTTAGTCCAAGCTTAGCAGGCTAAGAGTTAAACACTCACTTTCAAAGGAAAACAGTTTACAACATGGCTTTTATTTAACAAGCAAGATGAACATAAATTTGTAAGAAGACTGTAACAGACTAGTTCACACCTATTTCAAGCAATTACAGGTGGTATCTGACAGTTGAGACCAAAAGGTTTGTCTTCAAACAACCAAAAAAAATGATTAAAACCTGAACAGACCTTGTGACATGCTGTTTGTGGATGTCCTTCCCCTAAGTGAAAAGTGAAACATAATGCCACAATCATCATTTACAAACATATATTTCCTATTTGAGCCACGTTTAAGAGAAAGCTATTTTCAAATAAAGAAAACCATGTGACCTCTTACTTTTAAGATCCAGCTTTACCATGATGCAGGTCATCCATTCTGATGTCCATGTCTATTATTGCAGAAATCCCATTCATGCTTATTTATACATTGAAAAAAAAATATTATCATTTTTAATGAGTTGTATGGTCTAAAAATTGAGATAGTGTTTAAAAAAACATATTTAAATTTCTGCAGAAATTATGCACAAATATCCCAAACAGCTTTAAGATGTTGATACGATTATTTGATAAAGGCAAACTGTTGGATACCACCTTAAGTTGTTGTCTACTGTTTTGGAGTAAGATCCAAAAGCAAACAGCTGTGTAGAACCATTAACACACATGTAACACTGCAGGTCAGCTCAGTTTTTTAGGTTTTGAGATACATCGCAGCGACCAATTATGATCATTATAGCGATGTCCAGCTGTTTTGGTGGAGGAAGACACCAGATAAATGTCTGGGCAGGACCACTGGTGCATTACAGGTCAGCTGGAAGACCTTCCCCCATTAAGTGTTTCACCCAGAACGGGGCTCGAACCCACATGGTGAGAGACCTAGCAGTCAGAGGAGTTACAAGTCGGTGCCTCTACCACTACGTCACTGTCACCCTCTGCAGTTCAGCTTGACTCCCCCCAAAAACATAGTTTTAACCATGACTTAAATTCCAACCCACATGGCTATGTGGTTTTAAATCTGCAAATATATATATTGTTTCAGTTAATTATAACCAATAAAAAAGAGGAAAAACAAACTTATTTTCTTTACCAAGGCTTGCCTAATTTATTGTAATACAAAATTAACTATTTTTTAGGAATGATAAATGACCTGATTAGACATAAAGCATTCACCAATTTCCCTTAGGTTTTCCTACACATTTTTTAATGACACAAACATAAATCATTCTGGTTGTCAACAGAGATTAAGAAGTGGAATGAAAGGAATGAACACATTATTTGAAGTTTGTTTGAATAAAAATACAAAAAATAACTATTCTCTGGTCTGTAGTTGGACTAAAACAATGCGCATTATTAGGACGTAAATCCATGCATGTTTAATAAGCTTTAGTTCAAATATTTGTGGGCAATTTATCTTTCTATGAAAATGACTGCCACAGTGTGTTTTTTCTTAATCTTTAATATAATGCCATCATTACAAAAAAAAAATATGATCACAATCATCATCATCATAACCTTATCCCTTGGCAACCACAGAATAGTTGCTTTTAGCACAATAATGGTGTAATTCAAAGTGACTCAGCCAAAATAGAAATGCCCACACAAAAAATTCAAGTGAGGGGCCTAATTTTATGGACTTTTTTTTACAGATTTATTCTCATCTTGTCACTATAGGACTTCCTTCATAAGAGTTTCAAGATAAGTATAACCTCTTAACCTGCTAAGCACAAACTGATCAGGTATAGGCAAATAGTGTAATACCAAATCTGCCGAGTCTCCAGCTGGGAGCTGTCTGAGCAGGATCTGCACTATTTGTTGCCAAGTCTCCTGCTGGGAGCTGTCTGAGCAGGATCTGCACTATTTGTTGTGGAGTCTCCAGCTGGGAGCAGTATGTGCAGGATCTGCACTATTTGTTGCAGAGTCTCCAGCTGGGAGCAGTCTGAGCAGAATCTGCACTATTTGTTGCCCAGTCTCCAGCTGGGAGCAGTCTGACCAGAATCTGCACTATTTGTTGCCGAGTCTCCAGCTGGGTGCTGTCTGAGCAAGATCTGCACTATTTGTCACCGAGTCTCCAGCTGGGAGCTGTCTGAGCAAGATCTGCACTTTTTGTCACCGAGTCTCCAGCTGGGAGCTGTCTGAGCAAGATCTGTACTATTTGTCACCGAATCTCCAGCTGGGAGCTGTCTGTGCAGGATCTGCACTATTTGTTGACAAGTCTCCAGCTGGGAGCTGTCTGAGCAGGATCTGCACTATTTGTCACCAAGTCTCCAGCTGGGAGCTGTCTGTGCAGGATCTGCACTATTTGTTGCAGAGTCTCCAGCTAGGAGCATTCTGAACAGGATCTGCACTATTTGTTTCTGAGTCTCCAGCTGGGAGCATTCTGAGCAGGATCTGCACTATTTGTTTCCGAGTCTCCAGCTGGGAGCATTCTGAGCAGGATCTGCACTTTTTGTCACTGAGTCTACAGCTGGGAGCTGTCTGAGCAAGATCTGCACTATTTGTCACCGAGTCTCCAGCTGGTAGCTGTCTGAGCAGGATCTGTACTTTTTGTTGACAAGTCTCCAGCTGGGAGCTGTCTGAGCAGGATCTGCACTATTTGTTGCCAAGTCTCCAGCTGGGAGCATTCTGAGCAGGATCTGTACTTTTTGTCACCGAGTCTCCAGCTGGGAGCTGTTTGAGCAAGTTCTGCACTATTTGTCACCGAGTCTCCAGCTGGGAGCTGTATGTGCAGGATCTGCACTATTTGTTTCCGAGTCTCCAGCTGGGGGCATTCTGAGCAGGATCTGCACTTTTTGTCACCGAGTCTACAGCTGGGAGCTGTCTGAGCAAGATCTGCACTATTTGTCCTCGAGTCTCCAGCTGGGAGCTGTCTGTGCAGGATCTGCACTATTTGTTTCCGAGTCTCCAGCTGGGAGCTTTCTGAGCAGGATCTGCACTTTTTGTCACCGAGTCTACAGCTTGGAGCATTCTGAGCAGGATCTGCACTTTTTGTCACCGAGTCTACAGCTAGAAGCTGTCTGTGCAGGATCTGCACTTTTTGTCAACGAGTCTCCAACTGGAAGCTGTCTGAGCAGGATCTGCACTATTTGTTATTGAGTCTCCAGCATTATGTCATGGCACATTTGCATACAATGTGTAAGAATATGTCTCATAATTAGCATGGGTAATGAAGAAATGTAGCATGAGAAGGGTTATATCATATCTCAATGTCAAATTTATTGATTGGCATGAAATCCTTTTAATCATCCTAAAAGTAGAGATAATCCTTCTGAAACAAGATTCTCCTATGATAGCCGAACTAGAAGGTCCCCTAGATTTCACGGGATGATATTTATCTTCGCATATCTGCACTACCTTTCTTTTGGTTGCATGCTTCAGAGTGTTTTATTTCAAGATCAAGATAGCACAGCTCAAACTGTCACAGGACAGTGGGCTCAATTAGTCAAGTTCTCTGTACATCTGCTAGCAAACTTGTTTTTATCAGCAAGTTTTATCACTAGGTAGAATTAGGTAAAAATTAAGAAAAATGCACATCTTTGACCTGGTATATATATGGTGGGCATTGGTTTTCTAAGTTGAAACAGCACCATATTAGTAGACATCTTCCAAAGAAAGTTTGTTTATTGGGTTAATCATCCCACCAACAGTATTTCAGCTATCTGAAGACGGTGTCCACTTGAAGCAGATAAAGTGCTGCCTTCACTATGTATAGAACACCTGGCATGATACCACCTGGCATGATACCATACCCAGTCACATGATCCTGACACCGGGCCACCAGTCATGGAACTACTCTTATATTTTGCTGGAACATAAGCAAGGGAGCTATACCATTACCCTTTTTAATGACTTTGGCATGTCAAGGCCCTGTGATCGAACCATGGGCTCTCGTACCGATTGCGCTTCCAGGTCCAGTCAGCAGAAAGATAACTGGTATATGAAGATTCAATCCAATCTTTTCACTTATTAGTGAGATATAAGCTTGACAGTACTCACATGCCAAACATAAAATGCAGGTAACTATATGCACAAAAAAGTATAGCCAGGATCAAATATCCCATTAAATCAAACCTGAAACTATTAAATTGATTTCATCAGTAGGTGTGATTAATAAGAATTTCCAATCTATGCAATGGTGAGATATGCATAAAGGCATTATGGGACTTTTAGTACAACTATAACCTGAGAATTACGGTGACAGCGTTGCTGATGCCGATGCAGACTCAGTTGCTTGGGTAAGCTGAATAGCTATCCTTTTTCATAGAATAGTCAAGGTACAAAGCAAACAGTATTATTGTGTCTGACTCATAAAAGACCAAACAATAGAAATTCTCTGACAAATAACTGCTTCTACTTTTCAATGTTTTTTGGTAAAGGACAAAAGCTTTACAACCAACAGACAAAACAATGAAAAACAATGCCCACTGTATATGGACGTGTATTAAAGACGGCAAGTTTCCTTTGAAATTAACTAAGGTTTTGTGTTGGTCGTGTAACTATGTCGACACAATTAGTGAATGGCCAGAGATCAATAAACAGAGATAAGAAAGTGAAATCAAACCTTTCACTTGAAACTGGCATATTAATCTCACACCATACCCTTGATAACCCCCAACCAGTTTGTGCGCTGGATTTAGATTGACCCCCATCTAGGGTTAAACCACAAACAGACAGGGGCTTACAATGAAGCTGATAATGATATAGATATATGGTTTGGCTTTCAATTTGAAAAATATAGATCAAGGTCATTTTAAAAAAAGTAGACTTATTAAGAATTTGCAGTATTGCTTTAAGTGTAATATTAAGTTACTGAAGTTGTTGTAGATATATAGTGCTGCATTCACATTAAAGGTGGTGTCCAACCATTTGCCTATATCTAATACATGTAATCAATATCTTATCTTTGTTTGGAGTATTTGTACATAATTTCTGCACACACAAAAATCATACTTTAGTCTAAGCTTTGATGGTTTTCAACAGCATCTCAATTTTACGACAATAAAACTTGTTAATCAACACTTAAATGTTCATTCTTTTCAAATCTATAAATAAAAACAATGGGATTCCTGCTAAAAATAGACATCGATATCACAGCGCATGACATGGATGAGCTAAAACATAATTGGTCTACATGGCTTTCTTAGTTTTAAAATAGCTAACTGTGGAGCGTGGCTCAGATAGGAAATGACGATTGTGGCATTATGGTTTACTTGTCAGATAGGTGTAGGACATCAATAAGCAGCATTTTGCAAGATCTGTTTAGGTAACAATGGTTTATTATGATGCTGAAAGAAAATATTTTGTTCCAAACTGTCAGATGCCACCTTTAATATATTGATCAAGGATTGCTATTGTAAGCAATATTAGCATGTGAATTTAATTAGGTGTTTAGATTTATTCATTTTAACTTTTAAGAAGGTCCTGTAATTTTTATGAATGTTTTGTGTGGCATTAACAGCAATATAAGAAAAAAAAGGTGATATAGATTAAAATACAACATATATACTGAATATTTATTATATAATGCTGCATTCACCTTGAAATATTTATGAAGGCTTATAATTGTACAAAACACAGACTAATTAAGAATGTGCAGTGTTGCTACAACTGTTATATCATTTTTATATGTCACTCATCAAGTTATGTAATTTCACTCACTATATCCATTGTAACGTTTATGTCAATATAGAACCATTGTATTGTTTATGTCAATGTACAAACATTGTATTGTTTATGTCAATATAGAACCATTGTATTGTTTATGTCAATGTACAACCGTTGTATTGTTTATGTCAATTAGAACCATCATATTGTTTATGTCAATATAGAGCCATTGTATTGTTTATGTCAATATAGAACCATTGTTTAATATAAGTCAATATAGAACAACTGTGTTGTTTATGTCAGTATAGAACCACAGTACTGTTTATGTCAATATAGAACCACTGTATTGTCTATGTCAATATAGAACCACTGTATTGTTTATGTCAATATAGAACCATTGTTTAATAAAAGTCAATATAGAACAACTGTGTTGTTTATGTCAGTATAGAACCACAGTACTGTTTATGTCAATATAGAACCACTGTATTGTCTATGTCAATATAGAACCACTGTATTGTCTATGTCAATATAGAACCATTGTATTGTTTATGTCAATATAGAACCATTGTATTGTTTATGTCAATATAGAACCGTTGTATTGTTTATGTCAATAAAGAACCATTGTATTGTCTATGTCAATATAGAACCATTGTTTAATATAAGTCAATATAGAACAACTGTGTTGTTTATGTCAGTATAGAACCACAGTACTGTTTATGTCAATATAGAACCACTGTATTGTCTATGTCAATATAGAACCGTTGTATTGTTTATGTCAATAAAGAACCATTGTATTGTCTATGTCAATATAGAACTACTGTATTGTTTATGTCAGTATAGAACCATTGTATTGTTTATGTCAATGTAGAACCATTGTTTAATTTATGTCAATATAGAACCACTGTGCTGTTTATGTCAGTATAGAACCACAGTACTGTTTATGTCAATATAGAACCACTGTGCTGTTTATGTCAGTATAGAACCACAGTACTGTTTATGTCAATATAGAACCACTGTGCTGTTTATGTCAGTATAGAACCACAGTACTGTTTATGTCAATATAGAACCACTGTGCTGTTTATGTCAGTATAGAACCACAGTACTGTTTATGTCAATATAGAACCACTGTGCTGTTTATGTCAGTATAGAACCACAGTACTGTTTATGTTAATATAGAACCACTGTATCGTTTATGTCAATATAGAACCATTGTATTGTTTATGTCAATGTAGAACCATTGTTTAATTTATGTCAATATAGAACTACTGTGCTGTTTATGTCAGTATAGAACCACAGTACTGTTTATGTCAATATAGAACCACTGTCTTGTCTATGTCAATATAGAACCATCATATTGTTTATGTCAATATAGAACCACTGTATTGTCTATGTCAATATAGAACCATTATTTTTACTGACTTAAAGTAAGAAATGTTCTTTGTTTTTTTAACATTTTCTTAAATATAAGAAATTTACTTAAATTTCATTTATACATTTAAGAAATTTCTTAGGGTTTTTTCAAATTAATGGAAAAATAATGAAGACTCTTTATGAACACAACCCCTGAAGCATAAAGTAAAATCAAAACCTTAGTATCTTTAGGTGTGTGAGTTTCAAGAAACATGTTGACAATAAAAAACAAAATAAATATCTTAATCAAAAACTCTTAAGATTCATTTAAACTAAAAATACATTCATACAAAGTAAATATTGCCATATTTGATATTCCTTCAGAGTTTTCCAATAGATTCTTCGCGCTGGATTGGTGTGTAAACAAGTGTTAAGACGTATCTAAATATCTATATCAAAAGGACCAGACCTTCTATTGATAAAATGACACAAAAATGTTGCACTTATTATTCCTCATACACAAGCACTTTTGGCAAACAAATTACATGAAGGCTGGAAGACAAGATTATATACAGAAAATTTTTCCTCTTTTTGTTTTTTTCCAAAAGATATTTTACAATTACATTGTCAATAATAAATGTTGCATGGGCGTGTACAAATATATTAACTGACCAAAATAGTATATGAAAAATGTTAACCATAACATAGACAATAATTTTGTTGCCATGGAGATCTATGCATATTAAAAGGAAGAGTATAATTGTTTATTTCCTTATCATTTTTTAGTCCACAGATTTTAATTACCAATATAAAATTCTAAGTCAATTACTCACAGCTTCATACATGAAGAACATTTTGTATCATTGTTTTTGTTTTTTGTTGCATTGCACCGATATAATTATGGTCATATTGGCAACATCCAGCTAATTAATGGTGGAGGAAGACCGCAGACTTACGTCTGGGTAGACCAACTGGTCCACCGAATGTTTAAAGGAAAACCTCCCCACATAGAAGTTCTCACCGGAACCAGGTCTCAATCCATTGTGGTGAGGGGCTGAGGAGTTACAAGTCTGCAGTTCTTATCGCTCGGCCCCTTACATTTTTTAGTATAGATCCTGAACAGACAGCTCAGAATAGGTTCTGGCTAATATGGATCTACACTCTTTGTTTAAGTCTTATCAAAAAGTGTTTTACAACAAAGTGTTTACCATAATATTATAAGTATTTAATTGTTTGCTGTAAAAATATACTGGTAAGCTTATTAAGATGGAAGAGCATGTTAAATCACTAATTTTCACTTGGCTTCATTTGTATTGAAGGTGGTACATGTATTTATTTAATGTGGATATAGTGCTGTGTGCTCTGTTATATTTAGTGTAATCATGGATTATTGTTCTTTTGTTGTTGTTTTTTGTTTATTTGGTGTATTGTCCCACCAACAATATTTCAGTTATCTGGAGACATAGTCCACTTGAAGCAGATATAGTGCTGCCTTCTCTGTGAATAACATGTTGCAATCACCTGGCATGATACGACACCCAATCAAATTATCCCGACAATAGGCCAACTAGTCCTAGAACTACCCTTATTTTTGCTTAAAGATTAGCAATGTACGACTACCATTTTTAATGACTTTGGTATGTTGCGGCCTGGGATTGAACCTGGGGCCTCCCTTACCAGTAGATTAATGTGTTATGTATTTAGGTTTTAACCTGTATATTTATCTGCATGCCTTCTTAAGAGTGGATTCAGTGACCTCATGTGTAAGAAGAAAGTGACCTGTTGTTGTTGCTATGGCAATGACCTTCAAAACTCACCTGTTGAATGGGTTTGTAGGTCAAGGTCACTCTCTGTCCCTGATATACTGACTAGTGGTGGAAGGTTGGAGGTTGGAAGCTTTACGTTAAAGTTTGGTTCTGACCGAAATGTGACCGCCGGTGCTGATGCTCTTCTGTTACCATACACATTCTGAAGCCAGCTACTGTCCTCTATGCCCATATACTGAGGCACACTGGAACAAAAGTACATAAACATAATAGCACATGTACAATAATATACCACTGTTTTGATACAATATGAAAGGCATCAGTAAGATAGTTAAGCAACATCACATTGTACGACTTGCATTACGAATAGATGTAGTTTGTTTTTTGCTGTTTCTGTTGTTGTTATTTAATAGCTGCAATAGTTTTTGCTTTGAACTGCAGTTTATAAAAAAAAAACTTTTTCAAGTAGCAGTGTCTTCTTAGGAGATTATTGAAATGTTCTGTATTCTATATTGTGTACTGTTTCAAGCCATGTCCTAATGATAAATAATAGTATATACATTCTTCATTTTTTATTTAGTTTTGTGTCTTTGAATAGAATAGAATTATCATATTTATTTTAACAACTAACTTTTGCACAAATGTGTATTCAAAGATTATCGAAAACAGGCTAAAACAGGAGAAAATTCAGTGTTGCCATCACTTGTAAAATGAAGCTGCGAATGGTATTTATAATGACATCCAGTCACATTATCCATACATGTGAACTTTTTCTGAGGCCAAAGTGGGAGATTTTATCTTGCAAAGGGGATAGATTTGTTATTTTCATATGAACAAAGGAAATTATCTGCTTCTATGTAGGGAGATTTCTGACAATGTGTAAAACACCCTTCATTTTCAAATAATTTCGTAACTTAAAAGTGGGAGTCTCCCCCTAAAAAACTGGGAGAGTTCACATGTATGATAATAATGACAACAAAGTTAAGTTATGAAATTGTTCTCAGTTGAGGTTTTGTTTTAATGTATTGCACTGACACAATTAAGGTCATATTGGTGATGTCCAGGTAATATTGATGGAGGAAAACCCTAGACAAATGTCCATTCAACAGCTCCGCTGGTAGACGTCCCTTCAAAACAGACCTCAAACTGGTGCCATCAGGGGCTGAGGTGTACTAACAAAATTATTAGGCAAAGCTATACCAGTACCAAATTTACTGGTACTACAGTTTTAATACATGCATGTGTAACAGCTCTTGTATCAAACCTTTGACTAACCATTTTTGGAAGTGGGTGTCGCTTTTACTCTTGTCATACAACTTTTAAGAAGAACTTTTGCAAATTTATAAGTTTACCTAAAATTATGGGAGCTGGCTTATCAGGATCTATAAGGTTTGTCTTAGCCTGATCAAATATAGTGATTAGAAGGCTAAAAATAAGATGAACAAAATTAATGAAACAATTTTGTTTCTGTTTGAAGAATTTAAAATTTTAAACCGTTGATACAATTCTAAAGACTTTAACTCACATGTGTTTTGGCACTCTCACTGTCAAAAAATCCCCCTCCACAGGAAGTCCATGTTGTGGCTGTAGATGCTGTTGTTCTGGCAACCGTTGCCGTGGTGATAAGTAGAAGTGCTCTTCACCAGTGTAGGCTGTGAAGGTACAAAATACTTTTGTTATCTTATTATACCTATCTTATTATACCTTTAAAAAGACTTAATTAAAAAAAAAAACATGAAGGAAAAAGTGTCCTTAAAACATATGTGTATACACGTATGCATATATATATGTACATGTAAGATGTTGATAATAAATACAGGTATTATTATGTTTGGTAAAACAAGTGGTGACTTTTCTTTAACAAGGGCATGTTCATCTTCAATCCAAAACTACTGCCTTCAGACAATACATCAGGTTCCTAGCAAAAAGAAACCTTTATCGAAATTTACAGAGTTCTATCAAATATATAGAACAGCATTAACAGTCATTAAATGTATTGCATTTTCTTTACAGAACAAATACATATCAGTAAGCCTGTCGAATTAAATGAAAATGAGATCATAAAGAGGCATACACGCAATCGCAATTATGGCATTTTTTAAAATCATGTTTAATCTATCATAAACTAACCGTATTTCCAATGATTTTATTATCTTTGAAGTACAATTCAAATATGTACCATGACATCAGTATTTAACATTGAATTATGCTCAGTTGCTGAGAGAAAGTAATCAGAGGAAAGTAAAGAAGCCATTTAATACAATTGTTAGAGAAGAAGACATGTTCCTCTAATATTGACATAACCAAACCTGTACATTTGCACAGTGTCTACATTACAAGCTTCATATAATGTCACCAATCTTCAATCTTAGATTATGAATACATCAGTCTGTGATAGGAAAGATCTTTAGTTCTTATCATGCTAGCGTTTGTTTGTTTTTTATCATCCTACCTACAGTATTTCAGTTATCTTGAGAAAGTGTCCACTTGAAGTGCTGCCTTCACTATGTATAGCATGCCATGAACACCTGGCATGATACCACACCAAGTCACGTTAACCTGACACCAGTCCAACCAGCTGTGGAACTACCCTTATATGTGCTCTATCTTTTTTATGCTAAAGCCTCTGTTTGTCCTTTCCTCTAATTTTCTTTGTCTCAATAAATCCTATGCTCTCTTTACTCCTGGCCTTAAAAGGTACCCGTAAAACAACTACCGCAAAAGAGAAAAAACTAAATACTCACTGTCAATACTTTTCTCCATCTCTCTCTCTTTTCCTTCCTGTCCCCCCCTCTCTCTCTCTCTCTCTCTTTTCCTCTCTCTTTCACACAACTGTTTATCTCTTTCAAACTTTTTCTAGAGTTTTCTAGAGGATACTTACATGGCATTTTCTTTCTCTCTATTCTCTATCACTCCTCACTTCCATCTCTCTGACTCTCTCTCCCCCCTCTCTCTCTCTCTCTCTCCCCCCCTCTCTCTATATATATTTATTTTGTCTGTCTGCCTGTCTGTCTGTCTGTCTCTGTCTGTCTGTCTGTCTGTCTGTCTGTCTGTCTGTCTGTCTGTCTGTCTCTCTCTCTCTCTCTCTCTCTCTCTCTCTCTCTCTCTCTCTCTCTCTCTCTCTCTCTCTCTCTCTCTCTATATATATATATATATATATATATATATATATATATTTTTTTTTTTTTTTTTTTTTTTTTTTATTTATTTATTTATTTTATTTATTTAAATATTCACCCTATTCTCTATATATGCTTGTTCTCACTCACATTTTCCCATGGATTATACAAAGAGACTCTAGAAGGGTCACTGATCGCAGCCCTCAGTAAGAGAGAGTGCACTTTGTTATCAGTGACACAGACAGTGACGTTGGGAGCTCTCAAGCTAAGAGCCTATAAATGATAAACTCATGTTTATTTAAATCTTTTAAAATGATCCAAAGCATTTAAAAGTCTAAAAAGATTTTTTTTAAAATTAAAGAAATACATTCAAATCTAATAATAAATCATAACTGCTCTGCTTCAATCAGCATGCATCGTAATTCAATGTCAAGATATAAAAAATTAATAAGGTATTTGTCAGTGAAATATTCCTGTCTACATATTGAAAATAAGGCTAACAAATAAACATGTTTACAGCTTTTATATATATCTTTATTTCTCCCTTCTGCACATTCTGTCATTCCAAGATTAGCTATCTGATGGCATTTCCTGCCTAATTTCATCTTATCCTACAATTAAATTTACATTAAAGCTAAAAATTTAATTGCAACATAAAGCCACTTTATTGAAAATATACCCTATTTATGCTACATTTGTTTATAACAAAAAAAATCTAAATTATTTTCTCACAGCTTCATACAAAGGCAACAAGCTGTAGTGTAAAATGTTTGTTTCTTTTGTTCTTGTTTTATGTTACACACCGACAGATATGGTCAAATCGGCAACATCTAGCTAATTTTTGGTGGAGAAAGATCACAGGCTTATGTCTGGGTAGAACCACTAATGCACCGCAGGTTAGTTAGAAAACCTCCCCAAATGTAGTAACTGAAGAAAAAAATGTATTATAAAGACAGCAAACTGCAGATCCCCAGCACACAGCTTGAAGCAGAAACTGGCTGATCTACACTGTTTTATGAGACCAATCATCTTGTACTTTGTCAACTAATAATTTGGCCATTTTATGAAGTTTTAAAACTAATATTATCATATTGTGACATATAATAATTCTATTATATATTATATATAGACTCTGTTCTCAATGTCAGTGCTATACCATACTTTACCCCCACAACAAAGCTTTGAGATTGATTTGATGTGGTCAAACTAATCAGCAGATAAAATTCAGACGACGTGTGGGGGCTATCTTTAACTGACCTTCACTAAATTCAATATAGATAAATAAGGGTACAGGCTTATTAAAATCATCCTTTATTTGACTCGATACCTGTGACATGTCACCCTCAATGACACTTCAGTATTCTTTATGTGTCACTGTCTTTTATACTTTAAGAACTACAGAAGAGTTGCTAAGCCAATTTTTGTTTGTTTTGATTTATTTACATAAAACATTGCACCGACATAATTATGGTCATACTGACGAGGTCCAGCTTATTATTGGTGGAGAAAGACTCCAGACATAACTCTGCGTAGAACCACTGGTACACTACAGATTAGATGGAAAAACCTTCCCACATGAAAGTACTTGCCCCGACCAGAAACTCGAACCCACGCAGAGAGGGGTTGATAAGTTACAAGTCAGTGACTCTAACCACCTGGGCTGGGCGCTGAGTCAATATAAATTAATGTAAATATGATATAATGCAATTAAGGTGAAATCTTACTATCATTCAAAAAGCAAGAAAATGTAGATGGTTTTAACATACTGGGCATTTAATACAATATCTAGCTGTGATGTAGTGATTCCTATTAAGAATAGGGACCCCATTGCCATTCACTTTCATATTCAGAACCTGATAAACACAAGTTGCACAGTTTCTCTCAGCTATCCTTCACAAACTGCTTTTATTAAATAACTAACAAAAAGTATGGGTTAGTTATAAAGTGTAAATAAAAAAACATTACAATGATAACCTGAATCACAGAGATTTGCTTCTTTTTTTTTTTATAACATCACACATACAGAGTTATAATCATATTGACCATGACTACCTTGTTATTAGTGGAAAAAGACCCCACACTTTAGTCTGGGTAGAATCACTGGTGCACCGCAGGTTAACTGACAAACGTTTCCACATGAAAGATCTCACCTCGACCAGAACTCAAACTCATGCAGTGAGAGGCTGAGAATTTACAAGTCGGCAACTTTAACTGCTCGGTTAAGGGCACCCCGCTCAGAGATTCTAAGGTCAGAAATCATACTGGAAGCATATGAGACTATATATAGGTTAGGTATTAGTTGATTCGTGGTTTTATTGGGTTTATAAGCCTATATCAGCTCAAGACATGATTCAATATAGACATAATCCAGGTAATAATATCAGAGTTACATCAATAATTCAGGGCATAACACCCCAGTTATGGTTACAATCCCCTGTCTGATGGTACACGCCAAGCCTCATAAAACTGATCAAGAAATAGTGTAGCTCCAGGTCTTACTGAGGAGCTCTCTGATCAGGATCTACACAATGTTCTACTAGAATTAGTACGGGTTATAAATAACTATGCCACATAATTATCGTCCCAGCAACAGTCTTTAAGTTGTCTGGAGACAGTGTCCACTTTAAATAGATATAGTGCTACGTTCAATGTGCATAGAATGCTTTAAACACCTGGCATGATACCACACCCAGCCACATTATCCTCACACAGGGCTGCATGACAAGACATGAAACTACCCTTATGTAGTAAGGGAACTATACCAGTACAATTTTTAATGACTTTGATATGGCATGGATTGCAGGCTGGGTCTCCCATAACTAGAGCTGACACTCAATTGATTACACAAGCAGGTCTCACGTTACCAGATTTTGGCTAATGTTACATAAAGTAATTTATAAATCCCTCTATCCTGTTCCCCACCTGTATATATGGTATGCACAACAGTTACCCTGAGTGTGAAATCCTACCCTAATAGGTAAAATATATATATCTTATAAATGGTGGAAAACAATATGTCAGAAAGTAGAGTCTGTTGCAAGAAAAATTAAAAGAATGAGCAATCCACTATAAATCTGATAATGATAGACTTAAATAAACAGCTGATCCTTTAATATTAAAGTTTTATTGTATAATTTTGTATCTATCGATAAACGATTTAAAAAAGAGTGATAAAACATAGCTTTAAGCAAATTATATATATTTTTTTAATTTCTATCATTTTAAATATAACAAAATATACTTCAGCTATGATATAAATAAAAAAAAAATACAATGGTTTAACATCTGCTGCTTTATATGGGAAATCTAATTATGCATTTTTATTTATATGGTTGTTATGATATACATGTAATTAGATAACTTAATCAATTGAAAATTAACCACAACAAAATTTATGTGACTTTTATAAATAATTTAAGTAATTCTACTCATTAATCATTGGCATAGCAGGAATAAATTATATAAAGGTTATAATTAGAAAACCAATGCAATCTGAATATTTTATCAACAAACAGTTAATTTTTTTAGAGGAAAGTATAAACGGTACAAAAGACCATTCATTAGATGAATAATATTGTGTCGTGTCTACCATCTTTCCTCACAGAACGTATGAAAGCAGTCATTAACAATGTTTGCTTTGTACAAGTATGAAGACCCTATTCACATTGTCATGAGTAGTTTCTAATTACTTCTACCTATCTACAATCACAACAGCTTTATTATAATTGGTAAGCCACTTCTGGAAAGTCAGATTGACTTTTTTACTTCATCATCTTACTTTAAATAATTGTCCCATCTCATGAATGCCATCTTTTAATCTTTTATTGGACCTTGAATAAAAATGTTTTTAAAACAGATCTGAGTGAATACTAATTATACCTTACTGCAGAAAGTGATTGTAATATGGTGTGTTATATAAATGCATTCACTAATAGTAACCATTGATTTTTTTCTTTTCGTTTTTCTTTTTACAGAAAATATGTACGAGGTTATGCACTGCGCTGTCTTGTATATGTGAGGTACAATGCATTTTTAAGTGCTCTCAAACTAATCAAGATGTGTTTATATGTTGTTAGCTTACTATCATAAGAATACATGATGGTGTTCTTTAGAATTCTACTATATGCATTATAACATTTATAGACACAACTATAATAAAAACAATAATTTATTGTCTGTACCATTTGTAGGCATGTAGTCTGGGCCTGAGGCCTTGTTTTCAATCAATAAACGTATACAAGTACTGAATTCAATGTATTAAGTTTTGTAAAAAAAACATTGACACTCCTCCCGACTGGTGATATCCTCCGAAAAATGAACATAAAAATAATTAGATGACATTTGAATCCTTTGACATTCAAGTCATCCTAAAAAATCCTGTACTCAAAATTTATTAAACACCAAGCAAGAGCTGTCTAGAGCTGTCCACTTGTCTCAGTGCTAAAAAGTATAGTGAAAGTAAAAAAAAGGTGACTAACTACCGTTTTTATTTTACCTTATATAGAAGGGGCTGTTTACAGGCCCCTTCCCCTCAGAAAATAAGTCTTTCCCCTAAAAATGAAAATCGACCTCCCATAAAATTCAATATTTTGTTGCCGAAATGCAGAAATTAGATGCATTATTATGGATAAGTGACTACAGTAGTAGCTTGAGGGAACTGGATGATAATTTGGAGGAGTTAAGAGAACACTTGAAAAATAGATAGATGGCCTTGTAATAAAACTACAAGACGTAAAATAGCAAATAAGAAGTTTATCATGCACACTTCCCCCCCCTTTCTAATTAAACACCACAAAATTTTCTATTCTCAAAGGTCCAAGGCCTTGTTCACTTTTTTAGAAAAAAACACACACTTTTAACTAAGGTATGCCAAAATCACTGTATATATACTCAATTACAAAACAGGGATTTTTCCTTGAAAAAATAGCCTTTAAAGTGGGGGGTCCATCTTATAAGCGCAATCTACAACAAGGCCTTAAAAATTTCTGCTGGAATTCTTAGTTTTTCATTAAGATTATGAAAGTGGAGAGCTTACAGCCACAAATCTTGGATCAGTCCCTGAAGAAAATTTCCCCCCATCTTATACAAGGGTCACAACAGAAAACCTCAGATATGGGAGGTAAACTAGGGGGCCCATCTTATAAGCAGGTCGCCTTACAGTTGTGCATATATAGTTTAAGGGTTATCTGCCTTTTCTTCAAAATAAGCTCCCTTTTTAATATTGAACAAGTCTTTCAAGTTTGGCTAAATGTCTTTGAGGATTTTCAAGAAATGGACCCTTACTAAGAAGTAAACCAGAGGCAGCAATGACGCTGACAAGGGAGTCATGACAAATGCTCCAATTTTTATTTCTCTGAAAGTCTTCAAAAATGTCTTTTTCTATCTGTTTAATAATTTGTTGATGGTTAAACCTTTCTCTGCTGCCCGACGTACAGCGTTTGTCTATTTCCAACCACCAACCATGCTCTTATAGGTACACCATACGTCCTGTTTACTACTCTTTTTGAGTGTTAATAGCATTGCTAATTTCCTATAAAAGTATGACCAGAGTTAACCTCCTTGACAGTAACTTGTAGTGTTTTTCTTCTTAGAAATATTCATATTTTTGAAGGTGTAGGAGTGAAAAAGTAAAAGTTCAGGATTTTTTCAACTTTTTTTCTATTTTTGAAAGTCCATAACATTATATCACATGATAATTATTAAATTTTATATTCAGAATCAATATTCAATTACCTTTCTGATGAATTGTAAGTTACTGTTAAGGGTAGTTACTCTGGTCATACTTTTATAGGAATTGCTGTAATCACTCAAAAATAGTAGTATACAGGATGTACAGTGTACGTATTAGAGCATTGCTACTTTGCTAGTTGTTAGAAATAGATGTCGGGCAGCAGTGAAAGGGGTAAAAAAAACATTGTTTCCAAAGATGTGAACATTGTTGATATGCATTGAATAAAAAAACAACCCTTACCAAACTTGTATGTCTCATAGATGTAGGAGCTGGTAAGATGTCTGGCAGACGGACTGTAGTTGTTGGCAATGGCATCGCTGACATGGTTAAAGTTCTTCTTCTCTTTGATGGGTGCGGCCTGGGTCCAGGACCCCCTCTCAAGAACCAGTGGCTTCTCGCTGTAGGCCGGCTGAATAACAGCAAGTAAAACAAGCCTTAAACAGGGCAGGTAATTAATTGAGGTAAAAGAAGAAATGGAGACCGCTGGGCAAGCTGTATATGGCAAAGAAATCAGGTATCAAAAAGGCAGGTAAGTTATTTGAATCTGAGTTGAACCTAAAATGCATTTGGTACAACAATACTTAAGGTATTTCCTATACAAATATTTATGGGTTTATGGTTCCTGGCAACAGTTCATCAACTTGGCAGTTTTCAAACTTTAACATAAAGATACAGAATGTTGGTAAAATCTTATCAACATTCAACAAAATATAACTTCTGAATCCAAGTTCGTATGATTGTCATTTATAAATGCAAATCTGATCTAAGATGTGACAAACAAAAGCTTTAGATTGGCTTTCAATCTATTATACATGACATAAAGCTCTATCAAGCTAACACAAAATATTCAGGCGCAAATATACATCAAATGTAATACATCATTCAGAAACATTACAAGAAAAGCATTGATGAAAAGCACCAACGGGCTTCCCATATATGTTAAAAAAAAGACAATACGTTAACTGACAAACGACAATAAGGGATGTCTGATTAGTACTTTGAGTTAGAGTGAGTTGAAAATATTATTGAACAATTGGCTTTTACATGGACATAACATATGCTGCACCATTTGAATTGCATATTGTCAAAATGTATCAAACAATTCCTTTGATAGTACAACAAATCTTTTATGAAACTCCTTTAAGAAATGTTGAACGAATAACAATTTTAAGACCTCCATGCAGCACTGCTAACAGTGACTAACAATGAGAATAAAACCTACCTAACCCACGTGGTTCGTGGTTTGCCACAATTAGTACGATAAATATATGGAATAAAAAGTAAAAGTGGTGCAAATCTCAGCCTTTTCTATAAAACTGACTTGTCCATATACCACCAAAGAGTTATGAAAGACATGATAACTACAACAAAAAATTCCCAAATTTCTAACTAATTCCATAATAACCGCCGTGCTTTGGTGCAGACGACAACAATGATTTTCCAGAGTGTGACATCAGCACCAATACAGCAGAAGTCATTCATTATAAACAACTAAGTTTCTAATGGCACCTGAGTGCAGCATGATTTTTTTACACAAAAAAAATAGTACAGAGCAGAGCAGAAGTTACTTATCATAAATAACTAATGTGCAGGTGGCACTAGAGCGTGAAATAGGAAATAAATAGTACAGAGCAGAGCAGAAAGTACTTATATTAAATAACTAATGTGCAGGTGGCACCAAAGCATGATATAGGAAATAAATAGTACAGAGCAGAGCAGAAGTCACTTATCCTAAATAACTAATGTGCAGGTGGCACCAGGGCGTGATACAGGAAATAAATAGAACAGAGCAGAGCAGAAGTCACTTATCCTAAATTACTTATGTGCAGGTGGCACCAGGGCGTGATACAGGAAATAAATAGTCCAGAGCAGAGCAGAAGTTACTTATCCTTAATTACTTATGTGCAGGTGGCACCAGGGCGTGATACAGGAAATAAATAGTACAGAGCAGAGCAGAAGTTACTTATCATAAATAACTAATGTGCAGGTGGCACCAGGGCATGATATAGGAAATAAATAGTACAGAGCAGAGCAGAAAGTACTTATCATAAATAACTAATGTGCAGGTGGCACCAGAGCATGATATAGGAAATAAATAGAACAGAGCAGAGCAGAAAGTACTTATCATAAATAACTAATGTGCAGGTGGCACCAGAGCATGATATAGGAAATAAATAGAACAGAGCAGAGCAGAAGTTACTTATCATAAATAACTAATGTGCAGGTGGCACCAGGGCGTGATATAGGAAATAAATAGTACAGAGCAGAGCAGAAGTTACTTATCATAAATAACTAATGTGCAGGTGGCACCAGGGCGTGATATAGGAAATAAATAGTACAGAGCAGAGCAGAAAGTACTTATCATAAATAACTAATGTGCAGGTGGCACCAGAGCATGATATAGGAAATAAATAGAACAGAGCAGAGCAGAAGTTACTTATCATAAATAACTTATGTGCAGGTGGCACCAGAACGTGATATAGGAAATAAATAGTACAGAGCAGAGCAGAAGTTACTTATCATAAATAACTAATGTGCAGGTGGCACCAGAGCATGATATAGGAAATAAATAGAACAGAGCAGAGCAGAAAGTACTTATCATAAATAACTAATGTGCAGGTGGCACCAGAGCATGATATAGGAAATAAATAGAACAGAGCTGAGCAGAAAGTACTTATCATAAATAACTAATGTGCAGGTGGCACCAGAACGTGATATAGGAAATAAATAGTACAGAGCAGAGCAGAAAGTACTTATCATAAATAACTAATGTGCAGGTAGCACCAGAGCGTGATATAGGAAATAAATAGAACAGAGCAGAGCAGAAGTTACTTATCATAAATAACTAATGTGCAGGTGGCACCAGAACGTGATATAGGAAATAAATAGGAACGAGCAGAGCAGAAGTTACTTATCATAAATAACTAATGTGCAGGTGGCACCAGAGCGTATTATAGGAAATAAATAGAACAGAGCTGAGCAGAAGTTACTTATCATAAATAACTAATGTGCAGGTGGCACCAGAACGTGATATAGGAAATAAATAGGAACGAGCAGAGCAGAAGTTACTTATCATAAATAACTAATGTGCAGGTGGCACCAGAGCGTATTATAGGAAATAAATAGTACAGAGCAGAGCAGAAAGTACTTATCATAAATAACTAATGTGCAGGTGGCACCAGAGCGTATTATAGGAAATAAATAGTACAGAGCAGAGCAGAAGTTACTTATCATAAATAACTAATGTGCAGGTGGCACCAGGGCATGACATAGGAAATAAATAGAACAGAGCAGAGCAGAAGTCACTTATCATAAATAACTAATGTGCAGGTGGCACCAGAACGTGATATAGGAAATAAATAGAACAGAGCAGAGCAGAAAGTACTTATCATAAATAACTAATGTGCAGGTGGCACCAGAACGTGATATAGGAAATAAATAGAACAGAGCAGAGCAGAAGTTACTTATCATAAATAACAATGTGCAGGTGGCACCAGAGATTGATATAGGAAATAAATAGAACAGAGCAGAGGAGAAGTTACTTATCATAAATAACTAATGTGCAGGTGGCACCAGAGATTGATATAGGAAATAAATAGAACAGAGCAGAGCAGAAAGTACGTATCATAAATAACTAATGTGCAGGTGGCACCAGAGCATGATATAGGAAATAAATAGAACAGAGCAGAGGAGAAGTTACTTATCATAAATAACTAATGTGCAGGTGGCACCAGGGTGTGATATAGGAAATAAATAGAACAGAGCAGAGCAGAAGTTACTTATCATAAATAACTAATGTGCAGGTGGCACCAGAACGTGATATAGGAAATAAATAGAACAGAGCAGAGCAGAAAGTACTTATCATAAATAACAATGTGCAGGTGGCACCAGAGATTGATATAGGAAATAAATAGAACAGAGCAGAGGAGAAGTTACTTATCATAAATAACTAATGTGCAGGTGGCACCAGGGTGTGATATAGGAAATAAATAGAACAGAGCAGAGCAGAAGTTACTTATCATAAATAACTAATGTGCAGGTGGCACCAGAACGTGATATAGGAAATAAATAGAACAGAGCAGAGCAGAAGTTACTTATCATAAATAACAATGTGCAGGTGGCACCAGAGATTGATATAGGAAATAAATAGAACAGAGCAGAGGAGAAGTTACTTATCATAAATAACTAATGTGCAGGTGGCACCAGGGTGTGATATAGGAAATAAATAGAACAGAGCAGAGCAGAAGTTACTTATCATAAATAACTAATGTGCAGGTGGCACCAGGGTGTGATATAGGAAATAAATAGAACAGAGCAGAGCAGAAGTTACTTATCATAAATAACTAATGTGCAGGTGGCACCAGGGCATGATATAGGAAATAAATAGAACAGAGCAGAGCAGAAGTTACTTATCATAAATAACTAATGTGCAGGTGGCACCAGGGTGTGATATAGGAAATAAATAGAACAGAGCAGAGCAGAAGTTACTTATCATAAATAACTAATGTGCAGGTGGCACCAGGGCATGATATAGGAAATAAATAGAACAGAGCAGAGCAGAAGTTACTTATCATAAATAACTAATGTGCAGGTGGCACCAGGGCATGATATAGGAAATAAATAGAACAGAGCAGAGCAGAAGTTACTTATCATAAATAACTAATGTGCAGGTGGCACCAGAGATTGATATAGGAAATAAATAGAACAGAGCAGAGCAGAAAGTACGTATCATAAATAACTAATGTGCAGGTGGCACCAGAGCATGATATAGGAAATAAATAGAACAGAGCAGAGGAGAAGTTACTTATCATAAATAACTAATGTGCAGGTGGCACCAGAGCGTATTATAGGAAATAAATAGTACAGAGCAGAGCAGAAAGTACTTATCATAAATAACTAATGTGCAGGTGGCACCAGAGCGTATTATAGGAAATAAATAGTACAGAGCAGAGCAGAAGTTACTTATCATAAATAACTAATGTGCAGGTGGCACCAGGGCATGACATAGGAAATAAATAGAACAGAGCAGAGCAGAAGTCACTTATCATAAATAACTAATGTGCAGGTGGCACCAGAACGTGATATAGGAAATAAATAGAACAGAGCAGAGCAGAAAGTACTTATCATAAATAACTAATGTGCAGGTGGCACCAGAACGTGATATAGGAAATAAATAGAACAGAGCAGAGCAGAAGTTACTTATCATAAATAACAATGTGCAGGTGGCACCAGAGATTGATATAGGAAATAAATAGAACAGAGCAGAGGAGAAGTTACTTATCATAAATAACTAATGTGCAGGTGGCACCAGAGATTGATATAGGAAATAAATAGAACAGAGCAGAGCAGAAAGTACGTATCATAAATAACTAATGTGCAGGTGGCACCAGAGCATGATATAGGAAATAAATAGAACAGAGCAGAGGAGAAGTTACTTATCATAAATAACTAATGTGCAGGTGGCACCAGGGTGTGATATAGGAAATAAATAGAACAGAGCAGAGCAGAAGTTACTTATCATAAATAACTAATGTGCAGGTGGCACCAGAACGTGATATAGGAAATAAATAGAACAGAGCAGAGCAGAAAGTACTTATCATAAATAACAATGTGCAGGTGGCACCAGAGATTGATATAGGAAATAAATAGAACAGAGCAGAGGAGAAGTTACTTATCATAAATAACTAATGTGCAGGTGGCACCAGGGTGTGATATAGGAAATAAATAGAACAGAGCAGAGCAGAAGTTACTTATCATAAATAACTAATGTGCAGGTGGCACCAGAACGTGATATAGGAAATAAATAGAACAGAGCAGAGCAGAAGTTACTTATCATAAATAACAATGTGCAGGTGGCACCAGAGATTGATATAGGAAATAAATAGAACAGAGCAGAGGAGAAGTTACTTATCATAAATAACTAATGTGCAGGTGGCACCAGGGTGTGATATAGGAAATAAATAGAACAGAGCAGAGCAGAAGTTACTTATCATA